>OY728159.1:1519254640-1520479223 GCA_963277665.1 Viscum album | reverse complement strand
AAGTGTTTTAATATTCTTTAGACATTTCCAAGGGGAATCTTGATCCATGAATTTTATAATCACCAAATTTAAAAACCTGTATCAACAAAAGGGGTGTCTTTTCAAGGAATGAAGTTTCCATTATTTGAAAAACCCGTTATCGGGGATGTATTATGCAGGGCCAACTGGGGCTTATGCTGCATAGCCAAATAGTAGCATCTTTTGAATAATAGGATTGTTATATAGGAAACATATGCAAGGCCACCTAAGGGAATGTGATACATAGTTAGGCAAAAGATCTTTTATAAATTTAATGTTCTAATGTTGATAGATAGTAGAAAAATAAGATTTGCGTGACTCCATACCACAGTGGGTGGTTTTTCTAAGGAATGGAATTTTAAGAATGAAAAAGGGTTATTTAAGACCGACATAAGTCATGAATAGGAAAACCATTTTTATGAAAATTTGATGGATGATTAATGGTTAAAATTTATCAAAAAGGAAAATTTTGGATATTATACCGTGCGGTTTTAAATTATGCAGTGAGGACATTGTATAGTGCAATTTAAGTCATGTAGTGAGGAAATTGTATTGTGCAGTTTTAAGTCATGCAGTATGTAACGCCCTGGCCCTAGTTACCCATAGTTGGTTCATTATTACATAACATTGGCATGATCACAAAAGATGAAGTCTCAAAAGACCGATTAGTTTAGTAGCCTTGGAAGTACCAGATACATTCATAAGGTTTACATTACATCATAAAATGAAAAAATATAACTAAATTATTTCCATAGACAACACTGAGATACCATAGACTATCCTTGTAAGTCAGTCATAATATACTTCTTCGAATCCTAGGAAAAATTTAACATAGAAAGGGGTGAGCACAGATGCTCAGTAAGGATAACAATATAGCATAAACTTTCATAAATAAGCATAAACATTTAAGGCAATGTATAAAAAAAACAAAAGCCTTTTAAAAATAAAATTCATCCTAATATGGAAAATATAAATCAAAATAATTCTATTTACTCACTCACATGTATATTCTACTAGTCGAATAATCACATGCAATATCAATAGCCATTTTCATAATGATGGAATGCATAATGCCAGAATTTCAGAACCACATAGTCAAGGCCTTGTGCCAAGACTAAAAATAAGATTTTTTCAAGGCCTTGTTCCAAGACACTAGTTTGTCTTATGGGACCTACTGATGCATCGAGGAGCTATAGGAGGCTCCACCCGTAACTTACTAAGTCCAATGCATTACTCATATGAAAAGGTTTAAACATAACATACACATTCGTATTAAAACTGGCATAATAAATGTCAATACATTATACATAAACCATGAATGGTATGAAAATAACACATCCACAGTCAATCATATCACAAAACCTTCAATACAATATGTAAGTTTTGTATCATAATAAATAATATTCAAATAAGCTTAAAATCCATCAATGGATGTTGACATAGATGAAATCAAAACATTTTTTTAGAGAAATATCTATTTCTATTTTGATATCATTTAAGAAAAAATTTATTTTGAAAATATTCTTATAAGCTTGTAAGGGAAGCTTCGACGATGTTATAACAACTAAAAATAGCCACACCCACCATATAAGTTAAAAAAACATTCTTACATTAATTCCGTCGAAAAGATCATAAGGTACCTTGTTTGGAAAACAACAGAAAGATTCCTTTCAAAACATTTTATAAATAGTCAAACAAGGGTATCAATGAATTTAAAAAATAGTCTAGTAAATAGTAAAAATGTTTTGGAATACATTTTTAAGAAACATATATGTGGATGATAAATAGGTCCTAGTAGATACTTACGTAAAAACAACCTCAGATAATAAAGAGATTGTGAAATTAACCCTTACCTTGTACTTTTCCTTGGTCGAGGGTAGGTTAACCTCTTGTATAATAGAGAAATTATTTTTATTAAATTATACAAGAATCATATACAATAATATGATATCATATATGATCTTTTAACATTTCTTTGTTAGTAATATCTTAGTATTATCTTCGTTTCGGGTGTTAACTGATTCATTTTCCTTTATACGATTTTTTATGTAAGTAATGTTTGTTATGGATAGGATATATATTATTCATACTCAGAATTATATTAAGTCTTTAAACATTATTTTTAATCATCTAATGAAAATTATTCTTGAATGGATACGATGGGGAATGAATCTCATCACGTTCGTGGAGACGGTAATCCGTACGTACGCATGAGCGAAAATATCATTATTTTGATATTAAAATCCTATATAATCGGATGATATATCATATATATAGAATAATTATAATGTTATATTTATTATTTACATCAATTATACATCATTATTATACCCATCCAAATAATAATGTATTGAATAATAATTAGACCACAACGTTGAGATGGTAAGCCCTACGTACTCACGTATGGTGACATGTCATTCAAAGGATGGATAAAATAATGAATATGGTTGTAAAATATTTATAATAACATAAAATTATGTATAAGATACTGGATTTATTATTTTATAATGGAAACAACAAAGAAAGATAAAGTGGAAGAAGAAAGGAACTTGAAAGTGGTGATGAAATATTTACCTCTTTTCGGGTTCTTCCTTTTTATTTGATCAAAAGGGATCCTTAGGTTGGATTTATAACTAAAGGAAGGCCTCTATAATTATGGGAGGTAATTTTATAGGGTATGCGGGTAGGGTTAGTCTGAGATAAAAGGATTTTAAGGAGTGAATTTGAGATAAGTGGGAGTGCCCTTTTATAAGAGGGGTGAGAGGCACCTTAGGAAAAGTTAGAAATATTATTTTATAATAAAATATTTTTCGGTTTCTAATGGCTCCAAAATGAATTATTTAAAGTCTAAGGTAGGGATGGGTCGAAAAAAATTCAACAAATAGTCTTTATATAGGTTTGGATCACTATATTAACCTTTTCATTTAGATTTAACTCTTAGTTAAATAGTTTGACATTTACCATGTCTCTTTGTATTTTTATATTATATGGTTAATAAGTTTACTATATACTTCCAAGAGAACCCCAAGTGGTTCATTAATGATACAAATATCATTATATAATTCTTTTTTCTGAACCTTATATTTTTAGGAATATAATATAAATTAATAATATAATATTTGTTTTAAAAACACTTTTATGTCAATTTTGACACTATTTGGTATTTTGTTTTTTTTCTAAATTCATAACAGCATTATTACTTCAAAAATATTTCATATAACCAACTCTAACGTGTCATATTAACCTATAATGTTATTTTAATTCATAAAAAGTCTCAAATTACATTTATTTGAATATTTATAATATCAATTATTTTAATATTTCATTAATTAGGTAATTACCGCATCATCATTGTGTCATAAACAAATTAAATCATTTAATGCCTAAGAAATATAAATAAAGTACAATTATATAGGAAATATGTTTATCTTTATAATGAATATTTATAGTCGAATTTATCTTATGTGTAACCCTATATTAAAAATGGTTTAGTTATTAAACTTTGAATTTTACACTTTTAACTCTTCTTTGAATTAAATAATAATAAATGCCCTAATCTAATCCAAGTGGACCTAAAGGATCTTATTTTATTCCAGAGGTTGTTTTTGGTCCAATTACACTTATCGAATAGAATTAGGACATGTGTTAGGGTAATAATAATACCATTTTTACCCTTAATTACCCTATTTACTTTTAACTGTGGTAAATAAAAGTAAAAAAGTTACTATTCCCCAAAAAATATTTTCAACTTATTGTACCATATTTTACTTACTGATATCAATTGTGTCTCTCGGTTTTTTTAAATTCAACTCATAGAAGCGGTAAAATTAAGTTTTATTTAAATTTTCAAATGCTCCTAGGAGGTGGGTAAAAGATGGTAAAAAGTTCAATAAAATTTTTATATATCTAAAATTATTATAAACTAACTCCAATGAATTACATTGTACTTATATAGGTATTATGTATCTATTTTGACCTAGAAAAATTTAAATAAAATAAATATTTATTTAAAAAAAATTCGGGTTTTAACTATAACTCAGTGTTTTTCACTATTCATCAAAAATTGAAAGTTTTCATAAAAATACCAAAAAATCACCCTAGGCTAATTTAGATATCCAGAATCCAAAAATGAAGTCCATTTTGAATGAAAATTTTTATAAAATCACAAAAAGTGGGTATTGCAATTCATTACGACTAGTTTGATTGGTCGTGGTGTGTTAGAACATGAAGTTGTGTACAACACATGCTATTATATTATTCAAAGAGAAGCATACTGTGGAAGTTTTAGGTGTTACATTCTCCCCTCCTTAAAATAATTTCATCCTCTAAATTTCTAGAATATTACTGCATAAAAAGTCTCTGGTGGTTCTTCATCATAAGTTCCTCGGGTTCCCACGTTGCCTCTTCCATCTTATGGTTTCTCCATAGAACTTTTACCAGAAGAGTTGTCTGGTTTCTCAACACTTGTTCTATTGTATCAAAAATCTTGACAGGCTCTTCGCAATAAGATAGATTGGGTTCTAGTTCTAATTCCTCATAGGTGAGTACATGCGTGGGTTTAGACATGTATTTTCTCAATAGTGATACGTGGAATACATCGTGAACTTTGGAGAGACTTGGTGGCATTTCCAAACGGTAAGCAACATCCCCAATTAGTTCTATAATTTTGAAAGGTCTGATGTACTTGGGACTCAATTTACCCTTCTTACAGAAACACATAACACCCTTCCATGGATATACCTTCAAGAAAACATGATCTCCTACCTGAAATTCTAAATCCTTACTTAGGTTATGAGCATAGCTCTTCTGTCTACTTCGAGCTTCCTTGATGTGGTTTTGGATTACCTTCACCTTTTCCATCATTTCCTCTACAAGTTCTAGGCCTACAAGTTTTCTTTCACCAACATCATTCCAACAGGTTGGTGTGTGACAACTCTTTCTGTATAACACTTCATATGGTGCCATCTAAATACTTGAATGGAAACTATTTTTATAGGAAAATTCTACCAGAGTTAAATATTGATCCCACATACCTTGAAAGTCAAGTGATCAATATCTCAACATGTCTTCTAAGATTTGAATAGTTCGTTATGATTTTCCATCAGTTTGGGGGTGGTTGGTTGTGCTCAAATGAAGTTCAGTATCCAGGGATTTTTGAAGACTTTTCTAGAATCTTGATGTAAAATGTGGATCACGATCAGAAATAATAAATAGTGGTACTCCATGAAGTCTTACAACTTCATTAATATATAGCCTTGCTAAACATTCAAGTGGTAAATCTTATCTTATATCAAGAAAATGTGCTGACTTGGTAAGACAATCAACAATGAACCATATTACATCATTACATCTCGGAGTCTTTGGTAGCCCCATGACAAAGTCCATTGTAATATTATCCCATTTCCACTCAGGTATGGGAAGAGGTTAAAAGACTCCTCTAGGTTGTTGCCTTCTAGCTTTCACTTGTTGACAAACTATACATCTTGACACAAAATCAACAATCCCCCTCTTCATGTTGTCCAACCAAAAATATTCTTTCAAATCTCTATACATTTTGGGGCTCCTTGGGTGTATAGAGAAATTGGAACTATGAGAATCATCCAAAAATTATCTTTTTAGATCAGGTATATCGGGAACACAACGTCTCTTCCTGAATTTCAAAATTCCATCTCCATATACAAATTCACTTAATCTCACATCATTAACAGATTTAATCTTCTTTTGAAACTCCTCATCATCAACCTGATAACTTTTTATCATTTCTAGTAAAGATGGTTTGGCGGCAATTTGAAAATGCATTAATGTTTCACCTTCCATGGTTATTACCATATCCATATTTACTAGATCCATGAAAATAATATCCCTTTCAACTATCATATTGTTCAAAACACCACGATCTTTTCTAATCAAAGCATCTTAAACCTTATTTTCCTTCCCTATATGGTAGTGTATAGTGCAATCATAATCCTTGAGTAGTTCAATCCATCACCTTTGAATCATGTTGAGTTATTTTTGTGAGAAAATATACATCAAACTCGTGTGATCAGTATAAATCTCACATTTTCACCATTGAGATAATGTATCCATATATTCAAAGAAAACATTATAGCTTCTAACTCAAGATCATGAGTAGAATAGTTTTTCTCATGAATTTTTAGGTATCGTGATGCATAGGCAAAAACCTTATCATTCTACATAAGGACACAACCAAGTCCTTTCTTTGAAGCATCACTATAAATAACAAACCCATCATTCCCCGATGGTAGAGTCAATATAAGAGCATTGACTAATCTTCTCTTCAGTTCTTTAAAACATTTTCACACTCTTTTGTCCAAACAAATTTAACCCCTTTTCATGTGAGCTTTGTTAATGGGCTAGCCAACCAGGAAAAATTCTGGACGAAACATCGATAATAACCTTCTAAACCAATAAAACTGCATACCTTGGTTATACTCATTGGTGCTGTCCATTCTTGGATTTCCTTGGTCTTAGAAGGATCAACAGAGATTCCATCCTTAGAGACAATATGTCCAAGAAAAGAAATCTCCTGAAGCCAAAATTCACACTTGCTAAACTTCCCATATAATTCATGTATTCTAAGAGTCTTCAAGATAATATGCAAGTGATTTTCATGATATTTTTAGATTTTGGATTATACCAAGATATCATCAATAAATACCACTACAAAGTCATCAATATATTTTTTGAAAACACTATTCATTAGATTCATGAAGACGAAGGGTGAATTAGTCAATCCAAAAGGCATTATTGTAAACTCGTAATGCCCATACCTGGTTCAAAATGATGTTTTCAGAAAATCTTCCGTCTTCGCACACAACTGATTATATCCAGATTGAAGGTCAATCTTTGAAAAGTATTGAGCCTTCTGGAGTTGGTTGAATAAATCATCAATGCGAGTTAGGGGATACTTGTTCTTTATTGTAATATCATTGATCTCCCTGTAGTAAATGCCCAACCTCATAGATCTATATTTCTTCTTAACAAAAAGGACAGAAGCCCCCCATAGAGAAAAACTAGGGAGAATAAATTCCTTAGTACTCAATTCCTCTAGTTGTTTCTTTAGTTCCACTAATTCCACAGTGGACATTCTATAAGGGGTCTTCGATATGGGCCTTTATCTAGGAATTAAATCAATGGAAAACTCAATTTCTCATTCTGGAGGATGTACAGGTAAATCTTCTGGAAACACATCAACATATTATTTCACAATAATTACATCCTCTATTTGAACATTCATTTCCTCACCCACAGTTATTTCATTATCTTCCTCCCCAATAATTGATTTTAGTTGAGTTAATGGGGGTGGATCTAGATAAGAATTAGGTTGTGATGATTCTGATTTAAATATATGGTGTTTTTTTTCATCATCATCAAAAATAGTAACCTCATTCTTCTTACAATAATTTTTTTGCATCATGGTCCGAAAGCCAATCCATACCGAGGATTATATCAAATTAAATCGTGGGTATGACGATGACATCATCAGATAAATAACATTTTATGCCCTAATGGGGACTGATTCAAAAAACTTTATTGCAATGATACTTCCCTTAAGAGTTTTGACAGATAAATACCTTGTCAAATCAAATCGTAAATATCTAATTTTCTTAGCAAATTGGGATGATTTGAAACAATGTGATGATCCAGAATCAAATAAAGCATTTACTAAACTTGAGGAAACCATTAAATTACCTGCCACCATGTCTTATGGAGATTCAACCTCAGCAGTAGTGATAATATAAGCTTTACCTTGATACCTTGGAATTTTCTGAGGTAAGTTCCCTTGATTCTTAGGACATTCATTCGAATAATGCCTCCTTTCTCAATAATTGTAGCATTCAACATCGACAACCTCTTTCTTCCCCTTGCAATCATGAGTTTGGTGGCCTATTTCACCACACTTGTAATAGACTCTCATTCCCTTTAGGAAAGTACCAGAGTGTTTCTTCCCACATTTACTACAGGATGAATATTCAACTTTTCCCTTCTTCCCCTTATTTTCATTTCCAGAGTGTTCAGCAGATCTCTTCTTCTCTTGCTTTACTTTAAAGTTGTAAGACTTAGAGAATTTTTTTCAGTCTTGATAGCACATGAGACAATATCTTTGTATGATGAAAAGTACTGTGAGACTAATTCTTGAAAGAGAAATGGTTTTAACCCATTAAATAAATGATCAATCTTACTTGTTGGGTTACATATATAATCTGCAGCATGCCTCGCTAACCTTGTAAAGTTAGCTTCATACTTTGGGACATTATCATCCTCCTCTTGCCTCAGACTCAGAAATCATATTTCCATATCCACTCTATGGTCATGAGGAAAGTATTTTTCTATGAAAATTTATTTAAACTTCCTACATTCCATATTTAATACTTCATCATCTCCCTTTGTGTTTTGAATCAATGACCACCATTGATCAGCATCTCCACTGAGGCGATAAACTACCATGACAACTTTTTCCTTTTCGCTGCTTTCCAAGGAGTGGAATATTTTCTCTAAGGAATTTATCCATTGCTCAGATACTAGTGGATTTTTAACCCCATTGAATGTTGGTGGTTGTTGCCTCATGAAGCGATCTAGCATTGATCCTCCACGCTGCGGATCAGGGTGCTCCATACGGGTAAGGTTATTATTCATAACCTGAGTGTGTTGTCCCAGTATAGTGATTAGCTGATTAGTACCAGTTGCATCACCATATCCACTATAATTATCTTGAGTAGGAGGGAAATACCTACATGGAGTGCATGCATTAATATGGTTTCCATTCCTTCCACTAGGCACCATTTCTAAAGAATGGAATAACCTTGATTAATTTATTAATCTAAATACATAATACCAAACTTGTAAAACACTTAACATTAATTAAACAGTTTATGGATATAATCCATAATCATGAAAATGTTTTCTTTGAGGAAGTATATAATCATAAACCCTTCATAATGGTTTGTAAATAAAATGAGAATTATCCTAAGCATATCCCATGGGAGTGTCATAACCAAGAGTACAACAAGGCCCGTTGTCGTGCACCAGTTCCCGTTCGAGCCTAGCTCAAAGCGGTGTTTTCGGATTTTACCCCTAGGTAAATCTGTTCTAGAGCCACCTCTACCTACTCGTATCCATACAGGGATGTATTTCTTGGAAAACTCAAAAAATATCTACAATACCAAAATTCTAGGAATTTCTTCTATACTAATCCTCAAAATATATCTTAGGGTAATGTGCTCTAATCAGAGTTTACCTAAATCTAGATTCTACGGTTTGTACTAAACTTCCTTTGATACCAATAGTAGCACCCCGACCCTAGTTACCCAGAGTCGGTGCATTATTACATAACATTGGCATGATCACAAAAGATCAAGTCTCGAAAAAATGATTAGTTTAGTAGCCTTGTAAGTACTAGATACATTAATAAGGTTTACATTACATCATAAAATGAAAAAATACAACAACAATGTTTCCATAGAAAACACAGAGATCCCATAGACTATCCCTAATGGTCAGTCATATTATACTTCTTCACATCCTGGAAAAAATAAAACATAGAAAGGGGTGAGATCAGATTCTCAGTAAGGATGAAAATATTGTGGAAACTTTCATAAATAAGCATAACCATTCAAGGAAATGTATAAAAATAAAATAAAAGCTTTTTCAACATAAAATTCATCATAATATGAAAAATATAAATCAAAATAATTCCATTTACTTACTCACATGGATATTCTACTAGTCTAACAATCACATGCAATTTACATTCATAATGATGGAATGCATAATGCCAGACTTTCAAAACCACATAGTCAAGGCCTTGTGCGATGTCTACAAATAAGATTTTTTCAAGGCCTTGTGATGAGATACTAGTTTGTCTCATGAGACCTACCAACTCATCTAGGAGCTATAGCGGGCTCCACCTATCACTTACTAAGTCCAATTCATTTCTCATATGAAAAAGGTTTAAACCTAACATAAACATTCGTATTAAAAATGGCATAAGAAATGTCAATACTTTATCCATAAAACATGAATAGCATGAAAATAACAAATCCATAGGCAAATATATCAGAAAACCTTCAATAAAATATATATGTTTTGTATCATAATAAATCAACTTCAAATAAGCTTAAAATCCATCAAAGGATGTTGGCATAGATGAAATCAAAACATTTTTTTAGAGAAATATCTATTTGTATTTTGAAATCATTTAAGAAAACATTTATTTTGAAAATATTCTTATAATATTGTAAGGGAATCTTCGACGATGTTATAATGGTGGAAAATAGCCGCACACACCGTATAAGTTAAAAAAACATTCTTACCTTATTTTTGTCAAAAAGGTCATAAGGTACCTTGTTTGGAACACAACAAAAATATTCCTTTCAAACCATTTTATAAACAGTCAAACAAGGGTATAAATGACATTAAACCATATTATAGTAAATAGTAAAAAATGTTTTGGAATAAATTTTTAATAGACGTGGATGTGGATGATAAAGAGGTCCCAATAGATACTTATATAAAAACAACCTCGAATAATAAAGAGATTGTGAAATTAACACTTATCTTGTACTTTTCCTTAGTTGAGGGTAGGTTAACCTACTGTATAATGGTTAAATAATTGTTATTAAATTATAAAATAATCATATACATTAATATTATATCATATATGATCTTTTAACATTGTTTTGTTAATAATATCTTAGTATTATTGTCGTTTCAGGTGTTAACTAATTCATTTTATTTTATATGATTTGTTACATAAGTAATGTTTATTATGGATAGGATGTATCTTATTCAGATTCAGAATGATATTAAGTATTTAAACATTATTTTTAATCATCTATTGAAAATTATTCTTCAATGGATACGATGGGAAATGAATCTCATCACATTCGTGGAGATGGTAATCCGTACGTACGCACGAGCGACAATATCATTCTTTTGATATTAAAATAATATATAATTGGATATTATATCATGTATAAAGAATAATTATAATTTTATATTTATTATTTACATCAATTATATATCATTATTATACCCATCCAAATAATAATTTATTGAATAACAATTACACCATGATGTGGAGACTGTAAGCCATACGTAGGAACGTATGGTGACATGTCATTCAAAGGATGGATAGAATAATGAATATGGTTGTACCATATTTATAATAACATCAAATTATATATAAGATACTTGAGTTATTATTTTATAATAGAAACATCAAAGAAAGAGGAAGTGGTAGAACAAAGGAACTTGAAAGAGGTGATGAAATATTTACCTCTTCTTCAGGTTCTTTCTTTTGATTTGATCAAAAGGGCTCCTTAGGTTTGATTTCTGACTAAAGTAAGGCCTCTAGGATGAAGGGAGGACAGTTTAGAGGGTATTTGAGCAGGGGTTGGATGATAAAAAAGGCTTTGAAGGAGTGAATTAGAGATAATAGGGAGTGCCCTTTTATACGAGGGGTGAGGGGCACCTTAAGAAAAGCTAGAAATATTATTTTATAATAAAATCATTTTTGGTTTCTAATGGATCGAAAATGAATTATTTAAAGTCTAAGGTGGTTATGGGTCGAAAAACACTCAACCAATAGGTTTTAGATAGGTTTTTCTCGCTATATTAACCTTATCTTATAGATTTAACCCTTAGTTAAATAGTTTGACATTTACCATGTCTCTTTGTATTTTTATATTATATGGTTAATAATCTTACTATATACTTCCAAGAAAACCCCAAGTAGTTCATTAATGATAAAAATATAATTATATAAGTATTTTTTCCTAACCTTATATTTTTAGGAATAGAATATTAATTAATAATATAATATTTGTTTTAAAAACCCTTTTATGTCAATTTTGACACTATTTGGTATTTTGTTATTGCTAAATTCATGACAACATTATTACGTTGAAAAAAAATTCCTCTAACCAACCCTAACATGTCATATTAACCCAGAAAATTATTGTAATTCATAAAATGTCTGAAATTACATTTATTTGGATATTTATAATATCAATTATTTTAATATTTCATTAATTACGTAATTACTACATCATCATTTTATCATACATAAACTAAAATATTTAATGTCTAAAAAATATAAATAAAATACAATTACGTAAGAAATCTTCTTATATTTATAATGAAAATTTATAGTTGAATTTATCTTATGTGTAACCCTATATTAAAAATGGTTTAGTTATTAAACATTGAATTTAACACTTTTAACTCTTCTTTGAATTAAATAATAATAAATTCCCTAATCTAATCCAAGTGGATCTAAAGGATAATATTCTATTCCTAAGGTTTTTTTGGTCAAATTACAGTTATTCAATAGAATTAGGATACGTTTTAGGGTAATAATAATAATATCATTTTTACCCTTAATTACCCTATTTACTTTTATACATGATAAATAAAAGTAAAAAGTTACTATCCACCAAAAATTATTTTCATTTTATTTAACCACATTTTACTTACTGATATCAACCGTGTCTCTTGGAATGTTAAAATTCAACTCACAGAAGCTGTAAATTAAGTTTCATGTAAATTTTCAATTGCTCCTAGGAGGTGGGTAAAAGAGGGTAAAAAGTTCAATAAAATTTTTATATATCTAAAATTATTATAAACTGAATCTAATGAATTACATTGAACATATATTGGTATTATGTATCTATTTTGACCTAAAACAAATTTAAATAAAATAAATAAAATTTAAATAAAAATTCCATTTTAAACTATGACTCAGTGTTTTTCACTATTCATAAAAAATTTAAAGTTTTTAGAAAAATACATAAAATTCTCCCTAAGATAAATTCGATAATCCAAATCCAAAAAAGAATTCCATTTTGAAAGATAAAATTTATAAAATTTCAAAAAGTGGGTATTACTATTCGTAACGGATACTTTGATTGGTAATGGTGTGTTAGAACTCGAAGTTGCGTACAACACACGTTATTGTATTATTCAAAGAGAAGATTACCATGGAAGCTTGGGGTGTTACATAGTGAGGACATTGGGTGGCTTTAATTTAATGTCTTTAACTCTAACCAAAGGTACAAAACTCTCCCAATTTCTTGACAATTTGTTTGGAAATATACTATCATATTTAGGTATGAAAGGGAAAATTGTAAACTATGATTTAGAAATTTCTGAAATTAGGAAATGATATGGGAAAAGAGCTAAAAACATTAAAGGAAGTCTTTTCCCATAACGAAGTTACCATTATTTGAAAAAATTATTGTGGGGGTTGTATTATACAGGGCCAACTAGGGTATATGCTACATAGCCAAATAGTAGCATATTTTGACTAACTTGCCTGTTATGTAGGTAACTTATGTAAGGACACCTAAGGGAACATACCACATAGTCAAACAAAAGAGATCTTAGATGTTTAACATTATATCACTAAAAGCTGATGAAAGTTTATGTAGATTCAAATTTTTTGAAGTAACGAGTTTGATTTATGGAGAAAGGTACCTGAATATGGAAGGCGTGTTTCCAACCAAGAGTGTCCAAAGAATTGAAGGAATAAGACTTTTACGAAGGTCTGACCCAAATGTAAGATGTATGATATGTGTAGTTTTTGGTCATACTATTAGGACCAGAAATGGGAACAATATATAACATGTTTCCATGTGATTTCAAGGTTATTTCATAGTGCATTGAACCCATGGTAAGGGAAATGCGTAAACCATGTCTTGAAGACTTTCTGATTGTGAGAAAGATAATGGGACAAGTATACCTGAATGATTGTTTTAAAATAAAGATTCTTGTATATTATCATCAAAGATTAAAGGGGACAAAGATACTATATCCAAGAACGAAGTTACTATATTTTGGCAAACCCGTTATGGGGGTTGTATTATGTATAGCTAACTAGGGCAAATGCTGTATAGAAAAATAGTGGCATCTTTTGACTGACATGCCTATTATATAAGTAACTTATGCAAGGCCACCTAAGGGCACTTGATACATAGTCATACAAAGGAGATCTAAGGTATTGGAAACCATGTCACCGGAAACTGTAAGAAATATTATGAGGATCTGGAAATATTCAAGATTAAGAGTGTGAAATATGGAAAGGGTTTATGTTCAATGAAAATGAGAAATATTTGAACTAGTATTGGACATAAGTTTGAAATCTTTTACATAGATCCGACTCATACGTAAAATGGAGACTTTCTTCATTTCTTCTGAATTAATATTAGGATGTGCAATTTAAAGTCATGCAGTTAGGACATTTTCACCCCCATAAAGAATTAAAACACCTTACTTTTATTAAAAACCACTTTATCCAATTCCTAAGATCACTTGATCCATGCTCGGTGTGAGAAAAAAGGAGTAGTAAGGGTATTTTCTATAATACAAAGGTGACAAAGATAAAGAATAAGGGTATCAGATTTCTATATAGTTTAACATTATGCGGTAAGGATGACAATGAACCAATATGAAAGGAAAGACATATTGTAACTGGATTAAGGGATAAAACCCAAGTGTCACTATATGTCTTGCTGGGGAAAGAATTAAGTCATACACAATTTTTAAAACATTCTATATACTAATTTGACTCTTAAACATGAAATAAAGGGGGCTTTTAATCACAACTGGGCACAATATTATAGATCTAGTCATCTCTATGTATTTCAAAATAGATGAGAATCAAGCCGTACATAGTTCTTTAAACAATCATTCCTCATGCTAATGGGGTTTGACATGAAGAATGGGGATTTTTTACAAGTTCTGAGAGAACGGTAAATATTATGACATAAAATGGTATGAGGACCAAATCATAGATCTTAAGGAAAAAATCAGCATAGATATGATTTATTAAAAGGAGCTTATAAAAAAATAAGAAGATTTTGTGATTGTGGCTGGGACCAAAATTTGAGATTCAAGCATCTCTACATATCTCATTGAAAATGAGAATCAAGCCATACATAGTTCTTGAAACATTGTCTATATACAGATCTGAATCAGACAAAGGAAAGGGTGGGACTCATGTTCCACTATGGAGTAGAGATGATGTCAATGATATTTTCTTATGGAAGCTTCTAACGTTAAATAGAGAAAATGTTAGTTGTACAAATGATGTTATGCAGTTTAACGTCGTGCGATAAGGATGTAGATTAAATGCATTTTAACGTCATGCAGCATGGACGCTGACGACTGTTATACAGTTTAATGTCTTGAAACTAGGACATGGGGGCTATTCAGTTTTATGTCTTACAGAAAGGACATGGTACTGTGTAGTTTAAAGTCTTTTAGTGAGGACTAATGAGTATAATTTGACAAAGTATTTCTTCAAAAATCTCGCATTGGTTGGAGTTGTAATGAGATCTCCATCCATTGAGATTAAAAAATATGATCGGTTTGAATAGACCTTATGTATAGAATAAGGTCCTTCCAATTTTGGTTTATGTTTTGGAGGTTTCTTTCTTTGTATAATTGGAGTCTTAAGGACCAATACCAATTCTCCTTGAAGGAATGAACGAAAGCGAACTTTCTTATTAAAAGCTCGCGCTATTCTGTTCTGATAGACTTCTAAATGATGCAAAGTATGCCGTATTTTCTCGTCTAATATTTCCAACTCATCGAATCATTTCTGAGATCTTTCATCTGTAGAAAACTGATCATATATTTCAACACTTAGTGAAGGAAATAGTATTTCAATTGGAAAAACTGCCTCAGTTCCATATACCAATGAATAAGGAGTTTCTTGGGTAGCAGTACGGGTAGTTGTTCAATAAGGCCAAAAAGTATTCAAAAGTTTATTATGACGTGATATCGTATCTTTATTCACTATCTTATAGAGTATATTTGATAGAGTCTTATTGAAGGCCTCTATCTATCCATTGGCAGTTGCATGATAGCAAGATTAATGGTTGGACTTGATATTATGTTCCTAATACAACGTTTTTACTTCAGCCGAAAAAAATTGGTGCCATTGTCTCTCAAAATATTATGAGATATTCCAAACATAGTGATGATATTAGTTTTTACAAAACTAACAATGATTTTGGCTCTGACTTCCTTGAGAGGTATTGCCTCATCCCATTTAGGGAAGAAGTCAGTAGCAGTGAGAATATACTTGAACTGCTTAACTGTGGCTTAAGGATAAGGCCTTACAACATCCATTCCCCATGTGGAAAATGGCCAAGAGTATTTAGTTGTATGTTTCAACTCTGGGGGTTGATGAATGAAGTTGGCATGCACTTTAAAGGGATGACATTTTTTAGTGAAATCTGTATATTGCTGTGTTAGTGAAGGCCAAAAGTATCCAAGATTTCAGATTTGATCGGAGAGTCTGTGCCCAGATTGGTGGGCACCACAAGCTCCTGAATTCACTTCTTCCATGATATCTATAGTCTCTTCTCCATCAATACATCTGAAGATAATTCCATCAAGGTTTCACTTGAAAAGGATCTTTTGGTGGTTTGGACTATCATAATGGGTAAAATTGATTGCTCGTCACCAAATTTTTTCCTATTTAGCCCTATTTGGTGGAAGTACCCCATTTTGAAGATATTCCATGGTGGATGTTCTCCATCCCATGGTATGAACATATGGTTCAAAAATATGGAAAATTTCATTAATTTCCTCCATTCTGGTTTGAAAAAAAAGTGAGATCACATGACGATGAGTTATGCTGATAACTGTCTCGTCCCGATTTGGATCTGCCAAGGTTGTAGCTGCGTTATCCAGTGCATCTGCTTGAGAATTTTGTGATCACAGGACATAATACAATGTCAGATCTGGGGGAAATTTATCCATTAACCCTTTGACATAATCACACAAAGGAATTAATTCTTCTTTTATGATTGAATATCACCCTTTAATTTGATTGATTAGCAATTCTGAATCACCTTATACCTTTAAATGACCCATTTTCACCTGAAGGGAAAATTCCAAACTTGCTATGGGAGCTTGATATTCAGCTTCATTGTTGGCAACACCTTCCAATAATAGGAAATAATAAGTCAATACTTCCTTTTCTGGGGAAATAAGGACAATTCGTAATCCAACCTTGTTGAGTTTAGGGTTTTTTATTCTTTTTTTGTTAGAATACTGGAAGCACCATCAAAATACATTACCCATGTTTGGAAATTATCTTGAATAGAGAAGACCTCTTCCTCAGGAAGCTCAGTATTAAATGATGTATCTTTCGCAGATGGATGTTCATCAAGGAAGCCAGCCAGAGCTTGGCCTTTTATTTCATTTTGAGGTATAAACTGGATATCAAAATGTTGAAAAATAACCACCCACTATGCCAAACATACTGTAAGCATTGGAAGACTAAGGATAAATTTGAGTGGATTATTATGAGATAAAAATTGGGCCTCATGATGTTGCAGGTAGTGCCTCAATTTCTGAACATCAAAGATTAATGTCAGGCAGCACTTCTCAATACTTGAATACAGATTTTCCACATCAAGCCTAATTTGACTGTGATAATAAAGGCTATTTGCATTCCCAACATCATTCTTTTGGGTGAGGAAGGCACCTAGTGATCGCTCTAAAGTTGTCACATAGAGAATAAGTGGTCTTCCTTCAACATGTGCCATTAATAATGGTGGACTCAAGAGATATTTTTTGAGGGTATTAAATGCTTCTTGGTTATCTTCAGTCCATTGGTAAGTGACCCCTTCTTCATTAATCTGGTGAAGGGTAAACACTTTCTTTCCAAATTGGCGATAAAGCACCGAATATAGGCCAAGTGTCCTTGGAGTCCTATTAATTATTTTAAATTTTGAGTAGGTGACACAACAAGGATTGATTTAGTTTTCTCAAGATCAACTTCGATACCACAATGGCATACAACAAAGCCAAGAAATTTTCTTGAGGTTACCCTAAAAGCACATTTCAAGGGGTTCATCTTGAAACAGTTTCACTAAAGTTTATTGAATATGGTTTCCAAATCATCCAAGTGATTGGAACGTTGTTTGGATTTGACTACCAAATCATCCACATAACATTGAAAAAATTTCCCTAATAAGGGTTTGAAGATATGGTGCATTGCACGTCGAAATGTTGCACCTGCATTCGTTGAGCCAAAGGGTATTACCTGATAGAAAAAACACCTTGAGGGGCTCTAAAGGCTCTAGATTCTTCATCATCTGGGGCCATGAAGATTTGATTATACCCATAATACCTATCCGTGAAGGAAAGAGCTTCATATCTAGCTGTTTCATCAATTCAAAGTTCTGTACTCGGGACTAGAAAATAATCTTTAGGACAATGCTGGTTAAGATCTCTAAAATCAATGAAGAATCTAATTTTCCCATTCATCTTTTCCACTAGGAAAATATTGGCCAGCCATTTGGGATACTAAAGTACCCTAACGATGTTATCCTTTATAAGATTATCAACTTTAGCTTCAATTTTAGAGTCATGAGTTGGGTGTGTTCTCCTTGCTGCATGCTTAAATCCATGATGTTATTTTGGAAAACCCAAATGATGGGTGGCTAAATCCAGATTAAGACCTGCAATTTCTGTATAATTCCAAGAAAATATATCTATATGTTTCTTTATAAAGGAAGTATACACCTCTTGTTCTTCAGAGTTCATGGCCGCACTTATTAGAGTGGGGTGTGGATATTATTCTGTACCCAAATTTATTTCTCTATGTTCATCCATGGTGGTAGAGACACCTTCTTCAAAAGCTGGGGGATGATCCCTGAGATCTTCCTCTTCTTCTCCATTATGTATTACCTCTTATGTTTCCACTTGTATTATAGAATATGAGGCAAAACTTCCAGTGTTAGGGGAGAAATTAGTATTTGAACATCCCGAAGATAATGCCACTATATCTGACCCTACTGATGACGAAGGGTCTTCCTATGGTAATAAAGAGGGATTGATCGATTGAGAATCAATATATTTGTCTTTACCTAGCATTAATACAATTTATTATACTCTGATTGACAAAGTAGAGGATTTTTTTAGTTCAAGAAATGAAATGAAAACATCTCCATTCAGGATTTCATCATTTCTTTGTGTGTCAATAATTTATCCCATGTTATCAGGCTTAGTTTCCACAATTGATATTGTTGAAGTTACTAGAAAAGTCTTTAGATTTGGTTTTACCCTTTAAATTTGAATGATGGGTAACACATAATCTATACTCAAATGTATGAATGGATTTGAGGGGATATTTTCTAGTCCATTTGGAGCATTAACTCTGGTTATCTCCTTTTTCATGGGCTTCGTTCCTTTTGTGTGATAAAACTCTGCCTCAATGTATTGAGATTCACATGTTTTGAATGGAGCGTTGTCACTATAAAATGTTCTGATTTGGCCATTGGAATAATATTTCAGACATTGGCAGTATGAAGAGTGTATGGTAGCATATTGATGCAGCCAAGGCCTTCCAAACAGAATATTGAAGGCCGTGTCCTGACGAACAACCATGAAATCTAAATTAGACACAAGATCTCCAAACTGAGTTCTAAGTGTAATTTTTCCCAGAGGTTCTTGTTCATTATATTCATATCCTTTCAACATTAAATCCAAAGGAGATTAGTCAGATTCAATCAGGCCCAATCGATGAAGTGTACGAGCGAGAATGAGGTTGACCCTAGAGCCATTATCAATGAAGGCTCATCGGATATCAATGTCATTGACCTTGACAAACAAATAAAAAGGTATGATATGCCCATGTACAATATCATCTCCATCTTTATCCGTATAATATATGACTTCATGACATTTTGTAGGATCATTCTCTATAAGGTAAACCTCAACAGCAGAAACTTCAGTTTCAAATTCTTGAGGAATTAACAAGGCCTCAGTGAGTGCTTCTGGAAGATCTTTTGATAGATTCAAAGCATCCAAAATTGAAAACTTGGATAGTAATTGGGCCAATTGTTTCAAAACATCATACTTTTGATCCAAAGGTCTGTGTTTCCTAGCATGGAGATATGGTTTTGAAGGTTCTTTGTAAGTTGATGATTCTGTTGTAGATGTACTTTGTGTTAGAGGAGAAGCTAGAAATACAACTGAATTTGTTAAATTAGACTGACTAAGTCTATTCATTTACTGAGAAGAAGATGGCGTGGCTTCTAATCAATCTTCCAAAATAAATGTGTTTGAACTAAGCCTGTCTTTCATTGAAGAAACTCCTTGTTCCTGTTGGGCCCGTTGAAGGGATTTTACACGAGTTTCTACTGCTTATATGGTTCGAGCAGGGGTAGAATTAAAATAGAGGTTTCTGAAATTCCCATGTTTTCCCCTATATCCTCAACCTTTGACTCTTCCTCTTATTCCCCAAATATGTTTAAGGAACTCTGGATCATTATAATCAGAATCACCATTGGCATAAGGATCCGTTAAATGGATAACATTAACCGAATCAAAGATTAATTCTTTATCTGATAAAGATTCTTCTTGACAATTTAGTTCTGGTTGTACCGTTTGGAGGGGCGGTGCCCATGCTTTTGAAATAGATGGCATAAAATCAGCTAGGGTTAAGTAAAACTTTGGCCTTGAAACGAGCTCGTCTTCTTCTAACTGCTCCTTGTCTTTATCATCACTTTTCTTATTTGAGGAATGACATTTTAATGAAGATGGTTTCGTTTTGGAAGGAGTGATAGAAGACACAATTGGTTGTTTCAACTATGTTCATAAAATAGCATGAGTCTGGTTGATCATTTTCCTCATCATTCAATCATCATATTTTTACACACTTTTACTTTTATCCTCTTTCTATTCTCCCTTTTCCTCTTGATTGGTAGCAGTAACACATGCTACTTGAGATGATGAACTTTTCAATTTCACTTGTCCAGAGTCTACCATCTTTTTCAGAAGGTCTTTGAACACAAATCACTCCTGAATGGGGTGTCCCAACATCGGATGAAAAAGACAATAATTTGGACGATCTTCATCTCCATCGTTATTTGGCTTCTTCAGCCTTGGAAACTAAACTGAATTGTTTTCTAAGGATGATACGAATTATCCAGGAGCTTTCTCATTCCTAAAAGAATAAACTTTATTATTTAATTCTCAAACTATTTCTGACATTTATCTCTTTGATCATCATGAAGAGGTGGTCATTTCTGTTAATGATCAGGAAGTGAATCCCTTCGGTATGATGAAGGTTTTGAAGTCGAAGCAGGTACATGTGTCTTCTTGAGTGTGACTGTAGTAGCTTCTGCCTTTCTTATCCTCCTTCTTGGAGCTGATGGAATTACAGAAGTTTTATATTTAATTTCTATGATAGAATCTTTAATCTATTGAGCGATCAAAGTATGGTCTCAAAACCCTCCTATTTATTTCACAGGGATCAATGGTGTGTGTAATTCGTCACCCATATTTTCCACAAAGATTGACTGAAACTCTTCTTGAGTTAGTGCTAGACTAAAAGAATATGTTAATCCTTTCCATCATGAAATAAAATCTGAAACACTTTCATTATCCCTTTTTTTACAATTAGTAATATAAAAAAATTTCATCTTTGGTAGCGTTGAGATAAATTAGAGAATAATTTTTTTACGAAGATCTTCCCATCAAGTAATTGATCGAGATTGAAAACTTGTGTACCCGACAAAAGCTGGTCCTTGTAATGACTGCACAAAACCCCTAATCTTAACTACTTATTGCTGTTGAGAAGTTCCCATAATGAGATCACAATGAGAAAAAAAATGTGTTAAGTGTTATTCCAGATCTCCCGAACCATTAATGATTGGGAATGTGGTATTCACCAAATTTGGTGGGGGAGGAATTACATCCACCCATTCAGGGTAAGATCACTTTTTTGGCTGAACTAGTGTACATCATTCCTCCATAGCTTCCAATTGAGCCGTTAATACCTCAATTGTGTTCATAAGAATTTGGGGAACATCTAAATGACTTGGAACCTATTCAAGTATAGCAATTGGAGCTTGAGCTGATGTAATGACCGGTAAAACCACTAATGGTAGTGCTGATACCTACTTTGGATAACCCATGAGAACAAGTTTATCATTATGTGTATTGTTCTAATTTGATTGTGTACCCAATGGAGGGAATTCATTATCCGCATCTGTAGTTACTAAAAATCCCCTTTGCTAAAGATCATCTAGAAGATTTGCATGTTGAGGACTTGTCTGGGGAGTATGTCTAATAAAAAAACTATTTCAAAGTAACTCTGTATTGAGTAATTTCAACTCCTTAATTTACACTTATTGCTGTGAAAATATCTCTTCAAGTGAAAGATATTGACCTTCTCCAGTGGAAAAGTGAGATGAAATCTGAATTTTTTCCTTTCCACTTGTTAGATGCCTTTCAGAGAGGGGGGAGGTGGTTATTTGAAGGCATACCCATATTCTGGGTAAGCCTCTGATTTTGGGTACGCACACCTTCTTTATTTTCCTCAGTGTGTACCTTATTATAGACAGGAACTTAATCTTATGATTCCCCTGAACTGGACTTATTTTCTAGAGGATCTACTGTAATGACTTTAATGACATTTACTGATGTATAATGCATCGATGAAATTCGGTCAGTGTTTCTGCTATATCGTCTCCCTTTGTTTCTTTCACGAGACTCTGTTATCCTATATAAAGAATTACCTAGAACTTTTTGGCGGGAAATAACATGAAGGGAATCATTAGATAGTTCAGTTTTATGCTTTCCTTGTGGCTCCCTCCCTAATCAAGAGAAAACTGACTTCTATTGAGAAAGGGATTGGAGATTTGGAAAAGCCCCCATCCATGTAGGCTGGAGCTGTTCCTGTTGTTCTTCTTCAAATATTTGAACATTATTTAATTAATTTGAAGGTAGAATTAAATGAGCACCCATCCTGTTAACTTTGGGAGATTCTTCAATAGCTATAGCTAAAATTCGTGCAACTGCTCTTCTAATATTGTAGATTTTGGTTCCGAAATTAGCTGGGTGAATCATCTGACAATCAGTTAAATCACCTGTTTTAGAATATCGCTGTGATATTTTAGAAATTCTCATCCTATGATTCCTGACATCCTCTAAATGGGATGCTTGTTCAAGATTCTCAGATGCTTGATGTAAAAGTATCTCAACAACTTCATTTCTTTGAGCCTGATTTAGATGAGAACTGGCTGAGGCTTGTTCTTGAGCGTACATTTGATTACATATAAATCCTATTGATTGTGGCCATCCGTAGGCAATAACATTGCATGAAACCACTTTAGGCGGACTTTTTTGATTTTGGAGTGTAGTGAAATGCAATGCCCCTTATGTACCCCATCCCTTGATTCGAACACTAGATGAGGAATAAAATATTAACTGGCATAGCCTCTTTAGAGAATTGAGACATGCACGCTGAAGGGTTCTCTACTATTTTTCATCCTTTGGATGTTGGGAAACTGAGAGAGATTCCAAATCAATTTGGCGTTGTAACCATTCTATTACCTTTATATGATTTTGATATTCATCATATGGTAGGACTTTGGTTTCCAAATGACGGAGAGTTTTCCATAATTTGAGATGAATGTCATGAATGCAATCTTCTGCTATAAATTCTAGAATGTTATACTGAGAATTTTCCAAAGGCCAAAACATGACTAGGATTTCTCCTTTAGCTAATTCTTTCTTCATGTTTAACACATCTTCATCATCTTTCACTAGAGGTTTCTCCACTTGATCTGACCAGAGTGAATTCTATGTATTAGAAGATAAATGACCTAAAAGAGGTTCGGAGAGTGACTGTTCCTTTATGAAGTCTTCTAGTTAATAAATTTTTTCACCTATTAATGACAAGGCATCAGACATGACTGAACTTGTGTTTTCAAGTACCTTAAGATAGGAGGGATTTATCATCGCTACATTTTCAATTATGGAATAGTATTGACAACGTGAAATACTACTATGGAGAGGAATTTTTTAGTGAATGCCATCATGGGGAGGATCTCCATGATGGATTACAGAAAGGGATAAATCTTCTTTCTCCTTGGTCTTCCGGCTACATGGTGGGTTACTATGGCTCTCATCCAGATACAGGCACTCTGGATTGGCCAAATTTTCATGAAGAAAGCCTTCATGATGAAGATTACGATGAGGAACTTCATAATTACAACTACCACTCCCATAATTTGGTAATGAGAGGATATGGTCTTCAGCAGTAACAGATAAATGTATGAGGGTTTCAAGAACTCAAGCATTAAGAGAAGCCACATCGTGACTTATCTCATGATTTTTCAACAATTCTTGGCAATACTTCTTCTTGGATGTTCTATTATACTTAGTTGGGGATACTTTCTGGGAAAAGTGGTTATCATTGGTAGGTATATGTTCCTGCCTCAGAGTGGTTACCAAAACTAACCGATTAATTCCAATTGGAAAGGGTGTATGTTCCTGATCTTGTTGTTCATATGATAGGGTGGAGTATGCCCCATGACCCTCCTAGACTGGAACATAAGTATGTATTTGCTCTGGGATGGCATGCTGATATTTCATACCATGCATGGGGACAGATTTATGTGTTTGTTCCCTTGATATTTGTGAAGTAGTTGTTATAATATCCTCGCATTATTCCAGAATATGGGTAGGGATATGTGTCTTCCCTTTCACCATTGATAAGATGTGTTTGGTGATTTCATCGGCCATAATGGTAATATACATCCATTCTGTACTGGGAGTAGGTGTATGTGCCTGCTCCTATCCTCCTTTTCCGGTCAATGGATATTGACAGTACTCACCCATGGGGGCAGAGAGTTGGGTCTGCCCAAAATTTTTCATTAGATCTTTCCAACTGACTTCTCTAGGTGCTACAAAACGAGACTGTTGTCATGCTTGATGAACATTTAAAGGTGTATGTTCCTACTGGTTGTTTTCCGTCAAGTATGGTTGAAATAATTCCTTCAATACTGGAAGATGAGACTGCTGACATAATTGGTGATTGTAAACAGGTGTATGTTCTTATTTACCAATTGCCACCACATTAGATTGGTAGGACTCTTTAAATGCAGTCAGGAGAGCCTATTGACTGGCTGATAAATTTAAACAGGTGTATGTGCCTATTCACGGAACTCCACTAGGTTTTTCTAGTGGGATTGGTGGGTTACTTTCAGACGAGTCTGCTAAGAAGAAAAATTAGGACGGACGGGGGTATGTGCCTGCTCATTGTTTTCCATCAAGTTAAATTGATAGACTTCTCCAGAGGAGGCAGAGGTGAGAACCTGCTCTCTATTGACTGAACATTGTCCCTGGTGTTTTGTCTTGCATTCCTGGGTCTGAGAGACTTGGGCCAATCGTCTAGAGGAAACACCCCCATCATGTTGGGGGTACTCTAATGCATGATTCTGGCAGCGATTTCTTGTGGGAATTCTCAAGAATGACTCTTACATTCTTGAATTGAGGCCTTGAGTGACCTATTGATTCACCTATCTATAGTATGGGAGGGATTGATTTTTGTTTTCTGGGGATAAAGACCCAAAATGGTCGGAGATAGTGGTTGGCACCGTTTGCTTCTTGATCATTGGTCATCGTTGGCTAGATGATCGAGGATTGTTATTGACCTTCCAAAGTCAGAACTCTGCCATGATGTCGATATTCCTTCACCAGCACATTAGAGACCCAACATTGAAGATGATGGGTTGAGGATGAAATACTTCTCGTGGATGAAGATCCATCTTGAGCAGTGGTCAGTAAGTTCATAGATGTTGTCTTGGAGAAATCCATTCTTCGGATTGAATGAAATTCTGTGAAAACACTTGATACAATAACAAGATTTATTAAAATAACATATTTTTTATATGGATACATGCATGATTAATTCCTTTGTATGGTCTTCCTTTATCAATTGATAGGGGACTAATAGGTGGGTAATATTATTAACCTGTTTAAGGATTCACATCAAGTTCACCATTTTTGTTTTGTCGTTCCTTAAAATATGTGTTCTAGTTTTAAGAATCACTATTTCCAAGCGGTTTCCATTGGATTTATTCATGGAACTAGAAACTTCCAACAGTTCTTTTTCCAAAGGGGACCTACTTTCCAAAGGCATGCGTTTGTTAGATTTAAACTTTACGATACTTAATAACATGAATTGGTTGAGAGGATGTGAGGTTTGACACATCACACCTTTCTGGGGGGAATTATTGTCTACTCCGGGACTCTCTTTGTAAATTTAAGATATTTTCATGAATCCTTATTAATTCACCAAGTATATCATAAGTATCCCTTGGAATTTACAATCACTTATTAACATGTGTAAAATTTAGAATCATCAGTATGCATTCAAGGTTCTTAGTTAATGGAAACAATCATGTAATTGAGGTTTTCCATCAATGAGATCCTCTAATATACTGATTAAGGATTTTTTTAATCATCGTTCTGATGATACTATTAAGCCACTTAGTAGGGAACTCTAGAATTTGTGGTCATCCGGGGAGATAAAGGTTTGTTTTGATCTTGGGATCACGACCGTCAAATGGGCTACCTATGTATGGTTGTGAAAGGAATCAGAACCCTTGTAGTTCGATGCCACATAATAGGACACATCATACCTTTTATGGTCATGTGATAAAGTCCTCTAAGCGAAAGATGATTGGTCAAAACTTAATGTGGGACGTATACTAAAGCAGCCTGAGGAACTTGGAAAGGATATGAGTTTCCAAGTAGGATCAGACCATATTGGGAATATAGCCCGAGGAGAACATGGTTGATTTAATGTGTGGGGTTTGAACCTAAAGGTGGCTTCCTACATATCCCATATTAATGGGAATCAAATCCCACGTAGTTTGATATATTTCATAGGAGAGTATGGTCCTATAAAAAAGATCATTTTGGGCTTACTTCCTCAAAAGGAATACTTGATGATTTGAAGATTGAATTTGGGGCTTATTTCCTAAGGAGGATGACCAGTGAGCTTGGGCCTTGAGACGACTTTATACTTATCCTGGTTTGAACAGGAATCAAAGATCTCATAGTTCCTTTAATGAGTGTTTGTGTGCATATTGTAACCATCACATATCTTTCAGCCCATGTGAGTCAAGTTCTGTGTGAGAAACTAGGGGATGTAAAAGATTCAATAATGACACTTAACACTTTTACTCCTCTGTTGATGGAAGAGGGAGTGTCGACTGTGGAAGAAGGAGAGGTGAAGAGCTTTCCCTATGTTCCCTTCACATTGGACAAGGGTCCAAATGGAAGGAAGAATGGGTGAAGGTGAGAGGATTATATTAGGATGGCTGCCTTGAAATTGATCCCGGAGGAAAGAAAAAAAGTAAGTGTGAATTGTACATTCCTTACAATAATATGAGGTTTCCAGCTCTTTAAGAAGGGAGAGGCTGAGGCCCAAACCCTTATTCCCCGAACAGAGAACTTCCCAAAACTATGTCTGGGAGAAATTTCCATGGGCCTGTGGATATACAAACCCCAAAAAACTCCATGAATCCTAAACCCATTATGAAACAAATGTGATAAACCCTTGACCGTGGAAATTCAAACACAAATTAGAGACACGTTGATGTGCCTTTCCCAAAGGTTTGATAAGTCAGGAGGTTTTGGTGTTGTTCTGAATAGAATCCCTTTCAGACAAGGGGTCCAGTGAAGAAGAATCCTTTCCATGAATGGTTGAGGAAGGCCTGATGTCTTGTAAACTGAAGAGAGTGAAGAGAATACGTGAAATAAAGAGGGGTTTCCAAGTAGAGAAGGGCGCACAAGTATGGCCGTGAAAGTACACTTGGGTGACCTGATGTTCACTTAAGGGATGAACAACCTGTATAGTGATTCTTGGGTGATGTAACACCCCATGATTCCACGATATGTTTCCCTTTGAATAATACAATAGCTAGTGTTGTATGCAACGTCGAGTTCAAGCACACCAAAACCAATCAAACTAACCGTTATGAATAGTAATACCCACTTTTATTAATTTTTATAAATTTTATCATTAAAAATAGACTTCATTTTTGGATTTGGAATATCAAAATTATCTTAGGGTGAATTTTTGGTATTTTTTTGAAAACATTCAATTTTTGATGAATAGTGAAAAACCATGCATTATTTTTTAAAACCAACTTTTTAATTAAATATTTATTTATTTTATTTAAATTTATATTAAGTCAAAATAGTTACATAATACCTATATATGTTCAAAATAATTCTTTGGAGTCATTTTATAATAAGTTTAGATATATAAAATATTATGGAACTTTTACTGTCTTTTACCCACCTCCTAGGAGCATTTCCAAATTTTTATAAAACTTAATTTTACCACTTCTGTGAGTTGAATTTCCAAAATCTGAGAGACACAGTTGATAATAGTAAGTAAAATGTGGTTCAATAAGATGAAAATAATTTTTGGTGAATAACAACTTTTTACTTTTATTTACCATGGTTAAAAGTAAATAGGGTAATTAAGGGTAAAATTGATATTATTATTACCCTAACACATGTCCTAATTCTATTGGATAAGTATAATTTGACCAAAAATCACCATAGGAATTAAATATGAACCTCTTTTGTCCACTTGGATTAGATTAGGATATTTATTATTATTTTATTTAAAGAAGAGTTAAAAGAGTTAAATTCAAAGTTAAATAAATAAACCATTTTTAATATAGGGTTACACACAATATAAATTCGACTATAAATATTAATTAGAAATCTAAAAATATTTCCTACATAATCGTATTTTATTTATAATTTTTAGACATTAAATAATTAAATTTATTTATGAAACAATGATGATGTAGTAATTACCATATTAATGAAAGATTAAAATAACTGATATTACAAATATCCAAATAAATATAATTTTAGACTTTTAATAAATTCAACTAATTTTCTTGGTTAATATTACATGTTAATTTTTATTAAATATATTTATTTTGAGGTAATAATGTTTTTAGGAGTTTAACAAAAATAAATTATTAAATAATGTTAAAATTAACATAAATGAGTTAAAAAAATACAATATTATTGGTTGATATAATAATCCTAAAAATCTGAGTCTCGACCAAAACACTTATATAATGATATTTGTATCATTAATGAACCACTTGAGGTTATATTGGAAGTTTATAGTACGTTTAATAACCATATAATATAAAAATACAAAGAGACATGGTAAATGTCAAACTATTTAACTAAGAGTTAAATCTAAAAGATAAAGCTAATACAGTGACCCAAACCTATATAAAACCTATTGGTTGAGTGGGTTTCGACCCATATGCACCTTATCTTAGAAATAAATCATTTTTAAGCCATTAAAAACTAAATTTATTTTATTATAAAATAATATTGTAATCTTCTCCTAAGGTGCCCCTCACCCCTCTTATAAAAGGGCACTTCCCATTCTCTCAAATTCAAACCTTTAAAGCCATTTTTCTTGGCCAAAAACTGACCCAATATCCTCCAAACTGTCCTCCATTAATCGTAGAGGCCTTGAATTAGTCATAAATCCAACCTAAGGAGCCCTTTTTATCAAATCAAAAGTAATAACCCGAAGAAGAGGTAAATATTTCATCACCTCTTTCAAGTTCTTTTATTCTTCCACATCCTATTTCTTTATTGTTTCCATTATAAAATAATAACTCTAGTATCTTCTATATACTTTGATGTTATTATAAAAATTTTACAACTATATTGATTATTCTATCCATCCTATAAATGAAAAAGTCACCATAAATGCGGACGTACAGATTACAGTCTCCACGTCGTGGGGTAGTTTGTTATTCGAACACTTCATCATTTGGATGGGTATAATAATGAGTATAAATGATGAAAATAGTAAATATAACATGATAAGGATTCTGTATATATGATATTACATCCAATTATATAGGATTTAAATATCAAAATAATGATATTGCTGCTCGTGCGTACGTACGGATAACGTCTCCACGAACGCGATGAGATTCATTCCCCATCATATCCATTCAAGACTAATTTTCATTTGATGATTAAAAAAAATGTTTAAAGACTTAATATCATTCTAAATATGAATAATATACATACTATTAGAAAAACATATTACTTACATAACAAATCATATAAAGGAAAACAAATCAGTTAACACCCAGAATGATGATACTACTAAAATATCATTAACAAAGAAATATTATAAGACCATATATGATATAATATCTATGTATATAGTTCTTTTATAATTTAATAACCGTGATTTAACTATTATCTAGGTGGTTAATGTACCCTCGACCAAGGAAAAGTACTAGGTAAGGGTTAATTCTATAATCTCTTCATTATCCAAGGTTGTTTATACGAAATTATCTACTGGGACCTATTTATAATCCACATCCATGTCTTCTTAAAAAATGTATTTCAAAACATTTTTACTATTTACTAGAAAATGGGTTAAAGTCATTTATATCCTTATTTGACCTTAAATGTTTTGAAAGGAATCCTTCCGTTGTTTTCCAAACAAAGTACTTTATAGCCTTTTTGAAAAAATTAAGGTAAGAATGTTTTTTAACTTATACAGCAGGTGCAACTATTTTCCACCATTATAACATCATCGAAGCTTCCCATACAAGCTTATAAGAATGTTTTCAAAATCAATTTTTTCTTTATAATTATGTGACTCTTAAATTATTTCAAAATAGAAAGAGATATTTCTCTCAAATATTTTTGATTTCATCTACGTCAACATCCTTTGATAAATTTTACACTTGTTTGATGTTGATTTATTATGATAAAAATCTTCCATATTGTATTTAAGGTTTGTGAAATTTTTGACAGTGGATGAGTTATTTTTATTCCATTCATGGTTTATGGTTAAACAATTGACATTTCATATGCTAGTTTTAATACGAATGTTTATTTTATATTTTAACCACTTCTAAAGATGTATATGTTGGACTAGTATGTTTCGGGTTGGGGACCGGTAAAAGTAATCCCTCTGGGTTGGGGTCAGGTTACAGTAGAACCTCTGGGTTGGAGTCCCATTATAGATTCTCTCTGGGTTGGATTCTGATTATAGAGTCTCTCCGAGTTGGAGTTTGGTTACAGAGGCTCTCCAGGTTGGGGTCTAGTTACAGTTAGCCCCTCAGTCCTAGCATGAGGCCTTGACACAAAAATTAAAGTCCGACATTATGCATTCCATCATTATGAAAGTGGCTATTGATATTGCATGTGATTATTCTAATATTTGAATATCCATGTGAATAAGTAAATTGCGTTATTTGATTTTATCTTTTCCATATTATTCTAAAGTTCAAGTTTAAAAGGCTTTTGTTGTAGTCTTACATTGTCTTAAATGTTTATGCTTATTTATGAAAGTTTTTGCTATATTGTTATTCTTACTAAGTATCTAAGGTCACCCCTTTCTGTGTTTTATTTTTCCCAGGATGTGAAGAAGTATATTATGAATAACATGTAGGGATAGTCTAAGGGATATGAGTGTGGCCTATGGAGACTATGTTGTTGTAGTTTTTCATTTTATAATGTAATGTAAAACTGATAAATGTATCTAGTATTTACAAGGCTAAAAAACTAATCAGTCTTTCGAGACTTGCTCTTTTGTGATCATGCCAATGTTATGTAATAATGCATTGACTCTTGGTATCTGGGGTCGGGGCTTTATAGTTGGTATCATAGGAAGTTTAGTAAAAAACTTGGAAGCTAGATTTAGAAAAACACTGATTAGACCACATTATCCTAAGATAGACTTTGTAGATTAGTATAGAAGAACTTCCTATAATTTTGTTATTATAGAGATTTTGTGAGTTTTCCAAGAAATACATCCTTTTCTGGATACGAGAAGGTAGAGGAGGCTCTAGCACAGATGTACCTAGGGGTAAAAATTGAAAACACCTCTTTGAGTTAGACTCGAACGGGAATTGGTGCACGAAAACAGGCCTTACTGCCCTCTTGGTTACGACACTCCCGAGGGATATTCTTATGATAGTTCTCATTTTATTTAAAAAATATTATGAAGGGTTTATGAGTATATATTTCGTTAAAGAAAACATTTTTATGATTATGGATTACATCCATAATCTGTTCAATTTATGTTAACTGTTTTACAAGTTTGAAATTATGTATTGCGATTCAAAAATTAATCTAGTATATGCCATTGTTTAGAAATGGCGCCTAGTAGAAGGAATGGAAATCATATTAATGAAAGTAATCCATGTAGGGATTTAACTCCTACTCATGATAATTATAGTGGGGCTCATGAAGCAACTAGTGCTGATCAGCTTATCACCATACTGGGATAACTTACTCAGGTTATGAATAATAATCATACCCATATGAATCACCCAGATCCACAACACAGAGGATCAATGTTAGACCACCTCTTGAGGCAAAAACCCCCAAAATTCAATTGTATTACAAATCCATTAGAATCTAAGCAATGGAAAAATTCCTTAGAGAAAATATTTCATGCTTTGGGGAGTAGCGAAATGGAAAAAGTTGTCATAGTAGTTTATCGCCTCACTGGAGATGCTGATCAATGGTGGTCTTTGATTAAAAACACAAAAGAAGATGATGAAGTATCAAATATGTAATGGAGGGAGTTTAGGGAGATTTTCTAATAAAAATACATTCCTCATGACCATCGAGCGGATATGGAAAGACAATTTCTGAGTCTAAGGAAAAAGGAGGATGACAATGTCTCAAATTATGAAGCTAACTTTACAAGGTTAGCGAGCCATGATCCAGATTATATACATAACCCAATAAGTAAGATGGATTATTTCTTTTATGGGTTAAAACCATTTCTCTGTTGAGAATTAGTCTCATTATCCTTCTCTTCGTAAGAAGATATTTTCGTATGTGCTATCAAGACAAAAAAGGAATTCTCTAAGTCTTACAACATTAAAGCAAAGAAAGAGAAGAAGGGATCTACTGAACGCTCTGGAAATGGAAATAAGGGTAGGAAGGGAAAAGTCAAATATCCATCCTGTAGTAAATGTTGGATGAAACACACTGGTACTTTCCTGAAGGGAATGGGAGTTTGTTACATGTGTGGTGAAAAAGGCCACCAAGCTCGTGATTGTAAGGGGAATAAAGAGGTTATCAATGTTGAATTCTAAAATTGTAGAGAAATGGGGAATTATGAAAATGAATTTCCTAAGTTCCAAGTAAATTTACCTCAGAAAAGGCCAAGGGAGCAAGACCAAGATTATGCGATCACTACTACTGAGGATGAAGCTCCGAAAGACGTGGTGGCTGGTAATTTAATGGTTTCCTCAAGTTTATCCAATGCTTTATTTGATTCTGAATCAATTCATTGTTTCATATATTCCCTATTTTCTAAGAAAATTAGATATTTTCAATTTGACTTAACAAGGGATTTGTCAGTCAAAACACCTATGGGAAGTATCATCTAAAAAAAATTTGGAAATCAGTTCCCATTAGGGCATATAAATGTTCTTTACCTGCTGATCTCATCGTCATACCCATGATTAAATTTGATATAATCCTCAGAATGGATTGGATTTAGGACCATGATACGAAAATATATTGCAAGAAGAAGGAGGTTATAATTTTCTACTATGATAAGGAGTACCTTATCATCAGAGTAGAAACATCACCACCTGATTCTTATCTAGATCCACCCCCAATAGCTATACTAAATTCAATTATTGGGTAAGAAGAGAATGAAATAACTATGGGTGAGGAAAAGAATGTTATAATATAGGACGTGCCTATTGTGAAAGAATATGTTGATATATTTCTAGAAGAATTACCTGAACATCCTCCAGAACAATAAATTAAGTTTTCCATTGATTTAATTCCAGGTTCAAGGCCCATATCGAAGACCCCTTATAGAATGGCCACTGTGGAATTAGTGGAACTAAATAAACAGGTAGAGGAATTGAGTAATAAGGTATTTATTTTCCCTAGTGTTTCTCTATGTGTAGACCCTATTCTTTTTGTTTAGAAGAAAGATGGATCTATGAGGTTGTGCATTGACTATAGGGAGATCAATGCTATACAAATAAAGAACAAGTATCCCCTACCTCACATTGATGATTTATTCGACCAACTTCATGGAGATCAATATTTTTCAAAGATTGACCTTCGATCTGGATATCATTAGTTGTGTGTGAAAAAATAAGACATTCCGAAAACTACATTTTGAACCAGGTACGAGCATTATGATTTTACATTAATGCCTTTTGGATTGACTAATGCACCCTCTGTATTTATGGATCTAATGAATAGAGTTTTCAAGGAATATCTTGATGACTTTGTAGTGTTATTTATTGATGATATCTTGGTATACTACAAAACCTATGAAGATCATGAAAATCACCTGCGCATTATTCTAAAGACTCTTAGAAGAAATGAATTATATGGGAAATTTAGCAAGTGTGAATTCTGGCTTCTGGAGATTTATTTTCTTGGCCATATTGTCTCTAAGGATGAAATCTCTATTGATCCTTCAAAGACTAAGGAAATACACGAATTGCCAGCACTGAAAATATAACTGAGGTACACAGTTTTATTGGTTTAACAGGTTATTATTGACGTTACATCCATAATTTTTCCCAGTTGGCTAACCCATTAACAAATCTCACACATAAAGGGGTTCAATATGTTTGGATAAAAGAGTGTGAAGATTGTTTTGAAGGACTAAAGACAAGATTATTCAATGCTCCTATCTTGACTCTACCATTGGGGAATGGTGGGTTTGTTATTTATAGTGATGTATAAAAGAAAGGAATTGGTTTTTTCCTTATGCATAATGATAGTTTTATTACCTCTGCATCACGATAGAAAAAAAATAATGAGAAAAACTATCCTACTAATGATCTTGAGATAGAAGCTGTAATCTTTACTTTCAAGATATGAAGAAATTATCTCTATGGTGAAAAATGTGAGATATATATCGATCACAAGAGTTTGAAGTATATTTTCTAAAAGAAAGTACTCAACATGAGGCAAAGGATATTTCTTGAACTACTCAAGCATTATGATTTCTCAATACACTACCACCTGGGGAAGGAAAATAAGGTGGCATATGCGTTGAGAAGAAAGGATCATGTAGTTTTGAACAAGATGAGAATTGAATGGTATCCTATTTTCATGGATCTAGTGAAAATGGCTATGGGAATACTCATGGAAGGCGAAACATCTGTAAGAACCCAGATCTTTGTTTCAGGTATGTCATTCCTTTTCCTGGAGTTTTTGAGAAAAGTGGAGCTTCTGGAAAATTTTGAAGTACTCGACGTGTACTTTATGAGTACTCACCATGTACTCATTTTCCGCTCGAAGCTGTGTGCTGGTCGTGTCTGGGACACACACATGGTGTGTAGGGGTGATGTGGAGGCCGCTTAAAGAAGAGTACAGAAAAACTGAGTACACGCCATGTACCGAAGAAGTACACGCCATGTTTTTTTTTCATTAAACGGATCGGGGTCGCGCCTAACGGACATAACACTCTTCTTCTCCAGGTTCTTCATCTGAGAGAACCCGTGCGGCCTCGAAACTTCTACGGATTCCCGAGCCTCCGTCCATTCTTCGAATTGACCTCCGTTGATTGCGTTGGAACCACATCAGTAAGCTCTTTATTCTCCTAGATCCTTGTTTTCCAATTCCTCCTCTTTCTCAAGATATCTTGGGTTGATATTTTTGGATGTTAGCTCAGATATTCGACGTTCTAAAGAGAATCAATCACCGTGGTCCAAGTATATCGATCTCCTAACATCGAGGTAGGTGGTCTGTGACTTTCTGTATGAAGTCTTTGAATAGTTTGTGCAATTCCACCAATTCCCTTGAATGAGGTATTGTGTGTGTTTCATATTTTTCCCTTTTGTTTCCTTCTTTGCTTGATTGCTTGAGTAGTGGTAAATTCTTGTGAATAGATTAATTTCTACTATGTTTTGGATGTTTTTCCATGCATGTTTTACATTTTAGGAATTTTTCCAGTTTCCATGCCTAGTTGTAGGATAGTGGAACTATTGTACTATTATGCTATTGGGCCTTAGAATGATAGCCAAGTAGTTCTTGAGGTTTACTTTGGCCAATACGCACTCTATGCATGCTTGTTTTACACAGGGCTGTGAGAACCTAGTGTAGTAAACCATAGGGAGAATGGACATAAGGGCTTCTCAAGAGTGTCTTTAATTTAAGATGAGAGACCACGGGGGTAATTGACATTGATTTCTTCCTCAGAGAGTTTTTAGTTTCTCAACGCGGTCCACAGGGGGAATGAGACGTTGAGTGCATCCCCAGAGATCCTTTAGTACGATACGAGACTATAGGGGGATTTGACAGTGAGTGCTTCCTCAGAGAGTATATTCTTTAGCTGAACCAGAGGGGCAAGACAGTGTGTGCTTCCTTGAGGGTTGATAGTACTTGTAGGTTAAACCATAAGGGTTAGGCTATAAGAACTACCTAAGGGGTTACCTGTTTTTCTTCTTGTTGATTGGTTGTTACTTGTGTACTTTATATGCTACACTGTGGATTGTAGCTACTTTGTGCTTTCCTGTTTACTGCTTCTTGTATTTTTACTTCCATGTATTCACTGACTATTAGGCACAAATCTTTGGGTGGTTACATACTGGGAACTTGTCTCACACCCTATTTGGGCCATGCTTTTGGGCCCAAACAGATTATATTGTTTCATGTATAGATAAGGGAAAACGCCCTTCTACTTCAGGTACTTGACTTGCTGTGGAGTTGGAGAGCATGGGACCAATCAATGGCTTGCGATGCTGAGGAGTTTACCTTTTTTCTTTTGAACTTTGGTTTAGTATTTTATTCAACATTGTAACTTGTTTGGATTCATTCCTAGACATATGTATCATGCATCATCTTATATACATGTGTGTGTGATCCAGTTGTTTACTGATAGTCTTCTGCTGTTTATCATTTACTCTTGTATGGATGGTTATAGTTTCTACTGTTATCTATTTGTTTTTCTTCCACTGTGTACTATGAAAATTAGGCTATAGTTTCCCCACTATCACACCCAAGGCCCTCTCTTCTATATTGAAGCCTCTGGCGTTTGGGGAAATGTGCTCGAGGCCATGTGACCAACTGGGTACGGGGCGCCTCTGGGTGGCTTCCGGAATCGGGACGTTACAAAGTGGTATCAGAGGAATTATTTTCTCTGGATTTACTGTTTGGATCCTTTATCCAGGGATAGGATGGCTTTGGTACTTGGTAATAAGATGTTCCTAGGAGTAGCTAACCTGTGTATAGGGGAAAGCCATACTACCTCAATTATTGCAGTTTTCTGGTTTTGAGATTTTACGGTTGATATGATTTCACCTAGATTGATTCACATGACTCGTGTTGTTATTGTTGTTGTAATTTTGGTTCTATTTTTGTCACAACCCGATGAGATGAGGGTATGCCATCTCATGCATCATATAATAATTTGATAGAAATCACATTCCATGCATTCCTTCCATGCCATCTAGGGTGCATTATCAATTTCATGTTGTTGTGATAGACGTTTTATAGATTATGTATGCTGTTGTGATAGATTCTTGATAGAATCCTTGCAATTTGATAGAAAGGTTGATTTTTTTGTACTTTGCTTAAATGAACACGAAATTTTGGTTATTGAGGTGTTATGGTCCCTCACGAATCTGAAATTGGCACCTTCATGCTTGTTTTTAAGTGTTTTCTGGGCTTCGGTGCAGTTTTAGAGCTACTGCTCAGAAAAACCCAGAATACCTGGCATTTACTTTATATATACACGCCGTTTAGTTTTTAAACCATGTCACTGACTATGTGAGCAAAAACACAGGTTGTGAAAAATCTCCAGGAACACGCCAGGTACGGTAGGTACATGCCATGTAGTAGTGAGCTTTTTACCCGGCCGTGTAACTAACAACACAGGTCGTGGAAGCTTGTGTCACACATGCCGTGTTTCGTATGAACACACCATGTAGCATTGTTCTCAGTACTTGTCCGTGTCACGGACAACACGATACGATGTTATATCCTCCTATACACACCGTTTTTGTTCGGAACACGTCGTGTAAGTGTCGGCCGTGTACCCGGTCGTGTCGCCAACAACACGGGTCGGGAAAAATCTTCAAGTACACGCCATGTTTGTTTGGAACATGCCGTGTAGTCTCAGTCGTGTAACCGACCATGTAACTGACAACACGGGTTGTTGAAACCTTGTCCACTACATTCCGTTTCCATAGGGAACAGGCCGTGTAGTCTCAGTTTAAGAGGACCGTGTGGGTTAGCCGTGTAAAGAGACTCGGGCAGGGGAATAGAATTCAAGTGTACGCCATGTGTGGGGAAAACACGCCGTGTAGTTTGGGGTGTTACACGACCAGGGGTTATGGGAGTACACACCCATGTTTATGGTTTAAGTGAACACGCCGTGTAGTTTTTATACATGCTGTGTAGTCGTGTTTTTTAAACTTGAGTGTTTCCTTATCCTCTTGCCATTTTTACTCCTTAATTATTTGTGCTTATTTTCCTAATCTAAGGTACACTTTTGATCATTCAAAGATATGCCTCCAAGACATCCTCCGGTTGTACGTCAGTTTCCAGATGGTGATCAGACACCAGATATGGCTGATCAGGGACTTCCTGCCGATCCTCCAGTCGGGCCAGCCTTGGCACCGGCTGTCATACCAGTTGCAAGCCCCGATGCATAGTTCAAGGAAGGCTTTATGAGGATGATCCAGAAATTTCAGGGAGCACCACCTCCTGCCATGTCTATGGCAGACTTGAAGCGGGTTTTCCAGCAGTAGCATCCTCTTACTTTCTCATAGGAAGGAGGACCACCGGCTGTTGAGTCATAGCTAGAATCCATGCTGACTATCTTTGAGCATCTGGAAATACCTCCAGAGAGGCGGGTCAAGCTCGCTACCTATATGCTACGAGACTCACCAAGAGGTGGTGGGACGTGATCTCACAGGTGGGTCATCAGCAGGTTATGGCTTAGGAGGAGATCCAACGCGTGTTTTACGACTAATTCTACTCGGAGACCCTGAGGGCCAATCGAGCCCGGGAGTTCATGAGTCTAGAGCAGGGTACTCTTTCTGTTATGGAGTATTCCTCTCGTTTCACCGAGCTGCAGCATTTCACACCCCTCCAGAACGGAAATGTGGTGTTATTAGCAAGGAAGTTTGAGGATGGTATCATGCGGGAGATCCTCTTGCAGGTGAGTATCTTCCAGTTGACTTCCATCACTCCCATCATCAACCAGGCGCTGATTGCAGAGTGAAATTTGAGAGACTCCAGAGCTGCGACCCAGGGCGGTTCTGCTTCCAGAGCTAGTGTTCCTCTAGTTGACAGCAGGAACCAGCGTAGGGAGTCTACGTGCGGTGATCCAAGGAGGCAAGATACATCTTCAGGTATCCAGTTAGTATGCTACTAGTGTGTAAGGGCAGGGCACACGAGGTCAGAGTACTAGAGAGACCCACTAGAGTACCGATCTTGTTGCAAAATGGGTCACTTTCAGGGTTTCTGACAGGTTTTCTCACTAGTAGCTGGTGACGAGGGTTCTTCCATGACTCATAGTTTAGGAGAAACACCACCATTTTCTCACCTGTCGAGGAACTGGAGTTCTTCCGACTGTTCGGGCCGAGGTGGAGGTTGAGGCTGTGGCAGTCAGTCACCTGTCGTTCAACGTCAGTAGGGATGATCAGCTCATAGTGGTTAGGTAGGGTCACAGGGCCGTGGGGCAGGTCAGACTTTTGCGATGTAGCATACCTATTAGGAGAAGGATCCCGGACATTCTATAGTTTGAGGTACGATTTTAGTAGCCTCAGTTTTATCTTCATCCCTTTTCAATACTGGTGCTACGCGGAGCTTTATCCTTGTTGCTATTGTGGATAGCCTTGGGATCTGTATCTTTTCTTCTACCAACTTCTTGACACTAGACACACCTTTGGGGACGATTACATCTAGTGTAAGTTAGTGTAGAGAGTTCCATCTCAATGTTACAGGGCATCGTTTATTATGGGATATCTATGTCCCAGAGATGACAGGCTATGATTTCATTCTCGGGATGGACTGGTTGGTTTCCTTCCAGGAAGTTATTGACTGTAATCGCCACAGGGTGAGTTTCATTTCACCAGAGGGTGAATCTTTTATTCATATAGGTGAATGGGATGTTCGGACGAGTCGATCAGGACTCGAGCATCATGGGCTATGAGGGGTTACAACCCAGATTTCTAGTCTTTATCTGGATGACCAGGGGACTTCACAGTTAGACTTTCCTCCTGTGGTGGATCGTTTCAGGGATTTCTTTCAAGAGGAATTTTCAGGTTTGCCTCTGGAGCGTGAGGTGGACTTCTATATTGAGCCCATTCTAGGAGCGGCACCGGTGTCCATTCCTCCTTATATGATGGCTACACCTGAGTTACATGATCTCAAGAAGCAGTTGGAGGAGTTCTAGGAAAATGGTTTCATCCAACCTAGTACATCTCTTTGGGGTTCACCTATCCTGTTTGCGAAGAAGGTAGACGATAACCTTATGCTCTGTGTGGATTATCGGAAGCTGAACCAGTTGACGATCAATAACTGATATCCCTTTCTAAGAATTTATGATCATTTCAATCATCTTCGAGGAGCCCGAGTGTTCTCAAAGATCAACTTGAGGTCTGGTTATCCTCAGTTGCACGTTAGACCATCAGATATACCTCTAAGAGACTTCAAAAGCAAGTATGCTCTCTACAAGTATACAGTTATGACGTTCGGTCTCACGAATGCGCCAGCAGTTTTCATGGAACTGATGAACCGAGTGTTCCATTCTTACTTGTATTCCTTCGTCGTGGTCTTCATGGACGATATCTTGTGTACTCTCACAATTGAAATGACCTTTCTAACCATCTTGAGATCGTTCTGAGTACACTGAGAGAGCATCGACATTATGATAAACTCTCGAAGTGCCACTTTTGGATGGATCAGATTCACTTCTAGGGCCATGTAATCTCAGAGGCAAGAGTATCTGTGGACCCATAGAAAGTGAGAGATGTAGTTTCCTGGGAGCAGCCGACGAACGTTTTTGTGGTACGGAGTTTCCTAGGGCTGGCTGGATACTACAGATGCTTCATTCAAGACTTTTCACGCCTAGAAGCACCATTGATAGGTCGGACCAAGAAGGGGGAGAAGTTCTTATGGTCAAATTCTTGTGAGTCAGCCTTTTCGGAGCTGAAGGGAAGGTTGAAATCAGCCCTGATACTAGTCTTTCTAGAGACAGGAAAGAGCTATACTGTTTATTGTGATGCTTTAGGTATCGGACTGGGCACTGTGCTTATGAAAAGAGATGGAGTTGTTGCATATGAGTCTCAGCAGTTGAGGCCACATGAGAAGAACTACCCAACACACGATCTAGAGTTGGCAGCTGTTGTTCATGCCTTACACAGTTGGAGACATTACCTTCTGGGAGATCACTTTGTGGTTTTCACCGACCACAAGAGCCTCAAGTACATCTTCACTCAGCGTGATCTAAATTTGAGACAGCGCAGGTGGGTCGAGTATCTCCAGTCTTTTGATTTCGATCTTGCCTATAGGCCGGGAAAGGGAAATGTAGTGGAATATGCGTTGATCAGGAGAACTCAGATTCAGACATTTCAGGAGGCCAGTAGTGAGTGGCAGCTTATGGCTCTATTCTCTGAGATACATCTGGAGGTGCACGATAGACAGGGACAGTCTTACCTATCTTCTGTAGCTGTTACCTCTACACTTCTTGATCAGGTACGGATGAGGCAGATATTAGACTCAGAAGGCTTAGTCCTGTGGGAGAGTGTGTCAGGATGGGACCCTTTTCCTGGATGGACAGTGGGCGAGGATGAGATATTGTGTTCTAGGGACGCGTATGGGTGCCAACAGACATACATGAGGAGCTAATGCATGATTTTTATTCCTCAGCTTGGGCAGTTCATCCTGGCGGCACCAAGATGTATCAGGATCTTCATCGCCATTACTGGTGGCCAGGTATGAAGAGAGATGTTGCTGGTTTCGTCTTGAGATTTTTTACTTGTCATAAGGTGAAGGCGGAGCATTAGCGACCAGCAGGCCTTTTACTGTAGTTACCCATTCTGGAGTGGAAGTGGAACGATGTCCTGATGGACTTCGTGACCGGATTACCGAGGTCTCCTTGAGGGAATGAAGCTGTCTGGGTTGTCATCGACAGGCTTATGAAGGTTTTTCACTTCTTACTGATCAAGGAGACCTTCAGTGCTGATGATCTGGGATGACTATACATCCGAGAGATTATACGTCTCCATGGATTTCTACACTCCATTGTTTTAGACAAGGATGCATGCTTTACTTCTCGGTTCTGGAGGGGGATTCAGAGGTCTTTGGGTACACATGTACTTTTGAGTACAACACACCATCCCCAGACAGATGTCCAGTCCGAGTGTACGATCTAGGTGCTTTAGGATATGATCTGAGCTTGCATTCTAGACTGTGGCAGTTCTTGGGAGAATCATATCCCTCTGGTGGAGTTCGCCTACAACAACAGTTCTTAGGTGACTATTCAGATGGCACCATAAGAGGATTTGTACGGTAGGCCATGCTGATCACCTTTATGCTAGCTTGAGGCAAGAGAGGCCGCTTTTCTGGGACCTCGTCTTGTTCAGGAGACCGCAGAGCAGATAGAGTTGATTCGGAAGAGGATGACTACAACATAGTCTCGGCAGAACTCTTATGCTGATCAGCGGAGATGACCTCTGGAGTTCTATGTCAGGGATCAGGTTTTCCTGTGTATCGCACCGAGATTGGGACAGAAGAGGATTCAGAGACAGGGTAAGATTTCACCACGGTATGTCGGGCTGTTTGAGGTATTGGATAGAGTTGGGCAGGTTGCTTATCGGTTGTAGTTACCTCATAGGTACCGGCCCATGCACGACGTCTTCCACGTCTCTCAACTTCGACATTACTTTTCAGACCCATCTCATGTATTTCATCCCGAGGAGGTTGAGCTCGAAGCAGATGCATCTTTTGAGGAGAATCCTATCCGGATTGTCGATCGCAGTACGAAGGTTCTCCGGGGGGTGGTCTATTCCTCTATTACGAGTGTATGGTAGAATGGGTGAGTACAGGACCAGACCTGGGAGAGGGAGGCTGATCTACGATCATAGTGGCTGGAGCTATTCAGGTTTTCTTTATCTCCCCCTCATTAGGGAAATTCAGGGATGAATTTATTTAAGGGGGGAAGTTTGTAAGAACTCGAATCTTTGTTTCAAGTATGTCATTCCTTTTCCTAGATTTTTTGAGAAAAGAAGAGTTTCTGAAAAATTTTGAAGTACACACCGTGTACTTTATGAGTACACACCATGTAATCCTTTTCCTCTAGAAGACGTGTGATGGCCATGTCCGGGCCACACACACGGTGTGTAGGGGTGATGGGGGGGGGGCACTTAAAGTGGATTATGAAAAAACCGAGTACACACCATGTACCCAAGAAGTACATGCCGTGTATTTTCTTTTTTTTTTCATTAAACAGGCCAGGGTCGCACCTGATGGATAAAACACTCTTCTTCTCCAGGTTCTTCATCCGCGAGAACCAGTGTGATCGTGAAACCTCTCCAGATTCCCAAGTCTCTGTCCGTTCTCCGAATTGACCGCTGTTGATTGTGTTGGAATCGCAGTGGTAATCTCTTTCTTCTCCGAGAGCCTTGTTTTCCAATTCCTCCTCTTTCTGAAGATATTGTGGGTTGAGCGTTTTGGACGTTTTCTCAGATATTCGATGCTCTAAGGATAATCAATCATCATGGTCCAAGTATATTGATCTCCTATCATCGAGGTAGGTGGTTTGTGCCTTTCTGTAGGAAGTCTTTGAATAGTTTGTGCAATTCCACCAATTCCCTTGAACGGGGTATTGTGTGTGTTTCCAATTTTTCCCTGTTGTTTCCTTCTTTTCTTGATTGCTTGAGTAGTGGTAAATTATTGTGAATAGAGTAATTTATATTGTGTTCTGTATGTTTTTAAATGCATGTTTTGCGTGTTAGGCATTTTTCCAATTGTCGTGCCTAGTTGTAGGATAGTGGAACTATTGTAATGTTATGTTGTTGTGACTTCGAATGATAAACATGTAGTTCTTGAGGTTTACTTGGGCCAATACGTGTGCTATGAATTTTTGTTTTACACAGGGCTTTGAGAACCTAGTGTAGTGGACCATAGGGAGAATGGACGTAAGGGTTTCTCGAGAGTGTCTTTAATTTACAATGCGAGACCACATGGGGAATTGACGTTGAGAGATTCCTCAGAGAGTCTGTAGTTCCTCAACGCGGGCCACAGGGGGAATGAGATGTTGAGTGTTTCCCCAAAGATCCTTTAGTACGATACAATACTATAGGGGAAATTGACGACGAGTGCTTCCTCAGAGAGTCTATTCTTTAGCAGAACGAGAGGGGCGAGATTGTGTGTTCCTCCCAGAGGGTTGCTAGTACTTGTAGGTTGAACCATAAGGGTTAGGTTGTGAGAACTACCCAGGGGGTTACCTATTGTTCTTCTTGTTCATTGGATGTTTCTTGTGTACTTTATATGCTAGACACTATGGATTGTAGCTACTGTGTGCTTTCCTGTTTACTGCTTCCTGTATTTTTACTGCCATGTATTCACTGACTATTATGCACAAATATATGGGTGGTTGCCTACTGCGACCTTGTCTCACACCATGTTTGGGCCATGATTTTGGGCCCAAATAGATTATATTGTTGCAGGTATAGATAAGGGAAAACACCCTTCTACTTCAGGTACATGACTTGCTGTGGAGGTAGAGAGAATGAGACCAAGCTATGGATTGCGATGCTGAGGAGTTTACCTATTTTCTTCTAAACTTTGTTTTAGTATTGTATTCAGCATTTTGACTTGTTTGTATGCATTCCTAGACATATGTATCATGCATCATCTTATATACATGTGTGTGTGCTCCAATTGTTTAATGTTAGTCTTCCACTGTTTATCGTTTACTCTTGTATGGATGGTTATGGTTTCTGCAGTTATCTATTTGTTTTTATTCTGCTGTGTACTCTTCCAATGAGGGAATAGTTTCCCTACTATCACACCCAAGGCCCTCACTGCTAGTCAGAATCCTCTGGAATTAGGGGAAATGCGCTTGAGGCCATGTGACCAACCGAGTACGGGGCGCCTCTAGGTGGCTTCCGGAATTGGGACGTTAAAACATAAATAATTTTTTAAATGGTTTCCAAACCATCTTTACTAGAGAGGATAATAAGTTTTCATGATAATGATGAGGAGTTTCAAAAAAATTAATGCTGTGAACAATGGGATATTGAGTGAATTTATATATGAAGATGAAATTTTGAAATTTGGGAAGAGGCAATGTGTTCCTGACATACCAGTTCTAAAAAGGGAATTGTTGGATGATGCTCATAGCTCCAATTTCTCTATACAACCTTGTTTCACTAAGATGTATTGAGATTTGAAGGAACATTTTTGGTGGGAAAACATGAAGAGGGAGATCGTTGATTTTGTGTCACGATGTATGGGTTTTCAACAAGTGAAAGCTGGAAGGCAACAACATGGAGCAGTCATGAAACCTCTTCCCATACCTGAGTGGAAATGGGATAAAACTACGATGGACTTTGTCATGGGGTTACCAAAGACACCTAGAAGGAATAATGCAATATGGGTCATTGTTGATCTTCCTACCAAGTCAGCATATTTTCATGCTATAAGAGAAGATTTACCACTTGAACGTTTAATAAGACTATATATTAATGAAGTTTTAAGACTCCATGGTGTACCCCTATCGATTGTTTCGGATCGTGGTCCCCATTATACATTAGGATTCTAGAAAAGTCTTCAGAAATCCCTCGATACTGAACTTTTTTTGAGAATTGCCTACCACCCTTAAACTAATGGAAAATTAGAATGGACAATTCAAACCTTTGAGGACATGTTGAGATCTTTCTCACTTGACTTTCAAGGTATGTGGGATCAATATTTACCTCTGGTAGAATTTTACTATAACAATAGCTTCCTTTCAAGTATTTAGATGGCACCATATAAAGTGTTATATGGCAAGAGATGTCGCACACCAACTTGTTGAGATGATGTAGGTGAAATAAAACTCATAGGCCCAGAACTTGTTGAGGAAATGATGGAAAGGGTGAAGGTTATCCAAACCCACATCAAAGCAGCACCATGTAGGTAGAAGATCTATGCCGATAACCAAAGGAAGTATTTGGAATTTCAGGTAGGAGGCCATGTTTTCTTAAAGATATATCCATGGAAGGGAGTTATACGATTCCGTAATAAGGGTAAACTAAGTCCCAGGTACATCGGACCTTTTGAAATTCTAGAACAAATCAGAGTTGTAGCTTATCCTCTGGCAATGATGCCAAGTCTCTCTAAAGTTCACGATGTGTTCCACATATCACTATTGAGAAAATACATGCCTGACCCAACGCATGTACTCACCTATGGGGAAATTGAACCAGAACCTGATCTATATTATTGTGAAGAGCCTATCAAAATTCTTGATACCCGAGAACATGTTCTGAAAAACCGGACGACTCGTCTGGTAAAAGTTCTATGGATAAATCATAAGATGGAAGAGGCAACTTGGGAACCCGAGGAACTTATGATGAAGAACCACCCAAATCTTTTTATGAAGTAATATTTTAGAAATTTCAAGGAAAAAATTATTTTAAGGAGGATAGAATGTAACACCCCCAGCTTACATGGTACGTTTCCCTTTGAGTAATACAATAGCTTGTGTTGTACACAACTTCGAGTTCAAACACACCACGACCAATCAAACTACCCATTATGAATATTAATACCCACTTTTTAAAATTTTATAAATTTTATTATTCAAAATGGAATTTATTTTCGGATTCGGAATATCGAAATTAGCTTAGGGTGATTTTTTGGTATTTTTCAGGAAACTTTCAATTTTTGATGAATAGTGAAAAACATTGTGTTATTATTTATAACTGAATTTTTAATTAAATATTTTATTATTTTATTTTAATTTATATTAGGTTAAAATAGATACATAATACCTATATATGTTCAACGTAATTATTTGGAGTCATTTTATAATAAGTTTAGATATATAAAATTTAATCGAACTTTTACGGTCTTTTACCCACCTCATAGGAGCATTTCCAAATTTGTATAAAAAATAATTTTACAGCTTCTATGAGTTTAATTTAAAAACTTCAAGAGACACGATTTATATCAGTAAGTAAAATGTAGTTCAATAAGATGAAAATAATGTTTGGTGAATAGTAAATTTTTACTTATATTTACCACGGTTAAAAGTAAATAGGGTAATTAAGGGTAAAAATGATATTATTATTACCTTAACACATATCCTAATTCTATTGTATAAGTCTAATTCAAACAAAAATAGACCTATGAATAAAATATGAACAACTTTGGTCCACTTGGATTAGATTAGGACATTTATTATTATTTTATTTAAAGAAGAGTTAAAAGAGTTAAATTCAAAGTTAAATAACTAAAACATTTTTAATATAGGGTTACAGACAATAGAAATTAGACTATAAATATTAATTAGAAATATAAAAATATTTCCTATAAATGGTATTTTATTTATATTTTTTATACATTAAATAATTAAATTTATTTATGACACAATGATGATGTAGTAATTACCATATTAATAAAAGATTAAAATAATTTATATTATAAATATCCTAATAAATATAATTTGATATTTTAAATGAAATAAACTAATTTTATAGGTTAATATTACATGTTAGGGTTGATTAAATGTATTTATTTTTATGTAATAAATTTTTTAGGACTTTAAAAAAAATAAATCATTAAATAATGTCAAAATTAACAAAAATGAGGTTTTAAAACAAATACAATATTATTATTTGATATAATAATCCTAAAAATCTACGGGTCATCCAAAAGACTTATATAATGATAGTTGTATCATTAAGGAACCACTTGGGGTTCTCTTGGAAGTTTATAGTAAGTTTATTAACCATATAATATAAAAATACAAACAGACATGGTAAATGTCAAACTATTTAACTAAGAGTTAAATCTAAAAGAAAAAGTTAATATAGTGACTCAAACCAATATAAAACCTATTGGTTGAGTGGTTTTCGACCCATACCCACCTCATACTTGAAATAAATCATTTTGGGGCCATTAGAAACCGAAAATGAATTTATTATAAAATAATATTTCAATCTTTTCCTAAGGTGCCCCTCACCCCTCTTATAAAAGGGAACTTTCATTTCTCTCAAATTCACACATTAAAAGCCCTTTTTCTTGGCCAATACCTACCCAAATATCCTCCCAACATTCCTCCATTAATCCTAGAGTCCTTAATTTTGTCATAAATCCATCCTATGGATCCCTTTTGATCAAATCAAAAGGAAGAACTTGAAGAAGAGGTAAATATTTCATCACCTCTTTCAAGTTGTTTTTTCTTCCACTTTATATTTATTTGTGGTTTCAATTATAAAATAATAAATCCGGTATATTATATATACTATGATGTTATTATAAAAATGGTACAACCATATTCATTATTCTATCCATCCTATAAATGACAAAGTCACCATACGTGTGTACGTACGGATTACCGTCTCCACGTCGTGGTGTAGTATGTTATTCGAACACTTTATCATTTGGATGGGTATAATAACGAGTATAAAAGATGTAAATATTAAATATAAAATTATAATGATTCGGTATATATGATATTCCTTCCAATTATATATGATTTTAATATCAAATGAATGATATTGTCGCCCGTGCGTACGTACAGATTACCGTCTCCACGAACGTGATGAGATTCATTCCCCATCGTATCCATTCAAGAAAATTTTTTCAGTTGATGATTAAAAAGAATATTTAATGACTTAATATAATTATTAATATTAATAAGATACATCCATTCCATAACAAACATTACTTACATAACAAATCATATAAATGAAAACAAATCATTTAACACCCGAAACGATGATACTACTGAAATATCATTAACAAAGCAATATTAGAAGATCATATATGAAATCATATTTATGTATATAGTTCTTATATAATTTAATAAAAATTATTTAACTATTATACAGGAGGATAACACACCCTCGATCAGGGAAAAGTACAAGGTAAGGGTTAATTCTATAATCTCTTCATTATCTGAGGATGTTTATACGTAATTATCTACTAAGACCTCTTTATCATCCACATCCGTGTCTTCTTAAAAAATTTATTTCAAAACATTTTTACTATATACTACACAATGGGTTAATGTCATTTATACCCTTATTTGACCTAATATATTTTTAAAGGAATATTTCCGTCATTTTCCAAACAAGGTACTTTATCACCTTTTCGACAAAATTAAGGTAAGAATGTTTTTTAACTTATACAATGGGTGTGACTATTTTCTGCTATTATAACATCGTCAAAACATCCCTTATAAGACTATAAGAATATTTTCAAAATAAATGTTTTCTTTATAATTATGTGACCATTAAATGATTTGAAAATAGAAAGAGATATTTCTCTCAAATAGTTTTGATTTCATCTACGTAAACATCCTTTGATAAATTTTACACTTATTTGAAGTTGATTTATTATGATACAAATATTCCATATTGTATTTAAGGTTTGTGATATGTTTGACAGTGGATGAGTAATTTTTATGCCATTCATGGTTTATGGTTAAAGTATTGACATTTCATATTCCAGTTTCAATACGATGTTTATGTTATATTTCAACCTCTTCTTAAGATGAATGTGTTAGACTAGTATGTTCCAGGTTGGGGACCAGTAAAAGTAAGCCCTTTGGGTTGGGGTGTAGTTATAGTAGACCCTCTGGGTTGGAGTCTAGTTACAGAGGCTATCTAGGTTAGAGTCCGGTTATAGAGGATCTCTGGGTTGGAGTCCGGTTACAGAGGCTCTTCGGGTTGGGGTCCGATTACAGTTAGCCCCTTGGTCCAGGCATGAGGCCTTGACACCTAAATTAAAGTCTGGAATTATGCATTCCATCATTATGAAAGTGGCTATTGATATTGCATGTTATAATTCAACTTTTAGAATATCCTTATGAATAAGTAAATGGGGTTATTTGATTTTATCTTTGCCATATTATTATGAAGTTCAAGTTTAAAAGGCTTTTGTTCTATTCTTACATTTTCCTAAAAGTTTGTGCTTATTTATGAAAGTTTCCACTATATTGTTATCCTTACAGATCATCTGAGATTACCCATTTCTATGTTTTATTTTTACCAGGATGTGAAGAATTATATTATGACTGACCTGTAGAGATAGTCTAAGGGATATGAGTGTGTCCTATGGAGACTATATTGTTGTAGTTTTTCATTTTATAATATAATGTAAAACAGATAAATGTATCTAGTATTTTCAAGGTTACTAAAATAATTGGTCTTTCGAGACTTGATCTTTTGTGATCATTCCAATGTTATGTAATAATGCACAAACTCTGGGTAGCTGCGGTTGGGGCGTTATAGGTGAGACCTTGCTCAAGCCTTCAAGAGTATTCACAGGTGATCCAAGAAGTGGGGTGATCAAGTTCTTGTGAGTGGAATGGGAGGTGCGTATGTATTTCTAACTTAGGGAGGTTGGGCAGTTTAGGTGTGCAAGTGTTATGGTTTTCAAACACTAAAAGGACTTAAGTCCAATGATCCTCCCTTAAAATCCTCTGCTCAAGGTGTTGAAAAACTACATTAAAAGTTTCAAAGGACTGGGGAGAGGTGCTAGGGTGACCAGAGCAGCAACTGGGCTTTAAGGAAATTAATCAGTACAAATGGGGGCCCCAAGGGTCTATTTATAGGCAAATAAATTTACTTGGATGAAATGATTTGGGCGCGCAAATTACTTGCGTTCCAAATTGGGGCGCGAAAGTTCCATGTGCACTGACGGTGTTTTGGCTAGACTTGGGAAACACCTTTAGGACTTACCCAAAATCATCACTTCAATCATCTTCACCATGGTGGCATGCAAGTGTTTGTGTGTAGGTACCTTGGGCACCTATTTTGGGAATTAGCACAATAATTGCTCTAAACCGCGGGGGCTGCGCCCCGCACCCGTACTTTGAATCAGTGCTAGGATGCAGTCCCAGCCCATCGGGCCAATGTGTTTACTACAGTAACTAAACCCCATGAAAAAATGAAGATTTTCTCCATGAAATTTTTGACCCTGGTTGAGGAAATTTGTGGGGAAGTGCATGGAACACATTTCATGGTGTTTACGACTACTAATGTTGGGGATCTCCTTCTAGGTTCCTTTCACTTCCCTTCATTATACTTGCTGCAATTTATTTTGAAATTATCATGATCAGAACGTGTAAAACATCTTCTCTCAAAGGAATAACAAGTTTCATATTCTCTTGGTTGATATGTTGATGAGGCTTCCTCTTTTGATGTTGAGCCCTTGGGTTTCTTGAACCATACTCATGGTGTGTCCCAATATTCCATAGTAGTAGGATTTTATGGATAATTTCTTCTGAGAGACTCTTATTTATTGTTTCTCTATATTCTTCTTCTTAGTCTTATATTTTGAAAGATTTCAATCTTTAAAACATAAAATATATTCCAACACCTCAAAAAAACATGAAGTATGACCATGCTATATATTACTTCTTATTTCTCTATCATGCATGGGGGAGGGATCATCATATGAAATACCAACTTTTCCAAAACTAGGTGGCCGTTGGGATGAGATAATCCTTTCATGTTTTTCCTCTAAGATAGGATATTTTATTTTCATTTCATAATAACAAGCTAAAGAAAAATAAAATATTATGTACAAATCATCCTTTAATTCAGGCTTTCCTTTGGAATTAGATTTTATAACTTATTTCTTAACTTATTCTAGATATTATACTAATTGTGAAATCTACTTTTCTCAAGATTCAAGTTGAGCATTATGTTCTCTTATGGGAGTCTTTCTAATAGTTACCACAAATTCCAATTCTTGGGAGATATTATCTATCATGTCGACTTTCTAATTTATTTTAGATTTTTTTTGTGAAACATATTTATCACAACATGTATTAACTTTCAATATCATTTGGTTCTTATAAACTAGTTCATATTTCTATGTACCAGGATCATCATTTCTGGATTCAAAATATTTAATTTATTCTGAGTTTAAGATCATTCCCTTATAATCAGCTTTTAGATTTTCTACATTTGTAGATATATATTTTTAGTTATTTATCTTGAGAATAATTCTTCTCCATCAGGTCAGTATCCACATCAATAACCCTTTTATTTAAGCTTCTGATATTTTTGACCAAAACTTATTACACAAATATTTAGATATAGTTATATTTAATTTCTTTATCAAATTTATGATCCAATTAATTTTTTATATGGGAAACTTATACTTTTGACTTCTTTAAATTTATTCTTCATTAGTTATAAAAAAATCACTAGGAACATCGGGTTCTTCACTCATTCGAGTAGCATCATTGAAAGAGTGAATAGTTTACCTACCTTACTCAACCAAGTCTTTCATTATTACAATGTTCATTTCCTTCTAACTGAATCATGCTATTTCCATAAACAATTACACACTAAGGAACTCCACTAAACTTATTATTATTCTTTGAAGTTCTTCCCTCTTCCATGGAACACCAAGATAAGAGAATAGTCAATATTTAACTTCATCAATAAACTGAACCAAGTCTGACAAAATAAATTTGAAAAAATAAACCCAACTCTAATTCCAATTTTTAGGTCCAAAGGGGGCCAAATTACCAAGGGAGGGGGGGGGGGGTGAATCAGAGTATGGATATTATTTTCTAAATTCTTCCTGAACCACTTGATCTTGACTTCTATATTATAAGGTTCAAATTATTTTATATTTAGTGTTTATATTTATCTTATCCTTTCCAACTTTATATGATGATCATGCATATAAAATAGAGCATTAAAGAAAGAACAAAGGCTTGTAGATTTTTAACTTAGTTTACCCTCATTGGGATACATCCATAGATTATACAATGGAAGTGTTTCTATTGTACCAAATTCACTAAGGCTCACTGCAAATAATGATGTTCAAGCTATATCAATTCTATGCCTAGGATCACTGCCTTTACAAGGTTTAGGTTCAAGTCACTAATTTCTCAAGGGTCACTACCTTTATATCTTTATCTTGCTTACAACTGGTGGAAAAGGATAACTGAGTTCCTCTTCTTTTGAAAACTTCTCTATTAAGGTATCCACTCATAGTTCATAGACTTGTAGGTCTCTTCATATTCATGAATTCATGCATACTCAACTGTAGATAGATGCTATGTTAAAGTCACATTTTCACCCATACACTAAATCAACTTTTCTTTGTATAGTTCATTTGCAGAAATTACTTTCATGAATATAATTTTCCCCCTCGTGAACTTCCTTGCTTCCTTTGTGAACAGCCTTGCACCACATCGCGTGAGTGCTTCACAAACCACCTCTTCTTCTGAAGACCGTCCTTTTTTCATGGAAAATTTTTCTTCCTTGGACCACCTATCATTCATTCACCTCCTCAATATCCATGGACTATGGATGGTCCACGGACCACCTTAACTTTGTGGAAACTTTTCTATATGGGCTACAATGCCTTGAAAAATCCCTTCCATGTACCATCTCCATAGAAATATTATCCTTTCATGAAATCCTCCCTTCCAAACCTCTTATACTTCAAAGAATCTTCAATTTTGAACAAATTTGGACTTCTGTAAATTCTTACAAAATAAAAGATGTTTTATAATGAAAATATCTCTGATAAATGATCTGATTAGTAGTATTTATATTGGAAAATAGATCCAAAAATCTTGTTAATCTTATTTCATTAAATCTTAAATGTAGTACATCTTTACTGTGGAATATGCTATGTGTTCCACATAGTTCCTTTCATTCCTCACAGTGGTCGATGACCTCCACAGATGAATCACATCCTATTATCCATAAACAAAAACCATCCCATTAACAAAAAACTATTGCGAACTATGAGTCTTCCACAAACTATTCTTGTTATGACGCCCACTTACCACACTTCGCGGTCTTTATAGCATTGCTATGAAGAATCTTTTCCATTTTCAATTTCCTTTTCCATGATGCAATATTCCTTAACAATACATGAACTATGATTCAAAAATATCATACTGTGCACTCATTTGCAGAAATACTCTTCTTTCCAAAAATAAACTGTCAATTTGGAGGGACAAAAATTTGGAAAACATTGGGAAACTGCACCACCTTAAAAAACGTCATTGGAAAACACCAACCATAATCATTTGTGATCATCTGGATTCATAAACAAACACAATCACACCCAAAACACCAAAAGGACAAATTGAGGAATTTTTTCCCTAATAATTTAATAGTAGACTGAATAGACTTCATCCTTTTCATTTTCATTAAAACTAGATTTGGGAAAACATGATTCTTTTTACAAGCATTATCCCAAGAAGCTGGTTTATGAAATATCTTTCTAGATAATACTTCACATAGATCCATTTGAATACTTTAATGGAAAATATTGTTTTTTGGTAAAATCTACCATAGGAAAATAATAATTTCCATAAAACTTGATATTTATGTGATTAAAACCTCAAAATTTCATACACTGTTGGAATAATACTTTCAAATAGCCCATCATTTTGATGATGGTAGGCAGTGATCAAATGAAACTCAATAACAAGATCCTTCAAGAGACTCTTCCAGAATTTTTATGCAAAACATGGATCACTATCATACATAGTCGAAAGTGTTGTTCCATTAATTCCAAAAACTTCATTAATATAGAGTGTTTTAAAGAAATCGTGAGGTTAATCTTCTCTTATATTGAAGAAATGTGCAAATTTGGTTAATTGATAAATAATAACCCATATTTTATTATTATTTATATGAGTCTCTAGTATTCCTGTGTCAATTTCTATAATAATGTTTTCCTATTTCCACATAGTAATAATAATAGGATTCATGAATCCTCTAGAATTATATCTCTTAGGCCTGATGTTTTTACAATCTAAACATCTAGACAAATAATAATCAATTTTCATCTTCATGTTATCCCACAAAAAATGTTCCATTAAATCCCTATACATCATTGGGCTACCATAGTGTATAAAGAAATTATAACTATGAGAATAATCCAATAATTCCATCTTTAGATTATATATATATATATGGAATACATAATCATTTCAAAAAAAATTGAATTCCTTATTTACAAAAAAATCTACAAATTTCCCAGTACTCATGGCATTAAATTTATTTTGAAAATTCTCACCATCAGATTGGGAAATTTTAATATTTTTTTTAATAAATATGGTTTGGTAAAAAATTGAAAAAGGGTTAATGACACCCCTTTCTTAATAATTCCTATATCCATCTTTACAAGATATATGAACATAGGAACCCTCTCAATCAATATTTGTGTTATAAATATCTGTTATTTCCAAGTCAAAGTTTCCACTACATTATATACATTCCCTATGTGGTAGTGTATTGAAATTTAATAATCATCGGGTAGCTTGATCCATCTCATTGGACTCATGTAGAGACATTTTAGTGAAAAGATTTATTTTAGGTTTTTATAGTATGTGTATATCTCATATCATTCACCATAATGATAATGTCCCTATATATTCAATGGAAATATTATATCTTCCATCTCAAGATCATGGGTTAAATAGTTCTATTCTTGAGTCATTAACTACCTTGGTTGATATGAAATAACTTTATCATTTTGTATAAGGACACAATGAAGTCCCTTATTTGATGCATTATTATATATCACAGACCCATAATTTCCTAACTATAGAGTCAAAATTTTAGTATTGACTACTATCCTCTTTAATTCTTAAAAAAATTCTTCATATTACTTCATCCAAACATAAATAAACCATATACCTGTAAGTTTGGTTAATGGGTTATCCAATTATTTAAAATCATGAATTAATCCTTGATAGAAACCTTCCAAACCATTAAAACCATGTACCTCGGTTATGTTCATGATTTTATTCCATTATATGACTACTTTGGTCTTTGTAGGATCAAATGAGATTCCATACTTCAAGACAATATGTAAGAGAAAATAAACACCCCTAATCTATAACAAAAACTTGTTAAATTTACCATAAAACTCTTTTCATAAAAGGTCTCAGAGAATGATCTTCATTTTATTCCCATGGTCCTCATATGACTTATAATACACTTATATATAATCAATGGATACTGAAAAAACGATCAGGATTTTCCTTCAATACACTCTTCATTAGATCCCTAAAAATACATGGTTCACTAGTCAATAAATATCACATTATTGTAAACTCATAATGTACATACCTCAATTATAATATTTTCATGATAATTACTTCCTTATTTACTCATAATTTATGATACATAGAACAAATTCAATTCATTGAAAAATATTGAGCACTATGAAGTTGATCCAAAAATCCATCAATGTGAGGAAAAACATACCATTAATTTATTATAATATCATTGATTTCTATATAATAAATGAACATCCACATGGATCTATATTTTTTTAATGAATTGAATAAGGGTTCCCCATTTAGAATCACTTGATAAAATAAATACGTTTTCCTAAAACTCCTCTAGTTATTTCTTCAACTCCACTAATTAAAACATGGCTACTCTCTAGGGAGTCTTTGATATCGTTCTTGTATCAGGGACTAAATCAATAGATAATTCGACCTCATGATCTTTTGTATCTCTAGGTTATTCCTTGATAAATAAATAAATATATTTCTATAAAATAGGTATATCCTCAATTTTAGTATTACTTATCCATCCATATTTTTTTCTCTTCATCCCTAGGAATCCCATTTAGAATATATATTTGGTGTGGCTCTAGAAAAAACCTAGATGAGGTGGAACCCACTCTATATATGTGAAACTCATTATCTTTATCCTGAATTATAATTTCCTTCTTCTCAATATAGATTTTACAATATATTTGGATTGCTAGTATATACCGAGAATTATATAAAACTCAACCATTTGTATAATAATAAGGAAAGAAGATATTGGACCTTTATGTGTCATAATGTGGAAAATATGACGCATCATTGTTGTAGTGAGACATCCACTCATATATTTGAATGAAAACCCACTTCTTAAGATTTTAGGGAAATATATAATTTTGATTCAAAAAATGGAAGACATAAATAGAGTGTGAAGTTATAAAATAAAATAAATATGGCTAAATTTGAGGTTAAAATTAAAATATATGCTACCATATCATTTGGGACTTACACCTCAACTATAATGATCACATATTTTTGGAATTCGCCCTGTAGACTCTTATATGGTAGATTCCATTGGTGTTTGGGACACTAATTTGAATAATTTCACATTTATTTATGCATGAAGAATTATATTGTAGTGGTATCTTTCTTTCCCTTGTATTCATTAGATAAATTACCCTAGTTAAACTTGTATAAAACTACAATTCCCTTCAATAATTTCCCAAGATGTTTCATTCTGTAATTTTATCAGGTTGAAAATTTATTCTTATTCTTATTCTTATTTAAATAATTTAATTTTACTTGGTCTTAATATGAACTCTTATTTTCTTGATTACCCTTTAATATATAGTATTTAAATAATATTAACTCTATTTTGATGGTGCAAAAACTATTTCATTATATGATGAAAATGTTTAAAAGGCTAGAACTATTCAAAGAATTAGATTTATACCTTAAAATAAATGGTCTATATTGTATTCTAAATTGTGTAAACAATCTATAGAAATCCATCATAGTCTTATAATGTAAACCTCATACATTGTGGAACTTTCTTATTAATTTTCCATTAAGATAATTAAATATGTCTTCATTCCAACCTATTTTTCTTCAGGGAAATTTTTTATCGATGAACATATCTTTAAAATCCCTCCATTCCATATATTATATTCCATATTGCTCCCTAGTATTATATAATAATGAAAACCATTCATTAGAATCACCCTTGAGATAGTATATTGCTAGATTAGATGTAACATCCCAGGTAAATAAAGAATAAGATATTTTCATATTTGCTAATATTTTTGAATTAAGTATTAATTTTACTTTAAAAGGGTTGCTATGTTCGATAGCGTACTCGATACGCAACAACGTGTTTCTTTGAAATCTTATGTGGCACACTAATAATATAATATTATTATTTTAAATGGTAGTTAACTCCTAGCAGTTGTAATGGAGGGAATGAATAAAACTAACTACAATATGATTATACATGATTGTTAAATTTATTTACATTATCCAATAAAATGTTAGAGTCTTAAAATGTGAATGAATCTAATTTTAAGAATAATTTACATTAAAAGGCCGATTTATCTCCTTTTAATGAAGAACCCTATTTAAATATAGTTTTGGTTACTTTAATAAATTCTATATGACCAAATAAAATCCTTCTTTATAATGTAGACATCAAAATTTACTTCGTGTAAATTTTAGGAATTTTTCCATTAAAGTGCATTTTTTAATGAATAGTTAAAATATTTTATTTTAATTAAAAACTATGTTTTAATCTAATTTATTTATATGGTTAGATTATTTTATTAATTGGTTTTAAAGTGTAATTAGAATATATTTTAACCATTTAATCCAATTTTGGTCATTGGAATTAATTTCACTTTGAAATTGGACATAAACAAGTGTCAATATTTTGATAGTTATCGTTTATTAAAACACGCTATTTGTTTTAACAACGAGAATTAATTTTAAAATTAATTAACAACATTTTTATGTTTTTAATTTGAAAAAATAAACATCCTTTTTTAATTCGGAATATCAAATATAGATTAGGCTGAATTTTTCATATTTTTCTGAAAAACTTCAATTTTTGATGAATAGTGAAATCGCTTAGTAGTAGTTAAAAAAACTAACGTTTTCATTTAAATGAAATTTTACCACTTCTGTGAATTGAATTTCGAAAATCCGACATACATGTTTTTTATCAATAAGTAAAATGTGGTTCAATAAGATGAAAATAATATTTGGTGAATAGTACCTTTTGACTTTTATTTACCGCGGTTAAAGGTAAATAGGGTAATTCAAGGGTAAATGAATATTATAATAATTTAAAATTACCTTAAAACTTGTCCTAACCTTATTGGATGAGTATTGGCCGACCATGGGCTTACTTGGGTTTATTTGGGGACCTCATGGAGCCACTTATGAAAGCTAATGACACTTTAGATTAATTAATTTAATGTAAAGACAAATTTGACATTAACAAAAATATTATAGTAATTAATTTTTATATGGTGTTATATAAGTCCTATTATCAACTATTAATATTCATTGGAAAGTTAAAAATATTTCCAACATGATAGTGTTTTTTTATAATTGTTATACATAAAATAAATTAAATTATTCATGACACAATAATGATGCAATATTAACTCATTAATAAGTGATTTAAATAAATAAGATTATAATGATTAAAATATTATCCAAAACATGTCCAATTTTAATTGGATGATTTTATTTAGAATATTAGTAATCTTATATACTACTTTAATGATTTTTTGGCCTTTATAAACCGAATATCATTATATAATAAAATAATATTTTCACACTTTCCTAAAGAGCCCCTCCTCTCCCTTATAAAAAGAGACCATTTATATCCAATTACTCACACCTAGAAAGCCATTTTTATCTTAAAAAATCTACCCAATGAAGCTCTATACATCCTTTTACTCCTCCTAGAAGCCTTACCTTAGGCATAAGGCACTTCAAGAAGTCATTTGGTTCAAACTAAAGGGAGTTACCCAAATTAAAGGTAACAGTTTCTCTTAAATTGTTTTCTTTTATTTTACATCTCCAACCACTAAAATATTTTTATTACAGTATTTTGAAACAACACCAGTATCCTCAGTATACTAGTATGTTGTTATGAGAAGGATTCCAACTACACTTACACAAACCTTCGTCTAATGGATGAAGAACATAATGTTTTTGTGGATGGAAAACTAACGCCTCACGAAACGATAATTGTTCAATTACATCTTACCGCCTCTCATGGTGGAAATTATGATGGAAATGTATTTATATATGATATATATTATGTTTATTATTTACTTATGCTTCTGTACTTCCCAATTATATCAATCCATTATTGTTTCCATAGTGGGTAAATACAATAATCTCATTTGAGGAAGTGTGGACTACCGCCCCCTCAAAGTGATGTGACACGTTAATGCCTTATGTGGGATGTATAAAGTATAGAGTTAATGATATTATATATGATATTATACTGGAATTATAATATACCTATGTATCATTATGTTTTAATTCAATTAAAATATAAAATAGAAATTAAAGTAGCGTTCATGCGTACGTACGGCTTACGGTCTCCATGAACGGTGCATTTCATTTATTACCTCCAAATGTTATGTAAATACATGTATATACTGGATATATATGATATATATGATATCTAAATAATGAATATAATTCTGGATATAATGGACTATTGACCACATGGACAACATGTAAATATAAGGTGTTCATTTCTGACTCAAGTAACAAATATCGACAAAACGAATGTTATTAACTTAAATGATCACATAAAGTTTATAACATGGTAATAAGTGATATAAAAGGAATCATAAACTTGAAAAAGGTTATTCAGTAAGTATAAATTAACTTTAGTTTATTATTCAAGAGATTAAATAAATATCGAGTCAATCTGGACACGAGGTAAGGGACTTCGTCTCAATCTCCATTCATTGAGGCATATTTTGTTTTAATACACGATTCTCTTTTATACGCTGTATAAACACCTGTAAATTTTCATTTCATTGAAAGGAAATATTTTTATACGAAGCGTTTTACTAAATGAAAAAAAGGAATGTTTTTTTAACGTAAACAGTGACAATGACCATTCCGCCCCCGTGAGTATTATTTGATCTTTGGCTTCTTTAACAAGCAAAAATGTTTTTAAAAGAAAAAAATACCATATAATCTTTTTACGTATTTTTTTATTGAAAATGATTTTGAGAAGGAATTTATTATTTCAATATATTGAAATGATATTTTTTTGTTGCAATGTAAAAATGTTATATTTCCTTTATGCTTATGTTATGTGTTATTATCATGTTATGGTTATTGGGAATTATTTACGTATACGGGTTGTTCCGTGATAAACTTAGGGCGGGTGAGCACGAGATAGCTCTCCAATGCATTGGGTAACATGACGGAGGTAAACGTGAATGTTTGTTCTAAGAGATTTAGAGAATATACTGTGATCGGTATTCCAAAGTAACTCACTATGTAGTTGTGGTAGCTACAATGTAAGTATGATATGGATGCCACAAGTTACCTTTATGTTTTATGATTTCAATGTGTCTTTCATAAATCTTATGATTTCATGAGGTAAGTAAAAGATTTCATGTTTTGTATGTATTTATGAACAAATGTTTTCATTCTTTGTTTTATAACCCTTACTAAACTTTTTATGCTCATCCCAAGGTTTGAAATGTTTTCACAGGACATAAAGATGAATAGGGTCAAGGATGGGATTAAGGAAAAGTCATGCTGTCTAAAACATGGAACTATACATGACTCTTATTTTTCAATAGTTTTTATTTTATGAATGAAATGGAAACTGTGTAGAAGTTTCTACCTTGTAATCTTTGAGATGTAATAGTTATGTCATAATTCTATAAAACTCTAAACCTGAAAAGATCCTCAATATTAATTATTCATTTAATTAAATATTATTTAATGTTTATTGTCAGGTCCTTATAAAAGAATTCTCCTATTCATTTCATCCCATTGACAAAAAATATTTTCAAGGGAATTAATCAAATTCTCTACTACCATAGGATTATTAGTCCCACTATATGATGAAGTATTCTGTCACATGAAGTTATCTGATATAGGAGAATAAAATTATGTATTTTTTCCCCATTCAAGAAAGTTATATTTCATTATTTAATTAAGTTACCCTTATATAACCATTTTCAACTTAGTTCCAAAACCAACTATATTGTCCTGCTCAGTAGGGAAATATTTACATTGACCACATGTATTTATAACCTTATTGTTTCAGGGAACCATTTTTAAATAATTGAATATACTAGATATATTATAAAATTATGAATTTGAAATCCTAATTTATAATTATAAACTTGGTGTAATACTTAAACAAAACATAAAATGTTTGAATTTTTAATATTAGAATCATAAATTTTGATTCCTTAGGGTTATCATTATTTTCAAAATCTTTGTAATGGTTTATAAATAAAATTAGAATTATCCTTAGTATATCCCATGGATGTTTTAAACTAGGTTCTCATTAAGGATCATTTTTATTCACCTTATGATGATTGATTTAAATACCAATGCACCCTATTCAGAGTTATCGCCACTAGGTATAACTTTTATAGAACCATGTACACTTTTAGTACCTAGACAGTAATGAATTTCTTGGAAAAACACATAATCTCTACCTTACCAATCATTATGATGATACTTTATAACTATACCCAAATTAAATCATAGGGTCACATTCCCCAATCTATGTTTTCCTTAATATTTTTCATAATGTTTTTAATAACATCTCTATAATACAAACTATAAAAAAATTATTTCCAAGAACCCATAGTTTATGTCTACATTATTATAATTTCGTATATACATGGAGGTCAAATACTGTTGGGCTAGTTTGTTTTGTAGTCTTGGATATCCAGTTATATACATGATACCCATTTTACATTAGGAATAAAATATAAAACAATGTAATGGAAAACATTCAACAACCTTGAACTCATTAAAATATTTTATATTCATATCTACAGGGAATGGAAACTAAATAATTCTATGAAACAATTCATAGAAAGGGTTAAATTTATTAATAATATATCATGAATAAATAAGGAGTAATAAATATGTAAAATTAGGTAATAGAACACACACTAAATTTTATGAATAAAATTTCTATCATAAACAAATAATGTATTCGTAATATATAAAGCTAAAAAACTAAACACACAGTAAATTTAATAAATTAATCAATCACAAAATTAATCTATATATAATATCAAAGAAATATTCCCATGTATAATGATTAAAAAATAAAATGAAAGAAAATTATTAATTTTAGACATCATGATCCCAGACATCATGATATCTATACAGTCAAGACATTCATAAATATATTTTAAAACAATGTGTAAAAACCCATTTAATATGGCCAACTGATCTTTCTCACGAGACATACTAATACGTCAAGGGGATATATAAATCCATTCCCCACCTATCACTACACCTCAAAAATAATCCCTCATATATCGAATGATCAATTTAAATCAAGAACAATATGACTTATCCAAAAACATCCATGTGGAGAAATAAATAAAAATTTAACAGTATTTACCTAGTTAATAAAATAACATTCAAACTAAGAACATTATGAAAAAAGGGTATACATTTAACTCAATAATAATAATAGTGAAACAAATAATATGTATATCTAATATAAATGTAATTTAAAATGAAAAAATGTCACATAAAAGTGATTTCCTCAAGATAAAATCAAAAATCACCATATTAATCAAGAAATGAGAGGTGAACATCGATTATTTAGGAATATAGGTTTTTAAAATAGAATAATTAATTTGGTATGAATAAAGGGGATTGTAACATCCCAAGATTCCATGATATTCTTCTCTTTAAATAATACAATAGCGTGTGTTGTATGCAACTTCGAGTTCTAACACACCACGACCAATCAAACAAGCTATCATGAATATTAATACCCACTTTTTGAAATTTTATAAATTTTATCTTTAAAAATGGAATTCATTTTTGGATTCGTAATGTCGAAATTAGCTTAGGGTGAATTTTTGGTATTTTTCTGAAAAATTTCAATTTTCAATGAATAGTGAAAAACACTAAGTTATAGTTTAAAACTGAATTTTTATTTAAATAATTATTTATTTTATTTAAATTTTTTTAGTTAAAAATAGATACATAATACCTATATAAGTTCAATGTAATTCATTGGAGTTATTTTATAATAATTTTAGATATATAAAAATTTTATTGCACTTTTTACCGTTTTTTACCCACCTCTTAGGAGCATTTAAAAATTTACATAAAACATAATTTTACCACTTCTATGAGTTGAATTTAAAAAATTTGAGAGAAACGGTTGATATCAGTAAGTAAAATCTGGTTAAATAAGATGAAAATAATTTTTGGTGAATAATAACTTTTTACTTTTGTTTACCACGGTTAAAAGTAAATAGGGTAATTAAGGGTAAAAATGATATTATTATTATCCCAACACATGTCCTAATTCTATTGGATAAGTGTAATTCGACCAAAAACAACCTTAGGAATAAAAGTTGATCCTTTAGGCCTACTTGGATTAGATTCGGACATTTATTATTATTTAATTCAAAGAAGAGTTAAAAGTGTTAAATTCAAAGTTTAATAACTAAACCATTTTTAATATAGGGTTATACATAAGATAAATTCGACTATAAATATTAATTATAAATATAAAAATATTTCCTACATAATGGTATTTTATTTATATTTTTGTAAGTCATTAAATAATTTTGTTTATTTATGACACAATGACGATGCAGTAATTTCCTAATTAATAAAATATTAAAATAATTGATATTATAAATATCCAAATAAATGTAATTTGAGACTTTTTATAAATTCAAATAATTTTATATGTTAATATTACATGTTAGGGTTGGTTAGATGAATTTTTTGGAAGTAATAATGCTATTAGAAGTTTGGAAAAAAATACCAAATAGTGTCAAAATTGACATAAAATAGTTTTTGAAACAAATATAATATTATTAATTGATTTTCTAATCCTTAAAATATACGGTTTGGATAAAAGACTTATATAATGATATGTGTATCATTAATGAACCACTTGGGGTTTTTTGGATGTATATAGTAAGTTTATTAACCATATAATATAAAAATACAAAGAGACATGGTAAATGTCAAACTATTTAACTAAGAGTTAAATAAAAAAGATAAGGTTAATATAGGGACCCAAAACTATCTAAAACCTATTGGTTGAGTGGGTTTCAACCCATCGTCACCTTATCCTTTGTATAATTCATTTTGGAGCTATTAGAAACCAAAAATTATTTTATTATAAAATAATATTTCTAGCTTTTCCTAAGGTTCCCCTCACCCCTCTTATAAATGGGCACTCACCCTTCTCTCTAATTAACTCTTTCAAATCCTTTTGGCTTGAACTACCCCTGCCCAAATACCCTCTCAACTGTCCCACCTTCATCCTAGAGGCCTTCCTTTAGTCATAAATCTAACCTAATGAGCTCTTTTGATCAAATCAAAAAGAAGAACCCAAAGAATAAGTAAATATTTCATCACCTCTTTCAAGTTCCTTTCTTCTTCCACTTCCTATTTCTTGGTTGTTTCCATTCTAAAATAATAACTCTAGTATATTATATATAATATGATTTTATTATAAATATGTTACAACAATATTCATTATTCTATCCATCCTTTGAATGACATGTCACCATACGTGCGTACGTACGGCTTACCATCTCCATGTCGTGATGTAATTGTTATTCAATACATTATTATTTGGATGGGTATAATAATGATGTATAATTGACTTAAATAATAAATATAACATGATAATTATTCTGTATATATGATATACCATCCAATTATATATTATTTTAATATCAAAATAATGATATTGTCGCTCGTGCGTACGTACAGATTATCGTCTCTTAGAACGCGATGAAATTCATTCCCCATCGTATCCATTCAAGACTAATTTTAATTAGATGATTAAAAATAATGTTTAAAGACTTAATTTCATTCAGAATATGAATAATATACATTCTATCCATAAAAAACATTACTTACGTAACAAAGAATATAAAGGAAAACGAATTGGTTAACACCCGAAATGATGATAATACTAAGATATTATTAACAAAGAAATGTTAAAATATCATATAAGATATCATATTAATGTATATTATTCTTGTATAATTTAATAAAAATTATTTTACCATTATAAATGAGGTTAACCTACCCTCGACCAAGGAAAAGTACAAGGTAAGGGTTAATTTCACAATCTCTTAATTATCCGGGTTTATTTTTACGTAAGTATCTACGGGGACCTCTTTATCATCGACATCTATGTTTCTTAAAATTGTATTCCAATTTTTTTTACTATTTACTAGACTATGGTTTAAAGTCATTTATACCCTTTTTTGAATATTTATGAAATGGTTTGAATGGAATATTTCTGTCGTTTTCCGAACAAGGTACCTTATAACCTTGTTGACAAAATTAAGGTAAGAATGTTTTTTTAACTTATACGGTGGGTGTGACTGTTGTCCACTATTATAACATCGTCAAATATTCCCTTACAAGTTTATACGAATATTTTCCAAATAAATGTTTTCTTAAATGATTTGAAAATAGAAAGAGATATTTCTGTAAAAAAATGTTTTGATTTCATTTATGTCAACATCCTTTGATGGATTTTAAGCTATTTTGAAGTTGATTTATTATGACACAAAAATTCCATATTTTATTTAAGGTTTTGTGATATGTTTGACTATGGATGTGTTATTTTAATACCATTCCTGGTTTTTGGATAATGTATTGACATTTTTATGCCAGTTTTAAAATGAATGTTTATGTTATGTTTAGACCTTTTCATATGAGGAATGCATTGGACTTAATAAGTGATGGGTGGAGCTAGCTATAGCTCCTCGGTGCATCAGTAGGTCTAATGAGACAAACTAGTGTCTTGTAATAAGGCCTTGAAAAAATCTTATTTTCAGTCTTGGCATAAGGCCTTGACTATGTGGTTATGAAAGTATGGAATTATGCATTCCATCATTATGAAAGTGGATATTGATATTACATGTGATTATTCGACTAGAATAATATCCTTGTGAGTAAGTAAATGGAATTATTTTGATTTATATTTTCCATATTATGATGAAGTTTATGTTGAAAAGACTTTTGTTTTAGTTTTATACATTGCCTTAAATGGTTATGCATATATATGAAAGTTTTTGTAATATTGTTATCCTTACTGAGCATCTAAGCTCACCCCTTTATATGTTTTATTTTTCCCAGGATGCGAAGAAGTATATTATGACTGAGCTACATGGATAGTCTATGGGATCTCAGTGTTTTCTATGGAAACAATGTTGTTGTAGTTTTACATTTTATGATTTAATGTAAACCTTATGAATGTATCTAGTACTTCCAAGGCTACTAATCTAATCGGTCTTTTGAGACTTGATCTTTTGTGATCATGCCAATGTTATGTAATAATTCACCGACTCTGGGTAACTAGGGTCGGGGTGTTACAGTTGGTATCAGAGGATGTTTAGTACAAACTTTGGAATCTAGATTTAGGTAAACTCTGATTTGAGTACATTACCCTATGATAGACTTTGAGGATCAGTATAGAAGAACTTACTATAATTTTGGTATTGTATATATTTTGTGAGTTTTATAAGAAATAAATCCATATCTAGATATGAGTAGGTAGAGGCAGCTCTGGCACAAATGTACCTAGGGGTAAAACCCGAAAACCCCTCTTTATTCTAGACTCGAATGGGAACAGGTGCATGACAACGGGCCTTGCTGCACTCTTGGTTACGACACTCCCAGGGATATTCTTAGGATAATTATCATTTTCTTTACAAACCATTATGAAGGGTTTATGAGTATATAATTTCTAAAGGAAAACATTTTTATGATTATGGATTATATCCATAAACTGTTAAGCTTATTTAAAGTGTTTTACAAGATTGGGATTATGTATTTCGATTAATAAACTAATCTAGTTCATGCCATTGTTTAGAAATGGCGCCTAGTGGAAGGAATGGAAACCGTATCAATTCATGCACTCCATGTAGGGATTTCCCTCCTGTTCAAGATAATTACAATGGAAATGGTGATGCAACTGGTGCTGATCAGCTAATCACCATACTCGGAAAACTCACTCAGGTTATGAATAATAACCTTAATCGTATAGAGCACCCTGATCCATAGTGTGGAGGATCAATGTTAGATCGCTTCATGAGGCAAAAAACACCAACATTCAATGGGAGTAAAAATCCATTAGTAGATGAGAAATGTATAAATTCTGTAGAGAAAATATTCCACACCTTGGGGAGTAGTGAAAGGGAACAAATTTTCATGGCAGTTTACCGCTTCACTGGAGATTCTGATCAATGATGGTCATTGATTCAAAACACAAAGGAAGATGATGAAGTATAAAATATGGTATGTGGCGAGTTTAAATAAATTTTGTTAGAAAAATACTTTCTTCATGACCATCGAGCAGATATGGAAAGACAATATCAGAGTCAGTGGAAAAGGAGGAAGAGAATGTCACAAAGTATGAAGCTAACATTACAAGGTTAGAGAGGCATGCTGAAAATTATATACCTAACACAAGAAGTAAGATTGATCATTTCATTGATGGGTTAAAACCATTTCTCCATCGAGGATTAGTCTCACAATACTTCTTGTCATATGAAGATATTGTCTCATGTTCTATCAATACAAAAAAAGAATTCTCTAAGTCTTACGACCTTGAAGAAAATAAAGAGAAGAAGAGATCTGCTGAACACTCTAGAAAAGTAAATAAGGGGAAGAAGGGAAAAGATTAATATCCATCCTATAGTAAATGTGGGAAGAAACGCCCGGGTACTTTCCTGAAGGGAATGAGATTCTGTTACAAGTGTGGTGAAAAAGGCCACCAAGCTCGTGATTGCAAGGGGAAGAAAGAGGCTGTCGATGTTGAATGCTAAAATTGTAGAGAAAGGGGGTATTATGTGAATGAATGTGATAATCTTCAAGGGAACTTACCTCAGAAAAGGCCAATGGATCAAGGCCAAGCTTATGATATAGCTACTTCTGAGGTTGAAGCTTTGAAAGATGTGGTGGCAGGTAATTTAAAGGTTTTCTCAAGTTTAGAGAATGATTTATTTGATTCTGGATCATCTAATTGTTTTATATCTTCCCAATTTTCTTAGAAAATTAGATATTTCCAATTTGATTTAACATGGGAGTTGTCAGTCAAAACTCTTAAGGGAAGTATCATTACAACAATGTTTTGTGAATCAGTCCCCATTAGGGAATATACATGTTCTTTATATGCTGATCTCATTGTCATACCCATGATTGAATTTGATATAATCCTCAGTATGGATTGGCTTTCTGACCATGATGCAAAAATTTATTTTAAGAAGAAGTAGGTTACTATTTTTGATGATAATGATAAAAAACACCTTATCTTTAGAGCATAATATTCACCACCTAATTCTTATCTAGATCCACCCCATGTAGCTCAACTAAATTCAATTATTGGGGAGGAAGAGAATGAAATAACTATGGGTGAGGAAAGGAATGTTAAAATAGAGGATGTACCTATTGTGAATGAATATATTGATGTGTTTCTAGAAGAATTACTTAGACATCATCCAGAATGAGAAATTAAGTTTTCTATTGATTTAATTCTTGGATCAAGGCCTATATTCAAGACCCCTTATATAATGGACACTGTGGAATTAGTGGAACTAAAGAAACAACTAGAAGAATTGACTAATAAGGGATTTATTCACCCTAGTGTTTCCCCATGGGGATCCGCTGTTCTTTTTATTGAGAAGAAAGATGGATCTATGAGGTTGTGCATTGAATACAGGGAGATAAATGCTATAACAATAAAGAACAAGTTTCCCAACCTTACATTGATGATTTATTCAACTAACTTCATAGATCATAATACTTTTCAAAGATTGACCTTTGATCTCGATATCATCAGTTGTGTGTGAAGCAGGAAGACATTTCAAAAACAACATTTCGAACCAGGTACAGGCATTACGAGTTTACAGTAATGCCTTATTGATTGACTAATTCACCCTCTATCTTCATGGATCTAATGAATAGAGTTTTCAAGGAACATCTTTATGAATTTGTAGTGGTATTTATTAATGATATATTGGTATGCCCCAAAAGATAAAAAGATCATAATAATCACTTGCGCATTATCTTGAATACTCTTAGAAGACATGAAATATATTATAAGTTTAGCAAGTGTGAATTCAGGCTTCAAGAGATTTCTTTTCTTGGATATATTGTCTCTAAGGATGGAATCTCTATTGATTCTTCTATGACCAGAACATTCCAAGAATGGCCAGCACCAATGAGTATAACTGAGGTACATAATTTTATTAGTTTAGCAGGTTATTATCGACGTTTCATCCATAATGTTTCCTGGTTGGATAACCCATTAACAAAGATCACACAAAAAGGGGTTAAATTTGTTTGGATAAAAGAGTGTGAAGAATATTTGGAGGAACTGAAGAGAAGATTAGTCAATTCTTCTATATTGACTATACCATCGGGGAATGATGGGTTTGTTATTTATAGTGACGCTTTAAATAAAGGACTTGGTTGTGTCCTTATGCAGAATGATAGGGGTATTGCCTATGCATCACGACAGCTAAAAATTCATGAGAAAAAATATCCTACTCATGATCTTGAGTTAGTAGATGTAATCATTGCTTTGAAGATATGGAGACATTATCTCTATGGTTAAAAATGTGAGACTTATACTGATCACAAGAGTTTGAAGAATATTTTTTCATAAAGGGAACTCAACCAGAGGCAAAGGAGATGGCTTGAACTACTCAAGGATTATGATTTCACTATACACTACCACCTGGGGAAGGCAAATAAGGTGGCAGATGCTTTGAGCAGAAAAGATCATGTAGTTTTTAACAAGATGAGAGTTGAAAGGGATTATATTTTCATGGATCTAGTAAAGATGGATATGGGAATAAACATTGAAGGTGAAACATTAATGATTTTTCAAATGGTTTCCAAACCATCTTTACTAGAATGTATAAAACGTTCTCAGGTTGATGATGAGGACTTTCAAAAAAAGATTAAAGTAGTGAATGATGGGAGATTGAGGGAATTCGTATATGAAGATGGAATTTTGAAATTTGTGAAGAGACTTTGTGTTCCCAATATTCCTGAATTAAAAAGAGAATTATTGGATGATTCTCATAGTTCAATTTTCTCTATACATACTGGGAGCACCAAAATTTATAGAGATTTGAAGGAAAATTTTTGGTGGGACAACCTGAAGAGGGAGATTGCTGATTTTGTGTCAAGATGTATGGTTTTTCAACAAGTGAAAGCTAAAAGGCAACAACCCCGAGGAGTTTGGAAACCTCTTCCCATACCTGAGTGGAAATGGGATAATATTACGACAAACTTTTTCATGGGGCTACCAAAGACTCATAGAAGGAACGATGCAATATGGGTTATTGTTGATCATCTTATCAAGTCATCACATTTTCTTTCTATAAGAGAAGATTTTCCACTTGAACGTTTAGCAAGACTATATATTAATTAAGTTGTAAGACTTCATAGAGTACCACTATATATTGTTTCTGATCGTGATCCACATTTTAGATCGAGATTCTGGAAAAGTTTTCAAAAAACCCTGGATACTGAACTTCATTTGAGCACTGCCTACCACCCCCAAACTGATGGAAAATTAGAATGAACTATTAAAACCTTAGAAGACATGTTGAGATCATGCTCACTTTAATTTCATGGTATGTGGGATCAATATTTAGCTATGGTAGAATTTTCATATAACAATATCTTCCATTCAAGTATTCAGAAGACACCATAAGAAGGGATATATGGAAAGAGATGTCACACACCCACCTGTTGGGATGATGTTGGTGAAAGAAAACTTGTAGGCTCAGAACTTGTGGAGGAAACGATGGAAAAGGTGAAGGTTATCCAAAACCACATCAAGGCATCTCAAAGTAGACAGAAGACCTATGCTGATAACCAAATGAATAATTTTTAATTTCAGGTAGGAGATCATGTTTTCATGAAGGTATCTCTATGGAATGGTGTTATATGTTTCGGTAAAAAGGGTAAATTGGGTCCCAGGTACATCGGAAATTTCGAAATTCTAGAACAAATTGGGGCTGTAGCTTACCATTTGGCAATGCCACCAAGTCTCTCCAAAGTTCACGATGTATTCCATGTATCACTGTTGAGAAAATATACACCTAAACCAATGCATGTACACACCTATAAGGAATTAGAACTGGAACCCGCTCTGTATTATTGCGAAGAGCCACTCAAGATTCTTGATACAAGATAACATGTGTTGAGAAATCGGGCGACTCGTCTGGTAAAAGTTCTTTAGAGAAACCATAAGATGGAAGAGGCAACGTGGGAACCCGAGGAACTTATGATAAAGAAACACCCAAGTCTTTTTATGCAGATATATTCTAGAAACTTTGAGGATGAAATTATTTGAAAGAGGAGATAATGTAACACCCCAAGCTTCCATGGTACACTTCTCTTTGAATAATACAATAGCGTGGGTTGTACGCAACTTCAAATTCTAGCACACGATGACCAATTATACTAGCCGTTATGAATAGTAATACCCACTTTTTGAAATTTTATAAATTTTTTCTTACAAAATGAAATTCTTTTTTTGATTATGTATACCAAAATTAGCTTAGTGTGAATATTTGGTATGTTTATGAAAACTTTCAATTTTTGATGAATAGTGAAAAACACTGAGTTATAGTTTAAAATTGAATTTTTATATCAATAATTATTTATTTTATTTAAATTTTTTTGTGTAAAAATATATACAAAATACCTATATAAGTTCAATGTCATTCATTGGAGTCAGTTTATAATAATTTTAGATATATAAAAATTTTATTGAACTTTTTACTGTCTTTTACCCACCTCCTAGGAGCATTTGAAAATTTACATAAAACTTAATTTTACCGCTTCTGTGAGTTGAATTTCAAAACTCTGAGAGACACGGTTGATATCAGTACATAAAATGTGGTTCAGTAAGATGAAAATAATTTTTTGTGAATAGTAACTTTATACTATTATTTACCAAAGATAAAATTAAATAGGGTAATTATGGGTAAAAATGATATTATTATTATGCAAATAGATGTACTAATTCTATTAGATAAATGTAATTCGACAAAAAAACCCTAAGAATAAAATATGATCCTCTAGGTCCACTTGGATGAGATTTGGACATTTATTATAATTTAATTCAAAGAAGAGTTAAAAGTGTTAAATTCAATGTTTAATAACTAAACCATTTTTAATATAGGGTTACACCTAAGATAAATTGTAATATAAATATTAATTAAAAATATAAAAGGATTTCCTACATAATTGTATTTTATTTATATTTTTTAGACATTAAATAATTTAATTTATATATGACACAATGATGATGTAATAATTACCTAATTAATGAAATATTAAAATAATCGATATTAGAAATATCCAAATAAATGTAATTTGAGACTTTTTATGAATTACACAAATTTTCTAGGTTAATATGACATGTTAGGTTTGGTAGATGAATTTTATTCAATGTAATAATGCAGTTATTAATTTTAAAGAAACAAAATACCAAATAGTGTCAAAATTGACATAAAAGAGTTTTTAAAACAAATATTATATTATTAAGTTATATTCTATTCCTAAAAATATAAGGTTCGGCCAAAAGAATTATATAATGATAGGTGTATCATTAATGAACCACTTTAGGTTTTCATGGAAGTATATAGTATGTTTATTAACCATATAATATAAAAATACAAAGGGACTTGGTAAATGTAAAACTATTTAACTAAGAGTTAAATTTAAAAGATAAGGTTATATAGTGATCAAAACCTGTCTAAAACCTATCGGTCTAGTGGTTTTCAACCCATCCAAACCTTAGACTTTAAATAATTCATTTTGGAGATATTAGAAACTGAAAATGATTTTATTATAAAATAATATTTCTATCTTTTCCTAAGGTGCCCCTCACCCTTCTTATAAAAGGGAACTCCCCCTTCTCTCTAATTCACTCCTTAAAAGCCTTTTGGATCTGCCAAACCCTACCCAAATACCTTCTAAATTGTCCTAAATTCATCCTAGAGGCCTTAATTTAGCCAGAAATCCAACCTAAGGAGCCCTTTTTATCAAATCAAAAGGAAGAACCCAAAGAAGAGGTAAATATTTCATCACCTATTTCAAGTTCTTTTCTTCTTCCAGTTCCTCTTTCTTTGTTGTTTCCATTCTAAAATAATAACTCCAGTATCCTCTATATACTATGATTTTATTATAAATATTGTACAACCATATTCATTATTCTACCCATCCTTTGAATGACATGTCACCATACGTGCGTACGTACGACTTACCATCTCCACGTCGTGGTGTAATTATTATTCAATACATTATTATTTGGATGGGTATAATAATTATGTATAATTGATTTAAATAATAAATATAAAATTATAATAATTCTATATATATATGATATACCATACAATTATATATTATTTTAATATCAAAATAATGATATTGTTGCTTGTGCGTACGTATAGATTACCGTCTTCACGAACGCGATGAGATTCATTCCCCATCGTATCCATTCAAGACTAATTTTCATTAGATGATTAAAAATAATGTTTAAATACTTAATATCATCTTTATTATGAATAATATACATCCTATCCATAAAAAACATTACTTATGTAACAAGGCATATAAAGGAAAACGAGTCAGTTAACACCCGAAATGACGATAATACTAAGATATTTTTAACAAAGCAATGTTAAAAGATCATATATGATATCATATTAATGTATATGATTCTTTTATAATTTAATAAAAATTATTTCACCTTTATAAAGGATTTTAACCTACCCTATAACCAGGAAATGTATAATTTAAGGGTTAATTTCACAATCTCTTTGTTATCTGAGGTTGTTTTTACGTAAGTATCTACTGGGACCTCTTTATCATCCAGAATAATGTTTCTTAAAAATGTGTTCCAATTTTTTTTAATATTTACTAGAATATGGTATAAAATCATTTATACACTTATTTTACTATTTATAAAATGTTTTGAAAGTAATCTTTCAATCGTTTTCCAAACAAGGTACCTTATGACCTTTTCGACAAAATTAAGGTAATAATGTTTTTTAACTTATACGGGGGTGCAGCTATTTTCCGCCATTATAAAATCATTGAAGCTTACCTTACAATATTATAAGAGTATTTTCAAAATAAATATTTTCTTAAATGATTTCAAAATTGAAATAGATATTTCCCTAAAAAATGTTTTGATTTCGTCTTTGTGAACATCCTTTGATGGATTTTAAGATTATTTGTAGTTGATTTATTATGATACAAAACTTCCATATTACATTGAAGGTTTTGTGATATGTTTGACTATGGATGTGTTATTTTCATACCATTCATGGTTTATGGATAATGTATTGACATTTTGTATGCCAAGTTTAATATGAATGTTTATGTTATGTTTAAACCTTTTCATATGAGGAATGAATTATACTTAATAAGTGATGGGTGGAGCCCACTATAGCTCCTCGATGAATCGGTAGGTCTAATGAGTGAAAATAGTGTCTTGGAACAAGGCCTTGACAAACTCTTATTTGTATTCATGGCACAAGGCCTTGACTATGTGGTTATGAAAGTCTGGCATTATGCATTCCATTATTATGAAAGTGGTTATATATATTGGATGTGATTATTCGACTAGTAGAATATATATGTGAGTACGTAAATGGAATTATTTAGATTTATATTTTTCATATTATGATGAATTTTATGTTGAAAAGGATTTTGTTTTAGTTTTATACATTTCCTTAAATGTTTATGCTTATTTATGAAAGTTTCCGCTATATTGTTATCCTTACTGAGCATCTGAGCTCACCCCTTTCGATGCATTATTTTACCCAGGATTCAAAGAAGTATATTATGAATGACCAGTAGGGATATTTTATGGGATCTGAGTGTTTTCTATGGAAATAATGTTGTTGTAGTTTTCCATTTTACGATGTAATGTAAACCTTATGAATGTATCTAGTACTTCCAAGGCTACTAAACTAATCGAACTTTCAAGACTTGATCTTTTGTGATCATGCCAATGTTATGTAATAATGCACCAACTCTGCGTAACTAGGGTCGGGGAGTTATAGGAATGAAAGTGAAAAAATAAAAATAATCATTCCCAAAAATATTTTTATTTGAAAACTCATGAAAATTTGTAGAAAAAGCAATATTTCATAGAATAGTTATAGTGGTAGAAAAGTCTGTTATAGATGTATAAGTTAAAAAAAATTCCCTTTGAATTTTTCTCATAAATGACCCTTTAAAAAAATAGTATAAATGTTCCTTAAAAAAATTATAATTAGAGGATTTCAAAAAAATATATTAAATAAATCATTTGTGCAGTTAGAAGTTATTTTTGAAACAAATTGAAAAAACATGGATATGGAAGGAAAATATATCCAATTTAAAGACAAATAAAATTGATTTTTCTTTTAAATAATTTACTGCTTGATTAAAATATTAAATAGTGGAAAATTTGGAAGAAAATTGAGAAAATATTTAAACTTATAGTTGATAATAAAATTATTTGAGGTTATGAAGGAAAAATGATAATATTCCTTCAACCAAAGTAAAAGAAATACCAAAAGAATGTGATATTGTAAAGTAGTTTCTTACCTATTTTGTAACTTTTAAAATTTAATCCCTTAAATGAATAAAAGAATTTTTTATCATTGTTCGTAATGAATAAATATTTCACCATGTTAAATACGTTGAAGGGGAAGTATATGGAATACATAAAAGTTAATAGATGCATATTAACAAATAAGCCACAATGAATGGAAATTGAGATGAAATCCAGTAAATCACACTTACCATTAGTTAAACATGGCTTAAACTAATATATGATAGTTTTAAGAAGGTCATTAATTAATACTAGAACCATATTTATATTTATAATATCATATATAATCCTATTATAACATTTACACCCTCTTTTTTGTAACAGTTCATTATTTTCATTTTTTCTCATGTTCATTACCGTGTTGTCTCAAGCGTGTTTTATCATGAATATTTTAGTTATTATATACAGGATATATTTAAATAATATATATAATTATATTCTAGTTATTAATATAATATTTAATTATTATATAAAATTTTATAACCATTCATGAAAATTTTACATTGAAAATTAATCGAATCGCTTCATTGAGATAATAGTTCATATGTATGCACAAGGGATGCTATAATTTTATTTATCTGTAAAAAACTATGGTGGTTGATGAAATATTAATTTTATATAATTAATATCATGTAATAGTTAATATAAATATTAATAATTTAAATCATTATGACTATCCATATGTGTCAGTGATGGAAAATAATTACATCAGTTCATGAGGTAGTAGTCTTCCCTATACATGAGTGATGGACTGGTTTTACATTTGATGAAGAGGGATGTGGATAAATATTATTATATAAACATAATAACTTATTATTATATGGTAGATGATATTTTTACTAAATTTTATGTGTTAATATGTAATTTATTTTGGTAAAATATAAATGAAAAATAAAATGTTTCTCAAAGATGTTTACCTTTTCTTAAAGAAAACTCCTTTGGATCTATTTTTATGGACCCTAGATTTTTTTGGGAATACAATAACCCATGAAATTTGGTTATGGATGTTTATTATAGATTTTATTAGGGTTTATTCAATCCAAATTTCCTTATATGTTTGAATAAATGAGGTAAGAGAGTTCCCTTTCATAATTGATGATTTTCATTTTCGTAAATACCAAAAACTATTCAATAATGGGAAGTCACTCTCATCCAATGTGAAACCAAAATTGATAAATAATAGATTATATGGCGTTTAATGATGATCATCACATAAAAAAAAATAAAAAATAATAATTTTTGTACATGTCATTCCTTTATCCTCCATGTTTAATTACTTTTACCATTTTAGTTTTCACTAAGACACCTAGTTTTTTAGCATATGAATTTAATAAAATAAAAGTAAAAGTAAAATTATAATAATTAAATAAATTTTGAACCCTGATTATAAATATTAATTATAATTTTTCATCAAAACTTATTTATTTTTTAAATATTAATTTTAATAGAAGCACATGCAACAAGAAAGACCATATTTTAACATTTACTACAGTAATACTTTTTTTAAGGTCCTTACTAACACCGTGACCAAAAAATCTACTAACCTTATTATATAATTTTATTGATGATAAATACAAATATTAATTATATATTAATATATTCAATTCATATAATTGGTATAATTTATTTTAAATCAATTTCAGAAATCATGTTGAAAGCTTGGTTTTCAGTAGATGATCTTTTCAAGAAAAAGATGATCTTTTATTAACATTATGACAAGTAATCCTAATCATATGGATTTAAATTAATATTTATGGATATATATTATATATTTTACTCTACATAATTCATCATTAATTATTATTTTAAATTAATGTAAATGGGTAGATATTATGAATTTTTTTATCAAAAAATAGTTTTTTGAAGAAAAAAATATTTTTCTAAAAAACATTTCTTTCCTCCAAATGAAATTATATTTATTTATATGAAATTAATATTATATAAATTATTAATTATAAATATTATTACACGTTATTATAAATAAAATTATAAATAGTAAAATAATTCATATTTTAGTATTAATAAAATCTTATTTCTCACAAACAATTTCATAAATTCTTTCTAGGATAATTCTTACAAATTAAGTTAAAAATTGATATTCACACTATAAAATTAGAGTTATTTGACTATTAAATAGTTAAATGTTATTTTTATTTTTGTTTTTTATAATATAATGTTCAATTACTATAATTTAGGACTAGGTGTTACATCCTTAAAACATATCTTTTTTCATTTTTCCTCTTAATTAAATTCCAATGTATACTACCTCAAAAAAAATATTGAATAATAGTTAAATTATATCAATTAAATTTAAAAATAGTATTTTAATTTTCAATAAGTATATTCATGAAATAAAGATATAAAACCCTCACCAATAGTTAAATTCAAGTTTTTCATCATGAATGAAATATTTACATACTTTAAAGTGTGATTATACAACTATGATTTAAATGAAATATAATTATGAGAAATTGATAAAATGGGGAATCAAAGTTTCATCCATACATGAAAATTTTACCATGTCCTCACTTTTCAATAAATCATTTCAATCAAATATTTTACTCTTTATCATTTATAATATCCAATACAATTCATTCTATCATTTATATGTTTTATTCTACTATTTGTGCCTATTCCATTTGAAATTTTCCTCATTTTATTTTTTCTGCTCAACATTAGGGTAAGAATGTAAGTGAATTTCATAACATAACTTGAATCATTATACTTACCATTGTATAATAATATATATACTTTCTACACCCCATAGAGACAAAATCATAAACAATCGTGAGTGATTCATCACTATGTTCAAATGTCTCTAAGGATTTGGGGTGGGAAGGAAAATGATGTAAAATAGGAAAATCTAAAAAATGGTAAACCTCAAATGTACATTGAATGATAATAAAAATGGCTTAATGAAAATGTCCCCTTAAAATTCTCATCTCACATTTCCCACAAAAATCCCAAACTAGGCTCATGAAGAAATACAGTTTGATAAATTATAGTAATGGAAATTTCCCCAAAACACTCATAAGGAACACCCACACAAATCCTTAGTTGTATATATGTCCCTTCAATCATTGAACATCTCCCCCATATTTGTTTTCAATAATCATACAAAATACATAGTCCATGGTAGGAATAGAATCAATTTTCTTAAAATATTGATTTTCCCTAATAATGTTATCAATTGCCTCTATGGGATTAAAAAGGATTACTTAAAATGTATGTATTATGGTAAGAGATAAAAAAATTTGAATCAATCATATTAAATTTTGTTTTGTGCAATCATAGCATGAACAATACGAACATAAATTTCTAGAATAATTATATGGTCGATTTTCACTCAAGATATATACTATAGAAAGGAATGTAAAATATTATCCTTAGAAAATGTATATGGAATGAAAATTAATGATTTTGAAAATAGCTCATGGAAATTATTACTAATAATAAAATCAATTAAAAAATTTTCATAAATTTTTGGAAAAAAAGTTTATATAAAATTTCATTTAGAAAAATTAACCCTTCTCCTTAAATCATGATTTTATCAAATTATAATCCCCACTGATATATTTAACAATAAATTATCATATTTATCTCATTTAATATTATTGACATTGAAATATAAAAAATCACATAATTATTATTCCATGTTACTTTGAATCCTCGATCTATAATTGAATATGAAACATAATGTGCAACATGAAATTATATTTAAAAACATAATTATAAAATAATGTGGGGAATGAAAATGAACATTATAGAATTAAAATTATTGCACACATTTTTAGTGAAACTCTATGATTGGGATATTAACATTCATTTTATCCAAAGTAAATGATGTTAATAGTCATCTCATAACATGAATAGTTCTGGTTATTCCTTTTAATGCTTCCTTATGATGCATGATGGACCTCAAAAATGAAAATACACAAGTGGAAGTATATTCCATTTTTCAATGAACACGATTTAAAGGAGAGTCCATGTTCCTAAAAAAAGTAAAACATGAATCCTAAAAACTAATTTTAAATCACATAACTTCTTTTTTAATGTTTTTGGATTGACCTCACCTCCTTTAGATTAGGTTATTGATGATTAAAAATATATTACCAGGTCAGGGTCTACAAACAAACTTAGTTTCACTCTTTTCATGTATATGGGACTCCTTACATCTCATGAAAATATATTCATTCATCCTTATGGTAACATTTTCTAGACTACTATTTGGTATATCTAACAATTCTTTTTGAAACCATAAAATCTAATAATTAGGTCATGAACTATCCAAAACTACTAGCCTTTATCAAATTTATTATGTATTAGTAGTCTCTCTATTTTATTAGATCTTATCCCTTAACATTTATTATTTATTTATAGATGTTTCTTATACATTATCTACATGGAGAGAATTTACCATGTGAAATCCATAAAAAAAGTAACTTTTTGAACCTCAAATCTATAATATTCTTGAAAATCACTCCCCCTCACATCAAATTTCTCCATTTTTATGGTGTATTGATATTTAATTTCTCACTACCACTCCCAAACAAAACTCACTACATTTTAGTTCAATTAAAAATATTCAAATTTCATAAAATGAAATTCCAAAAAAAATTGTTTCCCTATCATAATACATATCAAGAACTAATAAGTACATGGTGAAGTTAAAATTATCCACTTTAATCAAAATTAATTCAACCATTCCTCATGGGTGCTTCAATGTTGAATCAACTAGCTGATGTGAGACCCTTTTGGTATTTTTAACTTGAAGTCCGATATTTTAGAAGGTGTGTAATTCCATGATATAGACACTCACACTTAAATCAAATAGGTATTTTATAAATTTATTAAACACAATAAAAATAGAATAGAGAATCTACTTGGCTCATGATGATAATTTGGTAAATCATTTAAAAATTGAGAAGAGTGCTCTCTCTTGAGTGGTTTTTTTATGATTTAACAATATGACATTTTTAATGGAAAATTGTATTTTAATTCATGTGTGACTATAAAAATGAGATTAAAAAAACCCATGAAATACATTTCTTTAAACATATTATCTTTTATAGCTTCCAGAATATGCGACTTGATATATAAATGAACCAATATAGTATATAATTATAAAATTTATCTCTAAAAATAAGACCCATTTTTAAATCAACATCTCAAATTTTCAACTGGTGAATTTATCGGAATTTTCTGTAAGTATTTATTTTTTGATAAAGAGTGAAGAATACTTATTTTTTATAAAAACATCCCTTTATTTTAAAAAATTTAAAAGATTAAATTGTATTATAATTTTTTTTAAAAGTAAAATAATATCAATTATATTAAATTTTAACTAATAATGTTAATTTAAATAAATTTCATATTGAATTTTGATATGAAAAACATATACACTTTTGAGAATTTTCTCTTTAGAAACCCTATTTTTCAACACGTATGGAAGTATATTATAAAATTAAACATCTCCCCTTCAATGAATTGAATTTATAAAAAGGTATTCAATATTTGGAATAATCAAAGTTCATATTATCTAATAATTTCAACATAATTTTTAATCACTATGAATAGTAAAAGGAGTAAAAATTAATTATCACAAATAAAGTAAAAACTAATTTTATTAGGTTTAACAGAAAAATGTAATAGTTATAATGAAATAATATCATTTAAAAACCCCATTTTTTAGAAACTAATGTTTTTGAATAAGTTGATTTTTTATGGAACCTAAATTTTTAGTTTGGTTATTAGAATGAATTGTAATAAAATATTCAGAATATAATTTTGAGAGTTGGTCTATACTAAAGTGTTATTTTAAGACATGGTTTAACTTCCAATAGGTGCCTTATGTGTTCCTTAAATTTTTTCATTTGTCATACCCCAAAACCTCAAAAATGGAGAAGGATGACATGGGCTCACCATTTTTCTAAAATCGCGTGGCCCACCAAACAAACTATTCAAATGATCTAATGGAGTTGGATGGATAGAACAGTTTGGTATGACCATGAGAGATAAGTTTCATGACCATGAAACTGCTGAATGTTTATCTAAAGAGGAAAAATTCAATGTTTCTATATGGTTTCCCAAAACATATGCATGAACCATGAACGTCCCAGTCTTGGTAAGTGGATGAAGCACTATAGGTGCAAAGCTTGGAAAACCATGCAGCCAAATCATGCATCTCATTAGTGGAGAAACATATTACCATTTTCCTCTACCTCCTTATTTTAATTTTCATCCTCTTCCTCACATACTTTATCTTTTCATTAAGACTCATAGTGAAACCAAAATTTATCTTATTGGTAGAAGCATTCATTGTACTACATGTATGGTTAAAATCCACAGAGACCTAAGAAGAAACCTAAAGACACATACATTATATGGGGGTGATTTGGATTTTAAGATACCAATTTGGGTTCCACTAGTGTGGATTATTAAAATATTTTATAGACTTAATTGAATTCAATTTAATATAATGGGTTGATCCTAGGATATCTATTGAGCTGGATTGGATGGATTTCTTTTTGTAGATAATTTCATATCATTAATTCAATATGAATAAAAAAACAATATTATTCCCATCCTAATTCACCAATTTAATCCCTAAAAAATTCCAATTATAATGACCAATTCAGTTATAGGATAACTTTAATGATCACTCAATGTAATTGGACCATACTAGCACTCAAAATGTGTCATCGTTAAAGATGAAGAAGATGAAGAAGAGAGTACCTCATTGAATGGAACTATTAAAATACTGAAGTGATTTGTGAATTTAAGATCATAAAAAACATCCAATATTAATCCTTTTTAATCCCTTGAATCAACACATAATATGTTTATCCATCCATTTATGTTATTATACCAATGAAAGAAGAATATAAACTTAGGTGGGTGGGATTACAGAAGATGAACTTTTAAAAAAAACTAGTCAACCATTGTGTGTGAAATTTAATTTTTTTGGTGTGAATAAATTCACACCATGATTCAACTCTATCAACATTTTAAATAAAAGGAAAGAATAAATTTTGAATAATTCAAAAGATTTAATTAGAATAAATTTTATTAATAAATAAACATGAATGAAAAACTTAAATGGAAAAAATTAAGCTCTGATTATAAAATGAAAGTGTATAATTAAAATTGAAAGAAAAACTTTTATTCCCAAATCCCTACACCATAAGATCCTTAAGTAGGAAATTTTTGGTTCTAGGTTCAAATCCCTATCAATAAATTCCTTTTAAATTATTTTTGAGAGTTATAAGGAGGGTGATAAATAAAAGAAATTTTGACTTTTCAAAGTTGACTTGAAAATTCAGCCACATTAATCAACCTTTTTGACATTTAAATTTGAAAATGAATATGGACAAATATGAAGGGGTCATATAATAGGATTATCTTAAACCCGATTTCCACTAATAGATGTCAAATGTTCATTCCAACATGATCATCCATTCGTATTTGATTATCGAACTAGTGGGTTGATTTTATTTGTCTTTAAATCTTACCCCCTTAATTAAATGTCAACATGGGATCCATGTATCTCCTTGAAAACATCAGAATTAGCTCTAACCAAAGTTGAATTAAATGATCCCCATAATTATCTATTTCCACAATTATAGTATGATTTTCATTGGGAGTGAATGTTTGGCTCGATATTTGTTTTATGGGCCTAAGGCCCATTATGATTTGTCAATAAATTTCTTAGTTCATTTCCAAAAATCTCCATATTCCCTACTAATTCATCCATTGATTCTATAATATAAATTCTTCCAAATAATTTGGACAATAATATTCCATAATATCAAAATCATATAACCCAAATAATGAATTCTGCAAGTAGACGATTAATTGGTCCTAAATTGAAAATTTATAAATGAATTTCACAAGGATGTGAAATGAAGTTCAATTTATGAAATGAACTAAAATTGGTGTCTATGGACATTTGATCACATCAATGATAGAAATTGAAAAATTAATATTAGCCTCTTTCAGTGTCTAATAACACCCCTAATTGAGTTTTTCTAGTCCCAAGCAAAAATTATCTAAAAAATATGAAATTGAATTCTATTTTTCAAAAAAATTTAACATAACATTTTCTCCAAAAGAAATAATTATGATAAGTCATTAATACCATCAAAATAATTTCTCAAAATCAAGGTTCACAATGAAATCCCAAGACCAAGCCCATTTCTTTGTTCAAATTCATTGTCTCATTTCATCCAATTTCAATTAAGAATGATGATGTGTTGTGTATCTCAAAATTCATAGTGACCATTTACTCTTACAAGTTGAAATAAATGAAAGTTCTAGGTAGGAATCACATTAATAATTAATATGAGTATCCAATTTTTTTTCTTGTTTTTTTGATGGGTTTTTGTTTGTTTTTTTGTTTGTGTTTTTAACCATAATATAGATAAAAAACAAACTCTGAGTAAGAAAAATATGGAGTCACAATACACATGTTCGGAATTCCACACATATTTTCAATCCCATGCTCTATAATATAGATGTAAATCCTAACTTTGTGAAAGAAAACTATGGAGTCATGATGCCCATGTATCAAATTCCATGCATTTGATAAAAATGGCTCTATTTTATCATTATTTTCATTTTTTAGATACTCAAATTAAACTAAATATGTCCCCAAAACCCATGCTCTGATGAATGGGATCCAATAACTCATACTTACTACAAAAATCCTATAGATATGCATTATTGAATTATGATTAAGAGGATTAAAATTTTAGTAGTGAAGAATCAAATCAGAGATGCACACTTTCAAAAAACAATTATCATGAACTTAAACAAGAATAAAAATTATAATAAAGTCTTTTAAAAAATTTTACATTTAGTTTTCATGATTACCAATGTACATTAGCACATGGAATGAAAATAAATGAATATTTTTCATTGAATTACATTTTTATCACAAAGCCTATTTTTTTTTCAAAATCCATGATTTTAACTCACACTAACATTGAATGATACATCCCTTAGTGATGAAAGATAAGTTTAGAGGGCGATTTGGATTTGGAATAAAGAGGTGGATAAGAGATTTAAAATTAAATCATGGAAGAAAATCACCTAGTTTGAAGTTGATGGACCACCAAAATGAAATTTCAAAATTTATAATTAAGCCAGAAGTACAATCCTTGGGGATAATTGATGGATCAGTTTGAACATTATAATTCATGGGTTATATTTGGAAAAATAAAATTCTACAGCTGCTAAATATAACATAAAATAAACATTTCATCACATTGTAATCCCCAAGGGGGTTCCTTTAACAAAAAATGGCAGGGGAAAATATACATATATATTCTTAAATTCCAAAATCTGAGTAAATTTTTAGGTAAAATACGAGTTTATGCCCATAAAGAGCTTTGTTTAATGTTGTTTGATCAATATGAACCCTAAATATAATAAAAATTCTTTCTCCTAGGTTTCCTTAGTTAACTCTTCCTCTATTTTTTATTGAATGGTTTTAACATATAACAATTGAATTTTTATAAACCAATCATTAGAGGGGTCTAGAATCTCTAATTCTTCATGGGGGTATATATGATGCACTATGTAAGGCCTTGAACATGTCAACCATGAATTTCCTTGGTGAAAACGATGTATGGAACTATAGAAGTGCATATTTTTCCCTGTTCAAAGTGTTTGACATTTGATATTCCTATACTGGTAGGTATAAACCCTATTTTTATTTATCATTTAATTTTTATAACCTTACATCCTATGTTTTTCATGTTCTTTAATGTAAAATTTCCTCTTTTTATCTACTAAATAAATGTCGATGTTCATTTTTTTGAATTCCAAAATGGTCTTATTTTCAATTTCAATCGGTAATCAGTTGGATTTTACATATAAAAACTTATATGGTGAAATTTCTTGTATGGGTTTTAACATCGTAAAATATTTGCAATGGGAATCCAAGAGTTTCTTTGACCAATCATTCCTTGATGTATTGACATTTTATTCCACAATTTTATTAATATCTCTATTTCAAACTAATCTAGACCATTATTTTGAGGATGGTAGGTAGTGGAAACTTTTTGAGAAATCTAATACTTAGAAAGGAGTGATGAGAATGGAGGGTTATAGAAATGGCTTCCACAATCACAAATGGTAGCCCTAGTAATTAAAAATCTTAAAAAGATGCATTCTTTTAAAAATTGGATAATTTTTTTTATCATTTGACTTTATACGAATGGACTCAGCCCATTTAGAGATGTAATCAACAAAAAAATGATGTAGAGATATCCCCTAGAGATTGGGATGGGTCCAATGAAATCAATTCCCCAATAGTCAAAGATTTCAACAACCAAAATGGGCATAAGGAGTATTTTATTTATTTTTGTTATGGATCCTAATTTCAGAAATGAAGGATGAAGTTGGAATAATGTTTAGTAATATTTAGTGAGGATAGACCAAAACAAATCAATTTAGAGGACCTTTAAAGTTGTTATATTTGTGCAAATGATTCCTTTATATTCCTCTTAATAATTGATTTTAATAATTGACTCTTGCTCAGACTTGGGAACAAATATCCTAATGAATTAATTTAGAGAAAAACTATAATGGCATGGATAATCAAACACATAGTGTTTGATATAAGAATGTAATTTCCTCTTAGATTTGTCCCTGAGGAATTTTGGAATGACAACCGTAACTATGTGGTCTTCTATATCAACATACCATGGGAAATCACTCATAGAATAATGGTTCACATTGGGAAATGAATCTAATATGGAATTGTAATGTGATTTGTGTTCTAATTCAATCATATATAGGTGATCAACTAAAACATTTTAGAAAACCTTTTAATCCTTAATGATTATACCAATCACTTTCAGAAGAAGGACCCACCCAATCAATCTAGACATGGAGTCTTATTTTTTTAAAGGTAATTAAGATATGAATGATCTGTTAAGACAACTATGGGAGATCCAAAGAGATATAAACTAAACTTTTCAAAGTAAATTTCAATAAATGAATCTATTTATTGGTGATGGTGTGGATGATTTGTGAATCATTTAATGATTTACTTCCATAATAATTAACACATGGAGTTTTATCAAAACAATATCTTAAAACTGGACCTACAACGACGTCACTCACATCACACATGATTTTAAATATAAGTTTCCAGTTGGGATATTGAATGATATGTGGAGAGAAAAGAGTTTACTGGAGTGTTGAGAATGATTCCTCATAGTTTTTTATCCATAAAATAGAGAATCTTTCAATATAAGATCTCAAATTAGTTAGGAAATAAAGATGAAATTTCTAATGAATCATCTATAGAAACCAGAATTTCCTATGAAGTACATCACTTCTTTGATAGTTTTCAGAGAGGTAAGGTTACTAATAATATAAATCATAGCTTTATTTACTTAAGTACATCTACTAGAGATCAGAATGCCCAAAATTAGACATTATTTTACCAAGAAATGTATTTTTTTTCTAGTTTAGGATGAGATTCTTATCCTCGCATCTAGAGATAACCAATTCAACATTTTTTATGAATCCAAAAAACATTATCCACCAATATAGAGAAGTCATCTATAAATAAATCCAAAAAAACCCCCACCATGTCATAGAAGATTCTCATCTTGCACCATTGGAAGGTACTAACAGAATTACATATCCCAAATAGAATGCACACGAAGGAAGGAATGCAAAATAGGTATGTGAATGTTGTTTTTCCTTCATCTTCTAAGGAGAAATAAATTTGATTATACCCTAATAATACATTTACGAATCAATAGAACTAACAACCCACAACTATCTAAAGGACTTGATCAATTAAGGTAAAGGGTAAATAGTCTTTATTAGTGCTTGATATTAACTTCCTATAGTCAATTCACACTCTCCTTACACTACTGATCATTGTGGAAAGAAGATCACCATAGTCATTGGTAATCATAGTGATTCCACACTTCTTTGGAATAAATTAATTGGGGTTACCCACCCACTATTAATAATGGGGTAGATGATACCTTCTTTCAAAAAATTGACATGTTCTTTCCTTACCACATCCAAAATATTGGGATTGAGTCACCATTATGGTTATCGACATGGATGGGAGTCAGATTTTAGAATAATCCTATGAGTTTCAATGAGTGGTGTAATACCTGGAATATCAAAAAGGGTCCATTGAATTACTTTATTATTCTTCTCTAGGACATACAGAAGCATCCTATCTTGAATGGATTTAAGAAAGGATGAAATGAAAACAAGAATAGTTCAATTTCCCCATAAGAATGAATACATTAGTGATAAAGGTAGGACCTTTAATTTTAGGTCTGGTTAGTTAACATGTTCATAAGAATGGTAGGAATTTTCATCAAAGTTAGTGTTTTTTCTATATTTCCTAACATAATTAGTTCCTTTTGAATAGTATTTTGGCTACCAAATTGGCTAAATCAGGGTCAAGAATTGGTATGGACTCGATTTATTGGTTTTACCAATGGAATCATTGATTTGTATTCTTGAAAATCATTAATGTAGAAGTATAAGAGATAATCAATACAAGGAGTCAAATTTCCCTCATATGATCAAAATAAATCAGTCTCATCTTGACATAAAAATAATTCAATGATTCCTTGATGTTCCTCTAGTTCACAATCAACACTACCTTTCCAATTAACATCATGGATTTCTTTATCATCCCCAATTTAAGAGTTTTCTTTGTAGATGTTTAGATCGAGGAACATGTTTCCAACAGTTATTGTCATGTTCCCATTCCTAACTCTGATGAATGATTTGATTGTTTTTATGAAGGGATGGATGAGGATGATAGGGGTTTTCTCCCTATGACCTAATCTTGGGTGATTTTATTTGAAAAATATGTCATTAGGGTAAAGTAAAATTTCATTTTTCACCAAAACATCTTTTAAGATCCCCTTAGGAACTCAATCATTATGATATTCAAGTTGGATCACGTAAAATATTGGTTGGAGATCCTAAATCCTTAATCTATAATACATGGCATATGGAATTAGATTCACACTAGATCCTAGATCATAAAGGTATTTGAAGAAATTGTTCTCTCCTAACTCAACCTTGATGTATGGACATCTTGGATATTTCATCTTAGGTGGAATAGTCCCATGAATTGTGGTACTCACATTAGTTGCCAAAAAGAATTGGTTTTGATATGAAAACTTTCTTTTAGAAGTGGAAAACTCATTATGGTACTTTGAGTAGTTAATAATGTTTTGGATTTAATCAATAAGGGGAATTTTCATTTAACTTGAGAGAAATTTACCTAAATGTTTCATTCTATTTATGTTTAGATTTTCCTCTCACACATTGAAAGAATGGAGCAGATTGTATAATTCCTTAGTGGGTTTGTGGTTATTTCACATTTTTATTATACCTTTTAGAATTTAATATTGTTTATTCAACATTTTAATGTGATATTGAATGTTTTAATGGTTTCGTAATGGATTGTTCAAGTTTTGAAATGGATCTCCTACTTCATAAGATAATAACTACTTTTAGATGTTCATGAGAGGTTTGTGTGTAACTGGGTTCTACCCTTAATGTTGGGGATGTGACAGCCTGAGCAGGCATGGGTGCCTTTCCAGTTTTGGTTGTTTGTAATTATTTTTCAACTGATTATACTTCTTAGTTGATTTTCTCCATTTTTTACACAACAGTTAAAGGACTCAGATATGGAAAGATTAGGAATGGGATTCCATTGGTTGTTTTATCTCAGTAATATAATTTGGTTGTTTTATTGGTTGTTGAAGGGGTTGTTGGTATATAATATGAGGAATTTGGTATTGGTACTATTTTGGTTAGAACAGATTATGGGTTTGAAAATTTTGTTGAGCGTATGGTTTTAGACATTTTTGTTGTGTTAGTTGTTGATTGTCCTTCCAATGGAAGCCTGGATGGTCATTATACCTTGGATTGAATGAATTTTATTGTTGTGTATTTTGAATGTTTTTTGCATTAACCTATTCTTTAGGTACTCATAAAATTACTACCTTGATAGAAGGAATTGTTGTAAAATTATTGATCTTTTGACAATGTTTTTTCAAAAATTATAAAAATAGGGTCAATAGTTTTGATTTTATGGGCCTTCCTAAGATTTATCTCCTTAACCTTCCTAGTGATGAAATTTTTTTAATATACGGTTTTCTTCTTCACTAATATTTTTTATTCTACTATATTAGGGTCGATTCACATAGAAAGTTGTTTTTTTCTCTATATTTGGTTTTCTTCATCTATATTTTCCAAATACTTATAAGAATCATTTGGGGATTTTTTTTTATTCCATTACAAATAATGTACATAAACTATTTGAGTCATGGACATAACCCTTCATTGAAAATTATCACTTTTTTAAGATAGAGAAACCTTGGGGTTGTAAAATGTTTAATATTTATTTGAACCTTTCCCATTTTTTTATAAAACTTTTCTCTCTATTTTTAAAAAAAAATTAGATACTCTTTTTAAGTGAAATTTGTTTTGTGATGGGGAATTAAGTTTTTAGAATTATAGTTGTAGTTGGGCCCATGAGTGAATGGATGAAAATATAAAATTATTTAACTAATTAATTGCTTGATATTTTATGTAACAAGTAAATAGTATCATTTTAGTAGATTCAGTTTGATTTGGAGGGAACATGGTTTCTAAAAAGTCATTAAATTATTTAACATGAAGGTAAGGAATCTTAGACTCCATCCTATGAAATAATGGAAGTTGCTTCAGGACATGGGGTTTAAAAACATATTTGTCATATCCTATGGTATCATGTCTAATGAAAGAGGGTGAATTTTTTTGGGTAGGTGTGAGTTAGTTATTAATGGTCTGATCAATGACATTCCCCCAGTTTTTAGCTGCCTCATTTGGATCTCCATTTTGGTTCCCACCTGCATTTAGGAGTTGGATTCTTTGAATACCCTCCATTGGTTTGGGATAAATATTTGATTATGATGTATTAGGAATATTATGATCTAATGGAAAGAGACACCTGAATGTACCTGAATCACCAATCTCATAACTATCCACCCCAACTAGACAATTTTACTGGCCATGGGTATAGGCCGACATGCACTAAAAAAGAGAAAAAACGATATGCGAAAAGATAATAGAAATGGGATGATAAAAATAATTGGTGGAGATTAGAATGTGTTTCTATGATGAATTACATGGGTCCCCATAAATGGAGCATAAATTTTTTGATGACTAGATTTAGCCTACTTGTAGAAGCGGTCATTATAGTACATGTAGGAGTCAAATCCACAAAGTCCTAAGAAGAATCATAGAGACACATACATTCTATGGGGATATTTTGGTTATAAAGTGTCCAAATTAGGTTCAAATTGAGTTTATTATTAAAAAGCATTAAGGAATTAATTTAATTTAATTTAATAAAATAATTTGATCTTAGGTAATAGCTTGGTGTGGATTGGATGTAGTTATTTTCTTAGATAATTTCAGATCACTAATTCAAGATGAATCCACAAAACGAGATTATTCGCAACATCATTCAACAGTTTAATCCTTAAAAAAATAAAATACTAGTCACTAATTCACATAGAGGACAACATTAATAACCACTCAAAGTAATTTTATCATATTATAACTCAAAATGTGTCATCGTTAAAGTTTATTAAGACGAAGAAGAGATTACCTCATTAAATGAAACTCTTAAAATAATGAACTGATTTAAGAATTTATGAACATAAAATAACATCCAATCCTAAAAATGACACTTATTTGGATCAAACTATAATGTTTTTATCCATATATTGATATTATTTTACAAATGGAAGAGGAAATTGGGCTTATGGGGGTTTAATTAAAGAACAAAACATTAAAAAAAATTAACACTCCCCCGTTATGTGAGGAATTTCACAACTTTTGGTGGGAATAAATTCACACATTGATTAAATTATATCAATCTGTTAAGGAATAATAAAAAATTAATTAATAATAAATAGAAAAAGTGAAGATGAATAAATTTTATTATGAAGTAATTGTGAGTGAAAAAAATTCATGGAAAAAATGAAGTTGCGATTACAAATTGAAAGAATAAAATTAAATTTGAAAGAAAAACATGGATTCCAAAAATACCTTCACCAAAAAATACTTAAATAGAACATTTTGGGTCCTATGTTTGATCCCCAATCAATAAATTTCTTCCCCATTAATTATAATATTCTAATAACGGGTTATAAATAAATGGAATTTTTATTTTTCAAGGTGGATTATAAATTTATTCTAGATTCATCCCCCATTTTTACATGTGAATATGAAACCTAATAAGACCATATGTGAAGGGTTTTTATAATAGATATATCTTATTCCAATTTACCTCTATTAGATTTGAAAATTTCAGGCCAATCAGACCATCCATTCGAAATTTATGGTTGAAATAGTTGGATGGATTTATGGGACTTCAAATCTGGTCAATAAATTAAATATCAACATAGGATCCCTATTTTTTCTCCAAAATAATAGAATTATATCTTTCCATGGTTTCATTATATGATCCCCATAATTTAATATTTATATATTTAAAATATGAGCTTCATTAGGCTTGAATTGTGGGATCCTAATTTATTTGGCAGGCTTAAGGCCCATTATGCTTTGTCCAGAAATATATACATTCCATGCCAAAAAACTCCATCTTCCCTTGGAATTAATCCATTGATACTAGGAGATAAAATGTTAAAAACAAAGTGATAAATCATATTAAAAAATATCAAATAAATATAATTAAAATAATGAATTCCATTTTTATATGATTAATTGAGACCAAATTGACACTTTAAACATGAATTGAAAAATGATGTGGATTAAAGATAAATTGATGAAATTCAATAAAATTTATGTTTATGAACATTAAAAAAATATATTAAGATTTAAATAATTAATATGACCCACTTTCACTGTATAATCACCTCTCATGGATAACATTCTCTTGTCCCATATGTATGGATAGATCTCCTCTATCTGGTGTTCGTTTCAACTATCGTTCATCATGTTGGAAGCATATTAACGAGTATTAAACAACTACTTAATACTTTATATTATTTCTACACAATATTTGGTACTATATTTATATGATATAATTCTCTTTATTCTTAGGTCGCTGGTCTGATTCGTTGATATCTCTCAAATCAGACCAAATTAACCCTCAATATTGGATGACTGGACTATACATGTTATAACATAGGTAGTATATACAGTTTATAACAAATATTTATCAATTTACAATGTAATCCATTGTTTCAATCGTATTTATTTACATGTTATTCAAATTAGATGTGATTTTTAATTTTTATAACCTAATACATTAATTCTATTATCCCATGCATATAAACTTTTCATTATTGATGTTCAAGAACCTAAAGATTGAACCACCATTAATGGTGTGCCACATGTATGTTGTTAATTAATTATCATTTTTCTAATAAACCCCCTAAATGATATTCTCTATCTCATTAAATGTAAACTGGTTGATTTAGTGGAATTTGGTAGGATGTGACTTTCCTCGATGTCATTATTTAGTGACCAATCCATGTAATACAATGATATGGCCCAATTATTAGGAAAAGAACTTGATGATTTTGTAAGTAAATCATGCTATCCTGGAATATTTTTTACCATTGCATGTACGTTGTTATCTTCCAAGGGAATTCCACCTATTCATAACATGTTTATCCATGGACTACTATTCATTAATCATGGAAAGGACCGCACAATGAATCAAATGATATGTTATGGGAACATACCTCTTCTAGTGTTATTCTAATATGTTATGGAATTATTATGGACAAGGAGTTTATTATTTTTTACTTGAAATAGTAAATGGGAATGGACCTCTTAGAGTATACATATTTTATGACATTAACTTCTTAAGTACATCATCTATTTTATTTCATAATGCATGAATTATGATGGGAAATTCTTATGGAGATGGAATTCCTTCTTATTTTAAATTAAATTGAAGATATGAATTTTAAACACCTTGAGAGATAATTGGGTTCCATTTTATAGAGCTCATTGGATGGGAACCATATGATTTTAAGACAGTATTATGCCTTGGGCGATACTTGGGTTCCCTTTTTCGGAACACCAAGGATGGGCTTATAGGATACTTGTTTTATATTACCCCATGAGTGATTATGGTTATACCTTTGATAGGATAACCATGAAGATGATATACCTATTTATGAGTTATACTAGTTCCATGATGAAGAAATTAAGGATAATCTTGATGGCTATATGGTCATATAAGACTAAGAGTTATTCTCAGTCCCCTATGTGAGGTACCTCAGATGAGCTTAGAGGTATTTATCTTCACTCCATGATAAGAGTGATTCATGGGTTTTGACTTAGGTATCTTCTTGAATGATGTGTTAGGGTAATGGATATTTTATAGTACCACTAGATTGGTAAATGGGATTCCTTTCAGATCTCCTTGAATGGGATTAAGGTGCCTCTTATTAAACCCCAATGATGACTTTTATATTAATAGATATTAATTCATAACTGATACTCCAGGGACACATTTTGTAAGATAAATTACATGGATGAGTTCAGTCTTATTTTTGATTCTTTTCTTATGATGAACAAATAATTACACCTATAATACATATATGTACATGTATACCTTGGTTCAAAGACATCCGGATTAGGTTGAATTATTTAGTGTCGGTTGAGTATCCAAGTGGAACCTAGACCAATATTATTTATTTATTTATTTATTTGGATTCATTATTTACCTAAACACTACTATATTTTATTTTCATAGATTATATTATTATTATACACCACTGGTGGTAGCCTACTGAGTACATCTCTAACCATTCTCATGTTACCATTGTACTAGGGTGCCTAAGAAGACCTTATGTTTATGGGTCCATGAATTATTACTTATTCTATCATGCCTGTACCTTGGTGTTAGGAGAACCAAAATGGTCTGGAAATCAAGGTTCTCTAGGAATTTCCAAAACGGACTGTTATTGTTTTTCTAATATTTGTATAGAATTATACCTTTAGTTGTATCATTCCTGATCATACAATTTAATTTCATCTAGAAATAAATTCATATTTGTGTATTCGATTTAGGTCATGTATACTTAATTATCATATTTTATATTCTTATCATTTTTCATTTATTATTACTAGTATTGGTATTATATATTAATTAATATCTAATATACTATTGTGATAATATGATCATTAGGGTATAGTATCCCCAAAATAACACCATAATACCCTCACTGCTAGTTGTCACCCTCTGGAATATAGGGAGGCATGGTAGAATCCATGTGGAGACTGTTCTGGCTACTGGTTTCATAGTCAGTCAGGCTGAGACATTAAAAAGTTGTATCAGATCTTTCCTTCTCCCATTTGACAGTGTTTTGGGTAGGTAGACAGGATAATAGGAACGTTTTAGAACTTGGAAAATATCCATGTTTGGATGTGATCAAACTACACATTGGGAAAATTCCAAGTGGTCAGGGATGCGACAATTTTCCAAGTTGTTAAGTATTACAATTGATTATGATTTCACCATGAGTGGTTGGTGTAATTTCCACTTCTTACTGGTTTATGAGATTTACCATATTTTCTTTCATCTTTATATGATAAGGATATAAAATTACTTGCATCATTATAGGCACATATGATTTTATATTCCATGCGTATTTCTCTCCATATATATTGAATCATTATGAAATTAATGATTTTATGATGTTCCTTGTGTTTTTATTAGAATTCCCATTATATTCAATGTAATTTATTTTAGTAACATGATTAGTTTTATTCCATCATAGGTATTTCATTAACATGCTTATTTATATAAGGTCACTTGTGACTTGGGTGTTATTCCATGCTTCTGTGACAGTTTTGAAATCATTTCATGTATACTATGCTTCAGTATTTTCCATTCTTACAAAGTAGTATACCATTTTTATTTGTGATTATTATGTTCTTATTTTGCATGATTACTTGTATTTACTATATAGAACTATATACTTAGTTATAATAGTAAAATAAAATTTATTATTAGTGTTTCATCATCAACCTAAATGGATTTCCATCATATATTGATGGTGAAAACATAATTAACCAATAAGGTCATGTTTTTTCCATGAACCCCTATTTAAATAGGTTAAAACATACTAATTGTTATTTAATGGGATCTGATTTTCAATATATGAATTCTATGGGTTCTTTATAAAATGAAGAGTGGTGACCCATATAATCAAACTATATTTATGAACTTACTATATATATAAACTATTTTATAAATGTAAAAGTTATTAAACCATAAATCTTTTCTATATTGGTTACTTATGGACATTTTTAAATGATTAAACCCAAGTTGGTCATTCTAACCTATTATGGTTATATGGACAGACCATACCAAACAAATGTAGGTTGGTCATGGTACTAAATTTTTATCATATGAACCCACTAAAAATATTTTAAGTCTTAATATTTAAAAAAAATCGGTTTCATTTAGCAGAACCCAGAATGATTTAATGGGACCCTCACAGGTCACATTTCATTTAATATACAATGTACTTAACCCAATGGGGGTATGTATATTATATATAGATTGTTATTTAAAATGTCTTCCCCACTTAACTGGTGTCACATATAAGTGTATGGTGGAATCATACTTGACTATTCCCATCCTTAATGAATAAAAGTTCCTTTTAAATTATTTTTAAAATTATTCTATATGAGGCTTCTATTAATGAAAATTACTATTAAAACCTAATATCTTTTTTCCTCTATAGATTTCAATTGATGTTTTATTCAACTAATACCAATTTTTTGAACCATAAAGATTAGTAAATTAAGAAAAATAAAATTTATATGATAAATTACCTAATTATGACAAGATGATAATTAATTAATTAATTCTTACAATGGAAGTCTGGCATAAAATTCTTGTGGCACCATAGGGTGTTATATAAATTAAATTATAAGGTATAATTATTTTTCCTAATAGGCACTTAATATTTTAATATTGATCCCTTGAACTATTTAGGGGTTAAATCTAAATAATTTTTTGGGTTTAATGAAACATATAGATGGGGTTTTATCTTTTTTTCTTCATGAAAGGGTAGTTGAAATGTTCTCAAGATCTAGACTTTGAATGGGAATGTGAGTATTTCCTAAAGGCCTTCATAAACATTATTAGGTTCTGTTGAACCTAAATGATTGGTGTAGGGACTATTGATTTTTTCATAATATCGTAGTTATATGGATGACATTTTCTTCTTTTAAAGGGTATTTTCCATTATAAGTAGTGCCCTAATGACATTAAAAAACACGGGGATGCATTGAGCTTTCTAACAGAAGTGTCATTAGGGTGTTGTTTTTCCCATACATGACTCCTTTTTTTCTTAGGAGACACTGTGTTGTATGAGTGTTAATGCTCTCCTTTAACCCTTTTTCAGGGATGATCATCATATAATGCATGGTTCTCATGGGTTAGACTTTCCTATGACATGGACCACCTATTAGTAGGCTGAGATACCCATATTATTATTCTTATTTAGTGATAGATAAATTGATAATTCATCACTTGATTAAACATTCTTATCAAAATGTACAAATCTTTATAGGTTCTCTTTACCAACCATAATATACTAGGATGCATTGGGCTGATAAGCCTATATATTTAATCAATGATGTGTTATTTTGTTAGTTAATCCTCGGAGAAGTATGCATTGTAAAATGTGGAACCCTTCATGTTACTAACATGATTCTGTTAATCATATGTGTTTGGTTGAAATAATTAAATCCATGAGTTGTTACTCCTTGAATCAGGGGTCATATATGATGTAGAGTGACATGTATTCTAATGAATAATATTACTCATCTCAACACTTGGGGCATATGTTTACAGAGGATCAGGTGTTTTGACATGTTAGAAATATTTTTTGGCTTCTATTTCTAATTATTTAGAACGTATGTAAATAATATAGAAGTAAAAAAAATACATCAAGATAAAATATATTCTATCAAACATTTAGGTATCTATTACATCTATCATTTTGGTTAAATACTTGTTAAAATATATTTGGACACCATTAAGACACGTAGTTAGTGATTGATAGACCATGTGCCATGGGATGAGTTCTATTTTTAGTAAATGTTTAATATGATACTCCTAATGTGGGGATAATCATATTCATTATATTGAAGAATGTCTTATAAGTAAAAGGTACAAATCCAAATAGTTCCATTAATAAAAAATTAGGGATTCTTTTGAATTCCCATGAGGCTGGTAAGATTTCATGTATGTCATTCTTTGCAAGATCACTTGGAGATGATATGGTTGGTTGTTTTTGAAACCTCTAGAACATAGGTAGTCTAGATGGACTCTATTTTTTTCATGATTCAGTAATCATGGGATGCCATGGGTGGTAAAGTCATCATATTTTTGAAATGAAGGTGTGTTGGAAGGAGAAGTCAAGAACTTCCAAAATTATTCATCCTGGGAGGTTTGTTTGACCTATTTGTGTGTGGTTTGACATGGATGATTGGAAACCATATGAAGAACTTAGTATTTAATATGATGGAACTATATCATGCCTTCATAGAAATTATTGATATCTTCTTGGTTTTGTCTCTTTACAGTGATGATCATGTCCCCTATCCTGAAATTTTCTAGGATACACTGAGAGAGATTCAGTTTTATGTCAATATAAATTAAAAGGCCCTTTTATTTTGATCAGTATACTTCATGGGAGTCATGTTTCATAAGTATGGATATTATTATAGTAAAGGTTATCCTAAGTGATACTATAGTTCCTGGGAAAAAATTCCTCGTATTAAAGCACAGACTATAGTGTTTTTCCTTTGACATGACCACAAGGCATATACTACATTAGACTCAATCAGTTATTTTGGGACGTGGATGTTTCAAAATTTTATCTATGTATCACATGTAAACTTTGGAATATATAAAACCATGGATGGGCTCTAGGTACTATAGTTTATGATTCTATGGTTACTTGGGACTTCCTTCATGCTTGGATGACATGTTTTTAGGAAGATGATCCATGGATGTTGAATCGTACATACACCTATGTTTGTACTATTACTGGAAAATATGAATGATTTCTTGGGTTAGATTTATTATTGGAAGTCAGTTATGATCATCAATGGATGTGTTAAAATGAAACAAAAGTATCCTTAAGAGATGGAATTATGTTTCAAGTTGTGTTATTGTAGTGATTTAAGTCATCAATTATTTAGAATAATCTACTGGAAGTGGATTTAATTTCTTTTTTTATCTTCAAAAATACAATTGGTAAGGAACTATTTCTAGCACATCGTTGAGATGAGGCAAGTATAGTTCTAGTAGTCTAATTATTTTATGATGGATATCGTGAACTGGATAAAGGTGGTCAATTAAGATTCAGCTATTTGTTTAATCAAATATCCCTACCAAAATGTAATTAGAATGTTTAGGTCATGATTTGATAAGAAATTAATATGTTGTAGAGAAATTTGGATTAGAATTAGACATTAAGTGTTCAAACCCATTGGAAGTATGTTTCAGGGTCTTGTTAATATAAGAGAGGATGAGGAGATTATATCTTAGGTAAGAAGGCATGGGGTAAGATCTATCTTGATATTTTAGTTCAGAGTAAGATAGTTTTCATGAGTTTACTTGTATTAATTATTATATACTTAGTGTTTTGATGGATGTGCATTGAGAATTTAGATTTTCAACATGAAATTTTGGATGAAACATCACAACCTGAGTATGTTGGGTGTTATTTCTATTGTTTTCCCATGGATTCTCTAGGATGAGATATTCTTGGTTCGTATATTGTAGTTTCCCCTATTTTTTGACTATATGAAATTTGTGGAAGGAACATGAATTTTTAATTCTGTCATTGAAACAAATAGTAATATATTATTTGAAAAATAATTTTAAGAGATGGGATACTCTAAAGTGTTGTTTTTATATATATATTTTATTTTCTAAGTGGTTCCTCAGGCGTTCCTTTATGTTTTGGGAGAATCATCCCCAAAAAGATCAAATCTGGAGAAGGATGAAAAGGGTGAATGGTTTTTCTAAAACCATGTCACCCAATAGAAGAAGCCATGTGGTCGATTTGATGGAGATGGAGGTCTGGCATAATTCAGTAGAATAGTTTTATAGGATCCACATGGCCATTAAACAACTACAAGTTTCTTGATAGATGGTAAATTAATGGTTTTAACATTGTTTTAAAAACTGTGCACATGTACCATGCAATCCCCCTTCTTTGGAATTGGCTAAATCAAGGTTTGGACAACCCAATTGAAAACATTATTCCTCATTAAAGGGGCCAATTTTACTACTTTATCATACCTTATAATTTTTATTTTCATCCTTTTCCTCTCCCCTTACCTGCACCCAAAAATACTCCCATAGATCTCCTTCCCTTCGCTCCTAGGTATGTATATATATCTTCAATCAGGTGTCATTTTTGACCCTCATTCCTCATGTTACAAGCATATTGGTGAGTCATCAACACCTATATTCTCATTTATCTATTTTATTTACAATCATTTCTATTATCTTCATGAAATAAAATTAGACATGTTTTTTGGGTGTTGGTTTGTTTCATTGATTCCACTCATACATGACCAAATATAGCCCTGATATTGGATGGATGGACCATCCTTAGAATAAGGGAATTAGTCTATATATTTCCCATAAATGTTTCATTTATTTATATAGTATTCCATTGTTCCACATTCCATTATTTCTATGTGACGCCTCTTAGATGTGATGCTTAATATGTTGAAGGTAATGCCTTAATTACAATATCCTCTGCATATAAAATTGGTATAGTTGATAGTGATGAACCTCTAGATTGAACATACCTTAAGGGATTCCTATTTTGGTTACATTGATTAATTAATTTCTTTCTACTAAACAACTCTTTGAGGAGAAATATTTTATAAAAAGAAAACAGGTTGATTTTTTTGAATGTGGTAGGATGTGACTTAATATTATGATTTTCCATAGTGAACAATCCATATAATAAGAGGATGTGACCTCATTTTTATGGAATGAACTAGGTGATTCTTAATGGAATTATTATTATCATTGAATATCTTATACCATAACATGTATGATGTTTCTTCTAGGGGTAGTCCAACTGTCTTTAATACATTTATCCAATTATTAGTATTCTTAATCATGGAAGGGAACACATAATGAATCCAATGAAATGTTCTAGGAATGGACCACTTTTAGTTTCCTTGTAACGGGTTATATCATGCTTATGTACATGGAATCTCTTATTCATTACATAATATGTTAAATGGGCATAGTCCTCTTAGATTATATTTTTATGGTGTTGTGGAATGCTAAAGTACATGGTAATCATTATTTATTAATACATGAATTATAACGAGAAATTCTAATGGACATGAACTTTTTTCTATTTTAAATTGAATTTAAGAACATAATTATGAACACCTTGAGTGATACTATAGTTCCTTTTTATAGAATGCCTTGGATGGGCTCATAGGATGATAATAATTTATTATGACTTGAATGATTCTTGGGTTTCCTTTTTCAGAACTTAATGATGGGATGATAGGATACTTGTTTTATATCACTATGTGATAAATTTGTGGTATTCCTTTTACGGGCTCATCATACGGATGTTCTACCTTCTTATGAGTGATATCAGTTCCCTAGAATAGATACTGTCTACATGTTCCATGGATAGATGGTTATACAAGGATTATTGTGATACTCATTATCTTATTTGATATAATAGGGATGAGTTTAGAGGGATTATTCTTCATTACATGGAGAGGGTAAGAATACATAACTGATACTCTAGGGACACATCCTCCAAATGAAATCACATGCTGGGGTTAAGTCCTATTTTTTATCCTTGTATTATAATGACCAGTTTATGGATCACATCGGGCATACTATTGTGGTATTGGGTATTTTATAGTTTATCTAGAGAGATTATTTGGATTCATTTTAATATAACTATGGATGGTTTTAGGGTTCGTTTTATTAAATTCAAAAGATGAATTTTATATTAAAGGCTTTGAATACATAACTGATACTCCCCGGATGCATCCTCCAAACCAAATCACAAGCTTGAGTTCAGTAATTGTCTATCCTTTTATTATGGTGACCATTTTATTTCACCCATGTTACATATTGGTATATATACACCTAGGTTTAGAAACAACTTTCTTTGCCTAAAGCAGGCAGTGTTAGTCGGGTATCCATTAAGAACTTGGAACTGTGTGTTTTAGTTATTTATTTCTTTCTATTCATTATATTTATGAACAAAACTATATTTTATATTCACAAATGGGATTATTCATAGAAATAATTGGCTGAGGCCTACTGAGTATATATCACACCCTTTTCATGATGTCATTGAACTTGGGTACCTGAGGAGACATCATGTTCTTATGTCGATGGATTTTATGCATGTTGTCATGATTTTACATCGGAGTTATGAGCATAGGACTAAGATAGAGCTCTATATGATTATGGAGTTTCCCTTGAGGATTTCTATTCTATTTCACATTTATGTATTGTATTTTACATCTATTTTTATCCATCCTGCTCATACCAAGTTGTTTTATTTTTTACATGCAAGCATATATGTGTATTCAATGTTGTCCACTTTTATTCAGTTATAATATTTTATCTTTGATAGATTTCTAATGAATTATTAATACCTATTATATTGTTTATGGGTTTATACATTATATACCTTTGTTCTTCTTGGATCATGAGGGTATAGTCTCTCGACTATACCACCATTAGAGTATCGCTGATAGTCATCTACCTGTGGCATACAAGGAGTCAAGCTTGAGTCCATGTGGCGACCGATCTAGCTACCAGTTTCATAGAATGTTGAGATGATAAGTTAAATCTTTTTAAATATTTTTTGACCTTATAACCCCTAAATCTTGATAATAACACATATCAGTTGTTTTTAGATTGAGAAATTTTTGTTGTGTATTTTATTGTTTTAAAAATACAATTTATGATCTCTCCCCCACATTGAAATAGCCACACCATGTCCTCCCCTATTAACACTTACAAATCCATTTGGTTCAGCCAAACCCTATCGAAATAAAATCTATACACCCCTACAAAAATTAAGATCCCTTATATTGATCATAAATCTAACCTAGGATGAGCTTTTGTGAAAACCTAAAATAAGATGTTCGAAAAAGATGAAATGTTCTTAAATGAGCATTTTAATTTTGTTTCTTATTTCACATACATAAAATATTATTATCCCATTAAAATATAATACCTTACTATCTTCACATAAATATTTTTTATTTTTTATGATAATTATTCATATCCATATCCTCATCGATCAAATGGGAAACAAAAATATTGATCATGTGTACGGTGAACTACCACCCCACGAACCGATGTAATTAATTTTCCATCAAAACCTTTCAAAGAAAGATAAAATGACTGATTTATCACATGTATATGATATTTATGATATTATTATACTTCTATAATTTTAATATCACATATAACATCTTACATTCGATTCCATTTAAAATATGATAATGTTCCTCATGTTTTTAACAGACTACCACCTCACGAAGTGATGTGAATCTTTTTTAATATACACTTTAATTTGAAGGTAATAAGGTTATATTTAGTGAATATATGTGATATATATGAAATTATATTGATTATATAATATTAATATATCAAAAAATTTCATTCCATTTCACCCATTAATGAATTAGTAATGTAACTGTTGTATATGTATGACCTACCATCTCCACAAAGTGACGTGATCCATTATTCATGTTCAAATTTCAATAATTATTATTAATTATGTATAACTATAGAAATGATATTTATAACAGTAATATCCTCCTATAAATGATGGATCTGCATAATATTTTCATGCACCAAAACTTTCACAACTAAAAACATATAAGAAAATAAGAAAATTAAAACATAAAAAATGAAAATAATGAAATTTTATTAATGAACGAGTGATAAGATTTTATAAGATGATCATATATGATATTATAAATATTTTTTTGTTTTTAGAATAAATTAATAACATTTATGAAACCATTATAGAGGATTTTTATGCATGTTCAACCAAAATTAAGCACAAGGTAAGGGACTTTGTCATAATCTCACTTTATTGAGGTACATTATAATGTTATGAAACTAATTTCATTTATATGGTTTATATACTTCCCCCTTTGAATTAAAATATCTTTATTTATTAATAATTAATTTTATTTTTTGTTTCTCATTGAATCATTTCATCCAAGGTTATTTTAATTAATAGTTACCAAGTGGTAAAGAATTTCATAACTCAATTTCATTTCATTGGGTTATATTACTTATTCACTGTATTTGATATTCTAAGTGTATATGAGTTATGAATTTTGATATTATTTTTTTATTTACAATTTTTTACGTTGATGTAAATTATTCATAGAAAATAAATTCATTGACTAATTCTTATATAAATGTTTTGATATTTTTGAGGGTTTATTTTGCAATATCATTTTAACAAGGATGGTTTACGCTTTAATTTTAATTTAAGAAGTTTATTTGATCACTTGATAATAAAAACCTTTAAATTTATTCTCTTATATATATTTAAAAATTTTATAAATAATAGTATCAATAATTATATTCATTAGTACAATTTTTTTGAAGAAATGTTTTTAAGAAATTATGACTTCATTTCTCTCTTCGGTCAAAAATTATTTTTCTTCCAAGACAATTTTTTCTAAAAATTAATTTAAAAAATAAGTTAAACATTCTCTATATGATTTATTATAGAAAAACAAATTTATAATTTAATGATCATTTCATTTTATGAATGAGGCCCTTTTTGATTTTATGAAAAATATAAATGGAATATTTTTTAACATTTATAGAAAGTATGAAATTTCATGTTATAATGACCAATAATTTTTTCAAATATTCTATTATAAGTTATAAATGTTATTTTCAACAAATTTTATTTTCAAAATAATTGGAGATATTTTAGTTTTTAAAAAATACATTTTCAAAGTGAAAATGATATTTTAGTCAAGAATGTATTTAAAGATCATGCTATCATATTTATATTCATCGATGAAAAAAAAACTATATATTACTTATTCTATACTGGGTATATGTTGTATTGATACCATAATATTTATTTCTATGGATGGAATATTATAATTTTGACCTAGGAATGTATTGACATTAAATTTATCAATTCATTATTATAGTAATTATTTTTACGTTCAAATATTCACCTTCCGATAGTCATTAAAAATTAAATATCCCCTGAATATCCATATTAATTATAATGGATTAGTTTATTTTTTAAGTCATATATCCTTTCTACATATGGTGTCCTACAATAAATTTTATTTTTTTCTCCAGGAAAATATTTATAAATTTTTATTCATTACTCAATACATATATTTAATGATAAAGAACATTGTTCATTAATTAAATTGATTATTCGATATACGTGGAATATTTGGATAGGTATTAATGGGTGGGGCCTAAAATTATATATCATGTCGATGAATTAATATTCTCATTAGGAAAACCAGTGAGCTATTATTAATGGTATTTTTACCCATAGTTTTAAAATATTTTATGAATGGTGTATACAATAGTGGTATTATATTACTTGAGAACATGGAATAACATAATTGAGTATTTCCATCATTAATAATTATATAATTTTTACCAATGAGATATTCACAACGATATTATCTCTAGATGCATTTCATTCTTATTTATTGATTAAATAGCTTGTTTTTTAGTTATTTGCCTTTCCATATTGATTATTATTTATCTATTCATGATAGTCATGTTATTTAAATGGAATGAATTTTTAGTAATTTACCTTTCCTTATTGATTATTCCTTATATATTTATAAAATCCTAATTAAAAAATGGAAGGTGTGAAATTACTTACCTTCCCATATTGATTATTCCTTATCTAATCATGATAGTCAGGTTATTTATTAAATGGAATGTGTGTCCAAATATTTACATTTACATATTTAATATTCTTAATTTAACCATTATAGATTTATATTTACATAAATCATGTTATGAATTTGAGATAAACCTTATTTTATTTCTTTTCCAAGGATACTAGGAAGTGTACTAGAAATGACATGCAAACATATTCAAGAGTGATTAATGATATTCAAGAAATAATTTTTTTGTTATTTTTATAATAAAATGTAATAAAATAATCAAGTATGTTTCAAGATTACAAATAATACTAAACTATTTGGTCCTTTGAGATACAATTCCATGTATCTTATGCCAATGTAATAAATAAGATATTGGCATCAGGCTAATGGGACCAGGGTTGCTATAATTTGTATTAGAGGAAGATTATTAGAACCCCTGGGATATAGATTTAGGAAAAATTATATTAGAAAACATCACCCCATTTAATAAATTGAGGATAAGTATAGAATAATTTCATAATGTTTGGTAGGTTAGAGATCATGTGATTTTTTTCAGAAATAAATACCACTCTTGATAATATAATTGGACATAGTTCTTTAAAAGATATAACTGGGGGTAATAACTCTGAAAAATGTGTGTCATGATTGAACTGAGAATTACCTTGTACACAACAATGGGACTTACTATACACCTAGTTTAACACTCTTAGGTGATATTATTTGGATTATTTTTATTTTCCTTACAAAACATTTTGACAGAGTTGATTAAATTATGAAAATGAATGACCCTATTTAACGAAAGGTTCCTTATATTGAAAATAATGTTTCATGATTTAGACAACCAATAAATTATTATATTGTTTTTCCACTGTGATTATTGTTTCTCACACTATTGTTTTTGGTTTTATTCATTGGATGCATCCCGAACGAAATGTGTTACCATTTAATGTGAAGAACAATGTGGTGACTCTGGGAAATAAAATTTAATGGTGACTGATATGAAGGACACAATGATTATTCCTAATATTTTATCATAAAATATTTTTAACAACCTATACCATAACCAACTCTATAACTCTCCAAATAAATGAATAATAAAGTCCTTTAAGAGATCAAGTAGTGGAGACCAAGGAACAAAGAACTCTCTATTTTCTTCATGTGAGAAAAATCAAAGCTAAAAACTATGAAAGTAACCCAAATGGAATGAGAAATGTTTTAGGTGAAGAGAATAATGGAATAAAACAATTTATTTTATAGTGATAATTTAGTGTTTAATGGCTGAAAATAAATTTATTTTTTTGGATCCATTTATAGTTATTTATCTTAAATTTGGGGAACCATAGAATTATCTGAGTCAAAGCCCTATTTTAAAGATGTAAAGATAGGTTGAGGAAGGTATTATGTTAAAATAAAATAGTTGAAGTATTTATGTACTGGGATTGAATAAATTTATTGTAAAATTTTTACATACCAATGGTATTTTGGTTATAATAATCACAAAACATCTTAGTATTGTATTAATTTTTGAAGAATATATGTCTTTATGTATTATTAATGTAATAGTTATTGATACCTTCTAGAGTTTACAAGATTAATGTGGGTCACAAGTTAAATTCATTAAACACACCTTTTGAAAATTTCTATAGTAGGACTATAACTGAATAAAGACATATTTGGAAAAAGCTTTTGTGAATACGACCCAAAGGTATAATATATGAAAAATCTATTTAAGGAAGAATGTAAATACATTTTTTTACATAAGATTCAAGATAATTGAAAAATTTATGGTTTATCATAACAATGATGTTGTAGTAAATTTGGGTCATCAGAATTTGATAATGTTATAAGAATTATATTAATAACATTTTAGAAAAAGGAAATCCAACATACTGGGTGACAACCCATCAAATTAGACATGGATATGGGGTTTAAACACACAACTGAAGGATGATAAGGGTTTAATATATACCACTTAACTACATGATTTTTTAGTTAATATGTAATTTTTTTACTCAAATGATTTGATGAATAAATATTATGGTTGAACCATTGGTTTTACTATTGAGGTTTAGATATTAATTTGTTATATTAGATAACATGTGTTAAGTATATTGGTTTTATAAAATATTTATACACTAATAGAAGCATGAATACCAATTTTATGGATTTTATAATAAGAAAAATGTTAGTTTTAGTTCATTAAGAGTGAAAGATAATTTTGGGTATTCATTTGATGGAGTAAGATAACAAGTGAAAATTTATTTGGGTAAAAATAAAATGTTGAAACTGTGCTTATGAAATATAAGTATATCAAGTAAATATGTTTCTTTTTATTTTTTGACGATAAAAGAGTTCTATAAATTTAGAAAAAGGCTCATGAAATAAAAAAATATAATAATTTACATTTATTTAAGATGAATCAAATAATATTTTAAAAAATAAAAGATTTATGGTTTTGAGGTTCTTAACGTTCCATTGATCATTCACTTTCTTGTGATTAGTGACCTCTATCACTATCTATCATTATTTACATTTTTCATCCATTAAAATATCTTTACATGCCACCAATTTTTTCAAAATTTAAAACCTAGTGATGTGTTATTTTGTATTAACTCCATATTTCACTTTATCTCATATAAATAGAAATATTTTTTATACTTTTATGATGTGGGATTTTTAACAATGGTATTTCCAAAAATTAAACCCTTGATTACCGATATCAAATTAAAATTATGAGGATTAAATTTATTAAATGTTAATAGAATGTAACACAATGACATTTAAAAGGAATAAAATTTTATTTTATATTGTATTCCATATGAAATAATGTCTTAAATACCCATGAAATAAATTTCATTAAATTTAATCTCTTTGATATCTTGCAAAACAAGCATCGTCGATCCTAAATGAACAGTAATATGTTATATCATTATAACATAGCCATTAAATATATGGTTATGAATAGTAAAATCTAAATTATGAAAATTATATGTTTTATACATGTATAAAAACTCATTTTATCTATTAACTAGAAATAAAATTAGAATCATTCTATTGAAAAAGTTGTATGCTTTGAAAAAGGATTATCTTTTCTTTAAGGCATTTCTGTCATGCCTTACGAACATAATTTAAAATTAATTTTTAAAAAAGTTAGAAAATATATTTTAAAAAAACATACCTTTTTAAATATAAATTAAAAAATTATCCTTGGGTGAAGTTTTGATAATTTTCTAAAAAGATTATCTTTTTGAGGAATAGTAAAAAAAACTGATTTTAAATGAAATCTATATCTTCATTTAAATAATTGAAAAGAATAAATTATATATTAAAGTGGTTTTAAATTTAATTTATATAAAAATATATTAAAATTATCTAATATATTTTATTGTAATCAATTTCATTTTGAATTTTGATATTTAAACCTGGTATAACTATGAGAATTTTATCTTTGGAAACCCGCTTTTTTGTCGCATCCGTAGGTATAATTTTATATTGAATTCTGAAGCCTATATTAATTGAATTTTTAAAAAAGGATTTCCTATTTGGAATAATAATAATTTATATTAATTAGTAATTTCAACTTAATTTTTGACCATTATGAATAGTAAAATCTGTCAAAATTAATTACCACATTATAGTTAAAAATTGATTTTCTTGGGGTTAAAATAAAAAATATTATTTTTTAAATTACATAAAAACTTGTCAAAAACCAATTATAAGTACATAAATATACCTTATCACCTGTAAAGTTATATAATTACCTATTTTAGAGGCTTTTTAAATGATAATCACAACATTGTAATTGATTCTTTTCAAAAATAAAATGGGTGTCCAATCCTCCACTTAAAAAAGGTCACCCCCTCTCCCCCAAAATTAACACATCCATAGACATTTTTCTGAAAAATACATCCCTAAATAACTTCTTAAATGAGATCCAAATATCCTATATAACATTTTTATTGTAATTCAAGCCACTTATGGATTTTGGTATAAACCTAAATATGTAGTATGAAGAAGAGGTCAAGTTCTTAAACTAACATTTTTATTTAATTTTTTCTTCCGGATCTTTCAAATAAAATTAAACAATGATCATATAATAAACTAAGTAACCATAACATAATGATATTTTCTTATCATAAGTTAATAAACTATATCAATATAATGTTACATAAAATGGGAAATGAAACCATCAAATGTGTGTACGGCGGGCCACCGTCACCCAAACCAATGTAAATCATTTTCTGTATCCAAATTTAAAGGATTGATATAATTATGAATTTAACAAATGTATATGATATTAATTATATTATTATAACTATTTAATTTTAATATCACATATACCTTCTTACCTTCCTTTATGTTTAGTATACAATAACATTGCTCATGTTTATGGTGGACTACCGCCTCATGAAGCATTGTGATTCATTTTCCTAATCAATTTATATTGAAGGTAACAAATACATATTTAGTGTATATATGTGTTTTATATTGAAATATATTTATTCTTAAAAATTAATATATCACACACATTGTTACTATTACACCAATTAAGGAAATGATAACGTCAATTGTGTATACGCACGACCTACTTTCTCGATGAAGTGATGTGATCCATTCTCCTCGTAAATATTTTAATAATGATTATAAAATTATAAATAATGAAAAAAATACATTTATAACATTAATAAAATATTTAATATTTTGAAACTATTTTATATATGAAATAACTAGAACATTTAAAAAAACCCAGATTACAAAACTAGGAAATTAACAACCAAAATATTGAAAACCATGAAATATTATTAATAAATATGTGATAATATGTCCTAAGAGTTATATTAGAATATAAAAAGTAATAGAATGGGGGGGGGTGAATTGTGTCATTTCAAAAATCTTCTGAAATTATGGATTTTGGCACCCACTGTGATTTATATAGACACAAAATGTTTACTTTTATAAAGAAGAATTTGTAGAAAATAATTAGAAATAAAGAACACATATTTTTATAATATTTCGAGGCACAAAGATCCCCTAGTCCACTCTACCAATCACTCTCTCTAAAATTATGGTAGATTTCACTAGAATGTTCCTCTTATCACAAGACCATAAATCTACAACTAAGTGCAAGCAGTTGACACCTCTACTGAAAGACTAATAACAAATCCTTCTGGTTTTATAAGAGATAACCAATCAAACACAAAATAGATTGATAAGTTGATACTCCACAACAACTGAGTACAATAATTTTAAACTCCAAAAAATAAAAAGAGTTTGATTTTTTGATTTGGTAATTTCTTTACAGTTGTAGTAGCAAGGAACATACAAAGTATGAATCTTCTTCTTCTGAAGAAAATAATATCTTTAAGAATGTAACACTCTGAAGTGATCCTAGTTTCAAAATTATCTTCAGTAAGGTAGAAAATAAACAAAAATAGCAATCTAACGACAGTAAAAGATTCACCATGTATATATCTAAAATGAAGCTTCTTTCAGAATCAATTGTTCTTTATAGCATAACTGTAAAATATAGTTCCAATAATACAAAATCATATGTGAATCACTTATCAAACTTATTTATGAAGAGATACTATGAAATAATATATAAAATAGATTACATCCTTCAGTATTTTAGATCCAAAAGAATATCCCGATTGATCACGAAAATTTAAAATCTAATTGATCAGGGGAGTCTTAATGTCCCTTAAGAAAAAGAGTGATTTTCTCTGATAAATACAATTATTTTAAACAATCATAATGATACTTGAATTGGTATTTAATTTTGAATTGATCGTTGCTGTAATCTTAGATTGAAAACACAGATTAAAAACATTTCTATTGAAAACACAACATAAGGTTCAACTACATAGCATAGGGTTCCTTCACAGAGCATAGGGTTCATTATACTGTATTTTTACTTAACCATAATTTCATCTTCAGGTAACATAGAGAAAAAAGTAGTCTATAGATAATAATCCATACGTTCACCTGTTTAGCATTCTATTTGGAATTTAGATTTGATTAACCATTCATTCAAATTCCCAATCATAGGGTTGATAAATAGTATTTACATACTCTAATGTGGGGTTTCTGATCCATAAGTTTTACGATTATCCAAACATAAGGATTCTAATCCAGAAAAAAACTTTTTAGCATACCATAGTGTTGATACCATAGACAAGTGTTTTACTTTTCCAGCATAACGCAGGGTTGATACCATACAAAAGCATTTCAATTTTTAAGTGTAACATGGGGTTCATACCATACACCAGAGTTTTACTTTTCTAGTTTAACTTAGGGTTGATACCATATATTCATTTACCAAACATAGGGTTTGAGATAGTGTTTCATCGGTAATTACCATAAATTTAAATTACTTTAACCTTGATATAAATTCCAGAAAACTCACTCAATCAAACATAATTAGAAATCAAACTAGGGTATTTTTGAGCATCAAAATCATCATAATTTGTAGAGTATTTTTGGGAAAATACTTACCCAATAATATCCTCTATTTTTATGATCACAAAACTGATAACATAATCTAGAAAAATGTTTAAAAAAAATTTAGGATTTGTAAATATAAAAAAATTGATAAATAAAATATTTTGATATTTTTATTTCCCAATATTATTTTGATAACTAAAATATATACTTTTAAATTAAATATTTTCCTAATGAGATGTTTTAGTTTGAAAATATTCTCCCTTATATCCCCCATAGTCTTTACATATATTCTTCTCTCATTCTATAAATATTCTCCCCTATTTTGTGATATCAGAAATGTGGTTTGAATGAATAACTGACATAAACCACATTTAATGTAGCACTAAACTATAAATGAATAATTATAAAAACTAATAAGAGAAATAAATTTAGGATTGGTAGTTATGTATTGAAAATAAATAAAAGATAATATTACTAAATTATAATAAATGAAATTTAATTTAAAATGAATTCAACTATTGTTAAAATAGAGTATAATCCACATCTAATAAAATTTTGTCTTCAAAATGAGTGGCTTTGATCAGAATTACTAGAGGTAGAAGGTGAAACAGGATGAAGAATGGATTTTACAACACCATTAATATCAATGAGCTTCAAAATAAATATCTAGAAATTTTTTTTGAATACTTCTGACCACTGATGAAGAAGTTTCTTCTAATATTGTCCTATATTTAGATTCTTAACCAGATTAACCTTCATAAATTCATTCACAACTTCCTCTGATGGAATGAATGAAATCAAATTATCCTTAAATTGATTAGGCACTAATCCCATAAAAGATTCATTTTAATATAGTTTAATAACCATATTCCATTGATTTTTTAATAGAACACAAAAATTGGTACTATCACACTGAAGAGTGTTCATCATTTCATTGAAATTATCCACCACTGAAGTAATTCCATAAAATATTTTGATGAGGTCTGGAGGTGTCCCTTGAGAATAGGTTGATTCATGATTTATTTCCCTAAGAGATTGATCTTTTCTCCATATCATCAGCTTAAACTCATCAAACTATGAATTCTTGACATATTCGTATATCAATAAATTTAACTCTGTAGACATTTTGCTGAGAAAATCTTAAAGTTATCCAATATAAATAAGATTGTATTTCAATTTCCTAATATTGAGTTTCTGAGCCAAAAAATATAATCTTGGCACTGTAGTACATTTGAACTCTTCAAACTTCCTTTTCTCAACTTCTAATTATTCTCTAAGAAAAAAATTCTCACCATCCAATAGATTTAATTTTATAACTAAGGCTTCAGAATGAGAATAAAAAGTTTCAGGAGATTGAGTGCCAGGGTCCAGAATATCTTCCCAGTTATGAACTTCTATAAACGAAAAACTCGGATCTTCATTATCAACTAATAAATTTTTTGAGAAAGATAATCTAGTATCCTCATAATTAAGAACAAATTCCCTATGATGTTCTTGACAGGGAGCCACTTGCTCGACATGCTCAAACACTGGAGCATCAAGCATAGCTGCTTCTGGTTCTTCATCCAGAGTCTCTAGAATATTGACTAAAATCCTTTATCTCTAAACAAGATTTCCATCTAGCATATATTCAGCCTCTTCATCACGTCTCTATCTGATATAACCAACCGAAGGAATCATCCTTTTCTCTCCCTGATTAGCTGTCAACAATCTATGTTGTTGTTCCTCACAAATAAGAAAAAGAATATTGAAATAATTTATCTAAAAAAATCCTAAATTTTAAATATTACCATCATTTAAGACATTGTTGTGATGAAATATTTTACCAAAAATTATATAGACAATTTTTTCCTTTTTTCAAAGAAAAAATGAAATAATCATTCTACCGGGATAACATCCCATGTTAGCATCCCTGTGGAAGAATTGTTTTAGAGACATTATCATAAACTAAAAGAAATTGAACTTGATGTGATTCATAAACAAAAAAATTACATACATGTTAGGATATAGGAATTTCTCTAGCTTAACATTCCTTGGAAAAATTCTATATTTAACAAATTTCATCATCACTCGAAATTCAGGAGTATTCTCTTTTGTCGTTATGTTTTTAATAGTTATCATTCCAAAAAAATGAAAACATAATGTCCTCTGAAAAATGTTCTCTATTACCAATATTTTTCAAATCAAACTAAAACTCCCCTTGATGGGGAAAACACAACAACTCATCCATTTCCATATAGGACCAAGAAAATTCATATTTTTTAATTTTAGAGATAATAGTATCTTCATCGAATCCGATACTAAATGAATCATTTGTATTTTTTTACTTCAATGTCATAAACTATTGGCATGTTATCTTATAGAAAACCATAACCAGACCTTGAAATATTATTGATTCCTTGAGAAATGTTTTTTTAGAATTTAATAATTAAAATTCATTACCTTTCCTTGGAGCACTTTTTGAGATTTACTTGAAGTGTAAATAGAGTTGTACATGTCAACATCTTTAGATCATTAAGAGGTTTCCATATCTAATTATTTTGATATTGAAGGGATTAAAGTATTAGGGTTTCAGTAAATTGGAATCCCAATAGAGATAAATATTCTCTGTAAATTGAAGGGATGTTTAATAAAGGAGAAAGAGATTGGGATAAGGCGACCAGTTTTCTGACACCAATTGCGAATGTACTCAATGTGTTTTTAATTTGAAAAGAAAAAAATAAATAAAAGGAAATTATTTTTGATGAAAATAAAAACATAATCGATTAAAAATAATTCAAATAATTTAAACATATTAAATAGAGATTTACTATAATAAATAAATATACTAGAAATAAGTTAATAAATATTAACATAAAATTAAAACATTTCCATAATATTTTTGATAAATCTGAAATCCTAAAATAAAATTTTGTTTGCCCATAACAATCATTTAAAATTGTATTTTGCATTAATTTTAAAAAATAATTACCAATATTTTTATTATTTGAACAAAAAATAACATCATAAAAATATTTTGAACTAATAAAGTATCAGAAAAAATAGTTTTCTAAAAAATTGTTGGATCTACCAATATAACTGTAAATCCATTTTTCAAAAGAAAAGAACTATATATTTCATACCAAGCTCTCGGTACTTTCTTAAGGCCATAGAGAGATTTAGTATGTTTAAAAATAGAGTTTGGTTTTTTTGGATATATAAAAATTGGGGGTTATTCAACATAAGCTTCATCCATCAAATAACCATTTAAAAAGGAATAATTAACATTCATCTCATATAATCTAAAATCCATATGAGATGCTTAATATAAAAGGATGTTTATGGATTCTAGTCTAGCTACAACAGAAAAGGTCTTGTCATAATATATACCTTCTTTCTGATTATATCCTTTAGCTACTAATATATATTTATTTTGGGTCATGATCTCTTGATCATTCTATTAGTTTATAAAGACCCACTTGGTTCAAATAATTGGATAATTTGTTGGTATTTCTACTAGTTCGCAAACTTAATTCCCATTGAATTGGTTTATCTCTTCCGACACTTCTATAATCCAACTCTTATATCCTATGTATTCTTCAATAGAATTAGGTTGTAACTAAGATAAAAATGCCAAAAATTATGGTAGGTTTCTTACATTTCTTCTATTTCTTATTTCTATGTCTAGGTCTCCTATACAATTTTATAGAGGATGGTACATTAAAGCTCTTGATTATCTAGGCAAGACACTTTCAGGATCTTCAATTTCAAGTTCTTCTTAACTAGACTGAATTTTGTTAACATTATTTTCAAAATTAGTTTTAGGAGTCTCAAGTCTCATGTTGTAAATAGAGTCGGTGACTTCATCTACTTGATCTTTCTCTTTATTAAAAGGGTTAGTTTCATCAAACATTACATGAAAAAATTCTTCAAAAATCCTTGAATTTTTATGAAACACTATATAAGGTTTATAGGTAGTAGAATATCCCAAAAATATTCCTTCATCATCTTTTGATTCGAACTTACCAAGGTTTTCCTTAGTATTCAAGATATAATCCATGCATCTAAAAAATTTAAAGTAATTTAGTTTATGTTTTATGTTATTCTAAATATCATAGTGTGAATTTTTGAAAATAGTCTTTATTAAAACTCTATTCATGATAGAGAGGGATGTGATTATAGATTCTTACCAACGATATTTAGAAATACTATATTCATTTAGCATAGTAGTTTCTATTTCTGGAATAATTCTATTTCTCTATTCAATGATTCTATTTTTTGGGGTGTTCTTGGTGTGTAGAGAAATTGTGTTTAATACCAATATTTGAGAAAAAAGAATTAAATTCATGATTCTCAAATTATCCACCATGATCACTTTTTAATTAAAATTATCTTAAAACCTTTTTCATTTTGAACAATTTTACATAAACATTCATCAAATGTGAAAAATTCACTTTTGAGTTTTAGAAAATGAACCCAAGTAAATCTAGAATAATCATCTACTAAAACATAAACATATAATTTTCTAGAAAAACATACTACTCTTGATGGTCCCAACAAATCCATATCGATTAGTGATAAAGGTTTAGATATAGGAATTTTGTTTATAGATTTGATAGAAGATTTGTGCTACTTTCCAATTCATCTTTCATCATAGAATCTATCATTATCAAACATAAGACTAGGAAAATCAAAAACTATTTGTTTCTTAGATAATTTATGTAAGGAATATATTTTACAGTTTCAAATTCTTCTATTCATAATCTGTGATTCATTTGTCTTAGTAGTTAAAATAATCACTTTCTATTTACACAAGGCATTTAAATCCAATGTATAAACATTATCACTTCAAGTTTCACTAAATTTAAGAAAATCTTACTTGAAGACTGAGTAAGAATTTTTAGAAAAATCAACACAAAATCCATTATCATAGTGTTTAGAGATACTTATCAGGTTGTGATTTAACCATTATATATACATTATGTTGTATATCATGATAGTCTTTGGATCTCTTATAGTTCAAACTCCAATTATATTTCCTTTAGCATTTTCACCAAAAGTGACTAGTCCTTCATCCATTTGAGTCAGTATATGAATGTTTGTAGTTTATCAAATCATGTTCCTAGAAAATCCATTTTCCATATACCATACGGGTTTTCTTTTTCTTTGACATATTACTATAAAATGAAGTTAAAAATGAGTTTGTTTTGGTACCCATATCTTATTGTGTCTTGTATTGTTTGAAAGCAATGATGTAGGAATCTAGATTGTAACAGCCCGAGATTTTATGAAAAATATTCTTTTTTATTTCACTAATGTCTTGTGTTGTACGCTACACCAAAAGGAGCTTGCACAACACTCATCCTTGACTTTCCTTGCATTACACGCAATCGCGACCTTCCTCGATAGCGTGTGTAATACGCAATACCGAGTTTCACTAAACAACGATATGCTATTAAAATATTATTAAAACTACCCATTATGAATAGTAATAACCACTTTTTAAAATTCTATAAATCTTATTTTTCAAAATGAACTTCATTTTTGGATTCGGAATATCGAAATTAGCTTGGGTTGAAATTTTGGTGATTTTCGGATAACTTTCATATTTTGATGAATAGTGAAAATTACTAAATTATAATTAAAAACAACTTTTTTAATCGAAATAATTAATAGTGATAAATCATTAATTTGAGTGGTTTTAAAGTATATTTAGAATATATTTTTAGAATTTAATACAATGTTGGTCATTGGATGTAATTTCACATTTAAACTAGACATAAACAAGTGTCAATCTTTTGATAGATATTGTTTCTTAAAAAAACACGCTATTTGTTTTAATAGCGGGATTTAATTATAAAATTAATTAATGCAACTTTTATGTTATGAATTTGGTAAAATAGACTTCATTTTTGAATTCGGAATATGAAATATAGCTTGGGATGAAATTTTGGCATTGTTCTGAAAAACATCAATTTTTGATGAATAGTGAAACTACTAAGTGGTAGTTTAAAAACTGAATTTTGCATAAAACTTAATTTTACCGCTTCTGTGAATGGAATTTCGAAAATCCGAGAGACACAGTTAATATCAAGGACTAAAATGTGGTTCAATGAGATGAAAATAATTTTTTGGTGAATAGTAACTTTTTACTTTTTTTTACCACGGTTAATAGTAAATAGGGTAACTAAGGGTAAATATGATATTAATATTACCCTAACACATGTCCTAATTCTATTGGACAAGTGTAATTCGACCAAAAACAAACTTAGGAATAAAATATGACCATTTAGGCCCACTTGGATTAGATTAGGACATTTATTATTAATTTATTTAAAGAAGGGTTAAAATAGTTAAAATCAAAGTTTAATAAGTAAATCATTTTTAATATGAGGTTATACATAAGATAAATTAGATTGTAAATATTCATTAGAAATCTAAAAATATTTCCTACATGATGGTATTTTATTTGTAATTTTTAGACATAAAATAATTTAATTTATTTATGACACAAAGATGATGCTGTAATTATCTTATTAATGAAATATTCACATAATTGATAATATAAATACCAAAATAAATGTAATTTAAGACTTTTTATGAATTCCACTAATTTTCTAGGTTACTATGATATATTATTGTGGATTTAATCAACTTGGTTCGAACATATAATTCTGATATGACTTTCACAAAAATCATATATCAAATAGTGTCAAAATTGACACAAAATAGTTTTTAAATCAAATATTATATTATTAATTGTTATTTTATTCCTAAAAATCTAAGGTTAGGCCAAATGACTTAGATAAGGATATATATATTAATAATAAACAATTTGGGGTTCGTTTGGCATGTTATAGTAAGTGTATTAACCATATAGTGAAAGAAAAACAAAAAGACACGGTAAAAGTTAAATTAATTAACTTAGAGTTAAATCTAATTGATAAGGTTAAAATAATACCCCAAACTTGTCTAAATCCTATTGGTTGATAGGATTTCGACCCATACCCACTTTAGCTTAGAAATAATACCCTTTGGAACCATTATAAACCGATTTTGACTTTAATATAAAATAATATTTTGAGGTATTCCTAAGGTGCCCCTCTCCTCCCTTATAAAAGGACACCTCCTCCCCCTCCTCCTCACACCAATTTGAGCACTCAAGCTCGGCCAACCCCTGCCAATGTATCCTCTCCACTTCCCTAGCAACATCCTAGAGGTTCTGGTCTTCCTCAAAGACCAATTTTAGTGCCCTAAGAGGAGGTCTCAAAGAGGCACTTCAAAGAAGAGGTAATTACCGTTACCAATTCTTTCATCTTTATTTCTTCTTCCACTTCTTCTTCTTAGGTTGTTTCATTATGAAGTAATAACATCAGTATCACTCATATACTGATATGTTATTATAAGTATGAAACAACCCTATTTCACCATCTATCCATCCTACGGAAAAAGAAATCACCGCGCGTGCGTACGTACGGAATACCGTCTCCACGCCGTGGTGTAATCTATTTTCCACCACCACCTTACATGGATGGGTATAATGGTGTAAAGAATAACTATACATAGTTATTACAACATCATATTTATTCTGATATATTGTATAATTCACTCCAATTCAATTCAATACTTATAGAAATGATATCATCGCTCGTGCGTACGTACGGACTACCGTCTCCACGACGCGATGAGATTCATTCTCCATATTAACCATTTAAGAATGATTATAAAGTATATATATAAGAAATAATAATGAAATATATGACATTATAAAGCTACTGGATTTATGTATATATATACATATGTATGTCATCTACTTACTTCCATTTCAAGACAATAAGGAAAGGAAAACAACGTTCATGCGTACGTACGGACTACCGTCTCCATGAACGGTGTTTTTCATTTTATTTATCTACCTATTATATATATATATATACTGAATATATATGATATATAAATCATATTTTATATTCTGTAAGTAAGTAAATCATGATATAAGTAATAATGATGTCAAGAACAACAAGTCAAAACACCTACGATAAATGAAATGATTTTACCCAAAACGCTTCTTTAACATGGAATTTACAAAAGAACGGGTAATATAATGTCATAAGTGAACCATATATGATATCATAACAATGAATATGATTCTGTAATAAGTCAATGACATTATTTAAATCATTATACAGGAGGTTCGGACACATACGAAGCAAATCGGACCTAAGGTAAGGGAAATATCACAATCTCATTTTTATCCAAGATTGTTTATTCGTAAGTATTTACTGGGGTGTATTTTATCATCCACATCCATGTTTCCTCAATATGTAATATTATTTCCATCCACCTACAATGTTTTAAATCCAATTTTACCCTTTGGTGAGTTTTTAGTAAAAGATATGAAAGGAATCTTTTGTCGTTTTTCGTACGAGGTACATTTTGACTTTTTCGACAAAAGTAAAAAAAGAATGTTTTTTTTAACTTATACGGAACGAACGGATTTCTACTGTTTTATAAAGACTTATTTTCATGAAGCTTCCTCTAAAAGATTTCATGACTATTTTCAATAAAATCTCTTTCTTTTAAAATTGCATGATGTTTTGTGAAAAGAAATTGATTTTGAAGAAAAAAGGATATTTTCCTCAAGAATTCAATTCAAGTATTTTATCAAAATTATTTTCCATCTAAGATAATAAAAGGGTTCTGTTTTTATCCCTATTATTACATGGATTTGATAATGTTGTGATGGAAATATTTTTATGAATTCCTTTATCTTATATGAATTGTTTTATGATGTCATGATGTTTCAAGAATCCCATTTTTGTTACATGTGTTATGCGATGATGTATGTTTTATGATTATGTGGCACACATAAGAAAGGATTCATTATAAGATGGGTGGGACCTATATCTCCCTCCAATGCATTGGGTAAAGATTTTATATCTCATGAGATAGACATGGCTGGAATGGTAGGTTATACCGGTTCAGTGAAACAGGACTGAAACGAGGATTACTCGATTCAGAAAGGGACTTTGTCCACTAAGATAGTCTTGGCAATGAGTCTTGACTAACAAGAAATGATTCTCTATGATTATGTGTGTATGCCACAATGAGTAATGTTTTAAGTTATGATTTCATTTCACTACTATGATTTATCCCATGTTATGAAATTATGCTCTCTTTTGCAGGTTAAGATTTCCAAAAAAGTTATGTTCTTATGAAAATTATGTGATTGATATTTCTTTTGTTTACCCTTACTGAGCATTTGAGCTCACCCTTTTATGTTTTCTTTTCCCCAGGATATAAAGAAAGGTTTTAGGTAAAAAAAAAGGGATGACCTTTATGGGAGATATTGAAGAACTTTCACCACGATTAGAAGATTACGTTCCGAGTTTCCAAAGACACTAAACTATTACGATCCTTTAGTGTGTGTTTTTGTTATGTAATAAGTATTCCGCAAATGTAATGTAATGTCCATGTACGTCAGGCTACGGGTCTCTACAGTTGGTATCAGAGGAAAGGTTTAGTCAACCTTTGGAAACTAGGATGCGAAAACGTTAGTGAGATCCCTAGAGATATTTCTAAGGTATGTCTAGGGATGCCCCTAAGGATAAGTATACGTATAGGATATAGTTATAGAACTATGGTAACGATATTAGATTAAACCAAAGATGATAGATATTTAAGTTACTCCCCCTTTATTACGATTTTTGCATCTAACACTATTCTGTTTGGGTTTTAGAAAATGATTGGAAACAAGATGATTCACAATAATGGAGGATATGATGGACAATGGAATGATATTCTTCATGAGCAACCAAATGAAATGGGATTTGGATGTCCAAACATCATTATTATGCCGAATCAGCAATCTCACAACATGATCAATAAAGTAAAATTTGGTAAGTTTCCTGACTCGACTAATAAGAGAAAGATGGAGTTCCATGATGATCATAGAGGAAAGAAAGTTCAATTTCCCCTATGTAAATCATGTGGGAAGAGGCATCAAGGAGAATGTTTCAAGGGAACTGGAAGATGCTTTGGGTGTGGAAAAGAAGGACACAAAGCAAGTAAGTGCAAAGGAAAAGGGTCGGTTAACACCATGGATGAGGATAATGGTATTGCTACGACATCAAAAATGGTTAAGTGTTTTAAATGTGGAATGTATGGGCATTATGCAAACAAATTCCCTAAGGGAAAGACTCATGAAGAGAATCAGTATGGTCATATGGGTAGTATTTATGTGGATGATGATGAAGAGACTACAAATGATATGTGAGATGAAAGAATTTTTGAAGCTCGGTCAATGGTTTGAGAATGTAGTGGAATGATTACATGTTTATCATGTGTAATTTTGGAATAAAGAGACATCTATGGATTGTTACACTGTTGTCTTTCCTTGTGTTTTGAAAGTGTATGATTAATGTTACTAGTATCCATGAAAGGTTATTCAGATATTTTTGGAATTTAGATGATATGCGCATAATAAAGGGATAAGGAGAAAATTAAATGTTTGATAGTATTCATGAGCTCATGATTGATATAAGGACTAATTGATATCATGGTTTGAGTATAAATAATTTTGAGGATTTTGGTATGTGGAAAGTGTTATCTTTCAACTGCACTCATGTTTTCACTAAGGTATTCAAGAGAATACACGATTAAGGACTTTGAATGTTTGGAATGTGACCAAAAAGACATATCTTATGATATGTGGGGATCAACGACAGTATTAAATCTCTGGTAATCGATGTCACTATATTATGAGAGTGGACTGCAGTATTATGTATAAGCCTAAAGATTAGACTGGATTATGTTGGACATAAGTTAGTATTGTTTAAGGATAGAAGATTTTCAATATTATTGATGGGATGTTATAGTAACGTAGTTTTAGAAAAAGGGACAACCTACAGGACGGGCGACAGCCCATCGCTTCGGACAAGGCTGTAGGAATCGAACCCACAACCAAAGTGCGACTGGCCTTTATCGCCTACCACTGGCCTACAGGAAGTCCCTGTTTAGTAGAAACTAGTTTTATTATATTAAGCAGTATGATATATGAAGTATAAGTCCATTTTAGGAACTATATATGATTAATCTCACTATAGAATGACTTATGTATATTTAATAACTTTTGCTTACCTTTTGTTTGAGACAGATGGAATGACCCGTCATTCTCTCACATGATCTGCTAACACTTCACGAATAACAAATTCAACTTCATTTATTTAAGAGATGAAGTGGAAATTGTTCAAGGCACGAACAACAGTGATATTGTACCAAAATAAAGTAAGTATTTATTCTAATTCAAATTTTCAACTTTAGGGAAATGATCTTGAAAACCAAAAATGTCGTCCTAGTGATCTTATACCTGATGAATAAGATGGTACCTTATATCATCACAAATCTATGGATTTGTGATTACTGCCTTTTCCATAGCCATGTTCTCTACCACTCTCCATCAGAACATGATGGTTAGATTTCTCTTCCATATCCATATTTTCACCTATGTGGAAACCCAGTGATTAGTTTATTTCGGTAATCGTTACATTTCATACTTTAGTTTTTAAAGCCAAGTTTTGGTATTCCCTTTTAGGATGTGGGTTTCTATTAAAGAAACTTTCGAATAGTAAACCATTTATAACCCCGACGAATTTCGAGGGCGAAATTCATTTTAAGGGGGGTAGAATGTAACAGCCCGAGATTTTATGAAAAATATTCTTTTTTATTTCACTAATGTCTTGTGTTGTACGCTACACCAAAAGGAGCTTGCACAACACGCATCCTTGACTTGCCTTGCATTACACGCAATCGCGACCTTCCTCGATAGCGTGTGTAATACGCAATACCGAGTTTCACTAAACAACGATATGCTATTAAAATATTATTAAAACTACCCATTATGAATAGTAATAACCACTTTTTAAAATTCTATAAATCTTATTTTTCAAAATGAACTTCATTTTTGGATTCGGAATATCGAAATTAGCTTGGGTTGAAATTTTGGTGATTTTCGGATAACTTTCATATTTTGATGAATAGTGAAAATTACTAAATTATAATTAAAAACAACTTTTTTAATCGAAATAATTAATAGTGATAAATCATTAATTTGAGTGGTTTTAAAGTATATTTAGAATATATTTTTACAATTTAATACAATGTTGGTCATTGGATGTAATTTCACATTTAAACTAGACATAAACAAGTGTCAATCTTTTGATAGATATTGTTTCTTAAAAAAACACGCTATTTGTTTTAACAGCGGGATTTAATTATAAAATTAATTAATGCAACTTTTATGTTATGAATTTGGTAAAATAGACTTCATTTTTGAATTCGGAATATGAAATATAGCTTGGGATGAAATTTTGGCATTGTTCTGAAAAACATCAATTTTTGATGAATAGTGAAACTACTAAGTGGTAGTTTAAAAACTGAATTTTGCATAAAACTTAATTTTACCGCTTCTGTGAATGGAATTTCGAAAATCCGAGAGACACAGTTAATATCAAGGACTAAAATGTGGTTCAATGAGATGAAAATAATTTTTTGGTGAATAGTAACTTTTTACTTTTTTTTACCACGGTTAATAGTAAATAGGGTAACTAAGGGTAAATATGATATTAATATTACCCTAACACATGTCCTAATTCTATTGGACAAGTGTAATTCGACCAAAAACAAACTTAGGAATAAAATATGACCATTTAGGCCCACTTGGATTAGATTAGGACATTTATTATTAATTTATTTAAAGAAGGGTTAAAATAGTTAAAATCAAAGTTTAATAAGTAAATCATTTTTAATATGAGGTTATACATAAGATAAATTAGATTGTAAATATTCATTAGAAATCTAAAAATATTTCCTACATGATGGTATTTTATTTGTAATTTTTAGACATAAAATAATTTAATTTATTTATGACACAAAGATGATGCTGTAATTATCTTATTAATGAAATATTCACATAATTGATAATATAAATACCAAAATAAATGTAATTTAAGACTTTTTATGAATTCCACTAATTTTCTAGGTTACTATGATATATTATTGTGGATTTAATCAACTTGGTTCGAACATATAATTCTGATATGACTTTCACAAAAATCATATATCAAATAGTGTCAAAATTGACACAAAATAGTTTTTAAATCAAATATTATATTATTAATTGTTATTTTATTCCTAAAAATCTAAGGTTAGGCCAAATGACTTAGATAAGGATATATATATTAATAATAAACAATTTGGGGTTCGTTTGGCATGTTATAGTAAGTGTATTAACCATATAGTGAAAGAAAAACAAAAAGACACGGTAAAAGTTAAATTAATTAACTTAGAGTTAAATCTAATTGATAAGGTTAAAATAATACCCCAAACTTGTCTAAATCCTATTGGTTGATAGGATTTCGACCCATACCCACTTTAGCTTAGAAATAATACCCTTTGGAACCATTATAAACCGATTTTGACTTTAATATAAAATAATATTTTGAGGTATTCCTAAGGTGCCCCTCTCCTCCCTTATAAAAGGACACCTCCTCCCCCTCCTCCTCACACCAATTTGAGCACTCAAGCTCGGCCATCCCCTGCCAATGTATCCTCTCCACTTCCCTAGCAACATCCTAGAGGTTCTGGTCTTCCTCAAAGACCAATTTTAGTGCCCTAAGAGGAGGTCTCAAAGAGGCACTTCAAAGAAGAGGTAATTACCGTTACCAATTCTTTCATCTTTATTTCTTCTTCCACTTCTTCTTCTTAGGTTGTTTAATTATGAAGTAATAACATCAGTATCACTCATATACTGATATGTTATTATAAGTATGAAACAACCCTATTTCACCATCTATCCATCCTACGGAAAAAGAAATCACCGCGCGTGCGTACGTACGGAATACCGTCTCCACGCCGTGGTGTAATCTATTTTCCACCACCACCTTACATGGATGGGTATAATGGTGTAAAGAATAACTATACATAGTTATTACAACATCATATTTATTCTGATATATTGTATAATTCACTCCAATTCAATTCAATACTTATAGAAATGATATCATCGCTCGTGCGTACGTACGGACTACCGTCTCCACGACGCGATGAGATTCATTCTCCATATTAACCATTTAAGAATGATTATAAAGTATATATATAAGAAATAATAATGAAATATATGACATTATAAAGCTACTGGATTTATGTATATATATACATATGTATGTCATCTACTTACTTCCATTTCAAGACAATAAGGAAAGGAAAACAACGTTCATGCGTACGTACGGACTACCGTCTCCATGAACGGTGTTTTTCATTTTATTTATCTACCTATTATATATATATATATATACTGAATATATATGATATATAAATCATATTTTATATTCTGTAAGTAAGTAAATCATGATATAAGTAATAATGATGTCAAGAACAACAAGTCAAAACACCTACGATAAATGAAATGATTTTACCCAAAACGCTTCTTTAACATGGAATTTACAAAAGAACGGGTAATATAATGTCATAAGTGAACCATATATGATATCATAACAATGAATATGATTCTGTAATAAGTCAATGACATTATTTAAATCATTATACAGGAGGTTCGGACACATACGAAGCAAATCGGACCTAAGGTAAGGGAAATATCACAATCTCATTTTTATCCAAGATTGTTTATTCGTAAGTATTTACTGGGGTGTATTTTATCATCCACATCCATGTTTCCTCAATATGTAATATTATTTCCATCCACCTACAATGTTTTAAATCCAATTTTACCCTTTGGTGAGTTTTTAGTAAAAGATATGAAAGGAATCTTTTGTCGTTTTTCGTACGAGGTACATTTTGACTTTTTCGACAAAAGTAAAAAAAGAATGTTTTTTTTAACTTATACGGAACGAACGGATTTCTACTGTTTTATAAAGCCTTATTTTCATGAAGCTTCCTCTAAAAGATTTCATGACTATTTTCAATAAAATATCTTTCTTTTAAAATTGCATGATGTTTTGTGAAAAGAAATTGATTTTGAAGAAAAAAGGATATTTTCCTCAAGAATTCAATTCAAGTATTTTATCAAAATTATTTTCCATCTAAGATAATAAAAGGGTTCTGTTTTTATCCCTATTATTACATGGATTTGATTATGTTGTGATGGAAATATTTTTATGAATTCCTTTATCTTATATGAATTGTTTTATGATGTCATGATGTTTCAAGAATCCCATTTTTGTTACATGTGTTATGCGATGATGTATGTTTTATGATTATGTGGCACACATAAGAAAGGATTCATTATAAGATGGGTGGGACCTATATCTCCCTCCAATGCATTGGGTAAAGATTTTATATCTCATGAGATAGACATGGCTGGAATGGTAGGTTATACCGGTTCAGTGAAACAGGACTGAAACGAGGATTACTCGATTCAGAAAGGGACTTTGTCCACTAAGATAGTCTTGGCAATGAGTCTTGACTAACAAGAAATGATTCTCTATGATTATGTGTGTATGCCACAATGAGTAATGTTTTAAGTTATGATTTCATTTCACTACTATGATTTATCCCATGTTATGAAATTATGCTCTCTTTTGCAGGTTAAGAATTCCAAAAAAGTTATGTTCTTATGAAAATTATGTGATTGATATTTCTTTTGTTTACCCTTACTGAGCATTTGAGCTCACCCTTTTATGTTTTCTTTTCCCCAGGATATAAAGAAAGGTTTTAGGTAAAAAAAAAGGGATGACCTTTATGGGAGATATTGAAGAACTTTCACCACGATTAGAAGATTACGTTCCGAGTTTCCAAAGACACTAAACTATTACGATCCTTTAGTGTGTGTTTTTGTTATGTACTAAGTATTCCGCAAATGTAATGTAATGTCCATGTACGTCAGGCTACGGGTCTCTACTTAGATCTAGTTTCTTTTTCTATAATTTATATCACTTGATTCCAAAAACATTTATAAATAAATGATATTTTAATACAACCAAATAAATTTTTTTTAAAATATAAATTAATAGTGAAATGACCTTCTCCTCCACAATGATAACATGTAGATTTTTTAAAATTGGTCAAAAAATAATTTTTATACAATTTTGATTTTTCACTCTTACTTATTATTATAAATCATTCCCTTTTGATGATATTCTTTCCAAGAATATCCTTTAAAATATTTTCTAGTTTATTAAGAATAAGAGAAACAATTTTATAGGATGCTAATTTATCCTGTAATTCCATGATTTTCTTTTCAAGATTAATAGTCTTTGATACAAATGAATTGAAATTTTCAAGTAACTCTTGATATAGTTTTAGAATGATATCACTTTCACTAAAAACATCATTATAAATGTTTTTAAATGAATTATGATTTTATAACAAAGAATCATTTTTTTCATCTAATAATGAAAAATAGGTAACTATTTTTTCATTTGAGAAACTACCAAAATTATAATCAAATGAGTAATAATTTTGTACCTTTTCATCTATAGAAATAAAGGACATATTTTATTTTATATTTGATTTCTATTTTTTGAATCAAACTTTGAAGGCCTGATGAAGTCTTTAGGTATACTAATTTCTCCTTTTCTTTTCTTCTCATAGTCATTATTTTTATGATATATCTTTTATTTTGTTTTTCTTAAATAATTTTGTTGAGAGAAATTAGTTTTGATATGACCCAATTTCTTTCATTCATAGCATCAAACTTCTCTTGGTTATTTGTAATCCTTCTTGAAGGATTTTCTAAATCCTATTTTCTTCTTGCAAAATTTTCTGAACATTCTGGCTAGGTGACCTAGTTCTATTTCTAAATCTGAGTAAGTTTAATTTTTCTCTTCTTTGACTTCTTTATTGGTTCTTATATTATTCTTATGATATATAACCTTCAAAACCATATTTTCCCTATTTACTATAGTTTTACGATCATCATATTCAGCCTATATTTCTGCTCCATACATCATCAGTGTCCCAATTAGATCATTAATTTTCAGATCTTTGATAGGAGTTGATGAATTGTTGCAAATATTTAACTCTATTTAAAGGGTATTACTCTTAGAACTTTCAAGGATTGATCATATTGTTTGATGTATTCACATAATGCTGTAATATTATTAACAATTTCTATAATCATTCCATTCATATATGTGATGATCCCACCATCAAACATTCCAAACATATCTAATGTTTGTTTTTCTATAGAATACATCATATATCTCACATTATCTATTCCTTCATGAGAAATTGAAATACATTTCTTCGTTTCATAGGTAGTTATACATTGCGATACAAAATTAAATTTATATGGTCCAAGAAAAAAAATAATACAATTCATCACTTTATAATCGATATCATAATCGAATTCTATTTCAGTAGTCCAAGTTTCTGGTTTCTTAAGAATCTTATTAGGAGTAATGATTTTTGAATAGACTTTGAATCCATTATTTTTCAGATAGTTAATCATCCAATATTTCCTTATTCCATAATTTTCACCATAAAAGTATGGAGCACATAATATTAACATTTATTCTCTCAGATCATCCATTTCCATATTTTTATAGACCATATACTTTTAGCTTTCTATAGATTTATCCAAAATCTCTCATCTGATAACATTTTTTTGGTTGGAATATACAAAGTAACACAAGATGGGTTGAATTGTGTCTTTTCAAAAATCATCCTAAATTCTGGATTTTGACTCCCACTATGATCTGTATGGATATGCATTGTTAACTTATATAAAAAGAATATATAGAAGATAAAAAAATAAAGAACAGAACTTTTTATAGTTGTTCAGGGCACAAAGATCCCATAGTACACTCTACCAATCACTCTCTCTCTGTGATGTTGGTAAATTTGACTTGAATGGTCTTCTTATCACAAGAACATAAATCTACAAATGAGTTCAGGTAGTTTACACCTTTACAAAAAGACTAATTACAAATCCTTCTGGTTCTATAACATAGAACCAATCATCCACAACTTATAACAAGAAGTTGATACTCCACCATAATTGGGCATGAGTAGTTGAAAATCTAATATATCAAAAGATTTTGATTTATTGATTCAGGTTTTTTTTCACAGTTTCAGCAACAAGAAACTAACAATTAATGGATATTATTATTTGGAAAATAGTATATTTAAGTATTAAATAGTTTGATGTGATCCTATTTGAAAAATGATCATTAATAAATTAGTAACTAAATAGTAGTATTAATCTTCCAATAGTAAAAGATTGAACATGTTTATCTCCAAAGTGTAGCTTCTTTCAGAATCGATCATTCGTTATAAAAGCACTGTAAAAGATAATTTCAATAATACATTCACATATTTGAATCTATTATCACACATATTTTTGAAGAGATAATATAAAAGAATATATATAATAGTTAAATTTATTCGGTATTTCAGATCTAAAAGAATAGCCTGATTGATCTTGGAAATTAAAAATCCAATTGACCAGGTGATTTTTAGCTTCCCTTAATAACATGAGTTATTTTCTTTAATGAATACGATTATTTAGAACAATCATAGTTATCCTTTAATCAGTCTTCAATTCCGACTTGAATATTTCATCCATTTCGGATTGAAAACACAACTTAGAAACATCACCATTGAAAACACAACACATGGTTGAACTTTGTAGCATTGGGTTCCTTGGCGTAACATAGTTTTCATTATAATGTATGGTTCCTTACCCATAATTAAATTTTCACGTATCATAGGGAATAAAATTAGTATAGGGATGCTAATCCATAGGTTCACATTTTGATCATAAGATCCCGAACGTAGCATCAATTAACCATATGTTAAAATTCCCGATCATAGGGGTGATAGAAAATATTTCCAGACTCCAATATAGGGCTGCTGATCCATATGCTTGATGGTTCTCCAAACATAAGGATGCTGATAAAAATGCAAACTATTTATCGTAATATAGGGTTGATACAAGATGAAAGTGTTTCACTTTTCTTATATAACATAGGGTAGATATCATACACAAGCATTTCACTTTTCCATCATAATGTAGGGTTTATACCATATACCAGTGTTTCAATTTTCCAATGTAATATAGGTTTTATACCATACATTCATTTATCGAATGTAGGGTTTGAAATAGAATTTTTAAATTAATTCCCATAACTTTAAATTACTTTATCCTAGATATATATTATTGAACTCTCACCCAAGATAACTTTATTAGAAAACCAACAATGGTATTTGTGAGCATGAGAGTCATCATAATTTATAGAGTATTGTTGAGACAACACATTCCAAAAACCAAGGTGATCATATACAATATTATAAATATGAATATGGATCTTTTATATTTTAACTTCATTCATAATAAAATTATGTAGGTTCCTATTGAAATTTCAACCAAAAGAAACTGTAATATAGGGTAATTCTTCTCAATTTTCCTTCATTGAATAATATTGTAATTCTTTCACCTAATTACTTTTATATTGTATATATAATGAACATTTGACTTATAATATCATGATTATTTAATAATTTATGGTATTATTTGTTTTAATATAAAATATTTAAACTAATGGTATTTGATATAAATATTACCAAGTGGTTAATAATTTCATTACTCAATTTCCATTCTTTGGGTTGTATTTATTCTTCATTATATTAGATATTCAATGATAATTTGTGTAATGAATATTGATTATATTATATTTTATATCAATATGTTTTTTTCTTTATTTATATTTTATACACATAATTTATTCATTCAATACTTCTAATTTTAATGTTCTAATCTTTTTGAGGGTTTGTTTCACAATCTCATTTTAATCATGATTTCTTATGCATGGATTTAAATTAAGGGAAATAATTTTAAAATTGTATAATAAACCCTTTAAATTTTAATATACCCTAGTTATTCATTAGTTTTTTCATTTAATAGAACCATTTTTCATTCATTTGGACTTAAAATTTCTGTTAAAATATTTTTATTAAAATATAACTTTATTTATTTCATAGGTCAAAAATCCTTTTTATTCTAAAATCATGTTCTCTAAATTTTTTTTCAAAAATGTTTTTAACCATCTCCAAATGATTTATTATATATATTTTTACCCATTTATGAATTTTTTAATTTGTTTTATACGGAAATGTTTAGGTTCTTTTCCAAATAAGGCTTTCTTTTCATGTGTTCAAAATATAAAAGGAATATTTCTTTATCATGTACATGATGTACATAATTTCTTTATTTTTTGAAATATAAATTTTTTAATACATTGTTTATATGTTTTAATGGTAATTTCCAGAGAAAATAATTTTAAAAAATATTTTTATTCTTAAATTTATTAAAAAATATATTTTCAGATTGAAAATAATATTTTCCTAAATAATTTTTTAAAATATGTATTTATGGTTATTGTATTTCTTGATAATAAAAAATAATATATTTATTAAAATCCCCTTGGTATATGTTGTATTTATACCATAATTATTCTTTTTATGGATGAATTATGATCATTTTGAACATGTAATGTATTCATATTTACTTTCATGATAAATTTTCATAGTTATTAACATTACCTTAAAATATTAAATTCCTTATGATCATTGGGAATTAAATTTCACCTAAATATCCACATAGATATTTATCATAGATTTTTAATGATTAAAATTTATATCATTTATACATATAGTGTTCTATATTTAAATATTTTTTTATCTATGGAAATATTGATAAATCTGATTTTTTAATCAATATTAACATTTGATGAGAAATTATAGTGTTCATGAATTAAATTGATTTTTTGATATATGAGGAATTTTTTGTAAATATTTTTATGGGCGAGAACCATCATTATATTTCCACTTGATTCATTATTAGTCTCATGAGATGAATCAATAATATAGAATTAAATGGGGTTTTACCTATAGTTTTAAACTATATTGTAAAAGGTCTCAATAGTAGTGGTATCATGATTCTAGAGAGTATGATGTCCAAAACATAATAATTTATATCATTAAGAATTTAGTTATTATTATCGCTGATATTTTATCAATTAAATTATCTTTAGATACACATCATTCTTTCTTATTGATTATATGTTATGTGTTTTCATTAATTAAAATTTCAATATTTTTATGCCTTATCAATTCATGAAATTAAATTTATTAAAATAGAATGTATGTTTAGTTATTTACATTTATATAGTGAATATTTCTAATCTATTCATGATAGTAAAGTTATTTAAATAGAATGTGTGTTCATTTATCTACTGTTTCATATTGGTTATTCCTTATCTACCCCCAATAGTAAATTTATTGATTTAATTGCATGCGTGTTTAGATATTTATATTCCCATATTTATTATTACTTATTGATTATTCTTAATTTAAACATAATAATTTCCTATTTACAAAACTCTTACTGACTATTTTAGATCAACCTTATTTTGTTTCCTTTATGAGGAATTCAATAAGTGTAATAATAATGATATGAAATGATATTCTTGAGGGAATAATTGTATTCTCTAAATAAATTTGACGTAATTTTGTGTTTTCAAATGTAACATAAGTCTTACGTATGTATATGGTCTACCAGGACTACTAACCTATATGGTCATTTAGGATGTGATTCAATATATCTTATTTTATTGTAATAAATAAAACATATGCCTCATGATACTGGGGTGGGGTCACTACATCTGATATCATCTATCATTATTTTTTTCGACACAAGTTCTTTCATGATATTTGGGTTTGCTAGAATTTTTACAAGGGAATGTATAAAATGAATATTAAATTTTAATATATAAATAGTTTAATAAACACAACACTTTATACTTCTAGATTATCTTATTTAAAACTATCTAGAAAATTAAGAGGTTGCTTGTAAGGTAGTTGAGGTTATTTCCATGATTTCTATTCTTTATCTTTATTCTTTTTATTCTTTTTATTCTATTCTAATTCCCTTTTAATTTTCTATTATTTATGTCTTATTCTTGGATCAGGGGTTCTTTTGGTGAAAATTCCATTTTATAATGTTATATAATTCATAATTACTTATGTTTGATCTTCATGTTTCTTGGTAGTACTCCCCTATACATCCTTCAATATTACATATCAATTCCTTCAACTTGATACCATAGATTTCACAATGCATCCCTTAATTTCATTGATTCTTACATTGTATCAATGATTATATCCCCATTTATCATTATAGATGTGGAAAAGTTCTCCTCCAAGGAATAGAAATATCTTGAGAGTGTGGGACCATAGGGTTCTTATTACTGGTAACCCTATGACCTTAAATGGATTCTATGGGATTGTGGTTTTTGTTTCATGCACCCATGAAATTAATTTGGTCTATTATAATGAATATAATTTAAATATTTAGTGTATGTACCTTTGGGGTTATATAGGCCCATAATCAAATCCATGTTTATTGTTATTGATTCTATTTGAGAAACAATACATTTTTTATCCACCATGGTCACCCCTTGACTTTGGGTACCTTCTAATTACCACCAAAAGATTTTTCTATCCATATCAATAAAATAGTATTATATATAATTTTGTGATATACATATAAATTATCTTCCCTCTATGGCATCAATGATCAAATAGTTTTCATGTGACAGACCCTGATAAAAACTATGCATTAATAGGCATATTTTTATACCATGATAAATTTGAGTTAAATCCTTAAATATTTTAAAGTGATATATAGTGATTCATTATAAATATTATTATAATATAAAATATATACCCTGATTTTAATGAAGTTTTATGGAGGAAAGTATTGGATCAAGATGTTTCTCACTAACTCATACCATGTAGTAATGGAATGAGATATGAGCATTTGAATCCATTACCTATAATTTTATTTTAATGAAAATATATTTTTTTTAATACAATATAATTTTAGAAATAAATGAATTTAAAATTATTTCATTGTTCAAAGATAATCCCAATTTTATTATTTGGATAATTATGAGGTAGCACAAAATCATGATTGAGTTTAAAATCATTTGAATAATAGTAATATTATTCTAAAAATGAGGAGACCTAAACAGAATCACCAAAATGCTGGGATCAATACACATGCCTAAGGATCTCCTATAGTCTATGATTATTTTCATACCTGGTGGTTTAAATGGAATAAATCAATATATGATGTGTCATTATCCTTCAACCATAACCTCTTCCTTGTTTTTCTATTACTTGTGTATGGTAATATCAAAATTTGGGTCATATGCAAGTTTTTCTTTTTTTACTTTCCCACAAGTGGAGTTATCATGCATTGTATGATGAACTAGAATTATATCATGAAAAATAAATATATACATTAGTGACTTAAAATAAAACCATTTTTATATTGACCTTGATTTTTCATACATATCTCACTACATCATTTTAATTAAAAACGAAAAAATATAATTACCCAAAGAGGATACAAAGGTTTATTATCTTTGAAAAATTAAGACCATACATAGCATTTAAAAAATATAGCATAAAAAGTTATTTAATTCCTTATTCTCTAGATTATTATTGGTCCTTGAATTCTCCTTAGTACATTTAATCACCAGAAGATATACATAAAAAATGGGTGAGATAAAATCCAAGAAAGATGATTGATAAGAACATAAATCAATATAAAATGTGGTGAGCATAATAATTATTATAATTAAAAAGGTATATGATCATAATCATGTGAGTAATCATTAATAAAAGTAATGGAATGGGGAAATTCATAAAAATGAAATATCATGTCATAGTGGTCAACGACCACGCAGAGTTGTAAATAAGGAAATCATCATGTTCATGAATATTTCAATTTATATCATGATTTTATTCACAATACCCAATGTATTGGATCACTATATAATTTTGGGTGCACCCATCACATTATAACATTTAAATTGCAATGTATAATTCATGTTACACCCATCACATCACAACATTTACATTATCGTACATGAAACATAGAAAATATATAAATTTTGAACATATAATAACCACTGGAAAGGTATGGGTTTAATTTCTTAAGAATAAATTCAAAAAACATTGGTTCCAAAATGAAATAGGGAGTAACATACTTGATATAAGAATCATCAACATTGAGTGAAGAAGAAGAAATCTCAAGAAGTAAAAGGTGTGTTTTTTTAAAGAGTTATTTCAAAAAACATTATTTTTTTTATAAACTCAAGTAGAAAAAATTTATATCATATGAAAGGAAATATAATAATGAATAAAATATATTTAAAGAATATCCATACAGGAAATGTGGTGAAATAGGGAAAACCCAAAGAAAGAGAGTTGGGTTCGAGAATTCCCCTTACCTTGTGCCTAAAATATTGCTTCAAGTTGATATCTTACATGATCACATTAAGTTTATTAAAAAAAATTATATATGATTTTTATTCATTATAGTTTTATCATGTTAATTTATGGCCTTTTAGATGAGTTACATAGTTTAATTTCATCATTTGGGAGCATTCGTTTTCATGGTTTTCTTGATCGCTACACTTGTATACATGAATGGAAGTTCTTTTAAAATGTGGATAAATATACCAAATTGTTTTTATATGTTATTAATTATATTATAGAATTTTTAAGGGACTTATAAATAATTTATTTATATGTAATGTGGATTAATCATTAGATAAAAATTAATGTTGACCATTTTAGGTTAATTTTGGTGGATTTTCGATCACAATGAACCTGTTTAGTTTAATCGTTAAGTATTATTTATATAAGTTATCTATATAACCTAAAATTGTTTATAAAATAAAAATTACAATATGTTTTCAACCATTTAATGGTTATAATAACATTCCTGAAGGTGCTAAAGGAAAATGAAAGTGCATCACCCATGATATCAGTAAATTGACACATCGCGGGTGACAATTTCATTTTTAGAATAAAAGATGGCGATAGATGATATTAAGGATGGATCTAACATTAACATGATATGATATAAGTATATAAAATATACTTGATTTGTAATGACATTTCAATAATAGATGGTGAGTATAAGAGAAAAAAATAAATCAAATTTAAAGAAAGAGAAAGGGGATTTATCTCTTGAATTTATCCTCTTATAGGACCTCCTTAGGGAAGAGTTTTGGTCCTTTTATGATGCCAAGAGATCATAGACATGGGATAGGGGCTTGGGAAGATTTTTGGGAAGAATTTGGGAAAGGATAAAATCTTTAGAGATGTGAGGAGAAGAGGGCGTGAGAGGTGGTATTTATAGTGGAGGAGATGAGTGTTTTCTCATTATTTAATTCAATAGTTTATTATTTTGCTCAATACAAGAAATAGTATTGATTATTGAGACAATATATAGTAATTAGATCATGTTAGTTATAATTAATGGTCATTAAATTAGTTAGGACTCAATGAATAGTGTAATTAGCTTATAATTTCTATATATTGTAAATTATTGTATTTCATTATTCACAAAAATTCAAGTAATTTAGAGAAATCCCAAAAATTCACCCAAACAATTTTTACTCATGTATAATTAAAAAGTAGACTCCATTTTATAAAAATAATTTTATAAATATGATTAATAAATTTTTTAATTAAAATCATCTTTTAGGTAGTAAACACAAATCTTAAAAATATAAATGATTTTATAATACTTTAAAAAATTATTTAAGGTCTCGTAAAATTATCTTAAAATCATAAGACATCATAATAATAATTTATTAATACATTTCATGAAAATAAATTTATTTTTAAATTATTAAATTAGTCATAAAATTGTAACTAAATATTTAGGACTTATAAAAATAACAACAATTAATTAATAATTATTAAAATATTTACTTAATTATACAATGAAATAATTATATCATATTTTCACTTATAATATCCCTAAATTTTATTGATAATTTCATGGGTGAGTCTATTATTCATTTGGCCAGTTGACTATTCATAAGGGTCATATTACTATTCCTAAGGTCAAGACACTCTTTCATTCATATTGGTTCCTTAACTTCTAAAGATACTTCTTATTTCATTAATTCTTCATTTATAAAGTTTTTAATATGGTCCAAAAGTGATTTTATGTGATTATGAATATAATATAAGAAGGGATAATTTCTATTGAATTTTTTTTGGGTCATTAAATTCTTCCCCCCTTTTGAAATTTCACCCTCAAAATTTATTTTTAAAAAAATAGGTGAGGGTACTTATCCTTCATCTCCTCCTCTGGTTCCCAAGCTTCTTCTTCATTCTTATAGTTCCTCCACAACACTTTGACAAGTTGGGTTGTCTTATTGCGTATAAAATTTTCTCTCCTATCCAGAATCATTACTGGATGGTCCTCATAACATAGATAATTTTCCATCTATACCACCTCTGAGTTCAGTACCTGTGAGGGATCTATTATAAACTTCCTCAAGAGTGATACGTGGAATATATCATGAACCCGAGCCATATACGGTGGAAGTGTAAGATGATATTCCATGAATCCTATGTGGTCAAGCATCTAAATGGGGATAATGTACCATGATATTATCTTCCCTTTCTTCCCAACTTTCATAACTCACTTCCATAGTGATATTCGAAGTAAGAATATATCTCCAACAACGAACTCCAAGTCCCTTCGATGGTTGTCTTCATAACACTATTTTCGACTCTAAGAAGCTTTGATATGTTGCTAGATGGGTTAATCCTTCTCTGTCATTTCTTGAACAACATCAGGTCCATGTAGCTTACTTTCACCAACTTTATCCCAAATGGTTGGAGTTCTATATCTCTTTCCATATAGAGATTCATATGGATCCATATGAATAATTGAGTGGAGGATAGCATAACCAATGGGAGATGCTGATCCCATCCTCCTTTTAAATATAAACTGCCAGATATTATCATATCTTTGAGGGTTTGAAAATTCCTTTCAGTTTGGCCATCAGTATGGGGGTAATAGGCCGCACTAAAATTTAATTCATTACTGAAATAATGTTCAAGACTCATCTAGAATTTAGATGTGAGCCCAGTATCACAATCAGAGACAATCGATAGTGGAACCCCATGCGGTCTCCCCAATTCCATCACATTTATCTTTGAATGTTTTTCAAGTGATAGATCTTCCTGGATAGTGATAATGTGGGAAACCACGGTGAGTGATTCCACCATAACCCATATCAAAATATTTCCTTTGGATCTATTCAAGAGACCCGTGAAAAATTCCATAGCAACATTCTCCAATTTCCACATGGGTATTTGAAATGGTTGCATCATTCATTTGGACTTCTATTTCCGAAATTTTACTTTCTAACATATCAATAATCTTAAAATACACTCTTCCATCTGTTTCTTAATGTTGTACCACTAGATGTGTTCTCTGAGATCACAATAAATCTTGGTACTAGCAAGACGGATAGTGAATGTTGAGTTATGTGCATTTTAAAACAGCTCCTTCATTATCGCTGGTGATGAAGGAACACAAAGCCTCATTCAGAATAGGATCACACCACCATCATCGATTTGGAAGACTTTTAGCATCCCTTCCTTTAATGCATTCGCCCTCTTTTATAACTACGTATCAGCCCTTTGTACCTCCTCAACATTCTCTTTGGTAAATGGTTGGGAAATCATTTGGGAAAGATAGGATGTACTCCCTACCATTATGATTTCCAATCCCATCCTTTACATATATATGAATATATGGTATTTCTCAATCCACAACATGTATAGAGTATTTGGTTATTTTATGCTAATATCATTATCTATATTGTTTTCCTTGATAGGATAATAGTGAATAAAACAACCATAGTCTTTCATTAGATCTAGACATACCATTTGATGCATGTTGAGCACCTTTTTTTTTGTGACGATATACTTTAGGATACTGTAATTAGTGTATATGTCAAACTTCTCACAATATAGGTAGGTTTGCTATATTTTAAGGAAAACATCACAACTACTAGATATAGACCATGCATCAGGTAGTTTTTCTCATGGATATTCAACTATCATGAGAAATAAGATATCACATTATCATTTTTCATGAGTAAAAAGCTCAATCGTTTCTTGTAAGCATCAGTATGTATCGCAAAAATTACTCCAAATTTTGGTAATTTGAGTATAGGTGCAATGATCAACCTCTTCTTCAGATCATTGATGCATTCCTCACTTTATTATGTAGAGACATACATTACACCTTTCATTTTTAACATAGTTAGTGGGATTTAAAATTATGAGAAATTTATCACAAAACATCAATAATAACATACTAATCTAAGTAAAATACAGATTTTGGTGACACTAGAGGATCTATGCCACTCCTAAATTGCCTTTTTTTAAGGATCCATAGAAAATCCATCACTTGTGATCAAATGTCCCAAGAATGTGAATTTATGCATCCAAAAGACACACTTACTGAACTTGAAATAAAAATTATCCTTTTTTAATGTTTCCAACACAATCCTTATATATTCTTCATGTTCTTCCTTTCTATTAGATTGGATGAGAATATCATCAATAAACACTACCAAAAAAAATTCATGGTAATGCATAAAGACTCTATTCTAAAAATCCATGAAATTGCAGAGGAATTATTAAATTCAAAGGGAATCACTAGAAACTCATAGTGTCCATACCTTGTACGGAAATAATTCTTCTAAATATCATTCTTCTTCACCTTTAGTTGATGATATTCCAAAAAACATCCGCATTTTAGAAGTAGTAATCTCATTATAATTGATACAAAAGTCATCAATCCTTAGAAGAGGATACTTGTTAATTATGGTGATCTTATTGATTTATCGATAATCAATACACATACATAGTGATCCATTCTTCTTCCCGACAAAGAGCACGATCACACCCCAAGGTGATGCACTAGGGTGTGTGAACCCTTTGTCTAGATGATCTTGTATATATTTATTTAACTCCTCCAGTTCGATGGGATTCATCCTATAGAGGACACTTTGAGATAGTATTAGCTCCAGGAATGAGTTTATTGATAACTCTACATCACAATCTAGGGGAGTCAGGGCATCTCATTAGGAAATACATCACTATATTACCTCATCATTGGTATTCCTACTAGCTTGACACTTTACTTTGTCTCAACCATTTGAGAAAGGTATTATTATTCACAGTGAATGTACACCCATACCATTGAAGTATTTTCAAATGGAGATTCATTATCTTCCTTTCATTTGTAGAGGATCATGGTATGGTTTCGAATATGAAAGGATATGTCATTTTCTTATAATTTGATGCATTACTTATATAAAAAGATCCAATATATCCCTAGTATAACATCAAAATCCTCTAAAGGAAGTATTACAAGACTAGCTTGAATAATAATCCCAAATATGCTAATAGGAGAAGATTCTAACTAATGATTTTCAATAATTTTAACACTAGGGATTTTTGTAGATATGTATACTATATGGTTTCAGAAAACCGATTCAATAGTTCAAGAAAGATTTCATAATTTAAAGGAATACATAGGACCAGAATCCAATAAAATGTTTTTCCATTCTTGAGTGAATATGAATTGAACCTTGTTCAACTTCGTTTTCATGCTCCACTTCAGACATAGTGATGGCATAATCCTTGACATAATCTTTTGGATTTGGTGGATAATAATGTTGATTACCCTCAAGGATGCGAGGTTTAGTGCACTAGCTTGTATAGTTAACCTTTTCACTGTAGTTGTAGTATTGGAAAATGGGTGGTTCTCTCCTTTCGTAAACCACATATTCCAACTTACCCATATAATTTTGACATTCATGAGCTTGGTGTCATTCTCTCCCATGATTGAATCTTTTACATATGACTTTTAAATAGTTTTTATGATTCTTCTTCCCACATTTTGGACTTGTGGGTGGTCGAGTTTTCTTTCCACATTTCTCATTGGATACTCTTGCTTGAAACTCCTTATTTTTTTTTCTTATCACCATAGCCATGAGACCATTCTCCAAACTCCATCTCCACTTTGAGAGCACATTGAAAAACATGATCATAACTCCCAAATCCTTGAATTGCAAGAGCCTTTTGAAGGTGTGGTTTTAAAAGCTAAAGAAAATATAAAATTTTCTATCATTATTGATAAGATACCGAATCATTCATTGCAAGACATGAGAACTTTTATTCATAGGCCATGATAATTTACCTTCTTTTTTTCTTTAGATATATAAAGTATATCTCCATATTTTATCGAAGAGTTTAAGGTAAATACTTGTTATGAAACATTATTGTAAAGACTTACCACTCCATATCTTCAATTTCATCCTTCATCTTGGTGTTCATAATCAAATCCCACCATTGATCAACCTCTAAATCTAGATGATAAACATAAAGATTCACATTCTCCATCTCAATGTAGTGACGAACAAAAAATATATTCCCCATAGAGTTGACCCACTATTCTACAACCAGTGGATCCTAAAATTCACTAAATTTTGATGGTCGTTTCTATATAATACACTTGATATCTAGTTGTTCCATTTTAGGGAAAGAATACATTCCAAAATATTTAGGTTATTATTCATAACCTGAGACAACAATGTAAGAATCACCATGTAATTTTTGACTCCACCGCCAAAAGCATTGGGGATATCGTTCGGGAAATCCCTGCATTGCCCCTCACATGGATTGTCTATATGATTAGTCTTAGTTCCCACCATTTTCAAAAAAAGAAAATTTTAGAACAAAACATAACTCAACAAGTCCGAAAAAAATAATTTATTCCTTTATGAATTTTAGTATAAAAGAATATCTTGTGGGATCCCCATGTTTATAATTTTATAAAACAATGCTTCTTGTGTGAACACTTATACTTAGTATTATACTAAGTTTTTTCCCTAAGGTTCTCTAATCTTAATTCCTAAATTAATTAAACCTTCCTTTGATACCAACTATAGTGAAAATAATATTTATTATAAATCTAATTACATTATTTTAAAGACAAACCACACAAAATCATTACACAATGAGGATACAAAGGTTTAGTTTCATGGTAAATTTTTACCATATATAACATTTAAAAAAAATATTTTTTTAATTCATTCTTCTCTATATTCTTATGAGACCTTGAATTATTCTTAGTGCATGTAATCACCTGAGAATATACATAAAAATTGGGCTAGCTAAAAGCACAGTAAGAGGATAGATAAGAACATGAAGCAATATAACATGTGGTGAGAATAATTATTATCATCATTACATAGTAATATGACCATAATCATGAGAGGAAGCATTATGAAAAGGCATGTATTGTGGAAATGCATACAAATAAAATATCATGTCTTACTGGTCACCTAAAACACAGAGTTGTGAACAAAGATAACATCATGTTCAAGCATACTTCACATTATCTCATGATGTTATTCACATTAGCCAATGAATTGGAGCACTATATAATTCCAACTGCCCCGATCACATCGTAAAATTTACATCGCGCTATATAATTTTGGGTACACCCATCACATCACAATATTTACATTATCATGCATGCCACGTAGAAAATATATCAATATTGAACATATAATCACATATGGAAAGGTATGTGTTTAATTTCATAAGCAAAAATTCATAAAATTTGGGTTCCCAAATAAAAGAGGGAGTAACATACTAGATATAATAACCATCAACCTTGAGTGAGGAATAAACAATCTCGAGAAGTAAAAGTTGTGTTTTTTTAAAACAACATTCTTTTTGAAAACATAAGTTTTTTTTTCATAAACTCAAGTAGAAAACATGTATATCCATGAAATGTAAGATAATTATAAAAAAATGATATTTAAGGAATATCTTTATTGAAAATGGGGTGCAAGAGGGAAAACCCCAATAAAGAGAGTTGGGTTTGAGAATTCCCCTTACAATGTTTCGGAAAGATTCTACCACGTGAATATCATGTATAATAACAATAGATTATTTAAAAAATTCAGAACCTTTTATACATGAATTTGATTCATTACAGTTTTATTATGTTCATTTACTGCCTTTTAGATGAGTTATATAGACTAATTTTTTCATTCGGAAGCAATCATTTTAATGGTTTTCATGATCTGTTCACTTGTATACAAGAATGGAAGTTCATGTATAATTCGGATAAATATCCCGAATTGTAATCATATGTTATTACCAACATTGAAGAGGTTTTAATGGTCTTATAAATAATGTTGATATATTAAATGAGGATGAATCATTAGATAATAAATAATGATATGTTTTATGTTAATTTTCGCATTTGTTCAATGAAAACAACCTCATATTATTTTATCATTTAATATTATGTATATAAGTTAGTTCCAAAACATAAAATGGGTTATAAAATACACATGAAACTATTTTTTCAACAATTTATTGGTTTTATTAAAAACCTTTAAATTTTTAAAGGAAAATGAAAGTGCATCACCAACGATGTCGGTAAATTGACACATCAGAGGTGACAACTTCATTTTTAGAATAAAAGAGGGAGAGGGAAGAGTTTAATAATGGATATTCTATTAACATGATAGAATACCTATATATAAAAAACAATTGATTTATCATGCCATTTTTATAATATTAGGTGAGTTTAAGAGAAAAAAATAAATGAAATTTAAAAGAAAGGGAGATGATCTACCTCTTGAATTTATCCTCCTCAAGGAACTACTTAGGGCAAGGTTTTGTTCTTTTGATGAAACCAATAGATCCTGGACGTGGAAGAAGGGGTTGGGAACAATATTGGGTATAATTTTTGCAAGTTACAAAGATTTAAAGGTTCTAGGATAAGAGGGTGTGAGGGGTAGTATTTATAGTGGTGGAGAGGGGTGTTTTCTCATCATTTAATTAATTAGTTTTTTATATTTTCAAAAGAGAATAAATTCTGTCAATTATTGAGTATAAAGATAGTAATTATATCATGTGAGTTTAAAATAATGGATTTTACATCATAGATGACTCAATGAATAGTTTATTTATCTTATAAAGTATATATACTGTAAATTATCATATTTCGGTATTCAAAAAAATCTTCAGTAATTCAGAAAAATACCAAAAAATAATCCTAACCATTTTTTCAATATATAGAATTCAAAAATGAACTCCATTTTATGAATATAATTTTTAAAATTTTGGTAATTAAAATTTTAACTAAAATCATCATTTACTTGGAAAATACAGATTTTAAAAATATAATTGATTTTATAACACTTTGAAAATTTATTTAAGTTCCCATAAAATTATCCTAAAATAATAAGACATCTATATATTAATTTATAAATAAATTATATAAAAATGAATATTCTATTAAATTAATAAATTAATCATTATATTGTAATTAAATATTTGTGACTTATAAAAATAACATGAATTATTAATATTTTTTAAAATATTTACTTATATATACTAAGACATAGTTATAAATTCTTTCACTTAAAAGATTCATAAATTTTATTTATAATTTCATGGGTGAGGGTACTATTTGTATGGCCAGTTTACTATTCATAAGGGTCATATTACTATTGACAAGGTCAAGTTAATATTTCATTGGTATTGGTTCCTTAACTTCTAGAAATACATCCTATTTAAGAAATTATTAATTTATAATGTTTTTATTATAGTCCATAAGTGATTATATGAGATAATGAAATTAGTATAATAAGGGAAAAATTCTATTGATATGATTTTAGGTCATTACAATTATCACTAATTAGATTAAGAATAACATGAAAAAAGCACTGTAAGGGGCACTAAAAATTTGATAATCTGAAGGGAATCATTAATTTACTATAAGGACAATAAATATATATAATTTAATTCACTATAATAACTTAAATATAATATATAACTCATTTGTATGTTTGAGTGTCAGACCCAAAAAGATAGTCAGAAATTCTTCCAGTGAGTTTAACAATCAAACGAATATGATAGATTGGATTATTTTTAATAGAGGGATAAATAGAGATAAGGAAATAAGTTTCATTTATGTAATAAATTTGAGAATGTGTAATAGGCTTAAATAATTTCATATTTGTGTGTATGGGTATAAATAGATACATGTTCATTCTTTTTTTATTAGAATAGTGTCTGAAAGAAACATTAGTCTGTATACCTCTTGTTAACAGAATAATATCCCCATTCCTATGGTCAATTACATGGATAAATTATAAAATTAGGTATCCCAAAAAATTAATTAAACCCAAACACTCTAGATTACATAATGTTCATACAAAACCCTATCTTATTGGTTAATACATTGAAATAATACTCACAAAATACCAAAAGAATGATCATAAAATGCATAGAGAAAAAGTTTATGAGTTGAGAACAATGTTCTTCAACCCAAACATGAATTAAAATAGAAAAAATAATCCCAATAAGCACAACCCATGAAATCACATCACTGCGTTATCCATCATTTTAATCATGAGGGGGAATGAAGACATGTTTACAAGACGAGGAATTATACTAGTGGAAAAGTTATTCCTTGGTTGACTTCTCCTTTTCAAGTATTATATTATCAAAATTCAATCTATTTTTCAATATTTTTTTTCAAATTTATAAAAAATCACTAAAACTTCTTTGTATCAGTACATTAAAATATATTTTTGACTATATGTTCGTGTTGTGAATGGTGAAGCTCCATTATTTATATGGGTTTCCCTTAACTGTTGACCCTATTAATGTAATTAAATACTTGAATCGACATTAAATTTTTCTTCAATATTCTTTTCCCTAGTGGAGATACACTATGAATGGAATAAATAATGTAGATCTATTTTATATCTATTTATACAATATTTGAGTTCCTCGGTCTTACACTATGAAGATACAACATTATTTTTAGCACAATTCTTCCTCAATCACATGAATTATAATAAAATCTTAAAATTTTCTCTTTATATATTTATTAGTTATGATAATATTAATTTTAAAATCTATATTCAAATATCACACCTTGTCTTGAGGTGGAATGGTGTAAAGTGTCTTCCTTTTCTTTATTTCATCTATTTTTGTTCTTATTCCTCAAAATTGAGTTCTAATATCTCTTACCACAAAATAAATAAATCAATGAATATCATTGAAAGAATATAATTTAAAATTCAAAAATAATTTGTTAATTTTTCCTCGAATATATGAATGGAATAAAACTATAATTACATATTGGGAAATTATCCCTAGGTCTAATAACATTCCTTCTCTTAATCCTTGTCCAACTCTAAATGGGGACACAAGTGTTATTCTCTCTTTGATATGGTTTATCATTGAGCCTTTGGATTAATTAAAGAAGTTTTTTTTGTCTAGAGGTTTATTTAAAGACAACATATGTTTTTTAAGGTAGGATAGGCCAGTGAAACTTTATTTAGGATCAACATCATTGGTATCATTTCAATGATCCCCTTTTATGAATTTTATTTGATGAGTTTTGATCCTTTTGGTTTTTCAATGAATATTTTTTATCCATTCCTTGGAATCTATTTTGGTTTCACTCGTGTTTGGGATTGTTTCATTGGTATGTTCATGACTCATTGGTTGGTTGTGATTTGTAGTGATCATAATGATTCCAACAGTATGACGAGGGATATCCACGAGTTTCATATTTTTTGTTTATATGCATAAAACCTTATTCTATATACAATGGAAATTATTGTGTGTAGTTTTAACAAGTTTATTTTTATATCCAATTAGTTTTGATTTATTCAATTATGATCACCATGATCTGGTGCTCTGTAGGTTATTCGTCAATTACCCAATAATGTTGTTTTATGAACTAAGGAAGAACCATGTTTATCCATGATGAGGAATGATCATGGATAATGTTTTTATTCAATAACATGGGATAATATGGTTTTATGTGACCTAATATTGTGATTTTTGGATGCTCCATTGTTTCAAAATCTTCTAGAGGGTTTTTGGGTAGTATTTCTTTCTTGGGGTTTGAAATGGATTTTACGGATGGTGTATTTTTTTGATTTCCTAAAAAAATATATAAATCAGGGCTATTTTTCTTGTTCTTTTTTTGGATGTGGTCCTATATTAAAACACAATATTAAATCATTAATAAATAGTAGAGAGTAAAATTTTGGGTAATATTGTTCTTTGGTTCATCATGGAATAATTATAGACAAGATTCTTTCTAGAGGTTTTTTATTTCTTATTTATTTTGATTCATTTTAGAAGGATAGATTTTGTCTGGTTATTTATTGGTATTAATGTTTTGTTTAGTTTCCTATGAACATCCAACTATTATTAATTTAGTTTCAACTTTTTTATTTTGGAAACATTTATCCATGACTAGGAACATTCTATGGAAATAAAGTGGCTTAGTGGTGAGAATAGTGAAACCCATGTCCCATTATTATTTTATATAATATTTAATTTTTGGGATTATATTACCTGTATGGAGGTTTGAGTCTAATTTTTTAGTTTTATGTAGCATATTCTTTTGTCAAATATGTTTTTTGTATAGTTTTGGGGAAATCCTGTGAGGACCCTTACACGAAGTAATTTCAATTCTTTTTTTATTTTTGGGTTTTTTCATGTGAATTAAGCATTTCAGTATAAAATTTGTAAATTATAATGGAAATTATGCATTCTATATTGATTATATAGGCGGGGGAACAAATATTTCACATGGTTAGTAGAAACCATGAATCAAGAATTCAGTTGTGAGAAAAAAAATTAATAGGACTTTTTCATGGTTGGTATAAGGTTTACCTTACCATGAAACCGAAATACATGAGTGTGAAGTGGGTATCTAGTGAATATTTCTTAGTTAGTTCAATTTTAAAATCCCATTTATCCCAACCTTGTGTGCTTCCCATATTCCTAAAATTTGGAATTTCATATTTTCCATACATTGAATTAAGAGAGTTTTCATACCCTATCTTCATATATTGATTAGATGAATATATGTTCACACTTGGGGATTTATCCCTCGCTTTCTTAGGAATCTCTACCCTATTTCTCTTCAAAATTAAGTGGATACCTAATGTGTTATTCTCATTTTCCTAGAAATCATTATTTTTTATCCTTCATTCTTCGGTTAAATTCCACCCATGAACCCTAGAAACCTTGGGTATCCTAATTTTTTTAGTGAAAATATAATCATTAGGGTTTGTTTATATAATATATGTTGAAGAATTATTATTGTTTAGTTTTGGGTTTTGAATGGAAGGTAACATTTTTCAGTTGATTTTCTTCATGAAATATTATGTGTTTCTATGGAACCAACTTAAAATTTCCGATCTTATGTTGTTATGTGTTATAGATTTTATTTTTAAATAGTTTTATGAAGATAATATAATTATACTAGGTTTTAAATGGATTTAAAATGTTTTTGTTTCTTTTAATGGAGAGGTTTTCAATGCATTTCCAAAGTATCATTTTCAATGGCTTTTATTCCATTATTTTTTATAATGGAAGGCTATAATGGAACATTTAAATTACTTTAACCATTTTATATGGTTCTTAGAATGGATGAGTTTTAAAAGGGAGATTTTATGCTTTTAATTTGGATAATTTTCATAAAAATAGGTTGAGGTAAAATGGTTTTGTTTCAAAATGTGATTTTAAGTGTGATTTAAAAAAATGAATTTTATGGAGGAGTTTGAAATGATATTTAAAATTGTATGGTTGGATTAGCAACCCAAGATTATTATTTTTAGCCCATTTTAGAATTTTAAATGATTTTTATTGTAAAATAAATGATAACCTAAAATGATCCCCTTGTGGATGATTTGGCATTATGTATCATTATATCTTTGGTGATGCAATATAATAATATATCTCTTTTTGATGACTATACATGAATTTAAGAAAATGGGTTATTTTTTGCAAGGGCATAGGTTGTGAGATTATAAGGCCCCAACCATAAACCTTACTTAATATTGAATTAAATGAATAATTCACGTTGAGGATCTTTCCAGGTTTAGAGTTTTAGAGAACTAGATTATAAATCATGTATTATATTCCACATTTAAACATAGTGGTTACATAAAAGATAGTATTCAGTTTTTCCCATCAATGGAAACATATTTAAAATAAAACATGTATTCTTTCTTGACACTTCCTTAACACTATCATCATATCATGCACCTTTCCCTTGACCTGTGAAAAACATTTCAAAAACTTGGGATGAGCATAAAAAGCTCAGTAATGGATATACAAGTATGAAAAGAAAACATTAGTCCATGTATGGAATCATACTTTACTCATAAAACATATACAGTTTAACATACCCCATAAAATCATGAATAAATCATAGAAATCATAAGGCATAAAGGTAACTTGAGGCATTCATAACATTCTTACGTAGGGAGTAACCCTCTTGGTTACGTTTGGAATACCCATCACAGTATATTCCCTAAATCTCGTCGGAGAAACCTTAATGTTTAACCCCTTCACGTTACCCAATGCATTGGAGATCTATATCGGGCTCACCCACCCTTAGTTTATCACAGAACCACCAGTCTTCATAACAATGCCCAAGAACCATAACATAATCGTATCACATAAAACATGTGTAAAAAAAATAACATTTCCACTTTTCAATCACAAGATATCAATAAAACACATTGATATAAAAACATTATGAAAACCATTTTCAATACCAAAAAAAAAGAAGAGTAAAACATGGTATTTATTTTTCATTCAAAAAAAGTTATAGCTTGTAGAGGAAGCTGAAACTCAAATAATGGTCACGACGGCAGAGAAGTCATTGTCGCCGCATACGTACGACAAGAAAAACATTCCTTTTTGTTGTTTAGTAAAACGCTTCGTATAAAAATATTCATTTTGAATAAATGAAAAGTAAAAGGGGTTTATACACTGTATAAAAGAAATTTGTGTATAAAACAAAGTACGCATCAATGAAAGGAGATTGAGACGATGTCCCTTACAAAGACGGTACCCTTGGATTAAGGATAAATAAATTACATAATTATGTGTGAAAAACGAATACACCAAATATAAGTGGATATTAAGTGTAATAAAATCATAGGACATTCACACATATTCATAGAACGACACATACAAGGAGTAAAATTTTATCACCAAGAATCAAAATTGGGTTAAGAAGTTCCCTTGCAAAAATTCGACAGCCTAACGACGTCACTTCAAAATTCAGAAAAAGAGTTGATGAGAGATAAAAAGGGTATCTCATCACTTGGACATAAAATTTACATCAATAAGGATATATAAGACCACATCCCAACATAATAGTATGTGAATTAAAAGACATAACAAACGAAGTCTTTTAAAAAGAGGAGGGTGAAAGGTTCCCTTACTGACTTGGGTAACTTTCGAAACGTACACCCCATTGAAGAAGGGTCATACAATGAATATGTAAATACCCATAAATGAAATTATATTACACAAAGAGTATAATAATGGGAAGTACATACACCACTCAATTGAAATGGTGGCAAATGTAGCAAAAATCTCACGGGACTAAAGTGAGATGAAAAATCCATTACGAAAAATCGGCAGCCTAACGACGCCACTTAAAACTTACAAAAATGTATTGATGAGATCAAATAGGGTCTATAATCATATTACAATAAAATGTACAGAAATAGGAATATAAAAAAACATCCCCCATCACAACAAATAGGAGATTAAAAGAAGTGACATAAGGGAGAGTACTTAAAAAGAAAGAGAGAGGTTAGATCTCTTACGAAAATTCGGCAGCCTAACGACGCCACTCAAAACTTCCAAAATGGATTGATGAGAGAAAATAGGGTCTTTCATCATATGAACAAAAAAACTACAGTAAGATTAATATAAAAGAACATCTCAATCATAAGAAAGATGAGCTTAAAAGTAATGACATAAAAGATTGTACTTAAAAGGAAAGAGAGGACTAGGATCCCTTACCTCGTGTCAGACATGACTCGATCGTTATTTAATCTCCTGAATAGTAAAATTTGGTCAATTTATAATTTCTTAAGGACCTAATTTAAAGATTATTATTCAGTTAATATCACATATTATAATGTTACAATAATTGGTTAATAAAGTCAGTTCATATCAGACGTTTTTGTCGATGTTCGGTACATGAGTAAAAATCGAACTTGTTGGAAAAGAATTTTCCATGTAGTTATAGGTACATCTTATCCAGAATAGTATTGATGTTTTAAATATCATATATATCCAGTATATATTCATTTTATACTATTCCATAGCATTTGGAGATAAAAAATTAAAAGCACCGTTCATGGAGACGGTAGGCCGTACGTACGCATGAACGCTACTTTCTTTTTTTTGTCATATTAATGGAATTAAAACAAAATGAGAGATATATATCTTATAATTCCAGAATAATATCCATCATTTAGATGTAATATATTAAATATATATCCATTATATATATGTACTTATAATAGTACATAACATTTGGAGATAATAAATGAAATGTACCGTTCATGGAGACGGTAAGCCGTACGTACGCATGAACGCTACTTTCATTTCGTTTTTTTGTATTAAATGGAATTAAATAATAATGATATAAAGGTATATTATAATTCCAGTAGGATATCATATGTAATACCTTTAATTCCATCCTTTATATGTCCCACATATGGCATTAATGAATCAAATCACTTTGAGGGGGCGGTAGTCCGCACTTCCTAAAATGAAGATATCGTGTCTACCCATAATGGAAACCATAAAGTTATGACATAAATGAAAAATACAGAAGATTAAGGAAAAAATAAACATATTATATATCATATATAAATATAGTGACATCTTAATGGCCACCTTTGAAGGTGTTAAAATAATATTGAACAATCATCGTTTCGTGAGGCAGTAATTTGTCATCCACAGAAACAATATGTTATTTAATAATTAGACAGAGGTGTGTGAAAGTGTAGGTCGAATACTTATTATAAAAAAATCCTAGTTTATTTAAGATACTATTTTTTTTACAAAAAAAATTAATAAAAAGAGTTTAGGGGTTTGGAGAAGAAAAATAAAACAAAAGAACACAAGGGAAGAGATTACCTTTAAATCGGGTAACTCTCTTTGATTTGAGCTCAAAGGCTTCCTTGGAAAGGATTCTGCCCAAAGTGAGGATTCAATGATGAAGATAGGGATGTGGAGAGATTAAATGGGCAGGGGTTGGCCGAGACAAAGTCTTGAGAGGTGTGTGTAAGGTGGTAGAGGTGGGGGCCTTTTATAAGAGGAGAGGAGGGGCACTCTTGGAATGTTATAAAATATTACTTTATTATAAAATGATTTTCGGATTTAAAAGGTCCCAGAAGGATATAGTCCGAGGATAAGGTGATAAGGTTTCGAATTCCACCCATCCAATAGGTTTATGACAAGTGTAAGACTTATATTTCACCCTATCTTCTCATTTTATTTAAATCATTCATTTATGAGGTAATCACTACATCACCACGGTTCATAAATAAATTAAATTATTTAATGTATAAAAATTATAAAAAAAATATAATTATGTAGGAAATATTTTTAGATTTATAATGAATATATATAGCCAAAGATAGGACTTATATAACCCCATGTAAATTTTTTTTTAGTAAAACAACACATGTTTGTGACATTTTAATTTTAACTTTAAATAAAAAGGTATTAATGTCATTTTCCAAAAAAGTGGCTCCATGGGGTCCCCAAGTTGACCCATGGATTTTCTTGGTCGTACATGACTCATACAATGAGGGTAGGACATGTTTCTAGGTCATTTAATATTATTAAAACATTATTTTTACCTAAAACTACACTAATTACCTCAAATCGCGATTAAAACTTAAAAGTTACTATTCAAAAAAAATTATTTTAATCCCATTGAACCAAATTTTACTTCTTAATGACAACCATTTATGTCGGATTTTTGAAATTCAAAACACAGAGGTGGTAAAATTTCATTTAAACGAAAAATCAAATTTTTTAAGTACCACTTAGTGGTTTCACTATTCATCAAAAATTGAAGTTTTCCAGAAAAATACCAAAAAAACACCCTAAGCTATATTTGATATTCTGAATTAAAAAATGATGTCTATTTCACAAAATTCAAAACATATAAGTAAAATTAATTAATTTAATAATTAATTCCCACAGTCAGAGCAAATAGCGTGTTTTTATGAAACAATAAGTATCAAAAGATTGACACTAGTTTAAGTCCAATTTCAGGATGAAATTAATTCCAACGACCACTATTGGATTAAATGGTTAAAATATATTCTAATTTCACTTTAAAACCAATTCAAAAGATAATCTAATCATATAAATAAATTATATTAAAAATAGGTTTTGAATTAAAATACAACATTTTTCATTATTCATTAAAAAATGAACATTATCGGAAAAATACCAAAAATTTACACAAAGTAAATTTTGATGTCCCGATTCTAAAGAAGAATTTTATTTTGTCAAATATAACACATAAAATTTTCAAAAAGTGGATTTAAAAGAGGTTCGTCATCAAAAGGTGGTTAATCGACCTTTTAAAGAATATTAGAATGTTTACGCTTAAAATTGGATTCATTCGCATTTTTAATCCTCTAACATTTATTGTACAAAGTAAAAATATTTTACAAACATATATAATCATTTTTTAGTTAGTTTTGTTCATTCCCGCCCTTACAATGGCTAGGCGTTAACTAATATTTAAAATAATATTATTTTATTATTAGATTACAACGTAAGATTCGCAAGAAACTCGTTGTTGTGTATTGGGTACGCCATCGAGCGTACCGTCCACTTTAAAGTAATATTAATATTTTATTCACAAATATGGATAAATATGAAAATGTCATATTCTTTATTTACCTGGGGTGTTACATCCTTCCCCCCTTTTGGGAATTGCGTCCTCACAATTTTAAAATTGGGCTTGGAAACTTCATTTAAAATCCCACATCAGAACAAGAGTCAGTAAAACAATCTCTTTAAAATAAAGAAAGAGAAGAACAAAGGTCACCTGAGATAACCCGCACTAGGATTCCATGTAGGAAAACATGGATATGGAGGAAAAAATAAAGGGTCATGTTCTGAGGGAGAGTGATAGTAAACATGTCTAGGAGAAAGTTAACCATAAGAAAATCACAAACATGTGATGGGTTAAACGGTATTCGATTCCCTAGTAGGAAAAGTTAACAGACAACATTTTTGTTTTAAGTTACTATTCATTGAGGAATTTATTTTTGAGCTTAACTAAATCATAATGAAACATACTAACTTGTCACGTAGACTTTCAACTTTTACTAGATTTCTTAATCAAACTCATATTTTCTCCAAAAGATGAGTATTTAGGAAGACTTGTTCGCATTAAGAGTACTATAATCAACTTCTTGAGAATAACCTAATCCAAAAAAGAGAACTATATATTTCCCATGTCTTTAGACAAAATCCAAAACCAAAATTGTTAGTATGAGATCAGGTAATCCAAAAAAGTATAATCCTTTATAAAAAGAAAATATATTCTTAATCTCTAAAATTTGTCCAAAAAAACCCAAAGGTCAACGAAGACCATTCAATAAAAAATTGTCCATAAAATTCTTCAAAGTAAACCAAACTAAGATTGAAACCCAAATATTTGAAGGATTTAATCACATAGTCTTCGAAGGTACAAATTAAATTTTATCTCCAAATAACATCAGTTGCTCTTAACTTCTCATATTGAAAATTAATTAACCTAATCACATATCCTCGATGATAGGTTAATCATTTCCATAGATACCCCAAAATAAACATACTCTTGATTCCTAAAATCATCTAACTAAAAAGAATTAGTCAAACTAACCAGGGACTTCGTGTAGTCCAGTGGTAGTCGATAAATACCAGTCTCACTTTGGTTGTGGGTTCGATTCCCGCAGCTTTGTCTGATACGATGGTTTGTCACACGGTCTGTGTGTTGTCATTTTTACAAAACTATATAATTCCTAAAACATTCCCCAAAACGAGATAAAATGTTCAAAAATAATGATAACATATTTTAACATCAAGTTTATCTCATGCCTTTCATTTTCCATCATAATATATAATAACCTATAATTACCTCAAAAGTAAGGATCATATAAACCCTAATGGTTACCTTTATAATTATTACCTGAACTTCCACATCGATTGGTCATCTCATACATGATGCATTACAGAACATACCAAGGTTCAAGTGGTTGATCATGACTCCCTGATAGTTGGTTTAGAACAACCACGAGTTTCCTCATTGAATACCCCATTTCATCAAGTCTCTTAATTAGAGAACCACCATAGTTTCCTTCAAACCTATTGTCACTTTGGTGCTTGATAGATCCATCCATTAACTAAAAACAGAAATGTCAGTGTGAGTATATCATCAAAACCATCATGTACTAATGAGGAAGATAAACACTAAGATATACTTACTCATTCACTTTATCTAAAACTAGGACTCTTTCTGAAATCCTAACCATTATGGTAATGTCACTTATGCCTAGAGAATACCCTAACCTCTAAAGTTATCTAAACCGACCTCTGATACCAACTATAAGGCCCTGACCTTAAACCTTACTTAATATTGAATTAAATGAATAATTCACATTGAGGATATTTTCAGGTTTAGAGTTTTAGAAAATTAGATCATAAATCATAAATTACATTCCACATTTAAACAAAGTGGTTACATAAAAGATAGTATTCGTTTTTTCCCATCAACGGAAACATAATTAAAATAAAAAATGCATTCTTTCTTGACACTTCCTTGACACTATCATCATATCATGCACCTTTCCCCTGACCTATGAAAAACATTTCAAAAACATGGGATGAGCATAAAAAGCTCAGTAAGGGATATAAAAGTATGAAAAGAAAACATTAGTCCATGTATAAAATCATACTTTACTCATAAAACAAAAGTAGTTTAACATACCTCATAAAATAATGAATAAATCATAGAAATCATAAGGCATAAAGATAACTTGAGGCATTAATAACATTCTTACATAGGGAGTAACCCTTTTGGTTACGTTTGGAATACCCATCATAGTATATTCCCTAAATCTCTTCAGATAAACCTTAACGTTTAACCCCTTCGTGTTACCCAATGCATTGGAGAGCTATATCGTGATCACCCGCCCTTAGTTTATCATGGAACCACCCGTCTTCATAACAATGCCCATGAACCATAACATAATCGTATAACATAAAACATGTATATAGGAAACATAACATTTCCACTTTTCAATCACAAGATATCAATAAAACAAATTGATATAAAAACATTATGAAAACCATTTTCAATACCAAAATAAAAGAAGAGTAAAACATGGTATTTATTTTTCATTCAAAAAAAGTTATAGCTTGTCGAGGAAGCCGAAACTCAAATAATTGTCACGGCGGCGGAGAAGTCGTTGTTGCCGCATACGTACGACAAGAAAAACATTCACTTTTGTTGTTTATTAAAACGCTTCGTATAAAAAGATTCCTTTTGAATAAATGAAAAGTAAAAGGGGTTTATACACCGTATAAAAGAAATTTGTGTATGAAACAAAATATTCCTCAATGAAAAGAGATTGAGACGATGTCCCTTACAAAGATGGTATCTTTGGATTAAGGACAAATCAATTACATAATTATGTGTGACAAACGAATACACCAAATATAAGTGGATATTAAGTGTAATACAGTCAGAGTAAATTCACACATATTCATAGAATGACATATACAAGGAGTACAAGTTTATCCCCAAGAATCAAAATTGGGTTAAGAAGTTCCCTTGCAAAAATTCGACAGCCTAACGGCGTCACTTAAAAATTCAGAAAAATAGTTGATGAGAGAGAAAAAGGGTATCTCATCACTTGGACATAAAATTTACATCAATAAGGATATATAAGAACATATCCCAACATCATAGTATGTGAATTAAAAGACATAACAAAATAAGTCTTTTAAAAAGAGGAGGGTGAAAGGTTCCCTTACCGACTTGGGTAACTTTCGAAACGTACACCCCATTGAAGAAGGGTCATACAATGAATATGTAAATACCCATAAATGAAATTATATTACACAAAGAGTATAATAATGGGAATTACATACACCAATCAAAGTAAATGGTGGAAAATGTAGCATAAATCTAACGGGACTAAAAGTGAGATGAAAAATCCCTTACGAAAACTCGGCAGCCTAACGGTGCCACTTTAAACATACAAAAATGGATTGATGAGATCAAATAGGGTATCTCATCATATTGAAATAAAATATACAGAAAGAAGAATATAAAAGAACATCCCCCATCACAACAAATAGGATCTTAAAAGAAGTGACATAATGGAGAGTACTTAAAAAGAAAGAGAGAGGTTAGATCTCTTACGAAAATTCGGCAGCCTAACGGCGCCACTCAAAACTTCCAAAATGGATTGATGAGAGAAAATAGTGTCTCTAATCATATGAACATAAAAATTACAGTAGGAGTAATATAAAATAACATCCCAATCATAATAAAGATGAGCTTAAAGGTAATGACATGAAATAGTGTACTTAAAAAGAAAGAGGGGAGTAGGATCCCTTACCTCGTGTCCGACATGACTCGATCGTTATTTAATATCCTGAATAATAAAATTTGGTCAATTTAAAATTTCTTAAGGACCTAATTTAAAGATTATTATTCAGTTAATATAACATATTATAATGTTATAATAATTGGTTAATAAGGTCAGTTCATATCAGACGTTTTTGTCGATGTTTGGTACATGAGTAAAAATCGAACTTGTTGGAAAAGAATTTTCCATGTAGTTATAGGTACATCATATCCAGAATAGTATTGATGTTTTAAATATCATATATATCCAGTATATATTCATTTTATACTATTCCATAGCATCTGGAGATAAAAAAAATTAAAATCACCGTTCATGGAGACGGTAGGCCATACGTACGCATGAACACTACTTTATTTTTTTGTCATATTAATGGAATTAAAACAAAATGAGAGATATATATATTATAATTCCAAAATTATATCCATAATTTAGATGTAATATATTACATATATATCCATTATATATATGTACTTATAATAGTACATAACATTTAGAGATAAGAAATGAAATGTATCGTTCATGGAGACGGTAAGCCGTACGTACGCATGAACGCTACTTTCATTTCTTTTTTTTGTATTCAATGAAATTAAATAATAATGATATAAAAGTATATTATAATTACAGTAGTATATCATATTTAATACCATTAATTCCATCCTTTATTTGTCCCACATATGGCATTAACGAATCAAATCACTTTGAGGGGTGGTAGTCTGCACTTCCTAAAATGAAGATATCGCATTTACCCATAATGGAAACCATAAAGGTATGCCATAAATGAAAAATACAGAAGCTTAAGGAAAACATAAACATATTATATATCATATATAAATATAGTGACATCTAAATGGACACCTTTGAAGGTGTTAAAATAATATTGAATAATCATCGTTTCGTGAGGCAGTAATTCTCCATCCACAGAAACAGTATGTTCTTTAACCATTAGACGGAGGTGTGTGAAAGTGTAGCTCGAATAATTCTTATAACAACATACTAGTATATTTAAGATACTAGTTTTGTTACAAAATAAAGTAATAAAAAGAGTTTAGGGTATTGGAGAAGAAAAATAAAACAAAAGAACACAAGGGAAGACATTACCTTTAAATCGGGTAACTCTATTTGATTTGAGCTCAATGGATTCCTTGGAAAGGATTATGCCCAAAGTGAGGATTAAATGATGAATAGAGGGATGTGGAGAGATGAAATGGGCAGGGGTTGGCCAAGCCAAAGGCTTGATAGGTGTGTGTAAGGTGGTAGAGGTGGGGGCCTTTTATAAGAGGAGAGGAGGTGCACTCTTGGAAAGTTATAAAATATTACTTTATTATAAAATGATTTTCGATTTTAAAAGGTCCCAAAAGGATACAGTTCGAGGATAAGGTGACAAGGTTTCTATTTCCACCCATAAAATATGTTTGTGACAATTTTAAGACTTATATTTTACCCTATCTTCTCATTTTATTTAAATCGTTCATTTATGAGGTAATCACAGCATCATCACGGCGTCATAAATAAATTAATTTATTTAATGTCTAAAAATTTTAAAAAAAATTTAATGATGTATGAAATTCGTTTATCTTTCTAATGAATATTTATATTCAAATATATGACTTATATAACCCCATGTAAAAATTGTTTTATTAAAACAACACATGTTTGTGACATTTTAATTTTAACTTTAAATAAAAAGGTATTAATGTCTTTTTCCAACCAAAGTTGCTCAATGGGGTCCCCAAGTTGACCCATGGATTTTCATGGTCGGCCATTACTCATCCAATGAGAGTAGGACATGTGTTTAGGTCATTTCATATTATTAAAACATTATTTTTACCTTAAACTACACTAATTACCTCTAATCGCGATTAAAACTTTAAAGTTACTATTCACCAAAAAAAATTATTTTAATCCCATTGAACCAAATTTTACTTCTTAATGAAAACCATTTTTGTCGGATTTTTGAAATTCATAACACATAGGTGGTAAAATTTCATTTAAACGAAAAATCGGTTTTTTTAAGTACCACTTAGTGGTTTCACTATTCATCAAAAATTCAAGTTTTCCAGAAAAATACCAAACAATCCCCCAAAGCTATATTTGATATTCTGAATTCACAAATTATGTCTATTTTACAAAATTCAAAACATATAAGTTACGTTAATTAATTTAATAATTACTTCCCGCTGTCAGAGCAAATAGTGTGTTTTTATGAAACAATAAGTATCAAAAGATTGACACTATTTTAAGTCCAATTTCAAGATAAAATTAATTTCAGTAACCACTATTGGATTAAATGGTAAAAATATATTCTAATTTCACTTTAAAACCAATTCAAAAGGTAATCTAATCATATAAATAAATTATATTAAAAAGAGGTTTTGAATTAAAATACAACAATTTTCACTATTCATTAAAAAATGAACTTTATCGGAAAAATACCAAAAAATTACACAATGTAAATTTTGATATCCCGATTCTAAAGAAGAATTTTATTTTGTCAAATATAACACATAAAATTTTCAAAAAGTGGATTTAAAAGAGGTTCGTCATCAAAAGGTGGTTAATCGACCTTTTAAAGAATATTAGAATGATTACGCTTAAAATTGGATTCATTCGCATTTTTAATCCTCTAACATTTATTGTAAAAAGTAAAAATATTTGAAAAACATATATAATCATTTTGTAGTTAGTTCTGTTCATTCCCACCATTACAACGGCTAGGCCTTAACTACTATTTAAAATAATATTATTTTATTATTAGAGTGCAACGTAAGATTCCCAAGAAACTCGTTGTTGCGTATTGGGTACGCCATCGAGCATTCTATCCCCTTTAAAGTAATATTAATATTTTATTCACAAATATGGATAAATATGAAAATTTCATATTCTTTATTTACCTTCGGTGTTACAGAGATGGGGTTTATTTTTGATGTGGTATACATTATATTATTTCATTCAATGATTTCTCACCTTGTTTATTGGGAATCATGGGATTATTAGGTATTTATATTGGGTGATGGATAATTAAAGCTACACTTAGCTTTTACTTTGGATAGAGTCAAAACGTGGTAGTTGAGTCATACCAAATAGTTTTTCCATTATTGATTTAGGTGCCTAGTAATTATAATGTCCTAGATAATTCTAGAGGATTACTAGGATATACTAGTTCTTTTATGTTGGATTAGTTTTCTTGTAACTAGTTTGGATTATGTTATATGTGTCGTAATGTGTTTACAATGACACATTCGACATTTTTTGTAAATTTTAGAGAATATTTCTTATAGTGTGGTGAATCCCATATTTCATGATTATGTAAAACCAATACATGTTTAGGTTTCATTTTATTTTCTCATATTATTATTTTTTTCACCACAATTTAATTCTATTACTCCTTGAATGCACTTTGTGTTAATTTCTAACCAATTTCTAAAATGGAATGGAAATGGTGGTTTTAATGTAAAGGAAAGGAATTTTATAATAAATTATAATTTTATAAATTATTTTATCAATGGGGTTGAATAATGAACATGAATTTTTTCAATTATTTCAAAATACATGTTAACATGTTTTTAATGACATAAATCAAAGGGGTTATCCTTACACTAATTTATTTAATAAAATAGATAACTATTTTAACTTATTTCTCCTTTTTATTTGGTTTACTTTATACTTTAAAGTGAAAAATAAAATTTTATACCTTATGTTCAAACCATAATTCCTGAAATGATTTATAATGGGGAAATCATCATCCACTTTATGTGATCATAATAGGAATGTTTATCTAACATCATTTTCACTGGTTTATTTGTTTGTATAATGTTTTTTTATTTCCACTCTATTTCACACGTCTTAATTTATGTTTATTTATTTTCATAAGGAATATGATTTTATGGGTGGGATGTTGTGTGTGAATCTGTATCTTGTTAATGATGTAGAATCTAATAATGTATAATTTTCTTTTCTATTAGAATGTTTAACTTTTCGGTTTGTCCTATATACATTTTCCATTATGCAGTGATTAAATCTACATCTATTTTGATTATAAATATTTTATTCAGTTTTGTATTTCATTAGGATTGAAGTATATTTACATATCCACTATTTAGAGGTGTATCTCATTCATTCATCATTACTATTTTTATATGATTGTCTAACTCATGGATTATACATTTGGATTCCCTATGATTTCAACCACTAGTTTACCATTATTTGAGATTTAATCCAATATCATGTGTATATTCTTGAAATCCATGCACTGGTATCCAACCCATGGGGATAAATAGAACCCTTTGAGAGTTGTGGAAGTTCAGATTTTGTGTTGAGTTTTTTTACTCCTAGATAGTTCATTACAAACTACATATCTACACTAACCTCATTCAGAAAATAATAGACATGAGGTCCACCAAAAAGTATTGTCCCATATTAACTATATCCCTCATTAATGTTAAATTATGATTTTCCAATTATAATATATGTTCCTAAATCAACAAACCCACTGGTATAAGATTATATATGAGTCATACCAACCCCAATTAATTCTCAATATCCTGATGGGATAAATAAGTACAATTTTAAAATCTGATTTATTTTCCTCTTTCCCACAATACACAAATGGTTCTGAAATAAACTGAATAGACCTTGAAGGAGATGATTATCAATGTTGAAACACATCTCCTTGAGGGAATTTCCCAATAGTAACCTTCTGTCATGTCATTTTTATAATATAAGAATACACTATCAAATTTTCTCCCTCCAATGAATAAAATTTCATAGTTAATAATCTTTTCCCCTTACTCTTTATGGAATGAGTATTTTTAAAAATACAACTAAAAAATATACTATAAAAGGAATCCTTCCCTACACATTTCAAACTATTATTTTTTATATCTTATCTCTTTAATCCGTACACAAATTGTATCTTTAAAACCATTTGTAAATTACTGGTATCCTTTCATTCACAGAAGGAGGTATAAATGCATAATTCTAATGAAAATAGTTTTGAGAAGGATCAAACTCATAATTGTATGTATCTAGTTTATACCCATATTAATCATTTAAATTCTTATATATATTATATCAAAATATTATTCTCTAATCTAATGATGTTATATTATCTTGTTATTATTCTGTGAAAATTATATTACAATTATAGAACAAAATAATGGTGACTTTAGTACAAATATGTTTTTCATCGCTTCGCGTAGCCACTCGATGGAATGGGTCATGGAAAGAACACCCCCGTACTTCTCTGGAAAGGTATTGGGGGGATAAGGATCCCTTTACACACTAGTCTCCCTCTCACATCTATTATTTTTCCCCTTTCACTGACCTGTCATCTCTCCACTACTTCTCTCATATCGAAGTTATCCCTAATGTCCAATCCTATGTGAATGGAGTTCCATTAGTTCTGATTTTTATGTTGGTGTTCTTGAATGAATAGGAAATTTTGGATATCACTCTAGTTTCCCATTTATGGAAGAATAATCCTTCTGTTGATGCCTTTTACAAGTTTTTTTATCATATTAAAAGTTACATGATGGATCAGTTGTTGTCCTTTTAAATATGAAGAACATCCTGATTCATTTTTCAAATGAGGAAGACCAGATTTGTTCTTGAGATAATTATCCAAAAGTTATGGATGGATTTTGTTTCTCACTATTTCAGTGGTCTTTTGAATTTAATATAATATGTGACTCCTTGGTCATGGTGCTATAGATTCATTTGTCCGACCTTCAGTTACCTTTCTAGAATCCGGTGACTCTTCGGCTAATGGAAAACATGATAGGTCGATACCTTTGTTCAGATTCCCATTCCAGTGCAATTTTTTATCTTTTTTCATCAAGAATTCATGTGGACATAGATGTTTATAAGGGAACTTTGGACTCTATTATCTTTGAAAATGAAGGGAAACCTTGATGGAATCAGATGTTTATCTACGATTCTTGGGTTTAATTCTATTATAGTTGTCGTCGCTTGGGTAATGTATTTCACGATTGTTATTGAAGCTCCATTAATGCATATTGTGTCTCATAATTGGATTAACTGGGTACCAATGGAACTAAAAGTTTTGGGTAAACATGTTGGATTCTAAAATGAGAGTGTTTGATGAGTTCAAGGGATCGAACTAGGATGGGGTTGCTGAATCCAAGGATACTCCTCCTTTGAAAAAGGATTTCCTTGTGAATATTAATCCAATAGTCTAAGATGTATTTAGAAGACTACATCGTGACATTTCAAGTGGGTGCAAGGTTTTAAAGATTTAGTAGACTCTAATGGGAATTGTAATTCTGAGAAGTTGGATCAGATAAACAATGATACCAAATTTGATTCATATATGGAGGTTGTGCGGTTAGGTAAGTGAGATGGCACTATCCATGTGTCTCATGAGGTTAGAGAGGTAGATAAAACTAATGAAAAGGTTAAGGCCCTAAAAAAATAGTTAATAGAGTGATAAACATTTGGGTGGTGTCATCTGTTATGTTAGATAGTCCATTTTAAGGGTAGGCAAGTGAAGGGTCGGTGGAGGATCATGACGTAGCATGGGAAGAGAGACTAATGGGAGAGCAGGATATCCAAATGGCAGAATATAGTGAGGATTATTCTTTTCATATTTTAGAAGATAATGTAGATTTTTATGAATTCCATGGTAGATGGATACTCATCATAAAGAGGTGGAAGGGTCATAGAGACAACCGAGATGGAGGGAGTTGTACCCTAATTAAAGGAAATAAGTTAAAAGAGAAAAATAATTATTCCTACTTTCCCGAAAAAATGGAGACATGATCCAACAAAATATTTTTACCCATGAGGTAGGTAGGAGTCTAGTTGGAGGATCCTATAGTGATGAAACTTTCTTCCAACACGTTTAACAAGGTTTGGCCGTTTGGTGAAGGAGATTTGTGGGAATTAATTATTAAATGTTGGAGGAATCCTTTATGATCAACACCCTGAAATAGGATGGTGATAAGACAAATGAGACATTGCTACGTGTTTAAACTAATGAGGTAAATAAATCATGGATAAAAAAAATTGAATTCTAGTAAGAGGATTCAATACAAGGAAGTTAACCATTGAGAAGTTCATTCAGACATGGGATAAGTTGGCTTACTAGTTTGAGGAACTTATCTTGGATGATCTAGATATAGAGGTAAATAATATTCATTGGAAATTACTTAGGAATACTACATCTAATAGACTTAAATTGGATTTCAATGACCCATCTATATTTTATGACGATTGAAGATTTGTGTTTGTTCTAGCTAGGGTTGTCACATCCCATTAAAAGTGTTTGAAATTAAAAACCTAACTTTCAGGTCATATATAAAATAATCTAACACATTCATTAGTATAAAATATTTTTATCTAGGATGGTTCAACCACCAAAATGAACTATGTTATTATATAATCACTATTTATAATATAAATGAGTGTTAATCTATTAATAATTATAGTATATTATATTAATATATAAATTTTGTTACAATTATTTTCTCAAAATGTGAAAATAAATTTAATTTTCATTATAAATTAACTTGTTATCATTGAAAGATTACCAAAAAAACATGCATGTTCAAAATTCTATTATCATAAGACAAACCCATAGTTCTATTCAAATGAACACGAGATTTCAAAAATTATTCCAAAAAAATGATTTCAATACCATGACTACTATATGAAAGATGAACATTTTTTCACATAAGTATGATCAATATTTAATTTATGAATCATAGATTAAATTATTTAAATAACTAACATCTAATGAATAAAATAAAAATTACTAACTAATATATTTGTAAAAAATAAAAATAAGTGAATTTTATAAGAGTAAAACATGTGAATATGGTTTTAAATAAGTGATTATAATGGAAACCTTTATTATACTGGATTTTAAATCACCTTCATGTAATTTGATATGAAATTTAACAATATGTTTCCAAATATCATGTGGAAATCATGATTTTTTATTACTATCCAGGAATTTTTCTATTCCATTCTTATAAATAACAATTTATTTCCCTATTTTTTAGTCAATCTTATTCTTAAATAACTCCTTGGAATTTAAACACTCTTTATTTCAAAATTCAACAAAAAGTATTCTTTTTAGTGGAACCAATCTTATCTCTTCTTTATGTTAGGATTATTTCTCCTCAGACCATGTTTTATTATTTTTTACAATATTTCCTTATCCCTAGAGCTGTTATTTTTTATGTTCAATTTCTATTAATTTTTTTTTTCTTCACAACTGTGTGAAATAATTTTTTACACACATTCTCTTTATGTAGCCATTATAATCAGTTTCCACATTCAAGATACATTTTCTTATTCTCATAGTTCTTCTATATAATTTTTACTCACAATCTAATTATCTTTTTATAAATAGATTGATTTATAATTTTTTAAATTCAAATTATAAAAAGTGAAGGGTATTTAAAAAAATCCATGAAATTTTATTTTCTCATATTACTTGTTTTTAATCCTATAAATATGCTTTCAAGTTTCTTATTCTTCATAAGAGATATGAAATAATGATACCTTCCACTATATTTATATAGATTTATTGTGATGATTTCTTTTGAGAATCTTCATGAAACTCATTATTTATCATGTTTTAATTAATTTATGATTGAATAATGAATATTTTCATGTTCATATGTAAAAAATATGTATGGTTACTCATTATGTGTTTTGTGTGAATGGAATTATATAGCCCAATAATGTTATTTTTAAAGCTTTATATGTCATGAATTTACATGTATGGGACTATGGAGTTAATGCAGTACACTATGTATATGTGAATATAGAGTGAACCCAATCTACTATGGGATATGTTCATACTTTCACAATGGTCTAGGATGTGATATTTAATATAACTAATGATTTTATATAAGTATTTATGTATTAAATTATTTTAAAATATTTATATTTTATTCCAAAAAATAATTTTATGTTTTTATAGATATAAATATTTTTCATATGATTCTACACTGTCACACCTCATTTAGTATGTTATGGTAAAATACCTATTTAATGTTTCTTGATTTTTGATCTATTTTTTAATGGTTACATTTTACTCATGTTATATTCATGAAATTTACCTAAGTATTAATAAAAAATGACCATATTATATTCATTTATGATCTTTGATTAATATACATGACTCTAAACAATTAATATGCATATGAGGTCACAATTTATCAGGATCTCATTCCCTATATAATAGTAAAAAGTATTATAATTGTTATATATAAATGATTTCTTGAATGAATATTATTCATTGGGAATTATGTATAATATCTATAAAATAATTTGGTTTTGAGTACAATATTCATTGAAAATGAACATATATGTTATAATTTGTTTATTTTAAATTTCAAGAATTTTTTTTTCTAATGATGTAATATAAATGTATTTTTTGGTTTGGTCATCTCAATTTGATCAAAGTGTGGTTTAAATAAATTAAGTGATTCGATTATGTACAATAGGGGAAAAATTAAATCAACCAAAGGTGAACCAATATATTTATTGGATTAACCAAGAGTTCCCTAATTTGAAATTAATATGATATTCATTGAAGTGAAAATTTCATGATTAGATACATCATAGTATTTATTTTCATTTTATTGTGTTATTTTCTATAAATATTATTTTTTAATACTCATAATAGCCTTTTCTATTATAGATAATGGTTTTATCCATATTGAAATTGATTTTACAATGAGTGTGATTTGTAATATAAGGATTTTCTTACTGAGAAACCAAAAGGTGTGGGATCAAGTGTTAAACATATCATTACTAGGATCACCCAATACTATCAATGTATGAAAAATAACATTGTCCATATAAACCATCTAAGGAAACAATGGATGGAACAAATCTTCATTATGTCCTCCATGTGACAATGACCACATTCTTATTTTGGGACTCATAATCCACTTATTATTGAGAAATGAAAAAAAAATATAAAAGTCATTTTTCATTTTCCAAATCAAAATGTATTAAAAAATTATATGTTATTCATTTCAAATTAGAATTTGATCAATTGTATACTCTCATTAATAATAGAAAAGGAAGAAAAAAATCTATTCCATGGAATGAGATGAATCTAAGTTTAAAGTTTCAATAAATATTTTCCATAATTGCATCACAATATAATGGAGAGACAATGACATGAGATGAAGAAAAATGTTAATGAATCCATTGGTATATAAGAAGAAAAAATTAAGACAACCAATTTATAATTTTTGTTTTATCATTAGACATAAAAGAAAAAAATATCATCTTTATAGTGGATTAAAACCATTCCTATGAAAGGATTTGTCTATAAGAGAAATTGGTACCTATGAAGAAACTACTTAATGTCATATCAAGGTGAAGATAGTAATTATAGATTCATGTTATTGTAATTTTTTTTGGGAATGAAAATTGAAATTTATGTTCCTAGAATCTAAAATGACAAAACTAATGGAGTAATGAAATTTTTTCTTCCATGACATTAAAAATGTTGGAAGATACATGGAGGGATATCCCTCAATGGAATTGGGAAATGAGTCTTATTATAAGAAATATACCTCAATAAAATAATTGTTAAATAAATATGAAGATGAAAAATAAGTAAATTTTTTAAAAGAAATATCAAACTAATATACTAGGCACAATTTATTGCTTAAATTATTTGGATAAAGGATATTTAATAAACCTATATAGTAAACTAGAAGTTTATGATTAAAACTAATATTAGATACCTCCAAACATAAGGAAGAAAGATAAATCATATAAAACCAGGTCTACTGATGTGGATTAGGAAACCAAACTAATAAAAGGTACACCTATAATTTAATCAAAATCTATTAATATATTATCCAATTCATGTTCCATATACACCTTCGTAAAAGGGACATTTTATATGGGGATTAATTCACTACCCAAATTAATATATATTTATTCACTGGTTAAAAATAATATTGGTGCATTGATTATAAAACATGTCTATAGATACACAAATAGATTATTGTTGGAATATTCCTGCTACAAATATTTTTTACCACCCTGAAGAAATAATTTATGTGTTTTTGGGACATGTATTCACAATCTCTTCATTGATATTATTTAATTTTTTTGGATAGGGAAATAATATTATATATCCCCAATAAATGGATTATTTTATATTAACCCTAGGTTGACTATGAACTCCCTATGTAAGTTACATCCCTTCATTGATATCCTTCGGTTTGATTCGTGAAGGGATGTTGCTGGAGGCGGTCTGGTTTTCAGCCTTGAAGAAGTTGATGTTTTTATAAGATGTTATGTAGTTTTCATTTTGATTAGAAGGTGAAATCGTGTTCTATCATTGGCGATTTTGATGCCTTAGTGTGATGTTTTACGGTCTTTGTTTGACATTGGAAATGAGTCCTTTTCAAGGGATTCAGATTTCAGGGATGTGATGATGTCGAGGAGTGGATTTCCAACAGCGTGCCTCGAGAATTCATGGACCGAGGCGATGCCTTGTTGGTTTTTGAAGGTTGGATCCTATTTTTGGAATTTGAAATCTAAATTTGTGTTTTGAAGTTTTGGGGTGGATTTTGGATCCTATTTGTGATGTTTGAAACTTGGTATCTTACTATTTGAAATTTGGCCTATTGTGAGGTTCCCACTCACCCCTAAAGTGGATTACTCAGAAAATTAAAAAAAGGATTTGAGTGGAAGTTACATCCCTTCAATTGTTCTGGATACCCATTAATGGTGTATTTTAGATCAGATAGTTATAGAAAAATATAACAAGGAAGATATTATTTTTGTTGAAGAATATATCATTGTGTATCAGTCTCTTCCCACAAATCAGGGTGTTTTTATTTTTATAGTACTCATACTGGGTGTTAAGACTATATCAATGTATATTTATAGAATGTACCCAATTGAATTATATGAATTAAACAAGAAACTCCCCAAAAACCCAGATAAGGGTTTCAAAGACCTTATATATTCACTATATGGTGAACCAATCCTCTTTACTAAGATTAAATATAGATCAATTCATCTCTTTATTGATTATTATGAACATATCTTGATGAAGATCAGGAATAAGTATCTTATAATGTATATTGATGAGTTTTTTGTTCAGTTGTGAGTAGGTCAATAGATAAAAACAGATTGAAATTTGATCTAGATATCATTAAATATATGTAAAAACATATGATATACCAAATATAATCTTTTATACAATTTAAAAATAGTATGATTTAATAATGATTTCTTTTAAACATATGAATTCAACATTATGTTCATTTACTTGATTTAGAGTGTCATTATATATTAACACAATTAATATAAGGAACTATTTATGGGTGATTTTCTTATATTTTCAATGATCAATGAAGACCATAAATATTATTTTAGAATTTAAAAAAAACCCTAATAAATTATAAATTATATGCAAAATTAAGTATGTATGAATTCTAACTAAAAAATATTCATTCTTCAGTCATGCCATCATAAGAGAATGTGTATTTTTTGACCCTTTGATGAATGAGGTCATTAAAGAATGGACTAGAATAACCACTTTAATAGAGAATCATAAATTTCATGGATTTTTTGGACAATACAGATGAATTTGGAAAATTCTTCATGACTATCAAATACACTAACCATATAAAATAAAAGGTAGTCAAGTTCTTTTAGAGAGGTAAATTTGAAGAAAATTTCAAGGAGAAAAATAAATTATTTTCACCACAACTATACTTATACTACCCTATAGTTATTTATGGTTTGTGGTAGATTGTGTTGTATTAAAGATGTTATTGGTATGTGTACTCATGTAAATATACATGGTGGTTGATTATACCTAATTCCAATGTATGATTCATGGGAAGATATCCTAATTATTTATTTGGAGAAATTCATTGTAATATTTATATTAAAGATATATAAGCACTCTCTCTATAGTCAATATTTTGAATTTTATATTGGTTAAAATAGCATAATGTATATATCCTAGCATAAGGTTTTCAACATGAGATAAAGGAGATAGTTTGGGGTGATCAGTGGCTATGACTACTCAATATATTATAACATTAAGAAGAAAATACAATGGTCGATTCACTCATCATGAATAATCATCATACCTTATCCACGATGTAGATTTAAAGAGTCCAAAAACTAATTTATTTTCACTAGATGGACCTTAGAATCATAATAGAAGGGTTAAAATAATTTCTTTCCAAAATGAATTTTCACTCATCTCTTTATGTAAAGATCAAGGGGGTATTAAAGGAGAATATTTTTTTATAAATTATATTAAGAAATACTCAATAGTTCAACATAAATATAGATGAAATTATAATATTTGTGAAATGAATATGCATCCTTTCAATACCAGGTTTGAAAAATAATTTTATTATATTATTCAAAATGATTTTCTTTCTCTGTCTATTATAAAATCAAATATATTCTTGGGGATCCTAACGTGAATTTATTAGGGTAAAACATAAAGAGGGAGATTATATGTAATGAACAAAATATTTATGTGTGTTTGTATACATATATGTATATTTGATTAAATTGAAATAATAATACTATAGTTTATAAAATATAAGTGTTATGGTAAATAAATTAGAATATATGATTATATAAATAAAATTTATTAATATTATGATTTTTATATACATAAATAATTATATATATATATCTAATGTTAAAAAAATAATGATTATTCAAAAATCTAGTATTATAATATTTAAATGGAAATGTAGATATTGTTTTTGTTTCTAACGCTTTCATTGGGGCACACGCATCCGTCTGTTTGAGGAGGATGAGGACACAATGACTGTTTCCCTGTATTCCAACTTTCCAAAGGTAGGTGGCATCCATCACTTATTCAGGGATATTTTCTCCTTGATCGAGGATAATGGGATGTCAGTTATTCCTTTGGTGGATAACTCCTTGGAAATTATCACCTAGTCTATGTCTCCCATATATATTAAGACGTTGTTCGTGAAACTCTTCCCAGTGCCATATCTTCATTGACTCCAGTTAATTACACTACTTTTATCAAGAAATTTCAAGGGGTCTGGTTAGGGTAGAAACCTTTAGTCAGGAGAATAATCACGTTGGACATCACTGAAGGGTCTGGACATTGTTACACTAGCGCGTTTGGGAATATTTTCCTTATTATAGAGATTCTAAAGGGTGCAGAATCCCGAGGAATCCCACATCGAATGTGGGGAATTATATTCAATAGGAATTTCTCTGAGGTTTTCCTCAGCTTCACATTTTTAACACAGAGTTTTCCGCAAGTTTAACATCTAGCGGAGAGAGATCAGACTGATCAGAATACTAACTAGAGTAAATCAGATGGGTGCAACCCCCAGAGGGGAAACTGATTCTAGGAGGTGAATTGATGTGATCTCACTGGGATGTGGCAGCTCGAGTAAAAATTAAGATGAATAATGGATGGTTATGTGAAGTGGATGGATAATGAGATGGAGTTGACTTGAGGGCGACAGTGATGTTGGGCTTGAGCCTCAAAGACACTTTCTATGTATCCTTGTGGTAGGGAATCAAAGTCTGCATAGTTAGGGATGGTGTATAGGATCAGGTTGTGCACAGAGAATAACGACTCAATGATATATTGAGGCTTACGTGTGGTTAGTAGCCCAAGGATGGTTTGACATCACTCAGACAGACCAGATATATGGGTCCCAATGGAATGGACTATAACAGCTTACTAATGGGTTTGGGTTGACAATGGCTTACTGCTGAATGGGGATCACAATGGATTACCACTGCATGAGGGTCACAGTGTATTACCATTGGGAAGGAGATCATAGTGGCTTACCACTGTGTGAGGTTCACAATGGATTACCGCTTAATAGGGGATAGTTTAGTCTCATGAGAGACAAAAAGGGCGTATAGATTAATTTAATGAAGGATGGGGTTGAACTGACGTGAAATTGTATAGACCAATGGGTATTGGGATTGAACCTCATGGAGGCTTTCTACGTACCTTTCCGTGGCAAGGATCAAAGTCCACGTAGTTCGGGATGGTGTTGGTGAGGTGACTTAAAGTGGTCGGGACCAATAGTTGTTAGGATAGAACCCAAGGAGGCTTTCAACGTACCTGACCTTGGCAAGGATCGAAGTCCACATAGTTCAGGAGGGGTTGGTGAACTAACGTGGAGATGGTCGGGACCAATGAATGGTGGTCTTGAACCTCAAGGAGGTTCCTATGTACCTTGCCTTGGCAATGATCAAAGTTCACGTAGTTCGGGATGGTGTGGGTTCTACATGCTAAGGAAGCCCAAAGAGGATTTCATGGTCGATGCATGATCTGAGCCCACGTGAGTAATTCTCGGTGTGAGAAACAAGAGGCAGCAATGACCTGACGATCACATCACAAAAGGTGTATTTGTGGAGCGAAATGGTGCCTACATGTAGTTAGCCGCCCAAAATGGAAATAGGGGCTTATGTGTGGTTAGCAGCCCAAAGAGAAAATAGTGGATTATTCATGGTTAGTAGCCCATGGATTTGGATATTGGGACTTAATCCAGGGTTGAGGCTCGGTGGAGACAATGCCCAAAGGGAGAGGTATTTGGCATATAAGAGAGGAGGGCTCTGGTGCCCATCCCCCCCCCCCCTCTTTGGTATTTAGATAGGAATAAGATAGGAGGAGAAGAGGTGCTAATTCCCACAAGAAAGGTTAGGGGATTACACCAAGATGTTTTAACTTCCCCACAGAAAGATGCTACTCCATCAAAAAGTATCTCATTCCATGTGAGGAAGATCTCACTCCCGTAGAGATGAGCAGATGTAGAGAATCTAAAAGATGGGGAACCCCGCGTATGATGCAAATGGAATGGTCATAGTTTAACATCATGTGATAAGGATGATGGTTCTTTTCAGTTTAACGTCTTAAAACTTGGACTATACAGGTTCTCTCCGCACCCCTAGGACTTACATAACCAGAACGCTTTAACCCTTGGTGAAGGGAAGGCACTGACAACACCATAGTGAGGGGTTGTTATGGAGTGATATGATGAGGGGTCTACGTTAGTGTGTTTATGCAAAGAATCAATAACCATTATCGTTCTTGGGTTCCACTAAAGAGTGGAAATGATGGAAGGGGCTTATGCATGGAAGATTCCTAGGTACCGCTATGGGGTGACAATAGTGAATGGGGCTTACGCCTGGAAGTAGACCATTTTCCACAGAGAATCAGCAATGATGAATGGGGTTTATGCATGGAAGCAGCCTTAGTGCTGGTATGGAGCAACAATGGTGGATGGGGCTTATTCCAGGAAGCTGCCTGGGTACCGCTAAGGAGGGGAAATAGATGTGTGGGGCTTACATATGGACGTTGCCCGGGTGCTGCTATGGAGCAGCAATGGTGAATGGGTATTACACAAGGAAGCTTCCCGGGTTCCTTCCTCATGTCTGGCCATGAGGGCATCCCAACTCACTTGTGGGTTGAGGTATATATTTGGGCTTACACCTATTCACTAGTGCAGAAGCGGGATAACACCAAGGGCATTGGAATCAGTTCGAACAAAGGAAGATGAAAAGTGTGAGTCACATTCCCAACATTCAGAATGCAATGAGGGTGGGGTGATGATGGAGGATAACTATTGACCGTGTTCGAAACACAACATCCATATCATGTTATCTTTAGATGGGGACAAACAAATGGGGGTCGACTGCCGACCGTGTTCAAAACACATGACTGAACTCGAATTGTTGACCAAATTCTTCTAGGGCGTTGGCCCAAGATGGTAGGTGAGAAGATGCGGCATGGGACTAGTCCATTAGGGGGTCCCTTCAGATATGGAAGAGGATGATGATTTGAATGAAGGACAAACAAATCATGAGGTGAAGTGATGGAATGTTTGAATGGACTCCCACACTACTGAAATTATGCTACTATAATCATGGCATGAGGGATATTATGCATAGCACATATGACATCTCTTCTTTGGAACAAGAGGGGTCTAGTTATTAATGACATGGAATAGCACAGTTTATAGTCATGTAGAGAGGACTGTTGGCTTCTTACACTTGGAGCATAAGACAACTCTTGTTTGGAGTAATAGGCATCCTATATTTTTCATATAGGGAGTAATATAGTTTATAGTCATGTAGAGAAGACTATTGGAATCTTATGCTAGGCACATAAGGCATCTCTTATTTCGAGCAAGAGTCATCCTATGTTTGGCACATATGGTGTACTATATTTTATATACTTGTAGGGAGGACTGTTGGGAATATGGTGCCTAGAAATCATTGGTGTTGTGTCTTATGCAGGGGCGGCCCTTTCTGGTTCAACCTGGCGTAAGAGTCAGGTGATGGGGTTTGGATGAGTTTCTTGAGGAATGGTTCGAGTCAAGGTACTCCAGGAATTGATGATGAGAATCTGAACTCATGACATGAGAAACGATCCAAGAGGAACATGTTGACTCAAGGTGTTTCATGGTATGGAGAGGAGTTTCTCAAATCATGGTATTCCATAGGTGGAATGTGGACGCGAATAAGGGCACAATAGGGAAGGCCTGCACGAAATAGGGTTGGATTTAATGCAATAGAGGAGTAATTGCATGCAATAGGGGAGGATTTTGCGCAATAGGGGATGTGTGCACACAATAGGGGACAATGCACACAATAGGGAAGGAATTGCGTGCAATAAGGGAGGTTGGCGTGCAATAGGGGATCTTGCGTGCAATAGGGAATGTGTGCGCGCAATTGGACAGGTGAAGAACTGGTGTGTGCAAAATTTTGCATAGTGGCACTGTTGCATGTAGAAATAATGTTTTTCACACAAAACTGGGCACTTTAGTGGTTTTGTGTGAAAAAGTGATGTTTTGTGCACAATATGTGGGTTTACGCACATTTGCGGAAAATGTGGACTTACACGCATTAGAGCGGCAACCAACCTCTGGGGGCCCCTCCAGGAAGAAGGGGGTGCACATGTATTTATTGGAAAATCCTCGATTGTCAGTGCACGTAAAATTATGTTCCAATTTTAAGCACAAATCCATTTTGCACACAAGATTCCATTTTTAGGTGCAAGATTCCATTTCTACGTGCTAGATTCCATTTTTACTCGCAAACACGTACTTTTCCCTGAAACCATCCTAGATGGCCATTTCCAGCAGCCTGACTTTTAGTGGTCATATCATTTGATCCCTAACTCCATTCGGGATCCACAAGTAGTCAAATAGAAGATTTCGAAATGAGCTATGCTCCGAGATCATGTTCGGCAGCATTTGGTGAATTACATGGATGCGTTTTCAGGTGCCAATAGTTGTACTTATGATATTAAGGTAAATTAAATGTATTCTATGATAAAAAAGGATTTTAAGAGTTTTACTTATCAATAAATATAAAAAATAAAATTATAAGAAACCAGAATAAATAAATAATAATGTATTTAATAAAAATAAAATATAAAAGAGATAGAAAAATTAAAGGTAGATAATCAAAAGAAAATTTATTAAATTATTACTAGTTGGAGATATATATATATGCATAAACATCAAAAATATATTTAATAATATAATTAAATATTTTAAACTAATTGATTATACAATTATATATGATAAATATATATATCTTTTGAATGTATATACATATATATAGGAGGTTACATCATGTATATCTAGAAAAATATTTAAATGTTGAACTACTAACAATAAAATTAAAAAAGACTAATAAATGAATACATATATATATATATATATAAGAGGAGGTTATTTCTCTTCTATTGGAGGGAACCCACCACCGTCGCCACCTTAAATCATATGAATTCCCATGCTAACACTCGTAGCAGCACATCCCACCATCACTTTCATCAGCTCGGTTGAGAACTGTCAGTTTTGTCATATTCTACCTCACTAGTTTCACACTACACCCCACCACTGTCATATTTCCCCTAATTTTTGAACATCACTTCAACTTTATACCCTTAAAATATTTTCACACATAAACACACAAATTTTCTCATTGTCTCTACTACTAATTATACAAAGGAATTATATGATGTGGTAGTTTTGAAGACAAGCGATGGTTGTTTGGTCTAGAAAGATAGATATTATAATGGCTAGTGTCATGCAATATGATAACTCTTCTTCTTATTACAAATTAATAAATTATTTATTACATATTATTTCACATAATAAACCTTGTAATATTGATAATTATAGTGCCTTTGAGAATTAGTTACATTACAGAAAAATTTAAAATAGAAAAAAAGAAATCTTTATTGAAAAATTCCATGACATGCTCGCACTTAAAATTGCATGGGATAACCTATGGAAATACATAAAAAATTGGTGTGAAATAAATACCAGTAAGGGAATAAACATGGAATACTATAACTGGTAATACATGTTAAAATATTTGTGTATCAATATTACACAAAAGATGTGATAATCATAAAAATGAACAACAAGGCATGGTGTAACATGATAACATAAAGAAAACATGGGAAATGTTGAAACAAATTAAAAAATGAATCATAATCATAGGTAAAGGATAAATTCATATAAATTAGGATAAAAAAATTCTTTTAATGGATTATTTTCACTACCTAATCAGCTACATTATGTCTCATGAGGCTAAAATATTACCTAATCCATCAGAGTTTTATATAATTCTAGGTTCACCCATCACATTCATTTTATTATCATACATAAGTGTGCCACACATATCATACAACATTGATTCATTCATCATCATATTATTTTCCATGATAAATTAATATTTAATACAATAATTTAATTCCCCAATAAATAAATTTATGTGCATAAATTTTAACACCCTTTGTAGGAAATGGGTTCGGGTATTCACTACAGAATTATTTGTCATGAAAAATCATAGTAAAATTTCATCTAAATAATAGGGTAAATTAATGATTAATAAAATAGATTCATGGGAGAAAAATTGGTCAACCGTAATTTATACATTATATGGAGTGTAATTGGGACTTTAAAACACATATCCCAACATTAGTAATTGGCAATATAAGGCACAACACAATGAAGAATCTTGAATAAGGGGAGAAGGAAAAGAAACCTTACTAAAATTATTTTTTGTAATAGGTGTACATAAAATCTCATGGAAGGGATTAATTGGAGTGAAAGGGGTCTATAATCATTTAAAAATAAAATATTCTATAAGGGGGTTATAGGAAAACTTACCAAAACAACCAAAAAATAAAAATAAGAAGCATAACATAAAAAGTTTCTTGAATGGAAACGTGAATAAAGAAATCCATTACATGAGTGTTTGAATCCAAATTCATGGGATGTGCTTCTTGAGAGCTTAGGTGATCCGTGGGAGAAATATAGAGAGTTGAGGATAGATTAATTATGTGCTACATGAATTTCTAGTGAGGATAATTGGGATGTTGGGTGATTTTATATAGGAAAAGTCTTGGGGATTCTTTATCATTTCTCAAACATAGGTTTTGGGATCTATATAATAAAATAACCCAAAACACAATCATTATTTTGGTTTTGACCATGGTTTAGGCCACTAAATAGTGGTTTTAATTATATAATTACAAAAATGTATTAAATATTTAAAATCATACCCCTACTAATGTGGAGGCTTGTAATACTCTTAAAGAAATAATTTTCAAACCATAAATGATTTCATAGGTTTTTAGAGGATTCATAGTTTTGTAATAAATTGAATAAAATAAACATAAAATCACATTATTTTAATGGTTAAAAATTTATTTGGTATTGTATACCCTATATAGTATTTATTAAAAAACCTTTGATTCATTATAATGTCATAATACGAAATGTATATTTATACAGTATTTAATTTTTGCCCGAAAATTAGAATATCTCATAAAATTTTGAAAAATTTACAATGGGATAATTTAGAAATTATGATATAAAAAATATTCATTTTATAAAAATAGACTTCTAAATATATATATTTTCACCTTTAAAACAATAATCTTTATTTATGGACAAATGTTGGGTTTTTTGACGATTACAGTTTTCGAACCCTTATAAAAATTACACTTTTTTTCATAAAAATTAGATGATCATCAATATTTAATAAAAAATTTTCTATAGTAATATTTTATTAAAATGTTAATTATTTCATAAATCCATCAACTCATAAAAATACATTCTTTAATTGAATTTTATTATAACAAAAAAAATACAATTTTCGATTTATTATATCAAAATAAAAATCATTTATAAAGTAACAATAATAGGATGGAAATATATTCATTATTCTATAAAAAATAATGTATGTACACATATTTATGGGCTCTTGATACATATCCTATTAACACAATAGAAAATTCCCTACAGGTAAGGTGTGAAATGTGAGACTTTCATGCGGTGGCTCGACGTACATGGTTTAAGTTGTGATCTCGATGATCTTAAAATTTTTCCTGTAAATGATTCTTCTCATGATATGTTTCTGGATCTTATCATGGGATGGTGAAGTTTATATACTAGTGATGAAATATTTATTTAAATCTCCAATAAATGGCCTTTGTAATGTATGATCTAACTGGTTGAGGATATCTCTTCTTTTGTCTATGTCAATTGAATATTTTAAAACCCTATATTTATATTAATCATATTGTTACTGTGAAATGGATAAATTGTTAAAAATTTTGATTCTTAATATTCTTTTGAATATTTTAGGTAATAATATAACCAAATAAGTGCATGTATTTTCTATAAACATAATACATAATTAGACATTTAAGTCAATCATAAGAGAAATTTTATTGATAACAGTTTGGGTCATTACAATCTTCCCCCCTTCAGTCTTTTTGTCCAATAAATTTTCATTTAAAATGGTACCTCCTATTAATTAAGAGAATTTTCAGGGTATGGTATGATCTTCCTCATAGGGGATACATTGAACAAATCATGTACTTGAGATAGGTTACGTGGAGGTGTTATACATTATGCCATCACTCCATTGTGATCAAGGATCTCAAAGGGACTGATGTATCCTCAACTAAGATTTCCCTACTTCTCATATATCATGACTTTCTTACCTGAAGATTTGAAGTGTAATAATATGTCTCTAACATAAAACTCTAGGTCTCATCGATTATTTTTAGCCTAGTTCTTTTGCCGACTCTGAACAGCCCTGATATGTTGTTGAATAGTCTTATACTTTTTTACCATTTCCTATACATTTTAGGACCTATCAGTTTTCATCCCCCAAATTCATCCCAAAGTGTTTGTATTCATTACCTCTTATAATAAATGACTTCCTTGGGGTCCATTTTAATGCATTAGTAGAAATTATTATTGTACGAGAACTCAAAAATATGAAGATTTTGATCCCATCATCATTTGAAGTCAATTGATCATGCTCTTAACTTGTTCTCAAGTGTCTGGACAGTTCACTCAGATTGATAGTCTTATTAGAATGGCTATCATTTTGAGGGTGATAATACGTGATGATGCTGAACTCTGTATTTAGAGCATGTTGGAGAATCTTATGGAACATAAATGTAAATAATGGCTCTCGATCTGATATAGTCGATAGTGGTGTTCCATGTAGCCTCACCACTTTTAAAATGTATATATTTACAAGTTTATTGAGAGATAATTAATCTCTAATCTCACTGAAGTGTGAATTATTTTTAAGAATATCCACCATAACGAATATAAAATTATTTTCTCTTGATGTCTTTGGAGGACTAGTGAAAAATTTAATGGTGATGTTTTCCCATTTCCATGTAGGTATGTTTATTGGTTGCCTCATCCTCTTGGATTTTTTCCTCTCCACCTTAATGTACTAACAAACAAGACATCTTGATGTATATTCCAGAATATCCTTCTTCAAATTTTCCCACCAATAGTTCTCTCATATATCTCAATACATCGTCAGGTCTAATAGATAGATGGAGAGAGTCAATCTATGTACATCATTCAATAGCTCCTTTAATTTAGGATTTAATGGTACATATAGTCATGACCCAAATTTCACAGCACCTTCTAAATTAACATTGAACAATGAGGATTCCCATTTTTTGTAGCTTCCAATTTCTTCTGAATTCTCACACAATCTATTTTAGAATACATTATATTTTCCAAAAGTGTCTGTTGAGCAATAATTTTTTAATGGATTGATAATGTTTTATATATGTCCATTCTATTCAAGTCTAATATGATCAAATCATCCAAATTTCTAATCATTGATGAAATTACAAGATCCTTTCTATATAGAGTTTATTTTACAATAGTTTCTTTCCATTTATGGTAGTGTATTGATGATTTATAGTCCTTGATCATCTTTAACCATAATTACTGGTGCATATTTACCACTTTCTATTTGAATATATACTTAAAGATTTTGTTATTAATATATATTTTATAGTTTTACCAAAAGAGGTAATGACACAATAGATTTAAAGAAAATATTACTACATCCAACCTCAGATCAATCTGTGGGTAGTTTTTTCATGAACATTCAACTTCCTTGAAGCATAAAATATCACTTGTTCATTTTGAATTAACAAAAAACCTAATCCTTTCTTGGAAGCATCGCTGAATACCACAAAATGTTCTCCACTTGTGGGTAGTTTAGGTATAAGTATTGTGATATGCCTAATTTTAAACTCCTTTAATATATCTTCACATTCATCATTCTAATAAAACATAACTCCCTTCTGAGTTATCTTGGTTTTAGGGTTTAAAAATAAGGAGATATTTTTCACAAAACAACGATTATACCTAGCTAATCCATAAAACAAAAAATATATTTAAAAAATCATAGAATCATTCATCCATAAATTTCTTTTTTTGAAGGGTCTATATATATCCCATTTTCTATGATGATATTCCCCATTAATAGGAATTTCTTTAACTAGAACACACATTTTTGGTACTTTTCATAATGATTATCCACTCATAATTCGTTAGAGTACTGCTCAGATGATCCTCATGCTCCTCCTTTATTATGGAGCATATTAGAATACCATCTATAAATTCTACCACATATTTTTCACTGTAATATATAAATAATGTATTCATAAATTCCCTAAGGACTTCTATAAAAATATTGTCTCCAAAGGGAGTTACTATGAACTCAGAGTGCTCGTACCATGTATGAAAAGATGTATTGGGGGTATCCTCCTTTATAAAAATAACTTGGTAATACCCTGACAACATATCCACCATATAGAATTATTATGATCCATGTAGAATATCAAAAAATTCATCAATCCATAGAAGAGGATACTTGTTCTTTATTTTTATATTTTTGAGCTCATTCTAATCCATGAAAAGATGCATTGACCCATCCTTCTTCTTTACAAAGCAGACTGGTGCACCCCATGGTGAATCACTTATGGTATGAACCCTTTATCTAGATGCTTATATCATTGTTTATTTGTCTCATCATGTTCCAAAATATCCATTCAATATGGAGTCTTGGATAATGGTAACACCCCATGTATAAGCTTGATAAAAAATTAAACCTCTCGACTAGGAGGAAGAACAAGAAATTATTTAGAAAACACTAAAACATATTCCCTCAGAATGGTAATTTGTTCAAGGATGATCATTTTCTTAGACTCAATCATTTTATCCAGATATTATTTTTCATTTGGTTACAATATCCATTATTGAGATGTTAGTTCTAAATAATATTCATTAATTTCCTTTTATTTGTATAGAATTAGAGGACGATTCACGAAACAAAGAATGAATTCCTCATAAAAGAAATATATGTCAGATATATATAGGAAAACCCAATTCATACCCAAAACGGTATCAAATTATACCAAAGGGAGTTTGAAAAAGTTTTTTGGGAAGTTCACTCAAAAAAATTTGAATGGGGAAGTGTTATATAATTTGGATGCAATAATTTTCAAATTTTATTTTTTCACCGATAGCTCAACCTCCCTGCTTTTTTGTGGTATTTGAATAGTTATTCTAAAATTTTGTGATATTGAGGAATGAGTAAAAAAAGAATCGAAAAGTAAATTCTCTATTCTTAAAGGAATAACTAACATACCTATCACTACTTTGTTGTTAGGATTCACCTCAGCAGTTGTGAAGGACAAATCTTACCCTTGATTCCTTAGTGGATGTTGGTTGTCTCCTAAAAACCTTTATTTATTTTATTGGTTTGAAAAGTAACCTAGTTAATTTTAGTTTAAGAAATGTTGTTTTTTGAGGGTTTAGTGGAGCATTAATTTCCTCCAATGCATTAGTGGGTTTCTCTTAATAACAATTGCTTGTTAAGTGTCCTTAATTACTGTACCTACAACATTTCCTTATCCCCATTAGGAAATTTCCTGGTTCTTATTTCCACACCGTTTACAAGTGGGGATGTTGAAATTTATTTTCTCTATTTGATTCCTCTATCTGGAATCCATAATTAAACTAATTATTCTATTTCATACCCCCATGATACCCTTGAGATTCATTTATCTCTATCTCAAAATTAAGGGAACATAAGATAATTTCCCCATAGCTATCAAAGTCATAGATCAATAATGCTTTTCATAAAATAGTATTTAGCCCTCTAAAGATGTACTAAACAATGAATTTGGGGGTAACGGCATAGTTGGAGGCATACAAGTTATGTATTATGAAGTTTTCTTCATATTTCCTGATAAATATATCATCTTTTTTCCTAAGGGAATGAAAATCCCTAAGTCAAAGAGTTGGAGAAAATTATTCGTGGAAATTTGTTTTTGGAATTCCTTCTATACCATAACATCAATCTCTTACTCGAGATTTTTATTCATGATCGACTTTAACGACGGATCATATTCCTTGTCTATATAATGAGTAGCTTGTAATACTTGCCATTATCGGAACATTTAAGGATGGATATGATCTTCTCAATGGAGATGATCCATTTTTATATTGTTAAGGGATTGAATAATCCATTGAAATTTGAAGGCCTCTGTCGCATAGAGGTCTCAATTTTAGATTATTAATTCTTAGAGGGATTTAACTCCTCTTCCTTATGCAAGATTCTATTCATAACCTAATTCATCTTAGATAATATCATCATAATTGTTTCAATTTCTACTCCTATTAGGTTGGTTTTCTCATTGGGGTAGTCGTCACATTTCCCTTCACAATGGATCTTTACATAATTCCCCCCACTTCTGGGCATTAGATAGAATTAAAGAAAAATTAAGGATTGGTATTTTTAAACTATTAAACACATAATTATGAATCCAATGACATTAATGGGATAAAATATAAATTACATGTATTTTCTTTATTTATGAATTTCTAGGCTTCAATATGTGTTATCTACGATCTATTTTCTAACATATATTCTTGTGAGAATTTTTATTCCCTTAATAATGGTTCATAATGAGATTATGAATTTACAAAATCATATCCCATGGGAGTGTCAAACTAGGTGTTGGTAAAGGCTCGTTGTAGTGCCCTAGTTCTCTGTCAAGTCTATCTTAACGTGGTGTTTTTGGGTTTTACCCCTATGTACATCACTTCAAGAGCCAGATCCACCTATTTTATCTATATTTGTATGTTTTTTTTTGATAAAACACTTAATCTATACATTAAAAAAAAATTGGGATGTATTATTATACTTATTTTTATCCCTATGTATTTTTCTATAGTTTTCTTATCCTAATCCAATAAATAACTAAACTTTCATTTGATACAAACTATGACAACCCTTCTCTTTATTACAAATTAATGCATGATTTATTAAAAAAATTACACATAATACAACCTAGAATATTAATAGGTATATTTTCTTTAGAAATTAGTTACATTACATAACAATTTAAAATAGTAAAAATAATATCATTATTGATAACTTCTATAATATGATGGCACAAAAACTGCATGGGATTACCTGAGGACAAACATAAGAAAGGGGTGAGCTATAAATACCAGTATGATAATAAACATGGAATAATATGAATAAGGTTAAAAATTTATACAATAAGAGTATAAAATGGATAAAAAAGTGTTGAGAATCATAAACATGATTAATGAGGCATGATATAACATTATAACATAAAGGAAACATGAGAAATGTGGAAACAACATAAAAAATCCATGATGAACATAGGTCAAGGATAACTACCTAGACATCATGATGGATAAAGTCTTTTTATAGACTCTATTCAATACATCATCCTTTACCTGAAGTATCTTTTGACTAAAACATTATCCAATGCAATGGAGCACTATAAATTTTTTGGCTCAACCAAAACAATCATTTCATTTTCATGGTTAAGTGTAACACATAGATCACACATCATGGATTCAATCATTGTAATTTTTTTCCATGAGAAATGACTGTGGAATAAATACATGGAATCCCCAGATAAAGAGGAATAAGGGGATAAAGATGAAAATCATTGATATAAAATGGGTATGGTCATTCAATACACAATTTCTTGGCCAGGAAAATCGTTCTGAAATTTCGTCAACATAACGAGGTCAATTAATGATTCATAAAATGGGTTGAAGAAAGAGAAAGGTGAATCTAAAAATATATAAATAAAAAGGATAGTAATAGGTAAATTTTAGTACCTATCATGACATTAATAATTTGAAATAGAGGGAATAAGACATTGAAGAAACTAGAATAAAGAGGAGAATGAAAAGAACCATTACTAAAATTCAGCAAGGTAACATGTGTACATAAATGTTAATGGGACGAATTAATGGGAGTGAAAGGGGTATCTCATAATTTATAAATCAAATGGGAATTAAGGTTTTTTTATTAAAACATACCAAAACCACCACAAATTGAATCTAGAAGCATAACATAAAAGGGGTTCCTGAATTTAAATAATAAGAGAGAAGTCCCTTACATGAGTGTGTGACTCTAAATGCTTTGGAGGAGAATCTTGAGATCTTGGAGGCACCATGAGAGGACTCTAGAGAGTTTATAGAAGACTAAGGATTCCATCCAAGTATTTTGAGTGAATATAAATGGTAGCTTGGGTATTTTTATATAGAAAAAGAGTTGGGAATTATTTATTATTTATAAAACATTAATTTTGGTCTATATAATAAAATAACCAAAAAACCTTCCCATGGTTTTTACCCATGTTTTCTCCCAAAGTGAGGTGTATTTAATTATTGTATTCATCCAATGGATGAACTTATTAAAGTAATATCCTTTCTAATGTGGAGGTCAATCATAATCTTAATGAAATGATTTTAATTCATTAAAATATATTATAGGTTTTAGAGGATTCATATCGGCTTAATAAAATTAATAAAATAAAATTAAAAAAAATTATTTCATAGGGGTAAAATATATTTGGGTTTGGGTACCCTTTATAGTATTTATCAAATCACTTTTGGGTCATTGTGTGTTTATAATACACACTATATATATATGATATATAATTTTACTCAAAAATGAGACTATCTTAAAAAGTACTAAAAAATAACTATTGGATAATTTTGAAAATATGATTAAAAATATAATATTAATTTTATTAAAAAAATTCAAAATATTTTTATTTTCCCATTAAAAATAATAACCAATTTATATTGATAAATTTTAGGTTTTTTTTGACAAAAATAGTTTTTGAACCCTTATAAAAATTACATTTTAATTCATATAAATTGTATGATAATTTATATTGAATTAAAATTATTTAATAAAAATATTTTATTAAAAAAATATTTATTTCAGAAATCAATTAACTCAACAAAATAAATTCCTTAATTAAATTTGTATATTACCAAAAAATACAATTTTTTCTTTATTGTATCAAAATAAAAATAATTTATATTGTAACAATAATACGATGAAAATATATTCATTTTTATATAAAAAATATTGTACATACTCATATTTCTAGGGTCATGATCGTATCCCTTTAATACACCGAAAAACACCCTAAGGGAAATGTGAATGATGTTAAGACTTTCATGGGGTGGTTCTGCATACATGGTTTGGCCCATTATTTTATAGAGCATGAACATATAATAAAAACGGTCTCAATCATACTGAATTTGTTGGATATTAGTTTTGATCATGGTCAAGGGGAAATCCCAATGATGTTATCTACATTTTAATCATTGATAAATGGGATTCATAGGGTATGATCCTACTAGTTGAGTCCATCACTTACCTTTTCTATACCAATTGAACATGATGTAATAAAACCTAATAAGTGATTTTTTTTCTATAACCATAAAAAATAATTATACATTTAATGAAATCGTAAGTGGAATTTTATTTATAATAGTTCAGGTAATTACATGCATATTTTAAACTAAGGGTAAATGCACATAGCATTGGACCACATGGTATTACTACTGATAAAATCATATAATTTTATTTATCAATAAATGAATTTATTGATAATACAATACATCATACTGTTTTCCATGGAAAATAAAGATAAATCATAGGTTGATACAATTTTTAGTGCTTACCACATGCCTATCAAAACATATACTCATTTATAGGATGCCAAATACACCATAGTAAATAAAAAGGACCCCCTCCTTGGGTGTTATTACAAAATATATTATTTTATTCTTATCATAAATAAGGAATGTGAGAGAAAAAATGAATAGATTTTAGGAGTTTCCTTTGGGAGGAAGAATTATGGAAAGGGTACAACTAGAAAGACCAGGTAAGAGGAACATATAATTTTAAAGTATATGTTGATGATTTAAAAAATTTTAATTTTTAGAGGTTTTTTATTTCAAAATACAACAACTATATAAATATTTTTAAAACCATAATTTTAAGGTAAATTAGTTCTATTTTTTATTCAAATTGTCCATCATTTTATTTACACCTCATAATATTTTTTTTTCAATATAGTTTTATAGGAGAATTTCTAAATTTCAAATTATAGTATATAAAATATTTTAATTTATTTTTTGACTTTTAATTCATACGAGAAAATATTATTTTAAACAATTTATTGTGTTTCTCCCTCAACTCTCTTAAATTTTGAAAAAGGAACAAGTCTTAATTTTATTATAAACCCCTCTTGGGGAAACAATTTCAAAAGTTATCATTTCATGTGAATGTTATTTTAATTAAAGTATTTATTTGAATATTTTTAATATAATTGGATAATTATTCCATAGGGATTATGTTTTGTTGTTATTTACCAATTTATGAGATAGATTTTTCATAAATTATTATGTTTTATTAAAATAATCATTTCCTTTGATAATCTTTTTATTTCGTTAACATGGAAGCTCCCTATAACTAGATTATTATATGGCCATTCATTTTTTATTCTCTTACGACATCCATGTATGTTTTATATTAACTCATTCTATAATTTTATTATCTTTGGTTTATTTTCAATAAAATATACATAAATACATAATAATATATATATATATATATATACATATTCACTCATATGCATAAATAATCATATAAATATATGAATCCATTATTTTAGTTTTTTAATACATGATTGAAAAAGTGAGGGAAAAATGGGGAAAATGACATATTTTATTATAATTATTCATTTAGAATTTGTAACAATCTTAAGGATTTTGGGAGTGAATCCAACTATCCAAGATGGGTAGACCTTATATATCCTTCAATGTTTCAAGCAGCCACAATGTTTTGATTTCCCGATATTAAAATGTATTTTTTCTAAAAATTTCATTGGATTATTCTAATAAAAAAATTATTTCCAAATATTACTAAAGTATAAATATTTTATAAAAATTGGTTTAATTTCATGGATTTATTTTTTAAAATAAAATTGTTTTCAATTTTAATTTCATGGAAAATGATTATGAATGTTAATTCACTTTTTTGAAACAAATAATTATTTCACTAAATAAAAATATTATTTTGATGTTTAAAAATTATTTTATAAAAACTAAAGATTTTAGTTTTCAGTGAGTTTTTTTAGAGATTTTTTTTGGTTATTTATAAAAAATAGTTACCTCATTTTTAAATCCCCTTAGTATCAGTTTTTTATTGTCACACCACATTATAAAAATTTTATTTATAGGATAATATATCATTAAAAAATCTATGAAATTTGATTTCAATTAAAGATCCAGCTCAAATGAAGCTGGATAATTGTTGTTGAATTTTTGTACCTATAATATATTGATTGTATTTTCTAATTCTCCAAAACCTAAAAATAAAAGATAATTTGGTTTATAAATGATATATATTTATCTGTTCAATTTTTATTAAAAACCATTCAACGTGATTTAGCACTAGAATCAGGTATGAAGGTTTTATTCAATTATATTACTAATTATATATCATGACCCATGGTATGCTATAACATTCAGAGAGAATTATATAAATATAAGGGGATGATAAAACCAATTTCCATACCTATATGGAAATAGGATAACATCACCCTATATTTTAATATAGATAATCTAATGAAAATTAAAGGATATAATTCCATTTTGGATTGTAGTTGATGTCCTATGAAATTCATTAAATTAGTTTTTTATCCAATTATTTTCTTCATTAGATAAAATTTCCAATAAATATATGATTAAAATTATATTGTTTCTTAATTTTTCACTCTCAATTATTTCTAATCGATATCTAAGATATACCATGGTGTATTGGATATATCTTAAATAAGTATTGGATACATAATCTCAATTCAAAACTAATTGTAATCTTAAGACAAATAGTAAGTATGGATATTTTATTCATCCCAGAAAGAAATAATGATATCCTGATCAACGGATTTAAATGTATTTATGGATGACCACCCTCCCTTTAAAATTATATCTTATAATTAAAATTATATTATAAAATTAATATATAATCATATGAGAAACTTTATTGGTTGATCTTTAGAATTAAAAATTCTTGGATGAGGAGAGTATAATATTCTGGGGCTAGATATTGAGGAATATATGTTATACCAATTAAAACCTTTCATAGAGATACTAAAAATAAAAATTATTGATTGAAGATAATTATTAAATATGATTTTGGGATTTAGAGTTTGATTTTGAAGATAATGTTTTCTATTCAATATCAAAATGGAACAAGGTTATGAGATTTATAATGAATGGAAGGTTACACATAAGACACATTGTCCCCTTGAAAATGATTGATCATGTGGGGATTATATCTTATCAAGAAGAAAAAACACATATCCTCTCAAAATTTTCTGATACGTTCAATTAATCACTTCTCAGAAAGTAAATACCTCCCTAATAACATTTACTAAAATCAGACTTATTACTAATATATTGATATATCTCTTATAGGGATCAAAAAAGAGATATCATGGGTTATAAAGATACAATTTAAATAAATAGGAAAACTTACCCGGTTAATTTTCTCTTGATGTCTCATAAGTTTAAGAGAGAAATATGGGGGAATGATGATATAATGAAAAAAGTTACCTTCATTTTTTATCAGTGAAGAGACATTTCATGCATGATATTTTTTTATGGGGTGTATATTGATTTTAGTATGTAGTAATATAACATCCTAGGTAATTATAGAATAAGAAATTTTCATATCTATTAATATTTATGAATAAGATAATAATTTTAAGTTAAAGGGGACAGTTTGTCCCATCCAGTACCCAACTTCCAACAATGGGTCTCACAGAAATTTTGAATTCCACATAAGACTGAATTATACCAAAAAATAATACATTACTAATATTATAATTTTAAATGGTAGTTAATGCCTTTACATTGTGTTGGAAGTAATTAACATAACTAAGAATGTTATTTTTACACATTTTTTAAAATGTTTTTACTTTCATCAATAAAAATTCAGAGTCTAAAAATGAGAATAAATCAAATTTAAAACATAAAGCCCTATATTATTTTTTAAAATATAGTTTTACCACATTTTAAAGGATAAAAATTTTTAAATATAGTTTCTTTCACTTTTATATGTTATATTTGACAAAACTAAACTTCTTATTTTGAAGTGAGATATTAAAATTTACTTCGGTTGAAATTTTAGTAATTTTCTGATTAAATTCTTGTTTTAATGAATAGTGAAATATACTACATTTTAATTCAAAATTTTCATTTCATCTAATTTATTTGTTTTGTTATATTATCATTGGAATTGGTTTTAAATAATATTTAGTTTATGTTTTTATCATTTAATACAATTTTCGTCATTGGAAGTAATTTTACTTTGAAATTTGATACAAACATGTGTAAATATTTTGATTGTTTATAATTTTTCAATACCCATTTTCTCATTTAGATAATAGGATTCATCTAAAATTTAATTTTTCCACTTATGTGAATTGAATTTTCAAAAATTAACATACATGGTTGAAATCAGTATGAAATTTTTTTTTTAATAGGATCAAAAATATTTTCAATGAATAGTAAGTCTAGTATTTTAATTATCATAGCTAAAGGGTAAATGAGGTAAATAAAGGTGAAAATAATATTATAATAATATAAAACAACCCTATCACTTGTAATAATTTTATTTTATGAGTTATGGTCAACCTAGAAAATCCTTGGGAAGAAATTTTGTCCTTTTAAGCCACTTGGGTGTGTTTATGTCACTTATTACATTTAATTTAAAGTAAAGGCAAAAGTATCCTAAACATGACTCTTATTACTAAAACAATTTTAATATGGGGTCATATAAGTGATATGTCTGACTATAAATATTCATTATAAATATAAAAATATTTTCTATATATGTATTTTATTTTTAATTTTTGGACATTAAATAATAAAATTAAATTACGACACAATGATGACACAGTGATTTATTTATTAATTAAAGAATCAAATAAAAGCTATTATAAATTTTAAAATAAATTTTATTTCACATAATTTTTGTAATAAAATAATTCTATAGGTGAATATGTAATGTTATAAGACAACTATATTTTTGAGTTCTAAGTTATCTCTATGTTAGATTCTATTTAAATTGAATAATATGATTTGTGTCACAATTAACATAATTGATATTTTATAAAAATAATAATTTATTAAATAGGATAAAAATCCTTAAAATAATTTAAATCTAAAAAGTTGATATGAAAGGATTTAAAGTTCATAAATTAACCATTAATGGTAAATTGAACCCATATAAGTAAAATTTATAGCATCTTAATATCTAAAATGTTGTTACAATAATAAAAATTAAAAAAGAATAATTAATTGTAAATGAAAAAGATAAGGTTTAAAATAAAATCAACACATGTATAAAAATTATTTTATGTGATTAATTATAACTATACTAATCTTATCATGGAACTAAATGAATTTTGGGCCATTTCAAATCGAAATTGATTTATATTAATTTAATACTTTTAATAATCATAAGGGTGCCGCTCCCCTCTCCTATAAAAGGCAATCATTCCTCTTTGTTAATCAAACTTAAAAAACATTTTATTTCGGCCACTATCTACCCAAAAAAACATCCTATAATCCCTTACCACATTCTTGAGGCCTTATTTTAGTTAGAGAACCCTTAATTGAGGTTTTAAGGTGTTCTTCAAAGGTGATCAATTGGAGAAGAGGTATCACTTCATTTAAGTATTTCAATTTTATTTATTCATCGACTTCTTTCCAATATCCTCTAACCATGATGAGATAATAACTATAGTATCATAAATATACTTATATGTTATTATGTTAATATAATCACCTACATCCATCTCCACTTCCATTAAATGGGAAAGGAATTAACCATTTGTGTGTACATGTGAATTATCACCTCCACGAACCAATCTAATTAATTTTTTATAACCATATGTCATGAATAATTATAATAATAGAATTAATGTTCATATATGATATTCCTGAAATATTAATTATTATAAGATATAATACATTAATTACGTTTATACTTCCATTCACATAGAAATGATTATGTTGTTCAGGTGTACGTGTGAACTATCACCTCCACGAAGCGATGTGACTCATTTTTATTTCATCTATATCACTTTTTTGATATATATATAAGTATATTTAAATGATTAATATGATATTAATTATATTATTATAATTTTATAAAGTTAAAATAATACTTACTTTCTTTCATTAATTATTAATTACAAATTCAAAACATAACTCGTGTGTTTGTACGACTTACCGTCTCCTTGATTAAAATTTTGTTCATTTTTCATAACCATACATCATGATTTTATTTAAGGGTATAATTTATGTATAAAAATTATAATAATGTCTTGAATATTATTCTAGATATTATGGACTTATGACCACATGGACTAGTGAAGTCATACAATGTTCATTTTTGAATCAAGTACCAAATATCGACAAAGCACCCAATTTGAACTTAAAAAATTATATAGTTTTTATAATATTGTAATAAGTTATATAAATAGAATAATAAACATTAAAAAGGTTCTAATGAAATTATAAATTAACCTTAGTTTATTATTTAGGAATAAAAAGTAACATACGTGATGAATCGAACTCAAGGTATGAGACTTCATCTCAATATCCTTTAATTAAGGCATATTTTGATAATATACACATCCTTTTATTCAGTGTATAAATATCTAATTTGAATTTTAATTTCATTTAATAGTTTTAAAAAGTAATATTTTTTTATATGAAGAATTTTAATTTCTTTACAAAATGATAAAAGGAATGTTTTCAACGTATGCAGAGACAATGGCTTTTCGCTGCCGTGACCATTTTTGTATTTGGATTCCTTAATAAGACAAAATGTTTTTAAAAGAAAAATAAACACCATATTTAATTTCTTAGTATTTTTTTAATTAAAATGACTTTAAAAATGGTTTTATTATATCTATATCTTGTAATGATTCCTTGTGATTTCAAATTTTATGAGGGAAATGTTGATAATTGAAATCTTTTAGGTTTTATTATTATATAATGGTAATTAGAAATTTGACGGGTGGTTACATGATAAACCAAAGACGGGTGGTTACGTGATAATCCAAATATGGGTGGTTTAGTGATAAATTAAGTATGGGTGTTAACATTATAACCTATAATGCATTGGGTATAGAAGTCGGACGTATGGCTATTCCATTTCGTGATATGTTTGGAAGTCAACCATATGGTTATTCCATTTTAGTATGATTATATCCCAAGTTAACTTTATATATTATATTTGTTTTCTATGGATTTTATGGTACTATTTTAATGGAAAAAAATTATGGAATGACCTTATAATCTTTGAAGATTAATTACTACTTCTTAAAGGTAAAAAGTACTACTTTATGAAAATGTATTCATGATTTATATGTTTTCACAAGACTAATAGTTTTTCTTTATTTGTATATCCCTTACTGAGCATTTTATGCCCATCCCATGTTTTGAAATGTTTTCTCATAGGTTTTAAATATTAATAGAGTTAAGGATGAGACCAAAGAATAGTTATGTTGTTTGAAGATGAAACAAAACCATGTATCTTTTTTAATGTTTTTGTTTTATAAAAAAATGTATTGTGAGTAGAAGTGTCTACTTTTTAATATTTAAGTTGTTATGTTTGAGTTATGACTTAATTCTCTGAATCTATAAACCTAAAAAAAATCGATAATGTGAATTAAAGTCAAATTATTGGATTATATAAAGATTAAGTAATCTTTAAGGATGAGGCCTTATAGTTGGTATCAAAGGTTGGTTAAGATAGATATAGAGGTTAGGGAGTTATTTAAGAATAAGTTATAAGTGGTATATAACTACAATGGTTATCATATTAGAAAGATCCATAGTTATTTATGATAAATTGAATGAGTTATAAATAACATGAATAAGTATATATTAGTGTTAATATTCCTCATATGATAGTATATGATGATTTTGTTGATATATTCACACTAACCTTTTTGGTTTTAGTAACTGGATGGATCCAATAGGAACCAATGTAATAATGGATATAAAGGAAAATTTGGTGGTTCTATGAATAAGAAACCAAATGAAATGGGAGCTGTAATTAGAACTCTAATGGTTATTCCAAACCAGCTATCATGAGTCATGATTAACTACATGAACCATGGTGATTTTTTTGATACAACATATATGATAGGAACAAATACTTTGTGAATTTCAGGTAATAATGATTATAAAGACATGAATATTAAATGAAATATGAGTCATGTATGTGGAATGAAACAACAAGGAAGATGTCTTAAAGGGACATAAAGATGATATATATGTGGAAATGAAGGTCATAAAGCAACAATCTGCCGAGGAAAAAGGAAGTGTTCAGTTTAATCAAGTACAAGGAAAAAATTTATTTCCAATTTATCAATTTAATGCTTCAAATATGGGGGTATGGTCATTATGAAAATAGGTTTCCTATGAAGAAGGTTCGAGAATGGGATCAGAAGGTCCATATAAATACCTATTTAGCAATACCAAATTCCTTTCCAGTTGAAGATGGGAAAACTGAAAATGAAATATCAAAGGTTTGTATTATTTCGTGACTCATGTTTTGACATTATTGAATCTTAAGACATTATTTGTGAATTTGTTTGTAGGAAATAAGTATTAAGTAATAAGATTTAAAATCATGGATAAGATATCACGAAGAATGAAAAATTATTATAAAGTCTCCAAATAAGGGATTAAAAAGTTATAGTATGTTGTTGGATGATGAAAAGTTTAAAAGTATCAATGATCTTTTGATGATTAGATTACATTGGAATAATTTTTCTTCTATATGTAACCCTGAAGTTTTTATGTGAAAATGTAATTCAAGGAATAATGGTCATTTCTTTTCTGGACATAATTATAAAAATAATGGATATCCATTAGGGTTTATATGAACTTTTTTTCTTGAGGTGACTAAGAATTTTTACATTTTGGGTTTAAAAATGAAAGATATGAGATAAAATATGAGTTCAAAACATGTTATGGTTTTTTAAGGATTTTTTTCTCATTTTGGATATTGTCATAAGAGTGATATAGTTTTCGCAAATGGAAACCAAGCCAGATGGGTGACAACCCATAGAGTTCGGTAGGGTTGCTAAAATCGAACCCACAACCAAAGGGTGACATGGGTGCATAACCCACCACTGAACTACGTGAAGTCCATAGTTATTATGACCTTTTTATTTTAGTTAAATGACTTAATGGAATAAGAATAAGTTGATTTTAGAAACTTATGGTTTATCAAATAGATATCCTTAGTATCAGAAAATGATTTGTGGATTACGTGATAAATGTTATTTTGGAATAAGTTTACTAATTTGGGAACTTTAAATAATTAAGGTAAATAGAATACTATGGGATTTTAATGGAGGAGTAACAGTTGAATTATATTTTGGATGAATCTATGATTTTATTGTTGACTTATATTGATTCAGGTTATTTATGGAAATGATTAACCTTACTTGGATAATATGTGATTAGGAAAATTCCTTTTTGTTATGAGACATCATGGGTGATCGATTTTATTTGAAGATACATATTAAAATTTATCTTGGAAGACTATGTGATCAAATCCTTCGGAATTTTGGTTTTTAAAAATAGTTTGGATTATTTTTTGGAATTATAAGGATAGTTATTTATTTAATGTTCTATGTTGATCTTTGGGTATTATAGTTGAATTTTTGATATTAAAAGTTGTTTTTCAGAATCCAGTGGTTTATTATTTTTGGATAATTATTTTATATTATCCTCATGTTATGGGTTTTAGTTATTGTTTCAAGATAGGAAAAATATATAGTTAATCTTTTGTGGATTATGTGATTCTCTAGAAGTTGATTCTAGTGTTTCAGGTGTAAACAATCCTTTTAAATACTCTTTATTTGGGAAAAAATATTTGTTTGTGGTGGAATTTTATTAAAGGATTAAAATCGACCTGTCTAGAAATTTTATTTCTTTATGATCATAGTCTTGGTAGTAAATAATTTATAAAACATTATGAAAATGATCATAAACCAAATTTTTTACTTTTCCTACTATGAAATCAATGACCATTTAACACATCACATGTTTTTTGTTTTTTGATTGTTAACATTCTTCTAATCCGGGTTCTATCACTCCCCATTAGAACAAGATGGTTAATTTTTCATCTATATCCATGTTTTCTTATATAGAATCATAGGTTTTGTAATCTCATGTGATATTTGTACTTACCTTCCATTCTTTCAATGTAGAGGTTTTATTAAAACTTTTTTATATGTGGGATTTCAATTATGTAACTTTGAAAAGTGAAAACTTAGTTATTTAGACCGAATTCAAAAATATGAGGATGCAATATCCCAAAGGGGAAGGATGTAACATCCTAGGTATTTATAGAAAAATAAATTCTCATATCTATTAATATTAATTAATAAGATAATAATTTTACAATAAAGGGGAATGTTTTTTTAATAGAGTACCCAACACACTACAAGTAGTTTCTCTAAAATCTAATGTTGCACATAATACTGAGTTATATTGAAAAATAATACAGTATTAATATTATTATTTTAAATGGTAGTTAAAGACTACATGTTATATTGGCAGGAATTAACATAACTAAAAAAATTGTGTTTACACATGTTTTTTAAATGTTTTTATATTCAATAAATAAATATTAGAGTCTTCAAATGAGAATAAATCCAATTTTAAGCATAAAATAATATAATATTTTTTAAACAACAGTTTTACCATCTTTTAACGGTGAACCCTTTTTAAATATAGTTTTTGTCACTTTTATAAATTATATTTTACAAAATGGACTTTTTATTTGGAAGTGATATGTCAACATTTACCTTGGTTGAAATTATGGTATTTTTATGATAAAATCCATGTTTTAATGAATAATGAAAAATAATGTATGTAAATTCGAACTCGTTATTTCGTATAATTTTTTTTTATTTTTTAGATTATAATTTTAATTAGTTATAAAGAATATTTATATTATTTATTTATCTTTTAATCCTATATTGGTCATTGGATGTAATTTCACATTTAAATTTGATATAAAAACCTGTCAATCTGTTGTTGGTTTTTACATTTTAAAAACCTATTTTCTCATTCTGACAATGGGATTTATTTAAAAATTAATTTTTCCACATCCATAATTTGAATTAATAAAAATAACATACATGGTTGTAATCAGTATGAAAAATGTAGGTAAATAAGGGTAAAAATAATGTTATATTAATATAATACCACCCTAACACATGTATTAGTCTTATTTTATGGGTTATGGACGACCAGGAAAACCATTGGGATGAAATTTTTTCCATTTTAAGCCACTAGGTGTGATTATGAAACTTATAAAATTTAATTTAATGTATAGGCAAAAATATCATAAACCTGACTCCTATTACTAATTTTTTTTAATATGGGGTTATATAAGTAATAAATTGGACTGTAAATATTCATTATAAAGATAACAATATTACCTACATTATGGTTTTTTATTTATAATTTTTAGACCTTAAATAAATAAATTTAATTGGGACCCAATGATGATGAAATTATTTCCTTATTAATGATAGAATCAAATAAATGATTTTGTAAATATTAAAATAAATAATATTTAACATAATTTATGTAATCCACAAATTTTCTAAGTGATTATGAAATGTTATAAGACTATCTAATATTTTGGTTCTAAGTTATATCTCTATTGTAATTTATTTAAATTCAATAAAGTAAATTATTTCAAACTTGACATAATTGATATTTTATAAAATAATAGTTTATTAAATTAGTTTAAAATTCTAAAAATACTTTAAATTTAAAAATTTAATATTATAAGGTCAATAATCCTGTAAATACTTTTAGACATTTTAAATGCTATAATTCACAAGAAATGTACTATTTTAGCTCATCAAATCTGGTAACTCTTGTTTTAACATAATTTGAATAATATTTATTCGAGGTTAAAATAAAATCAAAAAATAAATGTTGTTTTCGAACTATTTTTTCAATGTTGTGAACCAAAATTCATTTACTATGTTTGAAAATACTGAAAATTTCACTACCTTGATTTTGATATAATCTTCTAGTGAGTTCTAGGTGATTTGATTCTATAAAAGTGTTTCTTGTTACTTGGATAATTTTATTTTTCTTCCCCATAGTGAAATTAAAAGAATTTTGACCAAAGTAATTTTTCCTTGATTGTTTCTAGTGACTCCCCATGGAGGTTTTCATGATGAGTTGTGGTTAATGATCTTTGAGGTATGTGTATCTATATATTTGTGCGAATCCCTAAGATCTGACATGTTGTTTTAAAAAAAAAACCTAACATTCTTTCCTAAAACTAATTTTTCAATAACTTCTTTGTCATAGAAGAGGTTTTAAGGGGGGTTCTTTAAATGTCGATTATGAACCTTTTATATTTGATGAATATCAAAATGATGGTTTTTTTATCTAAAATGTGTTGTCAATTAACATGAGTAGTAATGATTCCCTTCTAAAAATTTTGTCGACATTTTTTATATTTTAAAATGGATTTTTAAAGCATGGGAGTAATGATACGTCACTTATCAAAATAACTGACCTATACAATCTTATTGTCAAATACCAATAATAAAAATATTTCAATTTAATAAAATATCATATATAATAAGATAAAAATTACATTAAAATTTCAATACTCATATTTTTTAGATTCTTGAATAGGAGAATGTAATAAATGATAAATTTATACAAACAGAAATAAAATTTCAAAATAACTAAAAAAACTAAAATAACCCAAAAAACAAAAAAAACACATAGAAAATATAAAAATGTATATTTTTAGATTTATATCATTTGTGTTTTTGATTCCCAAAATATATTTTTACATTTACATAGTTTAAAATATTTTTTAATCCATTTTTATAAAACTAAAACAATAAATATTTTCAAAAACTAAATGAAATTTAATATTTTTTTAATAATAATGTAACTTTTTAAAAAAATTAGATATTGATTTTAGATTTAATAAATAAGTAAAATATAAACATAAAATGAAGTATAATGAAATATTATAGATGATCAGTATGATTAATGAGTGTAAATTGAAAATGATTAGTTGAAAAATTGATAAATCAATCAACTAATATGATCTTCAAATAATTAATCCTAAAATAAATGAAATTTAAAATTGAAATTAACTACATACAAAAAAATCACAAATAAGATGTATGAGGCATTGATGAATCTATAATTGACAATGTTTTATAAAACTAAACAAAAAAATTAATATAAATAAAAATTATAATTGAAAAAATACATTATATAATATAAATGATTCATAAAAAATATTTTTAAAAATGATAATTTTAAAAAATGACTATAAAAACCAGAAAATACTCTTATATTTGGAGGGTGATGGCAAGCCGGATGATAGGGGAGGTGGGGTGTAAAGGCGAAGTGGTGTGACACTGTTCTAGATGGCTAGGTATGAAGTAGAAGAGTAGGATCAAGTGAGGTTGGTGAGACATGAGGCATGGAGTGATGTTGTTTGGACATCGCTGATAAAGAAATTTGGATTCATAAAAGGTGAGGCTGGTGAAGCAACAGGTGAGGGATGAGGTTAATAGGGGAGGAAAGGATGGTTATAGGGGCAAGCAGACCTTATAGATGGTGAATCAAAAATTCACTAGTGAACTCTATTTAATGTGAACCACGTGTAGAGTAAGAATAATTCTATGGTTAATATGGGAGTAAAATTGATAAGGGAAGGGGATAAAGCTATTTTCATTTCACCATACACATCACATTTCCCAAGCCCTTGGGATCTCTTGTCTTTCCCTTCTGCAAACCCTACTCGTATAGATTTTCAGTAATATTGTGTGTATGTTTTATGTTATTTCTATGAAAATATAGATCATGAGAACATTTAGGAGACCTATTTATTGATATAAGTTGATATAGAGAAAATGTGGTATGAATTGATATCATAAGATTCACTTATCATCTAGGTGTCTATTTTTTTATCATTGAAGGTATTTACATAGGTTAGATCCCAATGGTGTATAATAGATGATGGTTTCAGCTATGTGTCATGTTTTATATGATAAAATTTTTATCTTACATATTTTGGTCTATGGACCAAGATATCTTAGACCAGAATGTGTTATCTTTGATACCTTTGTTAACTATAAATTATCTGGTAAGTATGTTACCTTTTAGGATATAATTATTATTGTTACTATCCCTCTATATCGTTATTTATTATTTTCAAATTATTATGGATTTGAATATGGAATATTTGTAGAAAAACAAATGGTTGATTTACAAAATGGTATTCATTTTAAAATTATGTTAAATTCTAGTTTGACTTAAAGTTAAACCTAATGGTTTCAAAGAGATAACATTATATGTTCATGACTTATCTAAATCTAATTTTTAGGTATTACTAATGGGGGTATTTGAAATTTTTGGTGATTTTGAACTAAATATATTAAATATCAATTTCGAATAATTTTATTTCTTTCAAAAAATACGATAATTTGATTGAAATATTTTCAAACCATGGATAAATTTAAATTATACCATTTTGCTCATGTAAATTTCCAATATCATTAATTTCGAAAATTTATTACAAAATTTTGTATTTGAAAAGAGAAATATAATATCATCAATGTATATATGTACAATCAAAATATCATTAAAAATTTATCTAATACAGAAGGAAGGATTAACTATTCATTTATCATAATTGTCTTTCCAAATGAGTACTAGTTATACTTTCATACGAAGCTCTAGAAGATTATTTAAACCCGTATAAAGCGTTATATATTTGAAATACATAATTTGGATGATTTTATTTTTCAAAAATAGAGGTTTTATTATTTTTTTTAGAATATGTTTTATTACATTAATTAGTGTTCTTTGATTTGTTAAATTATTTTCTCTTCCAATTTAATTAAATTCAAATTGATTATAAGCCTTTTTAAATTTTATTGTTATCATTATTTTTAATAATAATTTTTTTTATAATCATTGAATTGTTTTAAAATATTTTTTTATTTTTAATTGATTAATAGTTTTTTTAAATTTTTTAAATCATTTTCTTACTTAAGTAAAAAATTAGTCCATATATGGCCAACTATGAATGGAAAAACCGACAACCACACCAAGGGGGACCTAGAGGTTAACCCCATGGGATAGAATCCAGTGGGGTTGGTCCATACTATCATTCCCCATAATGTACTGACCCACTATGACTGGGACTATTCATAAGGCCCACATAGCATGCATGAAAGGCGCATGGGTTGGGATTGGTATGCCCGCTAGGCCCATGTGTGTGAATAATGGGGTGTGCATGATTAACCACATTAAAAACTCAGGAGATACATCCTGAAACATGTCTATTATATTTTACCTTTACCATTTCATAGAACCTATATGGGATGTAGTTTTTGATTCATTGTTCATGTGAATTAAAAAACTCAGATAGATCATCCACCACTATATCAAATGCATCTTAACCATTCGATCTTCTTCAGTTCTCTTATGTATTATTTATTCTCCCATACATAAAATTTTTCAATTATTTTGTCTTATTCCTCTTATGTTATCTCTAGTTCACATGATTTTTTGGACAAATCATCCATGAACATTACTAAGGTCTCCAGGGATACTCTTAATATAAGTGGTGTACCTGAGAACATTCTTCTTATATCACCCATATTCTATCAAGAATAAACTTTAGATTGACTTTATCTTGTTCTTATTCAGTATTCCATCAATTCTCTATTCATCTGAGTTTTTCATGTAGGGTTGAAAGGACCCTCTATTAGATGACATTATACTCCTCCTTTACAATGATCGACCATCAGACCCCAATGGAATATCAATTGTAAATTATAGCATTGTTATTTACTATTAATAATTGATCTTATAATGGTAGAACCGGTAGTTTGGTTCGAATAAAAGGTCATCTAAAACATTTGACCGTGGCAAACCACTATTCCACAGTAGATCACTTAATCAGTTTTCAATTCATGCAATGGTTGATCCCGCATTAATCAACTAATCTTTCTTTAATGGTGTATCATTTATTCCACCATTTTTAAAATGTGCTCCCACTCTGTTTTTATACTATTGAATATCCAATAGTGCATTGTTTTTTTCATCCTCATGATGTTCACTTTCTCTTCTCCAGTTTTTTTTCCTACAATGACTCCTTATTCACTGTTGACTCATAAACAACACAATCAATGTTTTTGTTCATCCATAGTTAGTTAATCAAAAATGAGATATCATCAACCACTATTGGGCATCCAATGGTAGAATGTTATTTATCTTTCTTCCAAAATATCACCTTTCATAATTAGTGGTATTATCTTTTTCATACTCTTATATGGGTATAACATTCAAGATTATTAATGAAGAATAATTTCATAACTTTATATATTTTCTTATTTAAACAATAGGGTTCTCTTCTATTAAAATGTGTAAATACAATAGTTTTTTCTTATCACTAGATATATAAAGATCAATTTCATCATTTTTGAGTTATTTAATTCTATATTATTTATGTATTTAGACTTTATTTTAATAGATGATTAATAGAATATTGGACACCAATGGTAGAAGAATCATCTTACCTATATCGATTATTACATATAGTATAATCACCTACCACTCTCTATTTCATTGGTGGATCTACACCAATGGTAGTAAAATTTATCTACCTCTAGGATTTTTAATCCATCCTTTGTTCAAAAAATATTTCTACATGTTTTATTTATTTATTTTGTTTTATTAAAATCGATACTGTTAATTATTTGGGAATATTATTTTCAAATATAATTTTAAGAGTTTGTAAAAAATAATTTTAATCACTATTTTATATACACATATACTTGCATATTGAAACTATTATGAGTCTCTATTATAAATTTTTTACTACCTTAATAATTTATATGATGAATATTTGAATTTAAAATATTTATAAATGTAAATTATATAAAAAAAATTTGTAATTTTTTTTCTTTTAATAATTCATGAAGGAACACATAGTGTGGTTGTTCTATGTTTTTATCATGAATTTAACAAGTGTAGTTAATTGTAACATTATTGTATTGTTATAATCTAACTAATTTAATAAATTTATTGGATATGTAAAATCTTATAGAATATCATTTTTATAATGTTATGAGAAATATATTGAAGGAATAAAAACAATACCAGTGTAGATCATTCCAAAAATTAGTGTGATACGACATTGAAAATTCTTACTACTCTCATTTGTTCAAGATACTTTTATGACTTATCTTCATCCACTTTGAACATAGAAAATTCAACATTTGACCTTAAACTAATGTAGTGATCAATTATATTCGTGTTTCATCATCTTAGACATCATTTGATCATTTTTATGGATCTAATAGTATTCTATTTTTCATTATTTTACTTTATTTCATTTTATGTTTGTATGTATTTTCTTTTTTAGTTTTTTATTTTCTTTAAAAAAATAAGGTATTTCTTTTTATGGGTTTTCCACCACTAAAAGGGAGTCAAGGTTGTGACCTTTGATCAAAATTCAGCTAATCAGACTAGGTTGTGTCTATTTTAAATGATTGGGTTCTTCCACCTGGTTCTTGTAAATAGAAGTGTCTATAACAGGGTCCTCACATGATTAAAAGTGATTTTATTAGTGTGTACCTATCTCCTCAACGATTATAGGATTTTTTGGATTGGAATAGGATCTATGAGATCCAAACCATTATAAATCTTTATTTTATTTCATTTTATTTCCACTATAAATCATTTCATGTACACTACACTCACTCTAGATCTTTTAGTATATAAAATCTGATATTTTTGTGTTTATTTTTTAAAAAATGGATATTCACACCACCTAGTCATAGTTTACATCACTATAAATCCATCAATCGGTATCATAGGTAGTATTTTTGTTGGATAGTAAAATTATTTTTTTGTTCTAATATGCTAAAAATACTTTATATTATAGGGTTATGTATGATATGATAGATTTTCTAGTTTCTCTAATATGATTCCAAACAACTGGTATTAGTGGTAGGTTTATAGGTATGTGGTTCTGGTGTCAAAAATTTGGTATCGTATTCTTATATTTGATAATTTATCCTCTTTGAATATTAATATTTTTATATTTTTTAACTATGTTGTAACCTGAAATTTTAGACTTAACAGTTTATGGAATAAATGAAAAATATTTATTTTAAGATATATTTCATTAATGAAAATGTTTAATGGATTCTATATAAAACCCAATTCAGAAATGGAAGTGACTACTATTACTGGAAATAATGAATAGAAACCTACTTGTGGTAAATTAAGTTTAGATCACTGGACTATCAAGGATATGCCATATGAGCTACCCAAAGTTGATCTGGAGATAAATTTAGGTAGTGAATTCATAAAATATGTTTTTAATTATAATGAAAATAATATTTTGTACTATTATATAAGTATATGGGTATATATACATGTTTTAGCTTGTAATACATCCCAAAATATAGGAAGGAAACATTAGTTGACTCATTTTGGAACTAAAAATCTCAATAGAACCAAGATAAGAATGATCTGAGCCGAATTCAAGGACATCGATCTGGGATATGAAGAATATGTAAACCAGGTGTTCCATCAGTTTATTAATCTTAATATTCGTAAGAGTTCTCTTAGAGACGTTTTGGACAAAAAAACATAAATGGAGAGTGTACTGAGTGCTACTCCAAAAAGAAGGCATGCCAAGAAGGTGGTTATCATCGAGGGTAATAATTTTGAGGAATATAATTTAGATGATATTATAGGATCTATGTAGTTATAAGATTTAGAAATAAAAAATATTTCTGATGAGAATTCTAAAAAAATGGAATTTCATTTAAATTCATTGTAGTTGATACCTCTAATGCCTCTGAATCAGAGATCTAGGAAAGTGGTAGGGATATAGATCTATATGTATAGAATCATTTAAATTTTATGAAAACATTCATGGTAAGAGATAACATGAAATGAATAATGAAAAAGAATAAAATAAATTTAATTTAATTAAGAATAATTATGTTTCAGATATAATATGTTATAAGTGTAGGAATAAAGTTCAAATGAAACTCAATTTCCCCATACTCAAACATTCAAATAAGTAAAAATAATATAAGAGGAAAGAAAAAAAAGTGTTGTTTATAGGATGGGATTGCTCGGAAAATTTTCCCTCAACAAGTGACACTATATGTAAAAAAGAATGTGTAACCTTTCCTTGATGGGTATAAAATTCAAATTAAATGATTTAATTATTTCTTAGTTGATAACTAATGCCCATTTTTATCATAATTAAATATCTAAAAATAAAAAAGATATTGATTCTGATTCTTGTTTTGATTTTGAATATAAAAATTATATAGTTAAAAAATATCTTAAAAATAATTCATAATTGATGAATTATTTTTTATAAATTATTAAAAAAATATAATGATTTTTAATTTAAAAATAATTAGTTGGCTAAAGAAAAATAAAAATAGAGAAGGGAATGTGAAAATAATAATATAATTGTTTTCTAGAAGGAAGAAAATAAAATTAGTTATAGTTCAGATATTTTTAAACCTAAAAATTAAAATGAAATACTTTAAGTCTTTCAGAAAATAAATGATAAATACCATAAAAGTAGATTTAAAACTATTGAAGATGAAATAACTAATAATTATAATATATGTAAAAATTTTAAATAAGAAAATAAGAAACTGAGAAACACATCATTTGGCTCTAATGTGAATTTTTATACTAATTTAGAAACCATTAAAATAGAGAGTATCATTTTGAAAAATGATGTTATTAATATTAAAGAGGATTTATCAACTTTTATAGAAGGTAAAATTCAATATTATAAAATGATGTTTTTAATGAAACTAAACTATAATAAAAATGGTTTTCGTTATAAAAGATTTCCGCTAAATATCATTAAGAGAACATTTTTATATGTTTAAAATGAATTATTTATACCGAAAAGTGCTTTAAATTTATAATGAATACAAATTACATTAACGAATTCCAAATGATATTTTATCAATATTTTTATTATGCTATAACTTTATTTTCAAAAACAATTCTCCAAACATACCCAAGAGAATATGTTTGAAATATTTTAGGGTGTCTAAAAGACTTTCTATGAATTGTGGTGAATTTATGACAACTTGGGAAACAAAAGGATGCTACTCAAATCCTATTGGACATAAACTGGTCAACATTACTAGATAAGTAATTTCTTTTAAAAAATAAAATAACTTATTGTGAATAATTTAATTATTTTGTTGAATTCATGTGCAATGAAATCTATAAGTTTTTTCTTTTTAAAGTAAATTGCTATAATTTATAGAGTTAATATTTTAGATATTAATATATGAAAAATATGTGTCAATTGTTTTTCTATAAAAAGTTGTACCAGTTTTTTATTTCTACCTTTACATTATCCTGAAATTTGTTTGAGTTACCTCTTATTTATTAATTAAATTAAAATATTTCTATGTACATTTAAAATTAGTTTTCAAACAGTTATATTATACAAACAAAAATTATTTAGTTTTCTTGAACTAATTTTTCAACGCATGTTTTAATTTATTTTAATGAACTTCTGTTCAAATTTTTTATTTAACTTTTAAACATTATTTTCTAGAGTTGACATTTTTTTATTAAAATCAAAATGTTGAAACAAACTTTTTTACATTACTGGTTTTTTCAAATTCAATCTTGAACACAAATTATACTGGTAAGTATTTTATAATATTATAAATATGTTATATTATTTATAGTTTAGTTTATCACAATTCTTAGTTGAAATAAGTTTGGAATTATTGATTAATTTAAATAATCCATTTAATTTATAATTTTTTTAATTATATCAGGGTGAGTTTAGTTTTACTTTATAAATTAGGATAATTTTGTTAGAATAAAACATTTTTAACCCTTTATTCTAATTAGTTAAATATATGTTTTTTTAAAATTGTTACTATAAATTTTGAAAATAAAGTTTCATTTTTTGATATTCTTTTAATATAACATTTTTTAATACTTAAAAACGTTGTGTGTTGTTTAGAAGAAAATTTAAATTTAATTTTCTGGGAACTTATATTTTTATCTATATTTTAATGGAAATTATATTTATTTGTTCATTGAAGATAACAATATTTTGTAATATGTTTGTGTTTGAACATAATATGCAAGAAAATTAATATTTTTTTGTAAATGTTCGGTTTTGATAACATTTTTCACTATGTTACTCTATTTTTATATATTATTTACTTAAATATTATAAATATATAAGTATATTTTATGACAACATACTAGTCTGTTAATTTAAATTTAAATTTTTGATTTAAAATGGATATTGTTTAAAAAATTGAATATTAATGTACTTTTTGATAAAGTCCATTAAGGGGGAAATTAATTTTTTCAATTTATAAAATTTAATGTTTTGTAATTTTCATAAAGGGGGAGATTATTTTTATTTGAAATTGTTTATATTTCTTTAATCAGTGTTATATGTTTTGATACATTAAATTCACGTCCAATTAAATTAAATTGAATTATTTTGTAATATATAATCTTTATAATTTTAATGTTTTTATTTCTATTAATAGTAATTGTGTTGTAATCATTGAATTATTTTAAAATAATTTATTTTTGTTAAATAATTAATGAGTTTTTTATTTTTTAATTTGTCCTCTACTTATGTAAAAATTTAGGCCCACTATGTCCAACATGATGGGCTAACCTTACTACCACTCTAAGGGTGACTTGGAGGTCTACCCTTATGGGGGCGGGATACCAATGGTTTAGGCCACAATGGTAGTCTCTTCATAGTGCAGATCTATTGCGATTGAGCCTGCATATATGGTCCACATCACGGCCATGGAAGGTGCATTGGTTGGGATTTATATTCTCGTTGGCCCAATGTATAAGGCCTGTGTGTGTGAATTTTGGGGTGTGGGTGAGGAATCTGATTGATAGATTTAGATATGAATCCATCAATACTGGAGATTCATCATTTCATGGAACCGATATGGGAAATGGTTATGGAATCACTATTTATCAGAGTTAGAAACTCAAACAGATCAGTAGTCATTAGATTCGTTGTATCTCATCCATTAAATATTCTTTATTACTATTGCATATTATTTCTTCTCTAGTAATTATTTATAAAGGATTATATAATCTTCTTCCTTATATGCTATCTCCACTTCACCCATGTTTGTTTATTAACCTCCCAATAACATTACTAATGTCTCCAGGACTACTCTTCATCTATGTATTTCACATGAAAAACTTATTATTCTATCATGAATCTTCATTCAGGAATCAATAATTTCTTAACTTCTTCTTCTTCTTCTTCGATCTTATATCAATTATATGTTTATCATATTTTTTTATGAAATGTTGACAAGAGCCATTATTTGATGAATTTCAAATCCTCGTTTACAATGATCGACTGTTAGACCCTAATGGAAGATCAATCTTCAATGGTAGAAATGTTCATCACTATTATCATCTTTTCTTCTAAATGGAAGGTCACCTATAATGGTCTACCAGTTGACACCAAAAGTGGATCTATTTCTCTGGATCATCACTTCATCGATCATTACTTCATGTGAAGGCTAATAACTCCTTCACCAGTTTATATTTCTTAAATTATGGATCAGTTATTCCCTGGGTTGAAAAATGTTCTAACAACCTCTATATTTTCATAATTGGACATCCCAAGGTCGATTATTTTTTTCTTTTATCGATAGTTCATTGTTTTTTTCTAATTGATTTTCTAATAGTGGATCATTATTCACTGATGTTTCATCTTTAACATCATTAGTGTTTTTGGTCATCCATCGGTATATAATCTACAATGAATTATCAACTTCCACCATTGTACATCTAATAATAGCATGTATCTTTTTCCTAGAAGATCAACATGCACACGGAATGGTAGTATCCTTTTCATGCTCTTCTATGTGTATTCCTTTCTCATTTTTTTATGAATAATTCTTAATTATTTTGAGATTTTTTCTTATTTCAACAGCTGTTTTTTATTCTGTGGCATAGTGGCGATGAAATAGTTTTTTTATTCTCATTGGATATAGTATAATCTTATTACATTTTTTTATTTCTTCTTTGTTTTTATATTTTAAAATGGTATTTTATATTTTTTTCCAATGGTAGTATAATCATAATACCTCTGCATATTTTTACTGATTGAAAAATTAGTTACTAGGCTCTTTTTTAATGTTGGATATGCACCAATGTTAGCAGAGTCAGTCGACTACTATGATTTTTAATCCACCATTAGTTCAAAAATGAATTCTAAATTTTTTATTTATTTTCTTAATTTTTTTATTAAAATAATTATTTAGTTATTTTTTATTATATTCTATATAAATATAAATGTAATATTTTGAAAAAATTAATGTACGCAATATTTTAGTTACAAATATACATGAATATTGAAATTATTATGATTCCCTATTTTACAATAGTTTTTACTATTTTAATAATATTAAACAGAATTCTTTTAATTTTAACTATTTTATAAAATTAAATTTTTTACATTTGTTACACTTTTATTTTTCATTTTTAAATTAATATTTAACGATAAAATAAAATAGCACTTGTAACCTATTTTACAATGGGAATTTTACAAATGATGGTAAAGGTAAAATTATTGTATTGTTATAATCTAGAAAGTTCCATGCAGTTATTAGACATGGAGACACTTCTAGAAGATATTTGTCTTAATGATCTGAGATATACATTTAAGGAATAAAAAAATACCATTGATAATAATACCATATATTGGTGTGATGTATCATTGATAATTATTGATGCTATTATATTTTTAGAAACATATGTGGCTTTTTTTCCTTGAATTTTATGAAAAAATAAATTCAATGTTCGGCCTTATTCTGCTGAAGTGATCAATGATAATCAAGAATCCTCATCTTTAACATCATTTGATCATTCTGTTTCATCTAATTGTATTCCGGTTTTATTTATTTAAATTTATTTCTTTACTTGTTTGTAAATATTTTTGTGTTTCGTTTATACTTTTCCCCATAAAAATCATGTATTTATTTTCCTTTTTATTCCACCTCAGAAAAGGATGTATGGTCTGTGAATCCTAATTAGAAGTTAGGTAATCTTACTTAGTGAAGTATCCTATAAAAGACAGTGTTGTTCCTATAGGTTCGTTAAAAAGGCAGTGTCTGTTAGAGGGTTCTCACACCTCTAAATGTGAGGTTCTTAGTGGGTACCAATCTCTTCAAGAATTTTAGGAGGTCAAGGAGTGTATAAGGATCTTTATTTTTAGATCTACTACAAATCTTATTTTTATTTAGTTTTATTTAAACTTCACTTTATTTCAAGAACTCTGCACTCACTGTAGATCATTTATTTTATAACATCTTATAGTTTGGTATTAATATTTTTAAAATGTCTATTTACCCCATAGTAATAGTTTCCATCACTATTGATTGAACACTTATAACATACAGTTCATCAGAAATATAAACATTTAGACATGTGTTTTTCAAAACTATTTGAAATAATTTAAATCTACTAAAAGTAACAAAAGCTATTAATATTCTCATAGCTTCTAATAAAAAAACAACAAAAAATGATTCCCCAAAATCAATACATTATTCTTAAGAATGTCTTTGAAAAAAATATCTTTATTTATAACATTATTTCCATATTAATGTGTTTTTTTCTCATAAATATCAATTTTCTATTAATAATATGAGAACCATTTAGTAATACAATTGAAAACCACAGAAAAATCCTATTATACTAATTTAATCCATAAGGCATAACCATATTCCAATTTGAGACATCTAAAAATTCATTAATATTATTCTGTAAAAAGTTTGAAAAAATAAGTATAAGAATAAATATTGAAAACAAGTTTTATAGTATGAAAATTTGATTCCACATTTCTAATGACACTATCTATAATATGATCTCTGACTTTTTCATGATTTTTCATGAATCAGATCAGTTTTAGAAGTAATTTTATCCTACTCAATTTGTGAATTTTTATATTGAACTACTTTTTATTTAAAATTAAAAACTCTAAATTGATCATCACATTTTTCAATATCTTTATCTTCTTTATTCAATAAAATTTCATAAAATTTATCCATTGTATCTTTAGTTTGGGGAAAAAACATGCCACCAAAGGACTCTAAAATAACTAATTTTTTTACTCCCTTACAAATGTAATAAAATGCATCTTTTCCACAAGGATTTTCAAATAGTTATACTTGAATCATAATTAGATATATTCAAAGCTTATAGACAAAAATATTTAAGTAGATTAAACTCATTTAACATAATTTTATCCATTTCATGAAGTTTCTTAATTTACATTTCTATTGCATAGTTTTTTTTGTCATTTTCTAGTGGAATAAAATTTTGAAAATACATATTTTCATCAAAAAACAAGAAATATTCTTGATTATGGAATTTTACACAATGATAACATCCAATGGATCTAACTGATATTACTTTTTAATTTTGAACTAATTTAAAAAAATTGATAAACTTTTCTAACGCATAAAATTTATGAGTACAAATCAAATGCTATTTTTTTCTTGTAAAATCATTATTAATAACAAAACAATATGTCTCACCACTCCAACAACTAGGTTCAAAAGATAAAACTAAATATAAATGAATAAGATAAAGTGTACTTATAGTTTATACTCCCTTGATTTAATTGACACTACTTATATGTTATATTCCTTTATAGTAGGAGTCACTAACTAAGGTGTTTTCCACATTATGTTCAGGTAATTGAATAACCTTTTTGTTCTTTTAAAACTTTTGTATAAGACCTAAATTAACATTTCAAAACCTTCTTTTTTTATTTATTTTATTGTATATTTTTTTAATATTTGACATGTTGATTAGTGAATTTAGAATAATTTATTTTATAAATGATGAATTTTCTTTTTCATAAAAAACAGATTTAACATTAGATATAATGAATTTATTAGTTTCAAAATTAATAAATATGTCACAATCATATAGTTTTGAAATGATTGTTAAATAATATTTCAATCCTCAAAAAATATGAATTCTTAAATAATGACTGAATTAGAAATTCCAACCTTACTTAAACCTTTTATAGTATGTTTAAAATTTTCACTCAAATAATAATTACCTCCATATTTATCGAATTATATAAAATTTGATATATCACTATTCATGTATGTTGAGAATCCACTTTCCATATACCAAACAACCTTTTTAATTCTCTCAAGACACATTTCCTTAAAAACATATTTATGAATTCCTTAGTACTAATTATAATTTCTATTCCAGGGGATTAGCATATGACTTCTTAAGAATCAAAAATTACTTCACCCATTTTTAACAGGTAATCTAAAAGATAATGATTTAGAAATTGAAACCTTAATATGTCTAAGAGATTCTAAAATTTTTAAATATCACTGATCTTAATAATTTAATTTTAAAGTATATCAAAATTATGTTGTTGTAGATGTTATTCCATCAGTTATTTTTATAATGAATATTTCATACATTTTAGTTAAATTATTATAATTAAAAAGTCTATATATTTTTTATTCATTTTATTGAAACTCATAATTTTATCAATGCTTTCACTACCCTGAACTAAAATGGGAATATTTCCATTTAAAATTCCCACTTCATTTATGAATTTATCAATCTCTTTTATAACATTATAAAAACTAATTATTTCATATTCATGGAACTTTCTCCTGGAATAAATTTATTTTTAAAATTTTTTATATTCAGAAATAGTAGAATTTATTTTTTTCATAGGAAATTTCGATATATCAATGTAAAGAATTAGTCTAATCCTATGATTCCTTCATTGTATCTTCATTTTCTTATGAAATATATTAATTTGAATCATGTTATTATTATATAAATGAGTGATATTCTCAAATTTATGAACAAGTATGTCATGATTTTCTAGTAATTCCTAGTTAGTGTGTTTTTTAAAATGAGATTTTGAATATAAATAATATATAGAGTCACTTATCTATTTTTATGAGGCCATTAAACACATGTTTGAAACATTATTTTTAAATTCATGTTCTAAATCAAAATTAATTCCATAGTGCAACACCATCCAACGACCATTGCATAATTTTTCTTCAAATACAATTTCTTCTTACTTTTTTACATATTCGGTCTTTAAAAACCAGGATTAATATTCCCCTTTTTACAAAAATCATAAAAAAATTCACCTTGGGCACCATTATAAATGATATTTCTTTTATTCTTCACCTTGTGATGTTCCTTAGGTTACACTTTCCAATAACTCCATAAGTAGTGTTTCATCCTTCTATATCATCCTTTTGTGACATATATAATATCATTATTTTCACTTATTTAAAACTAAGAATCAGAATAATAATTAGATGAATTTAATTTAAATTGAATTTTAATCTTATTTAAATTATCTTCTTCAAAAATATTATTATGTTCTGACTCATACTTTTATAATGATCTAATTTGTTCATCACGAGAGAATTCCTTAAAATTCATAAATTCATCAATAACTAAAATTTCAGCATTCCACTTATTAGGAAGTGATCTAAGTGTAAATTCAATAGGAAATGGATTATCTATAGAGTCTATTAATGAAATCAAAATATATAAAATAATGTTAAATCTATACAGAATTTGATATATTGTTTCATCATAACCCATTTTAAATTCATGATATTCTACTCTTAAGAAAGCCAACTTAGTTCCAATAAGAGTTACCAAGTCCTAATGTAATGATTCAATAATTTTCCTAATGTCATGCATAGTTTTAAATGATGAAAAAAGGATATATAAATTTCTATTTACTGGAAAATATAAAAAATCATCACCTTTTAGATCAAACTATACTTTTCCACATCATTTTTAACTATTGATTCAGGTTCACCTCCCAATAGCATGTATGATTCATCTATGATTTTATAATTATCAATATAATGTTTCTTTAATAAAAATTACATTCTATTTTTCTAGTATCCATTATAAGAACCATCAACATCAGGTGTTTTTTAATGTGTCCATCCATTATTCCAAAATCCTCCCGCCATCATAAAAATTATCCTTTCCCCTTGAAGGTTAATTTAGAAAGTGGTTATCAAAAATAAAAACTAAATATAGGGGTAATCCTTTGGTACCCATTATTGGTATGAGTTTAATTTAATATAATATCTAAGAGGGGGAATAATAATTTTTAAATAAATTTATAATTATATAAAATTTTAAAGTTATTATAGAAAAATTAAAAGAAAATGAACACATGATATTTTTATATTATTTTAGATCATAATGACTACACACTAATCTTCACCCCTCTCATGAACTAAGTGAAATTGCTCCCACTATAATTAGTATAATGTAATCCTAATATTACTTTCTCCCATATGAAGTCACATCCCAATTTAAGATCCATTTCACCAATGGAGGCTTAAAACCAGAAAAATCTTATATTTCACTACCTGGAGGCACAACCTAATATGCCTTTTTTTTCCCTTGGAGGCATCACCCAATGCCTGAATTTTTATTGGGAGTAAAAACCAAATTTCTAAACATTTATTAGCTAGTATAACACTTTACAATTACACAAAAAAAATGATAAAATAAATATTAGGAACCATAATGAACACTTCACAATATTGGTTTTGAGGAAGTAACATACTCTTTGGTAGTAAAAGATAAAATGTTTTTATTCTAGTTAGTAGTATAAGTATATCAAAAAACAATTCAACACTTGTATGTTTCAATAGGATACCCAAACTAATTTCCTCTATAACTGATATGATATGTTAACTCAATTTTTATTTATTTATCTACGCACCACAAATAAAATTATGTTTATTAAATCTTTTTTTTCTAATGAACTAATTTAGAGTTTTCTATACTTCCTTCTTAGATAATATTACACAAGTAAATATTTCACAAATAAATAGCAATATTAATGTTCTTTTCTCAACATTCTATATCAGAAACAACATCTTGTATAGAGGGACTCAAAATTAAAACTAATATATTGGTAAATAATAATTATTAATATACATGGAATACATCCTAATGAAAATTTAGATTGAATCTTTATATTTATTTTGGTTTTAATTTGAATATCTCATATTACAAAATTTTAACATTAATATCTATACATAAACACTTGAGGACCCCATTTCGTTAATAATTATACAATTTAAAACATGTTCTCATGATTAAAAATAATTAATATGTAATTTTAGAAAAACATTATTATATTCATAAGAAACATGTGAAAATTTTAAGTATGAAATATTTTAATAAATAGAGATTATTTTCATGTTTCAAAGAATCATGTTGAAATTCAGAGACCCACAAAGCCAAAATCCACTTAGGGTATTTCCATGTAGCTATTTTATTTCACAGATGTGAATCAATATAGATGAATCAACATAGATGATTAATGTAATGGGATTCACATAACTATATCATGTTAGCAAATTCTCATATCTGATTTCATGTTTCTGAATTCACGTATCTAATTCTAGATATCCAATTCTAGAAATTAATAGATAACTTAATTCATCAAGTTTGAGACCTAAATCAGATATTCTAAATGGAGAAACATCATTGGTTCTAATTGAATTATATTTTTATACATTGATTAGAGTTCCAAATAATCAATAATCACATTATTTGAACATGTATATCTTAGATAATCATCGAAATACCGTATTCAATTAGTTATGGAAAATATATAATTAAATCTAAAAACATATAGAGATTTATATACCAATTTTATATATGGCGTATAACTATTCAGTGTTTTATGTATTCTAATTAAATGTAGATATTTTTTTATATTTAAAAAAAATAAGAACAATTCAATGTTGAGTTTTTTATACCATTATATGTTTGATATTTATAAGGTAACTAGTTCAAAAAATGGATATAATGATTTTAAATCAACTAAATAGATTTCAAATGAGCTAAATGGTAAATAGTAAAATTGCAACACGAGAACAGTAAAAAACATATAAAATGTTATTTTAAGGACTTTAATGAATAATTTAACCTAGGAACACTTCATATAACATTTATTACATGTTATTACCAATTAAAACATGAAAATTGATGATATTTTAAAAAATGATCTATTATGATATAATTAGGATTACATATTCTTTAATCGATAAAAAAATAAAAGTACAAATACCTTGAAAATAAATTCAACAAATTACAAGTTTAATTAAAAAACATAATGTAGTTCATGGATCCACTCAATGGTTCAAATAATATTTAAGTGTCCAGATATATAAATATTTTATTATCATGTATGAAATTATTCTTCATAATTACATGAAGAAATGAAAATCATAAAGAAGGTTTTATCATATAATATTAGTAAGTGATAATGTAAAATATAATCTACCAAATTTAATCAAAAATTTATGTAGTATATTAATACTATATGAACAAAATAATTCATATGAACAAATAAAAACTGATAACATAATCATGGGATGAAAAAAAAATTGAATTTTTGCATGGATTATATAAATTAATATTATAATTTTTTAATTGATGGGAATTCATAAAACTAAACATTATAAACCAATTATATAAGCCATATACCATGAAATCAAATATGATGGGTATGAATGTTCCCATTAAATGATCATAGTTATCTCAAGATGCATACCAGAACACTGATGGGAAGTATAAATATGGACTACACCAATAACATAAAATTATAATGTATTCCATAAAATATAATATATAATATATAATACATGGAATAATGTTAAATAATGAGAAAATTAGAAATAGCTATAATAGTTCCCCTATGAAGTTTATCATACAATATGCACCCTTATAAAATAAATGATTTTATGGATTTGTCTATAGATTTCCCCAGTTAGTGTTGGAATAAATGAGTTTATGTGAATTTATATACTGATTATTGAGAATTACTTGGGATACATAATATTAAAAAATACCCATATCAGGTGAATAATATTGTGTTATAGTTTTTGGTTACTTATAATTATTATGGTATTCAATGTGTTTTTATAGTTAAATAATTCTATTTGTAATGGTATGAGACAAATGAATTTATTGATAAGTAATATATAAATATAAGAGTATGTAATAAAAAATATTTTACTTTCATAGGTATATAAAATTTCATTAAGAGAAACAATATGGTAGTTATGCATTAATTTCATTGGAGAAATTTTACTTTTATTGAGGAAAATCCACTTGGGAGATGATTTATAACCCACCAAATACATATACAAGAACGATAACTAATTAATATCACCTATTAATGCTAATATACCCAAGAGAACAAATATATATTTTATAAAATTGAATTTTTATCATGGTAAATTTATATTTTCATGCCTTTGTGGAGAAATTTGGCATTCTAATAGATTATGATGTTTTTATAATGGGTTTTTAGTGGGAAATCACATGTACAATATATCAAAGGGATTTAACATATAATAATATTAAAAAACATTGTAGAAGGGAATTTTAAAATTAAAATGAATATGATAATTTATTTATAAATAACTATTGAAAAGAGAAAGTGAAAGGCCACTTTCTCTCTTAATATTCATCAACTAGAGATAACATTGAGAACTTACCAATATATTAATGATTTATTAGTGGGATATAAGAGATAATACTTGAGATATATATATTATGAGATGATTTAAATTTGACATGGTTATAAATTGAATTGTGGGTGGGTACTTATAAGATAGGTGAGTGGGATTTCATTGAATAATTATTGAATATTATATTTACTCTATTATATAATGTGTAACACCCCAAGCTTCCACAGTACGTTTCCCTTTGAATAATGAAATAACATGCATTGTACGCATCTTTGAGATTCTAACACACTACGACCAATCAAACTAGCTGTTATGAATATTAATAACCACCTTTTGAAATTTTAAAAAATTTATCTTTCAAAATGGGCTTCATTTTTGGAATCATAATGTCAAAATTAGCTTAGGGTGATTTTTTGGTATTTTTCTGAAAAGTCTCAATTTTTGATAAATAGAAAAAAACATAGAGTTATTATTTAAAACCAACTTTTTATTTAAATAAATATTTATTTTATTTAAAATTATTTTATTTATATATAGATACATAATATTTATATAAGTTCAATTTAATTAATTGGATTCATTTTATAATGAGTTTAGATATATAAAATTTTATCGACTTTTTACCTTCTTTTACCGACCGCCTAGGAGCATTTACAAATTTTCATAAAAAATAATTTTACCGCTTCTGTGAGTTGAATTTTAAAAATCCGAGAGACGCAGTTGATATCAATAAGTAAAATGTGATTTAATTATATGAAAATAATATTTGGTGAATAGTAACTTTTTACTTTTATTTACCACGATTAAAAGTAAATAAGGTAATTAGGAGTAAAAATGATATTATTATTACCCTATCACATGTACTTATTCTATTGGATAAGTATAATTAGACCAACAAAACCTTAAGAATAAAATATGAACCGCTTTGGTCCACTTGGATTTGATTAGGACATTTATTATTATTTTATTTAAAGAAGAGTTAAAAGAGTTTAATTCAAAGTTCAATAACTAAACCATTTTTTAATACTAGGTTACACACAATATAAATTACACTATAAATATAAATTATAAATATAAAAGGATTTATTATGTAATGGTATTTTATATATAATTTTTAGACTTTAAATAATTAAATTTATTTATGACACAATGATGATGCAGTAATTACTATATTAATGAAAGATTAAATAATTGATATTATAAATATCCAAATAAATATAATATGAGACTTTTAATGAATTAAAATAATTTAATAGGTTAATATGACATGTTAGGGTTGATTAAATGAATTTATTTCTAAGTAATTAATTTTTTAGGACTTTAACAAAAATCAATTATTAAATAATTCCAAAATTGACATAAATGAGTTTTAAAAAAAATATAATATTATAAGTTGATATAATAATCCTAAAAATATAATTTTACTCCAAAAGACTTAAATAATGATAGTTGTGTCATTAATGAATCACTTGGGGTTCTCTTGGAAGTTTATAGTATGTTTATTAACCATATAATATAAAAATACAAAGAGACATGGTAAATGTCAATATATTTAACAAAGAGTTAAATCTAAAAGATAAGGTTAATATAGTGACTCAAACCTATCTAAAACCAATTGGTTGAAAGTTTTTAGACACATTACTAACATATAATTTAAATAAATCATTTTGGATCCATTAGAAACCGAAAATGATTTTATTATAAAATAATATTTCAATCTTTTTCTAAGGTGCCCCTCACCCCTCTTAAAAATGGGCACTTCGACTTCTCTAAAATTCAAACCTTCTAAGAAAAACTCTACCCTAATATCCTCTCAGCTATCCTCCCTTTATCCTAGAGGCCTTACTTTATTTAGAAATCCAACCTAAGGATCCCTTTTGATCAAATCCATAGGAAGAACCCAAAGAATATGTAAATATTTCATCACCTCTTTCTTGTACTTTTCTTCTTCCACTTCCTCTTTATGTGTTGTTTCCATTCTAAAATAATTACTCCAGTTTATTCTATATACAGTGTTGTTATTATAAAAATAGTACAACCATATTCATTATTCTATCCATCCTATAAATGAAAAAAGTCACCATATCTGCTATGTATGGATTACCGTCTCCAGGTCGTGGTGTAGTTTGTTATTCAAACACTTCATCATTTGAATGGGTATAATAATGAGTATAAATAATGAAAATAATAAATATAACATGATAATGATTATTTATATATGTAATTTCATCCAATTATATACGATTTTAATGTCAAAATAATGATATTCTCGCTTGTGCGTATGTACAGATTACCGTCTCCACGAACGTGATCAGATTCATTCCCCATCGTATCCATTCAAGACTAATTTTTATTTGATGATTAAAAATAATGTTTAAATATTTAACTTAATTCTGAATATAAATAATATACATCCTATCTATAACAAATCTGACTTATGTATCAAAACATATAAAGGAAAACGAATTAGTTAACACCCGAAATGACGATAATACTAAAATATTATTCACAAAAAAATATTAAAAGATCATATATGATATCATATTTATGTATATGGTTCTTTTATAATTTAATAACAAATTTTTCACCATTATATAAGAGGTTAACCTACCCTCTACGAAGGAAATGTACAAGGTAAGGGTTAATTTCACAATCTCTTTATTATCCAAGGTTGTTTAAAAGTAAGTATATATTGGGACCTATTTTTCATCCACATCCATGTTTCATAATAATGTATTCCAAAATTTTTTTACTATTTACTATACTATGGTTTAGAGTCATTTATACCCTTTTTTGAATTTTTATAAAATGGTTTGAAAGGAGTCTTTCATTCATTTTCCAAACAAGGTACCTTATGACCTTTTCGACAAAATTTGAGTAAGAATGTGTTTTTTTGCACATGACCCTCAGCCCAGTTGGTGAGGTATCCTTAAGTGCATCCACAAGACCCAAGTTCATAACCATATTGAGGCATATTTCCGGGTTACTATAGCATTACTGTAGCAGGCTCTATAGCAGCACTGTACACTGTGCGGGTATTGTAGTAGAATTGTACACTGTCCAGGTACTGTAGTAGAACTGTACACTGTGAGGGTACTGCAGCAGGAACTATAGAAGTTACTATAGCAGGTATTGTTCAGTACTATAACAGTTGGAACTATTCACCTTGGGCCATTAGTTTGGTCTTGGAGTCATTAAGGCATTCGGACCACCCAGGCCTTCGGGTCAGTAGGGCTTTCAGGCCACCTCAAGGCCTTCAGGCCACATGCAGTTGCCCCAAATACACTACAAAAAAGGAGAAGCCCCATAAGAGGATTCAGAGCAGATGCACTCCCCAGAGAAGAGTCAAATGGATTTGTCAGAATTATAGGGTATGGCTATGCCATCGAAACCAGCCTATGCTTGCATCGAAAGCCTAGCCAGACGGTCATGCAAAGGTGGAGAGTTACTATCATGACGCAGATGCTAGGGAGGCGTAGTTCCTTATAGATAGTCTAGTTGATTTCCCTAAGACCATAGGGTCATATAATCTCTTAAGCTTACGGGCCTTTTAATCTCTGGGCCTACGAGCCTTGTAAGGGTTCCCCCTCATCCCTTGAAAGGGGGGTTATCAAAAATCAATTAAAATGAAAGCCTTCAGGACATTCAGAGATAAGAATGTTTTAAAACTTATATGGAGGGTGAGGCTATTTTCTGCCATAATAATATTGTCGATGCTTCCCTTTCAAGATTATAAGAATATTTTAAAAATAAATATTTTCTTTTATAATTATAAGACTTTTAAATTATTTTATAATAGAAAGAGATATTTCTCAAAAATATGTTTTGATTTCATCTATGTTAACATCCTTCATTTTAATATTAATTAAAGTTGATTTATTATGATACAAAACTTCCCTATTGTATTGTAGGTTTTGTGATATGTTTGACAGTGGATGTGTTACTTTCACACCATTCATTGTTTATGGAGAAAGTGTTGACATTTCGTAAGCTAGTTTTAATATGAATATCTATGTTATGCTTGAAACTTTTCATATGGGGAATTTATTGGACTTCGTATGTGACGGGCGGTGCCCACTATAACTTCTAGATTCATCGGTAGGTCTCATGAGACAAACTAGTGTCTTGGCACAAGGCCTTGATAAAATATTATTTGTAGTCATGGCCCAAGGTCTTGACTATGTGGTTATGAAGTCTGGCATTATGCATTCCATCATTATGAAAGTGGCTATTGATATTTCATGAAATTATTCGACTAGTAGAATATCCACCTGAATAAATTAATGGCATTAATTATTTTTATCTTTGCTACATTATTCTGAATTTCAAGTTTAAAAGGATTTTGTTCTAGTCTTACAATGTCTTAAATGTTTATGATTATTTATGAAAGTTTCTGCTATATTTTTATCCTTACAGAGCATCTAAGCTCACTCTTTTCTATGTTTTACATTTCCCTGGATGAGAGGAAGTATATTATGACTGAACTATAGGGATAATATAAGGGATATGAGTGAATCCTATAGAGACTATGTTGTTGTATTTTTTCATTTTATAATGTAATGTAAAACTTATTATTGTTTCTAGTATTTCCAAGGCTAATAAACTAATCAGTCTTTCGAGACTTGATCTTTTTTGATCATGCCAATGTTATGTAATAATGCACCAACTCTGGGTTACTAGGTTGGGGCATTACAGTGGTTATTAGAGAAATTTTAGTACAAACCTTAGAATCTAGATTTAGAAAAACTCTGATTAGAGAACATTATCCTAAGATAAAATTTGTGGATTAGTATATAAGAACATCCTATTATTTTGGTATTATAGCGATTTTTTGAGTTTTCCAAGAAATAAAACCCTATCTAGATACAAGCAGGTAGAGGCAGATCTGGCACATATGTACCTAGGGGTAAAACCCGAAAACACCGCTTTGAGATAGACTCGAATGGGAACTGGGGAACGACAACGGGCCTTGTTTCACTCTTGGTTATGACACTCTCGGGGGATATGCTTAGGATAATTCTGATTTTATTTAGAAAAAAATATGATGGGTTTATGAGTATAAACATCCAGAAAGAAAACATTTTTATGATTATGGATTATATCCATAAACTGTTAAATTTATGTTAACTATTTTACAAGTTTGGAATTATGTATTGTGATTCATAAACTAATCTAGTCTATGTCATTGTTTAGAAATTGAGCCTAGTGAAAGGAATAGAAACTGTATCAATGTACATAATCTATGTAGTTATTTCCCTCCTACTCAAGATAATTATAGTGGAGATGGTGAAGCAACTAGTGCTGATCAACTTATCATCATACTGGGACAACTCACTCAGGTTATGAATAATAACCGTACACGTATGGAGAAACTTGATCCACAACGTAAGGGATAATTGTAAGACCGCTTCATGAGGAAAAAACCCCCAATATTAAATGGGAGTACACATCCATAAGTGGCTAATCAATGTATAAATTCCTTAAGGAAAATATTTCATGTTTTGGGGAGCAGCAAAAGGGAAAAGGTTGTCATGGCAGTTTATCGCCTCATAGGAGATACAGATCAATGGTGGTCATTGATTCAAAACACAAAGTAAGATGATGAAGTATAAAATATGGAATGTAGGGAGTTTAAAGAGATTTTATTAGAAAAATACTTTCCTCATGACCATCGAGCAGATATGGAAAGGTAATTTATGAGTCTGGGGAAAAAGGATGTTGAGAATGTTGAAAAGTATGAGGCTAACTTTACAAGGTTAGCAATTCATGTAGCAGATTATATACATAACTCAAGGAGTAATATTGATCGAATCTTTATTGGGTTAAAAAAACTTCTCCAGCGAGCATTAGTGTAACAATATTTCTTGTTATACAATGATATTGTCTCATGTGCTATCAAGATAGAAAAGGAATTCTCTAAGTCTTGCAAATTTAAAGAAAAGTAAGAGAAGAAGAGATCTACTGAACACTCTGGAAATGGATATAAGGGGAAAAAGGGGGAAATTTGAATATCCATCCTATTGTAAATGTGTGAAGAAACACCCCGGTACTTTCCTGAAGGGAATGAGAGTCTGTTACATGTGTGGTGAAAAAGGCTAGCAAGCTCGTGATTACAAGGGGATGAAAGAGGCTGTCAATGTTGAATACTACAATTATAGAGAAAATGGGAATTATGCAAATGAATGTCCTAAGCACTAAGGGAACATACCTCAAAAAAGGCCAAGGGATCAAGGCCATGCTTATTCTATCACTACTATTGAGGTTGAAGCTCTGAATGACATGTTGGCAGATAATTTAATGGTTTCCTCATGTTTAGAAAATTCTTTATTTGATTATGGATCATCGCATTGTTTCATATCTACCTAGTTTTCTAAGAAAATTAGATATTTTCAATTTGAATTAACACGGGTGTTGTCAGTCAAAACACCTAAGGGGAGTATCATTACAACAAAGTTTTGTGAATCAGTTCCCATTAGGGAATACAAATGTTCTTTATCTGCTAATCTTATCGTCATTCCCATGATTAAATTTGATATAATCCTTGGTATGGATTGGATTTCGGACCATTATGAGAAAATATATTATATGAAGAAGGAGGTTACAATTTTCAATGATGACAATAAGTACCTTATCTTTAGAGCAGAAACGTCACCACCTAATTCTTATCTAGATCCACCCCCAGTAGCTCAACTAAATTAAATAATTGGGGTGTAAGAAAATAAAATAATTATGGGTGAGGAAAAGAATATTCCAATAAAGGACGTACCTATTATGCAAGAATATCTTTATGTGTTTCCATAATATTTACATGGACATCCTCCTAAATGAGAAATTGAGTTTTATATTGATTTAATTCCTTGTTCAAGGCCTATATTGAAGAACCCTTATAGAATGGCCGCTGTAGAATTAGTGGAACTAAAGAAACAACCAGAGGAATTGAGTAATAAGGGATTTATTTGCTGTAGTGTTTCTCTATGGGGATCCCCTGTTATTTTTGTTAAGAAGAAAGATGGATCTATGAGGTTGTGCATTAACTACAGGGAGATAAATGGTATAACAATAAAGAACAAGTATCCCCTACCTCACATTGATGATTTAGTATACCAACATCATGGAGCTCAATATTTTTCAAAGATTGTCCTTTGATCTGGATATTATCAGTTATGTTTGAAAAAGGAAGACATTCTGAAAACGGCATTTCGAACCAGTTACGGGCATTAAGAGTTTACTATAATGCCTTTTAGATTGACTAATGCACCCTCTGTCTTCATGGATAAAATGAATAGAGTTTTCAAAGAATATCTTGATGATGTTGTAGTGGTATTTTTTGATGATATCTTGGTGTACTCTCAAAGTTACGAAGATCATGAAAATAACATGTGCATTATTCTAAAGAATCTTAGAAGAAATGAATTATATGGTAAATTTAGAAAGTTTGAAATATGGATTCAGGAGATTTATTTTCTAGTCCATATTTTCTCTAAGGATGGAATATCTCTTTACCCTTCAAAGACCAAAGCAATCCAAGAATGGCCAGCACTGACCAGTATAACTGAGGTACATAGTTTTATTGGTTTAGCAGGTTATTATCAATATTTCGTCCAGAATTTTTCCTGATTGGCTAACCCATTAACAAAGATCACATGAAAATGGGTTAAATTTGTTTGAAAAAAAGTGTGAAGAATGTTTTGAAGAACTGAAGAGAAGATTAGTCAATTACCATATCTTCACTCTACAATCAGGGAATGATGGGTTTGTTATTTATAGCGATGATTCAAAGAAAGGACTTGGTTGTGTCCTTATGGAGAATGATAGAGTTATTTAATATGCATCACGACTAATAAAAATTCCTGAGAAAAGATATCCTTCTCAGGATCATGAGTTAGCAGCTGTAATCTTTTCTTTGACGATAGGGATACATTATCTCTATGGTGAAAAATGTGAGATATATACCGACCACAAGAGTTTGAAGTATATTTTATCAAAAAAGAACTCAACATGAGGGAAAAAAGATGGATTGAACTACTCAATGATTATGATTTCACAATACACTACCACCTGGGGAAGGTAAATAAAGTGGCAGATTCTTTGAGTAGAAAGCATCATGGAGATTTGAATAAGATGAGAATTAAAAGGGATCCTATTTTCTTAGATCTAGTTAAAATGGATATAGGAATAATCATGGAAGTTGAAACATCCAAACTTTTTCAAATGGTTTCCAAACCATATTTACTAGAAATGATAAAAAGTTCTTAGGCTGATGATGAGGAGTTTCAAAAGAAAATTAATGCTGTGAACGATGGGAGATTTATTGTCTTCATATATGAAGATGGAATTTTGAAATTTGGGAAGATACTTTGTATTCCTAACATACCTGATCTAAAAAGGGAATTGTTGGATGATGCTCATAGATCCAATTTCTCTATACACCTTGGTCTCACTAAGATGTATAGAGATTTGAAGGAACATTTTTGGTGGGACAACATGAAGAGGGAGATTGCTTATATTGTGTCACGATGTATGGCTTGTCAACAAGTGAAAGCTAGAAGGAAAAAACCTAGAGGAGTCATGCAACATCTTCCCATACATGAGTGGAAATGGGATAATATTATGATGGACTTTGTCATGGGGATACCAAAGACACCTAGAAGGAATGATGCAATATGGGTCATTGTTGATCATCTTACCAAGTCAGCACATTTTCTTGCTATAAGAGAATATTTACCACTTGAAAGTTTAGAAAGACTATATATTAATGAAGTTGTAAGTCTCCATGGTGTACCCATATCTATTGTTTCTGATTTTGATCCCTGTTTTACATCAAAATTCAGGAAAAGTGTTCAGAAAGCCCTGGATACTGAACTTCGTTTGAGCACTGCCTACCACACTCAAACTGATGGAAAATTAGAATGGTATATTGAAACCTTAGAAGACGTGTTTAGATCTTTCTCACATGACTATCAAGTTATGTGGTATCAATATTTACCTCTGGTAGATTTTTTCAATAACAATAGATTCCATTCAGGTATTCAGATGGCACCATATGAAGCGTTATATGGAAAGAGATGTTGCACACCAACTTGTTGGGATCATGTTGGTGAAAGAAAACTAGTAGGCCCAGAACTTGTTGAGGAAACGATGGAAAAGGTGAAGGTTATCCAAACCCACATCAAAACAGCACAAAGTAGGCAGAAGAGCTATGCTGATAACCAAAGGAAGGATTTGGATTTTCAGGTAGGATATCAGGTTTTCTTGAAGGTATCTTCGTGGAATAGAGTTTTAGAATTTGGTAAGAAGGGTAAACTAAGTCCCAGGTACATCAGACCTTTCAAAATTCTAGAACAAATTGGGCCTATAGCTTACTGATTGGAAATGCTGCCAAGTCTCTCCAAAGTTCACGATGTGTTCCACGTATCACTGTTAAGAAAATACATGTCTGACCCAACGCATGTACTCACCTATGAGGAAATTGAACTGGAACCTGATCTGTCTTATTGTGAAGAGCCTGTCAAAATTTTTGAAACCAGAGAACAAGTGCTGAGAAACCGAATGACTCATCTAATAAAAGTTCTATGGAGAAACCATAAGACGGAAGAGGAAAAATGGGAACCCAAAGAACTTATGATAAATAAACATCTGCATCTTTTTATACAGTAATATTCTAGAAATTTTCAGGAAGAAAGTATTTGAAGGAGGGAAGAATATAACACCCCAATCTTCCACAGTACATTTCCCTTTGAATAATGAAATAGCTTGCATTATACGTAACTTTAAGATTCTAACACACTACGACCAATCAAACTAGCCGTTATGAATAGTAAGACCCACTTTTTGAAATTTTATGAATTTTATCTTTCAAAATGGACTTCATTTTTGGATTCGAAATATCGAAATTATCTTAGGGTGAATTTTTTGTATTTTTTTAAACCTTTAAATTTTTGATGAATAGTGAAAAAAATAAGTTATTTTATAAAACCAAAATTTTATTTAAATAATTATTTCTTTCATTTAAATTTATTTTAGTTCAAAATAGATACATAATACCTATATAAGTTCAGTGTAATTCATTTGATTCATTTTATAATGAGTTTAAATATATAAAATTTTATCAAACTTTTTAGCGTCTTTTACCCACCTCCTAGGAGCATTTCCAAATTTGTATAAAACATAATTTTAACACTTTTATGAGTTGAATTTCAAAAATCCGAGAGACACAGTTTATATCAGTATGTAAAATGTGGTTCGATAAGATGAAAATAATTTTTGTTGAATAATAACTTTTTACTTTTATTTACCACACTTAAAAGTAAATAGGATAATTGAGGGTAAAAATGATATTATTATTACCCTAACACAAGTCCTAATTATATTGGATAAGTATAATCTGACCAAAAAAATCTTAGGAATAAAATATGAACCTCTTTGGTCCACTTTGATTAGGTTAGTATATTTATTATTATTTTATTTAAAGAAGAGTTAAAAAAGTTAAATTCAATGTTTAAAAACTAAACCATTTTTAATATAGGGTTACACATAATAAACATTCAACTATAAATATTCATTAGAAATATAAAATTATTTCCAACATAATGGTGTTTTAAGTATAATTTTTAGACATTAAATAATAAAATTTATTTATGACACAATGATGATGCAGTAATTACCATATTATTGAAGGATTAAAATAATTGATATTATAAATATCCAAATAAATCTAATTTGAGACTTTTAAGGAATTAAACTAATTTTATATGTTAATATGACATGTTAGGGTTGATTAAATGTATTTATTTCGAATTAATAATGTTGTTAGAACTTAAACAAAAATCAATTATTAAATTATGTCAGAATTGACAAAAATGAGTTTTTAAAACAAATACAATATTATTAGTTGATATAATTATCCTAAAAATCTCAGGTTTGGCCAAAAAACTTATATAATGATATTTGTATCATTAATTAACCACTTGGTGTTATCTTGAAAGTTTATATTATGTTTATTAACCATATAATATAAAAATACAAAGAGACAAGGTAAATGTCAATCTATTTAACTAAGAGTTAAATCTAAAAGATAAGGTTAATATAGTGACCAAAACCTATCTTAAACCTATTGGTTGAGAGTTTTTTGACACATACTCACCTTATCATTTTAATTAATCATTTTTGAGCCATTATAAAATGAAAATTATTTTATTATAAAATAATATTCCAATCTTTTCCTAAGGTGCCCCTCACCCCTTTTATAAAAGGGAACTTCCCCTTCTCTCAAATTCACACCTTCAAAGCCATTTGGATCGACCAAACCCTTCCCAAATATCATCCCAACTATCATACCTTTATCCTAGAGGCCTTAATTCAGTCAGAAATCAAACCTATGGATCCCTTTTGATCAAATCCAAAGGAAGAACCTGAACAAGAGGTAAATATTTCACCACCTCTTTCAAGTTATTTTTTTCCACTTCTTATTTCTTTGTTGTCTCCATTCTAAAATAATAAATCAAATATCTTATCTACTATGTGATGTTATTATAAAAATGGTACAACCATATTCATTATTTTACCCATCCTATAAATGACAAAGTCACTATACGTGCGTACGTACGGATTACTATTTCCACGTAGTGGTGTAGTTTTTCATTCAAACACTTCATCATTTTAATGGGTATAATAATGAGTATAAATGATGTAAATAATAAATATAACATGATAATGATTCTGTATATATGATATCTCATCTAATTATGTATGATTTTAAAATCAAAAGAATGACATTCTCGCTCGTGCGTATGTAAAGATTACCGTCTCCACGAACGCGATGAGATTCATTCCCCATCATATCCATTCAAGACTAATTTTCATTTGATGATTCAAAATAATCTTGAAAGACTTAATATAATTCTGAATATTAATAATAAACATCCTATCTATAACAAACACAACTTATGTATCAAAACATATAAAGGGAAACGAATCAGTTAACACCCTAAATGAAAATAATACTAAAATATTATTTACAAAGCAATATTAAAAGATCATATATGATATCATATTTATGAATACGTTTCTTGTATAATTTAATAACAATGATTTCACCATTATAAAAAATATTAACCTACCCTTGACCAAGGATAAGTACAAGGTATGGGTTAATTTCACAATCTATTTATTATCCGAGGTTGTTTTACGTAAGTATCTACTAGGACCTCTTTTTCATCCACATCCATGTTTCTTAAAAATGTATTCCCAAACATTTTTACTATTTACTTTTCTATGGGTTAAATTAATTTATACCCTTGTTTGAATTTTTATAAGATGGTTTTAAATGAATATTTCTGTCGTTTTCCAATCAAGGTACCTTATGACCTTTTAGACAAAATTAAGGTAAGAATGTTTTTTAACTAATACAGTGGATGCAGCTATTTTCTACCATTATAACATGATCGAAGCGTACCTGAAAAACTTATAAGAATATTTTAAAACTAAATGTTTTATTTTATAAATATATTAATTTTAAATGATTTCACAATATAAAGAGATATTTCTTTAAAAAAATGTTTTGATTTCATCTATGTCACATTCTTTGATGGATTTTAAGTTAATTGAAGTAGATTTATTAGGATACAAAACTTACATATTGCATTGAAGGTTTTGTGATATATTTAACTATGAATGTGTTATTTTTACACCATTCATGGTATATGGAGAAAGTATTGACATTCCATATGGTAGTTTTAATACGAATGTTTATGTAATGTTTGAACCTTTTCATATGAGGAATGCATTGGACTTAGTAAGTGAAGGGTATAGCCCACTATAGCTCCTCGATGCATCAGTAGGTCTCATTAGACAAACTAGTGTCTTGGTACAGAGCCATGAAAAAAATCTTATTTGTATTATTGGTATAATGCCTTGACTATGTGGTTATGAAGTCTGTCATTATGAATTCCATCATTATGAAAGTGGCTATTGATATTGCATGTGATTATTCGACTAGTAGAATATCTATGTGAATAAATAAATGGAATTATTTGATTTTATCTTTTACATATTATTATGAAATTCATGTTTAAAAGGATTTTGTTCTAGTCTTACATTGCCTTAAATGTTTATGCTTATTTATGAACGTTTCCGCTATATTATTATCCTTACTGAGCGTCTGAACTCACCCCTTTCTATGTTTTTTCCCAAGATGTGAAGAAGTATATTATGAATGACTTTTAGGGATAGTATAAAATATATTAGTGCGGCCTTTGTAGACTATGTTGTTGTAGTTTTTCATTTTTTAATGTAATGTAAAACATATGAATGTATCTAGTATTTCCAAGGCTACTAAACTAATCGGTCTTTCGAGACTTGATCTTTTGTGATCATTCCAATGTTATGTAATAATGAACCGACTTTGGGTAACTAGGGTCAGGGCATTACATAATGTTTTAAACCACACCCCATCATTTATAATTACCCCTCTTAATGATCCAATATAATATTGATTATATGAATTAAGAAAATAGAAGTACCATTGTAATGGATAGTCATGATTACTTATATAAGATGTCATATTTAATGTATTTTACTTTTTTCTATAACATTTTACTATTTTGACTAAAAAATAAGAAATTTCACCCCTTTACTTATATCTAAATCATGATAATAAATATACACTTCAATTTTTCATTTGTATCCTCAAATCATGTACATTTTAAATCTATTTTTAGGATGCTATATTTAATAAAAATGTGGTATCTAGGTAAACCATATTTCATCAAAAAACAATTGATAAATAAATACCACTTAACTAATTCATACCTTACCCCCTTTTACACCAGCATAATATCTAACGGTAATATGATAATTTCTTGTAATTTAATGATATTATCTACAAAACATTTATCTATATAGGATTTATAAAAACATGAACTTCCCACATTGATGATTATTCTAAAAAATTAATTATTGATGCTTGTTTTGGGCCTTGTGAAAAAGTAAAACCCTAGAAATGATTACACCTTTTCATTCTCTGATTAATTTATGTCATATATAATGTTCCTTATTTTTGATTCCATGGATTATCCTTTCTATATGAGTTAACTATAGTCACTATCCATAATATATATAAATTATAACAGTAACATTATAATGGTAATATCATTGAAGTTTATAATGCATTACTATTATATAACAACGATATATACAATTATATACAATAAATTCTTTCATACCAAACGCCTTAATAATACATTTCATTTTTAGTTATTCCATTATGTTTATCGTGTGTCTTGTAATATTATTTTGTTTTACTATAATTTTTATAGCTTTGATTTTTATTAAAGAATAAAATCTAGGATGTATCTATATTTTACATGCCTCCATTATTTATTCTCAATAACTTCTCTTCTTACTTATAGTGATCATAAAAATCATATATCATTTAAGTTTACTACACATTTTTTAATTTTCTAATATATTATTAATTTTTTTAATTATTACATTCTCCATTAATAATAATTTTTCATTCAAAATTGTAAATCCTTTCAGAAATAATATATATAAGAAATTATTTTTAAAACATTGGGATCCTATATTGACTATTTTCTTTAGTGATTCTTCCCCAAAACCACCACTAATCGAGTTGTTCCATTCCTTTAAAATTATTATCTCTTATAAATAATTAATAAATTAACAATCAATATATAATAATTTATGATCAAATTGAACTTGATGATCCATTAGAACTAGTGATGGTTCAATCATATATATATATATTGATGTGTTTTAAGGAAAATATCATGTACTTTTTAATGATTTGGTGAAACTGATAAAATATATTTTACAAATCATATCTTCTCTAATAATTCAAATGGAAAAAATTACATGGGAATTGTCTTCACATTTTATCCAAATTTTATAACAACTTTCCATGGAGATAACATTAAGAAGACATAATCTACTACTTAGAAATCATGATTCATCTAATGGTTTTCAGCATTATTTTTTTAAACTTCATTCCTCCATAATATTCTTTTATATGTATCTTACACTCTCACTAGTGGAATTTCATCTTTTTGAAACGAGCTATTTGTGATGGGATCCTATTGAAAAAACTCTTTTGCAATGAGGTCCTGTCGCAAATATCCCATTGTAGAAAATCGCATCGCAACTAATATTTTTTTACTATGACCCCATCTCAAAAAATACTATTTGTAATGGGACTGTTTCCCATCACAAATAAATCTCGTATTAAATACATTATATATATAAGAACCCATTGCGATGGGCCCATTGCAAAAATTAGTTGCGACGGGCTCGTCGTTCTGTCACAAATAGTTCTCTCTTTATATATGTTACCTATACGTAAACCTTTTGTAACGAGCACGTCACAAAAAAATATTTGCGATAGTAAAGTAACCCATCGCAAATAAAATTCAATATATATATATATAATCTATTTCTGATGGGGCCCCATCGCAAAAGGCCCCATAAAAAATACTTAATAATATAAAAAATATTTAAAATTATTATTAATTAAAAATAATATTAATATTATTAAAAGAATTTTTTTAAAAATAAATTCTAAATATTCACAAAAAAATATAACAAATAATAAATTATTATTATTATTATTATTATTAGTAAAATAAACAAACATTAAATAATATAATATTAAAAATAAATATTCAAATATTCAAATATTAAAAATAATAAAAAAATTAAATTATTCAATATTCACACCAATATAAAAGATAAAAACTATAAATAGTTCATATTACAACAAATGTGGAATTCAAATGTTTTTAATAGAACAAAAAAATCACTGGGGGGGATAGTCTTCTGGAGGAGCTGAAGGAGCTGAAAGAGATGGTGGAGGAAACTCAATCCCCAAACTATGAGTCTGACAACCCATGTACTGCATCTTCTCATGCTGCTGCTACTGCCATCGACACATGTACTTATCATGCTACTGCTACTACTGCTGCTGCTAATGAATCTCTTCAAGATACTTCTGAAAACAATATTTAAGCTCAGTTTGAGCTCGTAACTACTACTGATACTGTGAGCCAGAAGATGATGCCTCTCTATAAGCTCCTCTTGAGTAGGATGCTGACTTCGCAAAAGTATCAAATTAAGTCCCAAGAGTCAAATGAGAGCCGATGCCAACTACTCGGCTCTTCTCGAAGGAAAAAATGGGTCTCTTCCATCCATGATTCTTCATTGAATGGTGGGCACTAGTTTGATCAGCTGTCTTGGCCTGACTTTCCACCTGTGTCTGAGAGGTTGAGGCCTCATAAGACTCCTTCAGTTCCAATTTGAAATTAAAATAGTTAAAATATTATATGAAATTAATTTTCAAACTAAAAAAGAAATAATACTGACCACAATCTAATGTTGGCAATCACCTCTAATCTCTCCAGTGGCTGGATCACTATACATTCTCTGATAAACGTCGTACTCAGTAATATAGGGATTCTCAACTGCCTATATGAATATAAAATAAACTATTTATATTTAATGTTATATAAAATATTTAAAAAATATACTTACCAGATGATCTCTATGAGTACTGAATGTACGAATACTAGCTCGATGTTTCACCTCCTATCTCCCCTGGTTCTGCCTCCCAATGAAGATCTCCTCTAAAATCCACCACTCAACCAGTGTAAATATAATCCATTATAAATTGGAGATAAAATGTACTCTGGTCGGTGGGCTCTACATAACTCATCAAATACTATCAGTCCTGCCATCTTAATGGTTGTCCTTCCCATATTGTGAAAAAAAACTGGCAGAAACGCTCATGCATAGACACTTCTCATGCCTTGTCGATAGCGTCACACATGTTATCATCGATAGTATATAATTAACTCGAAAAATAATTTATAATATCAAGTTATTAATGAAATAAATTTCTAAATAAATATTATTTATTTATGTACCGTCCAATGATGGAACATTACAAGATGCACGTCAATGAGAATCTGTTCCCATGTGATCTATTGTAGAGAAAAATAATTGTGCAAGATAGCACTCCCCTGTCTAAAAACAACATGGGCAAAACTGTGAAAAAAATCCAATAATAAAACAATTAGTATATAAATAAATAAATTAAAGCTATCTAAAATACACATGTTACCATACCTCCATGTGCATGGATCGAAGACAAGACATGGACATCACTCAGGGATAGGTTCAGGAAACATTAGCCGCACAAGACTGCGCCCCCTCCGCATACCCCCTTAACTGCCAATAGGCTGAGGGTTAGATGATCCCAAATCCTTCTCATCCAAAGGTAGTTTAGCCTTTTCCAACTCACGAAATAGATCAGGGTCCATCTGAAACCCAAAATTATTATTGTTAGTAGATAGCTGAAAATAACTATTACATATAGGTATATATTAGTTATGATTATAAGTATTATTTAACTGTGTCAATGTTAACCTTCATCATCATCTTCATATATGACAATGTCAATGTCTTAATATTCATCTTCATCAACATTAATATCCATATGAGTTTCAGTTTCATCATATCATTCCATTTAAAATTTATTTGTAACATCATTAATATCATTGTCACCATCGAAACTTAATTGTGGGGTGGCATCATCGATATTCATGTCTCTTTGTGAAAAATATGGATTTTGAGTAGTCTCTTGAAAAATTTCAATTCCTTGTACTTCATCGGAATCACATTAAGTTTGAGTGAACTAATTTTCCTGAGATTTCATTTTTTATGCTCCACCAATCACTCAGGTCTCTTGAAGTAGAACAATAAATTGTATAATATATTTGATGTACCTGTTGAGCTAGTAAAAAAGGTTCATTTAATTAATTAATAGTTTTATATTTAATATTGAAGATTCCATGAATTGGATGAACCCACATGCCGCTCTCAGTATCCAAACACTGATATTTAAACATTGTTTTATAATTTTTCCCTACATAACACAATTCAATAATTTCTTCCAGCATGCTGTAAAAGTCAACTTTAGTTTCTCTATGATGCGATCCACTCAAGAAAAATCCAGTGTTCATTGTTTTTTTGATTCCCTATATGCACATGTATCAAATCAAAAACCATTCACCACATATGAATTATAAGAATAAACCATTTTTGATGGTGGGTTACTCAATATACATAGTCTCTTATCAATTTTATCAGCAGGTTGAGACACATGAAATTTTTTAAAACAATTATAAATATAATAAATATTAAAATGAATTGACATGTTAAACCATAAATAATTTATGGGACCAGATTTGGAAACTGATGAGAAACTTTTTTTGTTGGCGTTCTTCTAGAGCAGTAGTAGTAATTTGTGGAAGCTGTTTCTTGATATGATTATCATATAAGAAAAAAATAAAATAAGTTTAATTACTGTAACATAAATTATAGAAAAAGTGATAGAATCACTCACGGTACAAATGATGTAATTTCTTCACAGTTTAGCAGAACATATGTATGAGCTTTGTGATGTTCATCCTCTGAAAGTCATCGTTCATGAAATCCACCGAAACCATGTTATGGATGATTAAAAACTGATATTTTATTATCCATTTCATCATCAACATTCCACTCATTTCTTAAAATACAACCGTGTTTTGAGGGAAATTCATATTCAAAATAATGAGAGCGGAAAACAATAATTTCCTCTTTCAAATATGCTTCAGCAATTGAGCCTTCAACTGATGCAGTGTTACATACACTTTTCTTCAATTTCTACATGCATCTCTAGAATGGGTACATCCATCGAAACTATATCAGACCTCCAAATTTATCTTCATGTGTAAAATGTAATATCAGATGTTTCATTGAGTCAAAGAAATCTGGCGAGATGATTTTTTCCAATTTACATATAATTACAACAACATCTTCATCTAGTTTTCTTAGTGCATCATAGTCTGTTGTTGCCGCACAAATGTCTTGGAAAAAATATGATATGTCTATTATCAAATCCCAAATCATATAATTCAACAAACTTATGAATCCAATAGGTATAAGTCAATAAATTATAACAGGACAATAATGACATTTTAATTCGGTAATATGACCATTCTTGACACATTTTCACAAATTGGAAGAATAACCATTTGGAAGTCTCAAATCTACAATATACTGACAATATAATAAGTGAAACTATTTAGATAGTGTAAAATATTCTTTTGGCTTCGTTAACCTCTATGATCTGACATTAAGAAACAGTTCAAGTTCTGGTCATCTACAAATTTGGGCAAGATCTAATCATACATTTACATTATCATTGGTCTTACCCGAAGTATTCAAAATTGTATCAAATAAATTATCAAAATAGTTCTCCTAAATATGCTTGAAATACACCATGTGGTGAACCAAAAAATCATACCAATAGGGAAGATCCCAAAAAATTCTCTATTTTATCCAATTATGTTTTTTCCTAAAGCCATGACATTTCTGTTGGTTTAATATTGGCCCAAATGTGATTGGAGGTAATGAAAATAAAACTGATTTTAACTCTATACTAAAGATCATATTTGGAGGTTCATCCTTTTCAATTATTCCTTTTCTGAAATGATATTTGTTCCTCTGAAAAGGATGATCAGTTGAAAGAAATCTACGATGACAATCAAAATAGAAATGTTTTTTTCCATTGATGAGAATACAATATTTTTTTCTTTCATATAGTAAGGACATGATTTTGGACCATGTGTACTCTAGCCAAATAACATGCCATATGTCAGGAAGTCACTAATTGTCCACATCAATGTAGCTTTTAATATGAAATTTTGTATCATAGGAACATCAAATGTACTAACACCATTACTCCACAACAAATTCAACTCATCAATCAATGGTTTCAAATAAAAATAAATATTATTTTCCAGATGTCCTGGGATTAATATGGTCAAAAAGATATAGGTTTCATTCATCAACATCCATGGAGGTAAATTGTATGGAGTAATAAAGACATGCCAACAAGAATACCGACTACCATAAGAACTAAACAGACATAAACCATCAATAGAAAGATCTAGTATCATGTTTCAGACTTCTAAAACAAAAGACAAATGTAGTTGGTCAAAATGTTTCCATAAATCACCATCAAAAGGATGATTCAATATTTTATCAGTTGAAATCTTGGTTTTGTGCCATGACATCAATGACGCTGTGTTTTGAGACATAAATAAATGTTGCAACCTGAGTGTAAGGGGGACATATCTCAACAATATTACATGAATCGATCCATAATTACCTAGTTGAGCTTCTTTATACATCAATTGTCTATATGTGGGAAAACTATCAAATGACTCATTTTCACCATAATATAAGATGAAATCATTTTCACATGCATTAATCTTCTGATAACTATGGCCCATATTATGAACCGGCCTCTTTCCCTAATAGTAATTTATAGGCAACACAATTCCTTTCGGTAAAAATGCTTTAACCAAAGATAATATCTAATTAAAAATATTGTTTGACATTGCATTATCTGATTTAATAGACATAAATTTTGAAACTGGTTCTAATTTACCTATCATGTAACCAAGATATAATGCATCCTCAGCCAACCTCAACAACTCATAAAATTCAGATGCTACCAACTCATGAGTTAAGTCAATATCATCATGGGTTATAGTTTGTTGAATAGATGGACCTACAACATCATTTACTAAATTTTGAAATCGTGATGGTTCTAGAATCAAGTTATTAGTAACTTATCTGAAATTGTGTTCACCATTTTGGTATTAAAAACATAATCTGGTCGAAAACCAAACCGCAAGAGATGCCCCCCAACCTTGTCAAATGTGTCAAACGTTCTTAGAACTCATTTTCTACAAGGACACATAATTGTTCCTTCTGAAACAAATTCTGGTATTGATGATGCAAATGATTACAAAGCTTCATCACCCTTAATATATACAGGATTTAAACTAGAACTATTTGGATTTCTGTGCTGATTTATCCAAGTGCGATCATCTAATAGTGATTGTTATCAACTTGTTTCATATTTTTCTAAAAAATATAAAATCATTACTATTTTTGGAATAATTTAAAATTAGAAAAATACTATCCAAAAAAAAGAAGATAAATAATTACAACTACTTATTAATAATTATCATTAATTATGGGTGACACAATTTCCAGTGGATTGACAACTATTATTTTGTCTGAGGACTCATTTACTTGAAACTTTCTCACACTGTAATCACAATGGAGAATCTTCTTGGAGGTACTCATATTCATTATCGTTCATATGAGAATGTATAAGCATACCTCCGAGCAGATTCGTCATTGTCATTTCAATGTGAGAATGATGCACGTAAATGAGGCCTCAAAAAAAATATCCCCCTTTTTGTCCATGAATCATCTTCTTGCAACTGTCACAACCTGAAAACATTATAAAAACATAGTCCTATGAATGCATGTTCAAACTTGTTCATACAAGATTGGATATGCATACGTAGAAGCGTACTTTTCATAATTTTTTGAGTTGGTGAGAGTTGAAAGAAGATGAGTCATCGGGCAAAATGAGTTTTTTCAATCCACTAGAAATTGTTCCGAGTTAATGCAATTTATTACAATTTATTTTATTCCTAACTATTCCTAATTATTCCCAATTATGGCTAATTATTGTTAATTATTTCTCATTATTCTTTATTATTGGTAATTAATGCTAATCATTTTTACTTATTGGTAATTAATGCTAATTAATCCTATTTATTGGTTATTATTGCTAATTAATCCTATTTATTGGTAATTATTGGTAATTATTCCTTTTTATTGGTAATTAGTGGTAATTATTTCTATTTATCTGTAATTAATTATAATTATTCCTATTTATTGGTAATTAATGCTAATTAATCCTATTTATTAGTAATGATTTCCAATTATTCCTATTAGTTTCTAATTATTGCTATTTATTACTAATTGTTCCTATTTATTTCTAATTATTTCTATTTATTGCTAATTATTGCTAATTATTCATATTTACTGCTAATTGTTGCAAATTATTACTAATTTTTGATATTTATTTATAATTATGGCTAATTATTGGTAATTATTTCTAATTATTGCTAATTATTACTCATTATTGCTAATTATTACTAAATATTACTAATTATTGCTAATTAATGCTAATTAATGCTAATTAATGCAAATTATTGGTAATTATTGCTATTTATTACTAATTATTGTTATTTATTATAATTATTGCTAATAATTGCTATTTATTGATAATTATTGCTAATTATTGATAACTATTGCAAATTATTGCAAATTATTGCTATTTATTTCTTTTTGTTGCTAATTATTGCTAATTATTGATAATTATTGCCAATTATTGCAATTTATGGCTATTTATTGTAATTTATTGCAATTTATTGGTATTCATTGCTAATTATTGCTAATTATTCATAATTATTTCTATTTATTGCTATTTGTTGCTCTTTATTGCTATTTATTACTAATTATTGCTAAGTATTTCTATCTATTGCTAATTATTTCTAATTATTAATAATTATATCTAATTATTGCTAATTATTGCTAATTATTGCCAATTATTGCTAATTATTGCTAATTATTGTTATTTATTACTATTTAGTATTATTTATTACTAATTATTACTAATTATTACTACTTATTACTAATTATTATTAATTATTACTAATTATTACAAATTATTTCTAATTATTATTAATTTTTACTAATTATTACCTATCAAAACTAATTATTACTAATTATTACTAATTATTACTAATTAGTACTATTTACTACTAATTATTACTAATTATTTCTAATTATTACTAATTATTACTAATTATTACTAATTTTTACTAATTTTTACTATTTATTACTAATTATTACTAATTATTTCTATTAATAAATATTTATTACTATTTAATAATATTTATTACTATTTATTACTATTTAATACTATTTATTACTAATTATTACTAATTATTACTATTTATTAGTATTTATTTCTAATTATCAGTATTTATTACTAATTTTTAGTATTTATTACTAATTATTAATATTTATTACTAATTCGTAGTATTTATTAATAATTGTAAATATTTATTACAACTTTTTCCTAATTATAATTTTTTTAATTATTACTAATTATTGTTAATTACTATCAATTACTGCAAAATACAACTACTAATTACTAATTACTGCTAATTATTTATATACATTACTATTTATCCTTAATAATTATTAATTATTATTAAGAATTAGTACTAAAAATTTAATTTTACTATTACAAATAAATACTGATGACAAAACAATTTAAATAAAACTTAATTACAACTAATCAACAATATTTAAATCAACATAAAGAAATGAAATTAATACTAAATTAAATAAAACATAAATACCTTTAAACTTCATCTCTTATAATTATAAACGGCTTCACCACTTCTTTGTGAAAAAAACTAACTCTGAAAAATTTTAACTCCAAAATTAGAGTTTAGAGGAGAGAAAGAATGAATTGAAGAGGAGGAATGAAAAAATGGATGGCGGTATATATTGGTTAGATTAGTTGCGATGGGAGTATTTGCGACGGGTTTCCCATCACAAATAGTATATTTTTCCCGACAGGACCCGTCACAAATACCTTCGTCCGTGTTAATTTCTATCGGCGAATAAAAGGTTATTTTCGATGGGTCCCGTCGCAAAAGGTAACATGCCGACACGCTATTTGCGATGAGACAACATCTCACCGCAAATATGTTTTTACCACCGTAGGTTATTTGCGATGGGACCCATCGCATATAACCTCTGGGGTTCGAACTAGTTGTGATGGGGGATCCCCCATCACAACTAGCGTTATCTGCCTCCAGGTATTTGTTACGGGAAATGCCTACCTGTCGCAAATAATTAGTTATTTGTGATGGGTTAATTTTCCCATCACAAATAACCTCTTCGACAGAGTAGTTGCAATGTGATTTATTCTCGTCGTAAATAACCCATCACAAAAACCACATTTTCTTATAGTGTCTCTAATATATATTTTTCAAGTTATGGACTCAAATGATTCTATATTACAACTTAATCTAAACAAAAAATATTTTGATATCATTTTCCATAAAATGGTTTTATATTGTTACATTTTTATGATAGAGTGAAAACTACTGTTGTATGAAAACTCTACTTCTTTGTAAATATTGATCTGAACATTTTTGAAATCCATGTGAGGATTGCCTTTCATTTATTATTATATTTCTATAGCCCTTTATCATTTTCCATCTATTTATGGATAACATGTTATAATAATATTTCCCTCTATATTTAAGGAATTCTAATAAACCCTTAAGAAATTTTATGCCAATCATGGAACGTGATCAGATATTACTGATAAGCATGTATAAATGAGACTTAGAATACAATTTATATATAACATATAAAGGAGATATAGTTTATAATATTCTAAAATTTCATGGAAATTTATAGATATTGTAATATGATCAATAAAAAAGCATCATTCAGTATTCCTCATAGATGTCCTTAGTGGCGTAATGATAAATTAAATAGTATCATTATCCCAATAAAACTCTATTATAGGTTATGTTTTCATTACCCTTTTGGTATTTTTTCTTTCCTCATTCACTTGTTGGTATATAAATCATCATAAAGCATATTTTATAATCTTATGATTCATATTTACAACTAAAAATAATCTCATATATCCTGATACATCGTATAATTTCTCTAATGTGTAGAGAAATTTAATAACTTAGATTAATTCAATATACCATTCTTTATTATTAGTATTGATGGAAAAAATGACCATTTACCATCAATTATAAATCAATATTCACTAATATTGAACTCTAGTAATTTCCCATTTCTCATACCCTCCATATTCTTCTATTGGGCGTGTCGATATTATTCAAAAATTATGTTTTTGTAACTACTAAAAACCAGTATGATGCTTCCCCTTGTAGGACCCCAAAACAACCTAAGAGGTGAGGGGTGAATTAGGGTGTCAAATTTTATCTTTTTGAGGTAATGATATTGTTCCCATGATGGTAGGAACTTGTTAAACCTATCTGATGGAATTGTGTAGTAATCAAACATTCACATAAAGAGATAAAACACAATAATGTTACATGGTTCACCACTAAGGTTGAGTCCATGGAGAATATGTCGACATCATGTCGGTCATACCTAAATTCACTAATCTTCACTGGTATTGGAATATATATGTTCAAAAACTATCACACTATACCAGGTACATTTCATTTACAATATTTTAGGGATAGCACACTGAATCCCTTGGAACACTTCCATAAACTACCCACAACTCACTACTATTGGTGAATCCTTACTCAGTTTAATGACATGAATGCTGGTTCTGTATATTGGAATTTATGTCTTTCTCTATTACTAGCATGAGACTATATTTACATTAGTGTCAAGAGTTGATGTGCTTGAATGCACTATTCATTTTAACCGGATGTTCAACACTACTATTCACATAGCTCCCATCCTTTATGAAACCCCCTGTATATCTCAATGAAAAAAAAACATTCACAAACCCATAAATTTTTTTGGTGATCCTAATTTTCATGAACCAACCTATGCGAAGCTCAAAGCCTTCGTGGAACACACTCAGTCTTTATGAAACATCCTTTTTTGATATTCCTTAGCATCTACCAATTCATATACTTTCCTTTCAGGATGATTAATATTATGAGGGATTCTTGATTCATGAAGATTTCATTATTTGGTATAACTTTATGAAATAAGTGAAAATCATCATTTTCTTCAATTCTTTCATTGAAAATTAAGTGGGGGTATCCACCTATGTATTGGAATATCCTTTCAAAAAGATTCTAATCTCTCTGTGGATTTTTCATGAACCTCCAAATTCATGTTCATGAAGCTTCATAATTTATAATGTTCAAGTGAAATTTGATATTACCACAAGCATTTTCAGAGCCACATATATTCATTATCAAGCCGTCACGTATTAGATAAAATTCTCATAGACAAAAATATTTACCATCATCTCATGACACCATTCATGACTCTTGTTCATGATGATCCACATATTCATGAATCTCAACATTTATAAAATGCACTCTTCACGAAACTTATGCCTTTACCATATTTAATATGATTCCTTCATGCAAAACCACTTTCCCCGAAGTTGGTTTATAATGATCCATACCTTTTTGAAACTTTTTTCTTCCTCCTTATTTTCATCCCAAAAACAATTCAAACACTATGAAAATATTCCACATTAAACACTCTAGGAATATTTTACTACAATATCAATTTTCTTAAAAACTCCCTAATCATTCCCATGTGGAAGAACACCAAACACAAACTAGAGTATGTTTCTTGTAGTGAAAAGGATTGGTTCTAACACCCTTAAATTATAATTACAGTTACATTCTTATCAAATCCTTTTGAATTAACTCATTCAGTAATGTCATCATCTATATGTTATTTTTTTCTACTCAACACATCAAGTACAATGATTTCATTCCCAAAAAAATATTTTACAGAAAAAAAAATCCTTTTGAAGTTATAAACATTTCATTTTACTCATATAAATATTTTTCTAAGTAAAAATATATTAAGAACTCTTTTTTCATATATATATTTATAATCTCTTCATTGATATCATGTATCCAAGTAATTAGTGAAATGATTATGAGTTCCCACTCTAAAATATTAATTTAGTAATTAATCTTCTGGGTTTGAATTATTTATATGTCTAATCCACCACTATATTATTATGTATTGGAATAAATACATGACCTCTCATTGATGCATAATTTCAATTATCAAATCCCTGTAATGCCCTGATCCCAGTTACCCAGAGTTGGTGCATCATTACATAACATTGGAATTATCAAAAGATATCACATCTGGAAAGACTGATTTATTTAGTAGCCATGGAAGTACTAGATATATTCATAAGTTTTACATTTCATTATAAAATGAAAAATAAACAACATTATGTCTCCTTTTAACAAACTATTATCCCTTATCCTATCCTAGCAGGATAGTCATAAAATACTTCTTTGTATCTTGGGAAAAAACATAAGAAATGGGTGAGCTCATATGCTCAGTAAGGATAATGATATTGTGAAAACTATCATAAGTAAGAACAGAAATTTAAGGCAATGTATAAGACTAAAATACCATATTTTTAAGCATAAAATTCAATATAATATGGCAAAGAAAAATCAAATAATTCCATTTACTTATTCACATGGATATTATACTAGTCTAATAATCACATGTAACATCAATAGTTAATCTCATAATAATGGAATGCATAATGAAGGACATCATAACCACATAGTCAAGTATCATGCCAAGACTATAAATAAAAAAAGTCAAGGACTTGTGAAAAGATAGTAGTTTGTCTCATGATACCTTCCGATTCATTTAGAGGATATAACAGACGTCTCTCGTAACTTACTACGTCCAATTCATTCCTCATATGAAAAGGGTGAAACATAACACAAACATTTGTATTAAATTAACATACAAAATTTTAATACTTTAACCATAAACCATGAATGTCAAAAAAATAGCACATCCATAGTCAAATATATCATACATATATCAATATAATATTAAATATTGTATCATAATAAATCTACTTCAATTAAACCTAGAATCCAATAATATATGTTGACATAGATGAAATCTATATATAAAAACTATTTGAGAGTAATAAATCTTTCTACATTGAAATCATTTAAAAGTACCATAATAATAAAACAGAACATTTATTTTTAAAATATTCATATAATTTTGTAAGGGAAGCTTTGAAGGTGATATAACATTGGAAAATAGCCGCACCCACCTTATAAGTTAAAAAACATTCTTTCCTTAATTTTTTGAAAAGGATATAAAGTAACTTGTTTGGAAAACAACGTATAGATTCATTTAAAATGTTATTATAAAAATTCATACAAGGGAATAAATAAATTTAACACATAGTATATGAAATAGTAAAAATGTTTTGAAATGAATTTTTATATAACATTGATGTGGATGATAAATAAGTCCCAGTAGATACTTATGTATAAAAAACCTCAAATAATAAAGAGATTGTAAAATTAACCCTTACCTTGTACTTTTACTTAGTCGAGGGTATGTTAACCTCCTATTTAATGATTAAATAATTGTTATTAAATAATAAACTAACCACATACATAAATATGATATCATATATGATCCTCTAATATTTCTTTGTTAATAATATTTTAGTAGTATCATTGTTTCATGTGTTAAATGATTCGTTTTACTTTATATGTTTTGTAATGTAAGCCAGGTTTGTTATGGATAATATGTATTTGATTCATATACAGAATTATATTAAGTTCCTAAATATTATTTTTAATAAAAAAATGAAAATTATTTTTCAATTGTTACGATAGGGAATGAAATCTCATCGCGACGTGGAGACGGTAAGTCGTACGTACGCACGAGCAACAATATCATGATATTGTTGGTGAAATAATAAGTATTTGGATAGTATATTAAATATAAATAAACATTAACATTTCATATTTATTATTTACATCAATTATACTCATAATTATACCAATCCAAAAAATGAAGTGTTGAATAAAAAACCACACCACGACGTGGAGATAGTATGTCGTACGAATCTATGTATGGAGACTTTAACAATCATAGGATGGATATAATAATAAATATGGTTGTAACATATTTATAATAACATATTAGAATTGATAACTTAATGTAGTTATTATTTTATTATGGAAATAACAGATAAAGAAGATGTAGAAGAAGAAAATAACTTTTAAAGAGGTGATAAAATAATTATCTCTTTTTCAGGTGCTTCTATTTATTTGAACAAAAGGGATTATTAAGATAGATTTTAGATCAATGTAAGGCCTCTAAGATGAAGTTAGGGTAGTTGGGAGGATATTTTAGGAGGTTTTGGCCAAGCCAATTGGCTTTATAGGAGGTTTTGAAATATTAATTTATTATAAAATTATGGTCAGTTTATAATAGATCCAAATGGATTTATTTCTAAGATTAGGTGGGTATGAGTGGAAATCCTCTCAACAAATAGGTTTTAGATATGTTTAGGTCACCATATTAACCTTATCTTTTAGATTTAACTCTTAGTTAAATAGTTCAACTTTTACCATGTCTTCTTGTATTTTTATACTAGATGGTTAATGTGGTTACTATAAAATAGCAAGAGAACCTAAAGTGGTTAATTAATGAAATATATAACATTATATAAGTATTTTGGAAGAATGTTATATTTTTAGAAATATTATATCATTTAATAAATTAGTATTTGTTTTAAAAGCTCATTAATGTCAATTTTGATGCTATTTAGTTTTTGGTTTTTGTGAAAATCATAAATACTTTATTAATTTGTAAAAAATTATTTAATGAACCCTAAAATGTCATATTAACTTATAAAATTCATGTATGGCATGAAAAAAATAAATTATATTTATATTAATATTTATAATATTATTTATTTGATTCCTACATTAATAAGAAAAATATTTCATCATTATCATACCATAAATTAATATATATATATATATATATTTACTTATATTATCTCTAAAAATTATATATTAAATATCATTATGTAGGAAATATTTTTATCTTTTTAATTACTATTTATAGTAGAAGATATCAATTATATAATGTCATATAAAAATTTTTATAGTGAAAGATATATGTTTATGTTATATTTTTCTATACTTTAAATTAATTTATATAAAATGTAATTTTTACATCCATGTGGCTCCACGCGGTCCCAAAATCCACCCAAGTAAGACCATGCTCATAAATATCTTATCCAATAATATTAAGACATGTGTTAGTAAAGTTTAATATTATTATAATATTATGTTTACCCTTATATAATAGATTTACCCATTAACCCTGGAAAATAAAATAATTACTTAAGTTACTATTCATAATGACAAAAAATAAAAGGTACCTATTTACCCAAATTTTACCTTTTAATTCCAAATATGAAATCCAATTTTCAAAATTCAAAACAACGAAGTTACAGTAATTAATTTAAAATTAATTCTCATTGTGAAAACCAAAAAGTTGGTTTTTAAGAATTAAAAACTATTAAAAGATTGACATGTGTTTATGTACAATTTAAATGTTAAATTACACCCAATGACATACATTATATAAATTATAAAACAAAAATGTAATGATAATTTAAAACCACTAAAATTTATAATTTAACACTATAAATTATTTTAATTAAAAAATTAGTTTTATATTAAAATTTATCATTTTCACTATTCATCAAAATAAGAATGTTATCAGAAAAATTAAAAAAAATCACCCTATGATAATTTTAATATTCCAATACAAAAAATTAAGTCCATTTTGAAATATTTTTTTAAAATTTCCAAAAGCGTGTATTATTATTCATAACTACATTTTAAATGGATAGTTTAGTTGGTCAAGATGTTCTAGAACTCAAAAATACATATAGAGCACACTATTATATTATTCAAAGGGAAGCATACAGAGGAAGCTTGGGGTGTTACATTATTCCCTACTTCAAATAATTTTTTCCTTTAAATTTCTAGAATATTAATGAATAATAATATTCAGGTGGTTCTTCGTCATATGTTCTTCAGGTTCCCACATTGCCTCTTCAATTTTATAGTTTCTCCAAAGAACATTAACAGACGTGTCATCTGGTTTCTTAACACTTGTTTTATGGTATCAAGAATCTAGATAGGCTCTTCACAATAATATAGATCTGGTTACAGTTTTATTTCTTCATAGGTGAGTACATGCGCTTGGTCAGGCATGCATTTTCTCAACATTGATACGTGAAAAACATGCTGAACTTTGGAGACACATGGCGTAATTTCCTAACGAAAAAGCTACAAATCAAATTCATTCCAGAATTTTGAAAGGTCTGACATACCTGAGACTTAATTTATCATTCTTACCAAATCGTATAACACCCTTCCCTAGAGATACCTGTAAGAAAACATGATCACCTACTTGAAATTCCAAATCCTTCCTCTGGTTATTGGCATAAATCTATTCCCTACTTTAAGATGCTTTCATGTGGGTTTGGATAATCTTCACCTTTTCCATTTTTTTCCTCAACAAGTTATAGCACTACGAGTTTTCTTTCACCAACATCGTCCCAACAAGTTGGTGCACAACATCTCTTTACATATAACGCTTCATATGGTTCCATATGAATACTTGACTAAAATCAATTTTTATATGAAAATTCTACCTGAGGTAAATAATGATCCTATAAACCATTAAAGTCAAGTGATCAAGATCTCATCATGTCTTATAAGGTTTTAATAGTCTATTTTGATTTTCCATCAGTTTGGGGGTGGTAGGCAGGGCTCAAATGAAGTTCAGTATATAGGGCATTCTAAAAACTTTTCTAGAATCATGATATAAAATATGAATCATGATAAAAACAATCAATAGGGGTACACCATGAAGTATTAAATAATTCATTAATATATAGTTTTTATAAACTTTCAAGTGGTAAATCATATATTATAATAAGAAAATGTGTTGACTTGGTATAAAAATCAACAATGACCCAAATTTCATCATTCCTTCTAGGAGTCTTTGGTAGCCCCATGAAAAATCCATTGTAATATCACCCCGTTCCCACTCAGGTATGGGAAGAGGTTGCATGAATCCTCTATGATGTTGTGTTCTAGCCTTCACCTATTAAAAAACCATATATCTTCACACATAATCAGCATTCTCCCTATTCATGTTCTCCACCCAAAAATGTTCCCTCAAATATCAATACATCATAGTGTTACCAGGGTGTATAATGAAATTGGAGCTACGAGCATTATCCATCAATTCACTTTTTAGATCATGTAAATCAAGAACACAAAACTTCTTCCAAAATTTCAAAATTCCATCTTCATATATGAATTTGATCAATCTTCCATCATTCAGAGATTTAATTTTCTTTTGAAACTCTTCATCATCAGTATGATAACATTTTATCCTCTCTAGTAAATATTGTTCAGAAGCCATTTGAAAAAGTATTGATGTTTCTCCGTCCTTGATTATCACCATATCTATCTTTACAAGATCCATGAACATAGAATTCCTTTCAACTCACATATATTTTATAACTTGATGATACTTTCTAGTCAAACCATTTGTCACATTATTTTTTTTTCCTCAGGTGATAGTGTATAGTGAAATCATAATCCTTGTATAGTTCAAGCCATTGCCTTTGCCTCATGTTGAGTTCTTTCTATGAGAAAATACAACTTAAACACTTTTGATCAGTATATATCTCACATTTTTCACCATAGAGATAGTGTCTCTATATATTCAGAGCAGATATTACAGATGCTAACTTAATATAATGAGTAGGATAGTTTTGTCCATGAATTTTTAGCTACCGTGATCCATAGGCAATAACTTTATCATTCTGCATGAGGACACAACCAAGTCCTTTCATTAATGCATCACTATAAATAACAAACCCATCATTCCTCGATAGTAGAGTCAATATAAGAGCATTGAATAATCTTATATTCAATTCTTCAAAATATTCTTCACACTCTTTTGTAGAAACAAATTTAACCCCATTACGTGTGATATTTATTAATGGGGTTTACATTCGGGAAAATTTTTGGATGAAACGCCGATAGAAACATGATAAACCAATAAAACGATGTACCTTATTCATACTCGTCGGTGCTAGACATTCTTGGATTTACATAGTCTTTGAAGGATCAACAGATATTCCATCCTTAGAGATAATTTGGCCAAGAAAAGAAATCTCCTGAAGCCAGAATTCACACTTTCTAAACTTCCCATATAATTAATTTCATTTTTAAGAGTTCTCAGAATAGTGCATAATTGATTTTCAAAATATTCATAGATTTTTTAGTATACCAAGATAACATCGATAAATACCACCACAAAGTCATCAAGATATTTCTTGAAAACTCTATTCATTAGATCCATGAAAACCAAGGGTTCATTTGTCAGTCCAAAAGGCATTACTGTAAAATCGTAATGCCCACACATGGTTTGAAATGATATCTTTGGATTGTATTCCTTCCTCATGGATGAATGATAATATCGAGATCAAAGCTCAATATTTGAAAGACATTGAGCTCCATTATGTTGATTGAATAAATCATTAATGTGAGGTAGGGGATACTTGTTCTTTATTGTTATAGTATTGATCTCCTAGTAGTCAATTCAAAAACTCATAGATCAATCTTTATTCTTAACTAAAAGAATAGGGGATCCTCATGGAGAAACACTATGGAGAATAAATCCTTCATTACTAAATTACTCAAGTTGTTTCTTTAGTTTAACTAATTCAACATTGGCCATTCTCTAAGGGGTTTTCAATACAGGCCTAGAACCAGGAATTAAGTCATCGGAAAACTCAATTTCTCATTCTGGAGGATGTCAAGTTAAATCCTCTAGAAACACATCAACATATTCTAGCACAATAGGTACATCATCTCTTTGAAAATTCCTTTCCTCACCCATAGTTATTTAACTCCCTTCCTCCCCAATAGTTAAATTTAGTAGAGCTACTAGGGGTGGATCTAGATGATAATTAGATGTTGATGTTTCTGCTATAAAGATACGGGATTTTTTATCATCACAAAAAATTGTAACCTCTTTCTTCTTATAATAACTTTTTTCATCATGGTCTGAAATCCAATCCATACTGAGGATTATATCAAATTCAATCATGGGTATGACAATAAAATCATCAGATTAAGCACATTTATATATAGCAATGGTAACTAATTGACAAAACATTATTTCTATGATACTTCCCTTAGGAGTTCTTACTAAAAAATTTCTTATTAATTCAAATCAGAAATATCTAATTTTCTTAAAAAACTAGGAAGATATGAAAGAATGTGATGATCTATAATCAAATAAAGCATTGGATAATTTTGAGGAAACGATTAAAATACCTGCCACCACATCATTAGGAACTTCAACCTTAGTAGTAGTGAACACCTAGGATTGGCCTTTCTCCCTTGGCCTTTTATAAGGTAAGTTTTCTTGAGAAAAAAAAATTAATTTTAATAATGCCCCATCTCTTTACAATTGTAGCATTGAACATTGATAGCCTATTTCTTTCCCTTTAAATCACGAGTTTTGTAGCCTTTTTCTCCAAACATGTAACAAACTCCCATCCCCTTTAGGCATGTACTAGGGTGTTTCTTCCCACAATTAATGCAGGATGGGAAATTTAACTTCTCCCTTCTTCCTATTATTTCCTTTTCCAGAGTGTTTGACATATCTCTTCTCTTGTTTCGCTTTAAATTCATAAGACATAGCGAATTCCTTTTCTGATTTGATAGAACATGAAATATATCTTCATATGATGAGAAGGATTGTGAGACTAATGCTCATTGGATAAATGGTTTTAAGGCAAAAAAAACTCGATCAATATTACTTCTTGGGGTATGTATATAATCTGTAGCATGCCTTGATAACATTGTAATGCTCACATCTTACTTTGCGACATTCTAATCCTCTTTTAACCTCAAACTAAAAAATTACCTTTCCATATCCGATCAATACACATGAGGAATATATTTTTCTAAGAAAATATTTTTAAACTCTCTCCATTACATATTTGATACTTCTTCACCCTCCTTTTTTTTGAATTAATGATCATCATTGATCTGCATCTCTTAAGAGCCAATAAACTACCATGACAACCTTTTCCATTTTAGTAATACCCAGAGCATGAAATATTTTCTCTAAGGAACTTCTCCCTTTCTTAGATACAAATTGATTTTTAGTCCCATTTAATGTTGGTGGTTTCTACATCATGAAGAGGTCTAACATTGATCCTTCACGTTGTGGATTAGGGTGCTCTTTATGGGTAAGGTTGTTATTCATAACCTGAGTGAGTATTCCCAGTATGGTTATAAGCTATTCTGAACCAGTTTCAATAATATCCCCACTATAATTATCTTGAATAGGAGGGAAATCCCTACATGGATTGTGTGCATTGATACAGTTTACATTTCTTCTACTAGGATTTATTAATAAAAAATGGCATACACTGGATTAGTTTATGAATCGCAATGCGTAATTCCAAACTTGTAAAATACCTGACATAAATTTAATAGTTTATGCATATAATCCATTATCATAAAGAAATTTTTTATTTGGGGAAGTAATTACTCATAAATCCTTCATAATGGGTATTAAATAAAATGTGAATTATTCGAATAATATCACCCGAGAGTGTCATACCAGGTGCGCAGTAAGGCCTGTTGTCATGTACGAGGATACTCTGGGTCACGCCCAAAACTCCTTGTCATATTTTTTACTCCTAAGTATTTATATGCTAGAATTACACCCACTTGTAATATCTTGAAATGGATATATTTCTTGGAAAACCCAAAAAATATCTACATTACCAATATTTTTGGATGTTCTTCTATACTAATCCTAAAATTCTATCTTAGGGTAATGTTAGATTATCTGAGATTTTCTAAATCTAGTTTCTAAGGTTTATACTAATCTTCCTCTTATGCCAACTATAATTCCCTGACCCCAGTAACCCAGAGTCAGTGCATTATTACAAAATATTTACACGATCACAAGAGATCATGTCCTGAAAGACAGATTAGTTTAGTAGCCTTGGATGAACTAGATATATTCATAAGTTTTACATTAAATTATGAAATAAAAAATAAACAAAATTGTTACTCCTTTGAACGTACTCATATTCATTATCCTATCCCTATAAGTAAGTCATAAAATAATTCTTTGCATCCTGAAAAAAATAAAACACAAGAAAGTGGTGAGCTCAGATGTTCAGTAAGGATAATCGTATAGAGAAAACTATCATAAATAAGAATAAAAATTTAATGCAATGTATAAGACTAAAACAAAAGCATTTTAAACAAAACCTTCAGCATAATATGGAAAATATAAATCAAATATTTTCATTTACATATTCATATAAAAATTATACTAGTCAAATAATCACATGTAATATAAATAGTTGATCTCATTATGATAGAAGGCATAATGAGAGACATCATAACCACATAGTCAAGGACTCATGACAAGAATATAAATAAAAATATTTTAAAGGCCTTGTTCCAAGACACTAGTTTGTCTTATGAGACCTACCGATGCATCGAGGGGCTATAGCGGGCCTTGTCCATCACTTACAATGCCCAATACATTTCTCATATAAAAATGGTGAAACATAACATAAACATTCATATTAAATTAACATATGAAATGTTAATACATTAACCATTAATCGTAAATGAAATAAAAATATCACATCCATAATCAAACATATCATTAAACAATCAATACAATATATAATATTGTATCATAATAAATCAACTTCAATTAAACATAAAATCTAACAATTGATGTTGACATTGATGAAATCAATACAAAAACTATTTGATAGAAATACCACTTTCTACTTTGAAACCTTTTAAAGGTCACATAATTAAAAAAGGAAACATTTATTTTCAAAATATTCATATAAACTTGTAATGGAAGCTTCAAATGTGTTATAATGTTAGAAAATATCCTCACCCACCGTATAAGTTAAAAAAAATTCTTTCATTAATTTGTCAAAAAGGTCACAATGTAACTCGTATAGAAAATGAAGGAATGAATCCTTTCAAAACATTTTATAAAATTTCAAAAAAGGGTATAAATGAAATTAAACCATATTATAGGAAATAGTAAAAATATTTTGAAATACGTTTTTAATAAACACAGATGTGGATGATAAAGAAGTCCAAATAGATACTAATGTATAAACAACCTCTGATAATAAAGACATTTTAAAATTAACCCTTACCTTGTAAATTTTCTTAGTCAAGGGTATGTTAACCTTTTATATAATGGCTGAATAATTGTTATTAAATTATAAAAGAACTATACACATAAATATGATAACATATATGATCCTCTAATATTGACTTGTTAATAATATTTATGTATTTTCATTATTTTGGGTGTTAACTAATTCGTTTTGCTTTATATGTTTTGTTATAAAAGTCATGTTTGTTATGGATAGGATGTATTTGATTCATATAAAGAATTATATTAAGTTATTAATCATTATTTTTAATCATCCAATGAAAATTATTCTTAAATGGTTATGATGGGAATGTAATCCCATCACGTCGTGGAGATGGTAAGACGTATCTACGCACGAGTGACGATATCATTATATTGATGGTGAAATAATATATAGTTGGATGGTATTTTATATATATATAATCATTAAAAAATTATTTTTATCATTTACATAAATTATACTCATTATTATGCCCATCCATAAAATGAAGTGTTGAATAACAACTACACCACGACGTGGAGACGGTAAGCTGTACGTACACATGTATAGTGACTTTTACATTAATTGGATGGATAGAGTAATGAATATGGTTTTAAAATATTTTTAATAATATATAGGTATGTATAAGGTATGGGATTTATTATTTTAGTATGTAAATAACAAATATAGAAGAAGTATAATAAGTAAGGAACTTTGAAAGAGTTGATAAAATAATTACCTCTTCTTCAGGTGATTCCTTTTGATTTGAGAAAATGGGTTCCTTAGATTTTCTTTATGATCTAATTAAGGCCTCTAGGATGAATTGAGAGTAGTTGGGAGGATAATGTCTTAGGGTTTGGCCGAGCCAAATGGCTTTGGAGGTGTGAATTTAAGAGAAGGGGAAGTACCCTTTTATAAGAGAGGTGAGGATCACTTTAGAAAAAGCTTGAAATATTAATTTACTATAATATTATTTTCAGTTTATAATTGATATAAATAGATTTATTTTGAGGATAATGTGGGTATGGGTCTAAATACTCTCAACCAATATGTTTTAGACAAGTTTAGGTCACCATATAAACCTTATCTTTTAGATTTAACTCTTAGTTAAATAGTTTATCTTTAACCATGTCTTCTTGTATTTTTATACTACATGGATAATATAGTTACTATAAAATTAGAAGAGAACCTTAAGTGGTTCATTAATAAAATATATAACATTATAAATGTTCTCTGGACAAATATTATATTTTTACGAATAATATATCACTAAATAAAATAGTATTGGTTTTAAATACCCATTTATGCCAATTTTGACACTATTTAGTATTTGGTTTTTGTGAAAGAAACAAAAACATTATTACTTAGAAAAAAATACATTGAATCAACCCTAACAAGTAATATTCACCAATAAATTTTGTGTATGGAATCAAAACTTTCAAATTAAATTTATTTTAATATTTATAATATCATTTATCTGATTCCTTCATTAATAAGGAAAATACTGCATCATTATTGTGTCTTAAATAAATATATTTATTTTATGTCTAAAAATTATAAATAAATTATCATTATGAAGTAAATATTTTTTATTTATGATAAATTTTTATAGTTGAATACATCAATTATATAACCTCATATAAATGTTTTTTAGTGAAAGATACATGTTTATGCAATATATTTCTATACTTTAAATTAATACTTATAAAATGTCATTTTCACATCCATGTGGCTCCATGAGGTCCCAAAATCGACCCAAGGAAGCACATGGTCAGAAATATTTCATCAAATAAGATTATTACATGTGTTAGGGTAGTTTAATATTATTATAATAGTATTTTTACCCTTATTTACCATATTTACACTTTAACCATGGTAACTAAAATAATTACTAAAGTTACTATTCATAATGTCCAAAAATAAAAGGTGCCTATTTACACAATTTTAACCTTATGGTTCCAAATATGGAATCCAATTTTCCAAATTTGAAACATAGAAGTTTCATTAATTATGTTAAAATTAATTCTCATTGTTAAAACCAAAAGGGGGGTTTTAAGATGTAAAAACTATCATAAGATTGACATGTGTTTATTTACAATTTAAATGTAAAATTACATAAAATTACCTAAATTATATTAACTAGTAAAAGTATAATCTATTGATACTTTAAAACCCCTAAAATTTATAATTTAACACTATAAATTATTTCAATTAAGAAGTTTTTTTAATTAAAATTTAGTATTTTTCACTATTCATCAAAATATGAATGTTATCAGAAAAGTACCAATAATTTACCCCAATATATTTTTGATATTCCAAAACCAAAACCGAAGTCCAATATGAAAAATAAAATTTATAATATTTCAAAAAGTTGTTTTTACTATTCATAGCTACTTTCTAAATGACTAGTTTGATTGGTCATGATATGGTTGAACTCAGAGCTGCGTACAATGAAAACTATTGTATTATTCAAAGAGAAGTGTAATGTGGTATATTGGGGTGTTACAATCCCTCTTTTTAGATAGACAAATTATTACTGATACATATATATATATATCATTTTTAATTCCTAATAAATATCACATTTCATTGTCCATTTAAATTTCACCCCTTACATGTTAATTTTTTTAAAATATTTTATAATAATTCATTGTTTTTAATAAATTTTATATATTATCCAACTAAACAATGGAAACTATGTATTTTAATTATATTTTTCTGTTTTGTTTATAAAAAACTAGCAGAAGATAACTTGACTTATCACAAAGATTGATATGACATAAGACATGAAGTGGAATCTTGATAACCATGAATTGGAAAATGCTTTGAAGGCATAAAATAATTAAATTAAAAGGATGGTTTAGATATTAAATAATAATAAATACACAGGGTTAACTAATTGATAATCTGGGATCGTGCATCCCGATGTTGATCATACATGCATATAAAATAAATATTTTCAAATGAAAAAATATATATTCAATAAATAATAAATATAAAAAAACCAAAAAAATCAATTCTAAACGATAAAATTAACCATCCACAATATATAATTATTTTTTTACATAATGGTAATAAAAATAAAAATACCACAGATGGTCTAAATGTATTATAAAAAACATCTCTACATATACAAGCAGAAAAGAGATGCATATACTAAAAAACATTTTCATGTGACCATTAGTCAGTCACAATATACATATAATCTATAAATGGAGTACAACAATTACATTTGACCTAATATAACAATATAGAAAGAATTTTGAAATATATAAACTACATGAACACACATACTTGGGTGTGTATCGTGTATGTAGTATATACCTCGTAGTATTTTACCCATGAGTATATGAAATTAAATTTTCAAAAATAAGTAAATTATCATTTGAATATACCTTAGAATTCTTTTTTTCTAAATTAAATTTTTAGTGTTAAAAAATTATTAGACACCATCCTATTTCTAAATTCAATTCAAACCCCTTTCTGAAATCAAAATAACAACTCACATTTAAAATAACAATTTCATACATGTAAAGAATAACAATTCATCTTAAATTATTCATTATAAACACCCCAACCATGGAGTAGAATGAACCATATAAATAATATAACACAATAATACAATTAAGAGGTGGAACTATAAGTATATGAAAATCGTTCCAAACCATTTTATGTTACTAAAAAATATGACACCTTTTCAAATCAATTTGAAAATTAAAATGAAACTATAATGAAATAATGAAAATTGATTAAATTATAACCATCATATCAATGATTCATAATAGAAGGAAAAATTAAATAAAACGTGTATATTTAAAGAAATTATGAGTATAAGAGGATACAAACAATGTTTTTATTGAGGATACCTAAGATAACAACATCATAAAATGAATATTTTTCATCAGAAACTAACTAGGTACTAACATGAAATAATATTAGACATATAATGGTGGAATAAACTACCAAAGGGTTACCTTATAGGGAAAAAATAAAGGTTATGTATAATGAAATCATGCCTAGACACTATGAGAATACATGAAGCTTTAATGTCATTAAACTATGGGTGAAGTGATAATCTATCATGTCCCAAAGCTATGGGTGAAGCAAGAATATATTATCTTTTGAAAATATTGGAAATCTAAACTGACATCACATCCTAAAACTATGCTTCACATAATAATCCATCATTGATAGACACTATATGGGAACTACGAATCTATAATATCCTAAAAAATGGGCTATTTAAGAATCTTTCACATCAATACACACTTGATAAAGTAATAAATGATTACTTCTCAGACTAAAATTTCCTTGAAATTTATAGTGCATAGTGGAAAGTTAAATAGATTATGCAATCATCACATAATTAAATAAAAAACACAAATATTAAAATTTATATCACCACTAAAACCCTCTCTTGAAATAACCCCTTCACATTTTCATACAAGTATATATAAATATTAAATTCAATTCCTTTAATGTGAAATGTGTCTACAAAAGTTATAATATGATTTATCTCAAAACATAGGTGTCACGATCATCAAGAATACACAATTTATAAAGATTCAATTATGAAATAATAAAAAAATACCATGTTTTAACATTCATTAATAATTAAATAAGAATACCTTACAATTAAAATATAGACTCTGCCTCATAGATTAATTTGAAAATAAAAACATCTAATTATTTAAAACTGATCCCTAAAAAAACTGTTATATTATTTAGAAATTAAATTAAGAATTAAATCACTCATTCGAAATTAAAATTCATTTAAAAAACCATCCAACAAATAATCTCAAAAATTTTAATACATAAAATTTAGTTCAAAATTTCTATTAAAATTTCCATAAAATTACATTTTCTCTAAAAAAATCAATTGATAAGGTTTTAAAGACACGTAAATGTCATTAAATTTTTCTATGTCTTAATAAAATATGGATTTATAAATTCCATTCATTTTATGGCATATGATAAAAAATAATTTCCCAAAATAATATAACTTAATCAAGAGGAAACCACTCTCATTGACTGATAAAGTCAAACCATGTAATAATATATTCTCTCAAATAACTAGATTTTTTTAAATTATTAGACTTACTCAAACACTATATTTAACTATATAAACCATTTGGGTTAATGGGATAAGAATAAATCATCATGAAAGAGAAGTAATAATTAAAAAGAATTGAAAAAGATAACGATAGCTTAAAAATACACCATACATCAGAGAAAAAAAATATTTTGAGGCTTACATAATTAAGGAAGAATCTCCCTTGATCTCAAATCGATTCAGTTGAATGAGTATGGAATAAATGTATATATAAAATTTAGGGAGATAGATGGATATTTTGGAAAAATCATGTTTAAATATTTTAGATAGGACACATTGTTTACCCAACCATGTGGTAATAGTACCGGCTCTATAAAAATTGAGTTCTCCCCTTGCATATTGGCCTCAAATGTTTCTTTAAACAATGTAAATTTCATGATTAATACACTAAGAAAACACCCCATATGTAACTATATCTTCCAATTCCATTAAATTTTCACAATCATTAAATAACCAAGAACCATTAAAAAACCCATATTTAATAAAAATCCAAAAAAATTTACCCCAAATCATATGGATTTCCCCATGGTCAAACCTAATAGTTAATAACCACTAAACACATAAAAACATTTAAAATTCAAATAACAGATTCTAAAAACCTTATTTTTTTTAATTAAATCATATTTAGCTGACATATTACAGAATAGTGACATGGGTGTGTCATAATTCCTCCTTTCATGCCACTTAATGAAACCTGAATGACCTAATTAATGGTAGAAATAGTGGGAAATTAATACCAATATCCTAAAATATAAAATGTTCTATAGATAGGGTAAAATAAAGTACTCCCTAAGAAATGTGAACACAAAAAAATTCAATAATATCAACGTAATTAATCATCAAATTTCAATGAACAACCATATAAAATAACACAATCAATAAACATGGATCCTATGGAAATAGAGTCTTATAATATGACTCCCCAATATTTATAATTATTCTAGAATAGTGTGATAAAATATAAAACTCCTATGATATAAATATCACCAAATAAAAATGTTTTCTAACATCAAAATGGAAATGATCATTCTCCAACCACATAAATAACCACTGATGATGCCATTTTAAAATTCCATGTAGGGTGTATAAACTAAAAAAATTACCAAAAAATATTGGATAATTTCCAATAACCAAAAACATCCAAGAAGATAGAAATGTTGAATAAATCATAACAAAAAATACACCTTAACATATTACAACATGGTTTGTAACCTCATGTAAAAAAATCTAATGTGAATGTAACACAAAACCATACACAAGGAAAAAATTCCCATAATGAATAGGAAAAAACCCAACATTGGATTAATATCCACTAGAGGTACTAGTCATTTTATAATTTAATTATGTGTATCACTCATTCTTATTACCCAATCATGTACTCATGGATTTAGATTATAATGTCGTTGAAGAAAAATATCATCACATTTCTTACATTACAAATAAACTTAAAGACGCATAATTAATCATTATTTTATAATCAAAAGATAAAATAATAAACACTACACAAGAATAAGTATGATGAGAATACCAAATGAATGAACCAATAAATAATATCCTTGAAATATCATCCTTGTGTAAACATATCATATATGTATCAATGGAAGAGATAATTATACGAGTCATAGATAAATATGAGACTCCTTCAATCGTTAATAATTATATTAGTGAAACTATTAGTGATTTTCTAAAATATAAATGTTTATACCATCTGACCAATAACTTTATATATATTTTGGTGATTATAATGTATGAGGGAAGTTCTATATAGTTTTAGGTGTAGACGGTAAAATTGTTGGAAAACATTATTTATATAGGAATTCTACCGAATTGATTAGACATATTCAACATTGATTCTTATAGAGGCATGGAATGAGGATTTTTAGTTCTCTATTTATTTCAATATAGCTAGAGTGTGGAGGTATTTTTTGGAATGGAGGACCAAGGAGTAAGATTTGGTTGCACCTATTTGATTTTGGTGATGTTTCAGCATGAAATGGTTGTAATGGTGTAATTTTTTAAAGGTGTTTACTTTTTGTGTAGTACGAGTACTATAGAATTGTGTTTTTGGTGGTTTGGTATTGGAATCCCTGTCACTTTGAAGAAAATTATGAAATGGCGGAGAGATTTAATTGGGTTGTCTTTCTAGCTATATAGAATGTCACCATGATTTATTGTGTTGGAATTAGATTTAATTTCACTAGGGGACTTAGGAATATTACCACTTGTTTATTTATATCATTGGAAACTCCATAATCCCTTGGATAAGGTTTATGGGTTTTTGTTGTGGTATTTTAATTAACAAATGTGTTTTAATTTCAGACCACTTCAAAATCTCCATTCTTCCAACATCTCTCTAAACCATTGGGCCACTAAGGTATATCTATGCGAGGATTTTTATCCCATTTTTATAGGATTCGATCCCCATCATTGTTATCTTAATTCTTTGAAATTATAATGTGAGTTCTACTACATACCTTATTTATTTTCCTTATAGAGGTGGATGATTTGGGATACTTTTAACCTAGTATTTGTAGTTAATGATGTGCTATAGGGTTTTAATCCCCCAATTTTGAGATCATATATGTGAAGATTTTTTTTAATCATTACATCCTTTCATAGTAAATTAAATGTCTTTGTTTGAGTTTGTTTTTTATTTCCCACTACCTTTATATCATTATATGGGAGAATTAAAAAATATTTACATGCATTGTGGTGACATAAAAGGTTATAATAAGAATATACGTAATTCAATTTTACTAATATTTATTTTGATTGGAAGTTATTTCATTAGTTTAAAATTTTTATAAACTTGCCAAGGAGTTATTCTTTCTCACTGATCTTACTATAAATCATAGCTATTGGAAGCCTTATTGTATTGTATTTTTTATGATATGTGAATAGATTATTTTAATATCTAATCAAACTCACCAAGAATGAAAATTATAAAAACATATATATTCTTACAAAATTTTAATATATATGTGTGTGTGTGTGTGTGTGTGTTTGTGTGTGTGTGTGTTCACGTATATATATATATATATATATATATATATATATATATATATATTAGTGAGAACATTTCTCAGGCTTTTATATTTATTCATACCAGTATTGTTCCTAAATTAAAATTTTATCATCGAAATCATATATCTAATGCATTTATAACTCCCAATTAATTACATTTTGTTTAAAATATTAAATATATTATAGCATTTGATGAGTTTGAGACATTAAAATATCATCACGCTTAATGTTAGTTTTTTCATTAGATTAAACGTAGTGGAATAAAAAAAATAAGAATTAATTTTGATATAATATTCATTTTATATATATATTCATATTATACATGATATATCTTTAGGAAATTTCTCCTTCACTAAGGACTACCATTTCTGATCAGGATTATTTTCTTACATCCTCTTACTATAAGGGATTATAATATAGACCAGGATCTATTCTATCCCATAACACTTCATTTAATTTCTAGATACATATGAAAATGAAATAGTTTATCCTAGCCTTGGGGATATATTTTAGTCTTATTTCATTTATTTTGGAATATTGTGGGAGAATAATAATGCATTGGTTATGTTTTTTCATAATAATAGCTACCACTCATCAATATAAATGGCCCTAGTTTCCTCTTATCTCACTAACTATTTCTATCTCCCTATAGAGTTCTTATTTTTTCCCCTAGGTTCCCTTTCACTCAACATTGTGTTAGTTTGATCTTTGTTTTGATATCTCTTATGTAGGATTATTTTCATTCAGGGGTCCTTTCAACTCTTTTCTTTTGTTCTTCATTTCTGTTGTTATTTGGTGTTTCTCTGAAGTTATCTGACATTTTATGTTCCTCATGTCTTGAATCAATGATCCTATCACTTGAACCTTCATTATAAATGTCACATTAGGGTTGAAATTATAGAGCTTCAGTGCTATGGTATTAAGTAAGATTTTATCATTAGTAAATCTAACTATTGGACCATTCACATACCTCTTCTCTTTATGTGTTTCCCATTATATTAGACTACATATTGGTCTAGAATTAAGGTGCTTTGGGAAGTTTGGGGATGGATTTTATGGATTCATTCATTTTAATGGGTGAATCTCGACAGTGTTTCTTTAGTATCTTGGAACTCTTCATGATAGAGATTCTAAATTTCCAGTTTGGAATTCAGTTTGGTTCTGAGGAGGTATTAAGTGGATGTGTGTACGGTATTGGATTTGTTCATGTATAAGAGGATTATGGTGTTTATCCTATAACAATTCTAGTAGTGTTTATTATTTTTCATTCTGATGATTCATTCTCTGAATGTTTGGTGATGTGGAGGTCTCTTCTCACTTTTGTTAAAGGTGACGATGTAAATGATGGAGTGTTTGGACTGTTGCCTCAGGAAGACTATCACAACATGAATAATTACATGTTTTTCATGATGGGGTTGTTTAGTGTATTATTATTTTTTATCCTAAATGACTATAGTAGTGTTTAGAGATGGTGTTTCTTGTCAATATCAATGTCATTTTAGTTTTTTTGGTTCTTTTTTGATGAATGATGTATTTAGTATATGTAAAAATGGTGGAAATATCATTACTTTCCTTAGTAGTTTTTTGAGAAAATATTTTTTTGATATATTTGGTTATTTTTTGGGGAATGTATGAAGCGGTTCGAGTGATGAGGATGAAAATTATATCAATAGATGGTTCTCACAAGTGTTTCTAATGATTATTGTGAGATTGGGTGTTTCATGGTTTACGGATCGAGGCGACAGTCAACTTGTGGTTCATAGCCTAATGTGGTGTCTTGGAAACATTGTTTAAAACCAAAATTTTGTGGTCTTTTAAAGTGTATGCACCATTAAAATATTTTATGTTATTTTGTTTATATTTTTCTGTGGTGGTTTGAATTTAGTGTTCGAAAATTTTGAGGTTTACACTCAACAATAATTTTTTTACGAAGGATGAAAAAAAAGATTTGTGTGTATATATAGTAAGTCATGTCAATTTTTATTGTATATTAATGATGTTGGATATTCAAATTCACATGGTCTAGATATTTATTAGAATGTTTTTGAAAATATTCATATTTATTAAAAGATAATGAAAGTGATACAAGACATTCAAAAGTCGTAAGTGGTCCTTAGGTAGAATCCCCTAGAGTTTCAATTTATAGACCATGTGTTCTTGAGTTATTCCACTCATTAGGGACTATGGATGTTGATTGGGGTACCATAATTATCCTCAATCCATTGGACCTTTTGGGGTGATAGAGTATGTCAGTGAGGAGGAATATCGATTAGATCTCTCAATATGGTAATATAGGTTCCATGACATCTTTCAAGTGTATAGTTTCACCGATACATTCGTAATGACCCCCATATATTTGACTATGGAGAGTTGGATATCGAGGATGAAATTAGATTCATGGAGAATTCAATTATGATTTAGTATTGGTGAGATAATCTGTTGAGCAAAATATTTATAAATATGGTTCATGACTTATGGACGCATGGTGTCTTAAAATAGAGTACTTGGGAGCATGAGATGAAAATGTGTACTTAATATCCTTTTTGTATTTGGTTTTGTTTCATTTTAATTTAATGATATAATTCATGAATAATTCATGATTTATCATTTCCTTTTTTAATTTTTTTCATGTTGGGTTGTATTCCTTTATAGGTAAGAGTACTCATTAGAGTTATCCCACAAAATGGTTGTCTAGGCCCTCATTTTTTTCTATTTTCTATGGTTTGGATTTGATCCCCAATGATGGAATTTATTTGAGAGGAATATAATGTAAAATTCAAGACCATACGACTCATCAAAAAATTGGGATACAATTTATAGTGGAGTCATTTTTGATAGATTTGAATAGTGGATGCTATAGTGATAGAATAAATTTCCACTAGGGACAGATTCTATATAATGTAGTAGAGGGTTATGGTGTAGTAGCCTAGATGGGATTGGGGAGAAGTTTTTTAGCCCTCTATTGATTTTGGAATATATATTTCATTGAGGTTTTTTAAAATACGGAGGCTCAAGGAGTCATATTTTAGATATCATATTTATTTCTTATTGGTTTTGGTGTGGTAAGTAGGTAACATAAAAATGGATTTAGAGGTTTTATTTTTATTATGTAGTGTGAGACTTTAAGTATGTTGGTTTGGCTAGTCTATTTTGGAATCACTATTTTTTTCAATTTATCTATGATGTGGGTTATAGGTTTCATCATAAACTCAGTACAAGAATATAATATCTCCAAAAGATATGTATCATGGGATGTGGAGACCAGGTTGATGAGGGTTTTTATGACGTTATACCACATGTTTCATCATAACACGGTGAAAACCCTAATCCCTATAGTGTGTATAAGGGTCTAAACCATAGTCATTTAATTAAATTTTGTGTATAAATTACTGAAACTATTTATAAATCTCTATTCATCCAACTTCTCTATTATCATTTGGGTTAACTTGGTGCATTTACCAGTGGCTTTTTAACCCATTTTTATCAGTTTCAGTCCCTATCCAATGGAGATTTATTCCAAGAAATTTTGAGGTGGGTTTATCATTTTAGAATCCATTTTTTCTTTATATTACTCATTATAGGGAAGGTTATTCATAGGGAGATTTATGGGCTAGGAGATTTTATGTTTGAAAATTGATAGATGATGACGTGTTCTGGGGTTGGGATCCATTTATAGGGAGATCTGGGTCATAATGACTTTTTTCCTTTGTTATATCATTGTGTAGTGAATTAGAAATATTTATTCTTGGTAGGGATATTTTTTATCTACATTCATATTTGAATATGTGGGAATGTGATAAATTAAAAATCTATTGGTAAGATACCAAAGGTCAACCAAAGATGTTAATTTATTATAATTAACTGAAATTTATGGTTAATAGGACTAATCATATTAGTTTACTATTTTCATGATATTTCTTATGATTTTTCATTTCTCATTGTTCTTACAAAAAATCATATCTATTGGGATTATTTTTTATCTTTTAGTTGTTATGATTTATGAAGCCTTTTTTAATCAAACACACTAAAAATTAAAAGAATAATAAATAATATATTTTTAATGAATTGGTTTCCCATAAGATTATATAATTATGTGATATTACCTATGATAAGATAAAAAACAAATGTGATAAAAGTCATTTCGTTTAAATCCGATACTACTGTAATATTGGAAGCTATAATATCGTTCTTGAAGTCATGTACACTTGCTATATTTTCTTCTAATTAGTGTGGGCATCCTATGAAGAATTTATCAGTTATTTTGGGGATGGTGTTTGTTAGGAATTTGATGGGTAGTGAAGCTATGGTTGGTTTTCATGTGATGTGATGAGGGATAGATTTTTAGTGGTTCATTAAGATTTCAATAATAAGGTATATGGGCCAAGATTATTGATTTGGAATGGTAGTCATGGTGATGGTTGTTGTGAGGTGGATGAGCATTAAGAAGTTTTCTTCTGATAGATTATTATTTAGCTATAGAATAAATTTGAAATGATGAAATTGATATGATGGGTTGGTTAATGAGTAAGTTCTATCCTAAAATTTGTACAAGTTAGTTATATTAATGATACAAATTACTGATAAATGACTATATTGAATGTTTTTATCAAGTTAGTATATTTTCTATTAAATATAAAAATGTTTATTAATGAATGACAGTTGTTTTATAATATGTAAATATGGAAACTAGTTAAAATGAAAATTGATATAAAACATGTCTTATGAATGGACTATTATATTAGTGTATTATATTAGTGGTGGAAGTGTTAGAGCATAAAGGTCATGATTTTTGATGGGGGTGTGAGATTCACTAAAACTATTTTCTATTAACACATTGGTTGGGATTTTATGACACCAATAATTATTTTTTATTTTACTTACACATACACTCCACTTGAGTTAGATAATATTAAAAATATCCATTTTATTTGGTTTATAGGTGGTTTCTGCAACATCCGAGTCAGTGGTGAAGTGGATAGTTGGTTACCCACTCTTCCCGAACCTACCTTCAATGGTAGTGAAAATGATAGATAGTGTTAAATATTACTAAGTGATAAGAGGTTTTTTAAAGATGCATAGTGATAATTAAAATAATTTATGTGTTGGGGTCTATGAATGGTTTTAGGAAACAAAATGTTGGTTTAATTCACTTTCATGATACCCTACTACTCTGGATATGAGGTGGTTTGATGATGTATATGATAATGAGGTAGTAGAATGTCGTATGTGCGTGATTGATTTAACACAAAAAAAAGATGTTGGGAACTATGGGAGGCTACGAAATGTGGTAATGCATCCTATACCATAGTAGATATGGTTACATATACGATGTGATGACATATAAGGAAATGGATCAATGTATGATTGATTAATAGTTATGGGAGCAATAAATAAATTGGGAAGTGCTTGGGGGAACCTTTTCATATATCCTTTTAATTTTATTTTATTGTACTTTGATGTGTCTTTTTGTGAGACTGTTATGGTAGGGTTGGGATAGGATAGTTGAATTTTTTTGTTCTCTTTGGTTTAAATATTTTTTTAATGGTGAATTAGTATTCTCTCCACAAATTTTAATAAGAGGATATTGGTATGATCCTACTAAGTATAAATTGTATTCTCCTAGGATATATATATATATATATAATTTCATAAGTTTTCCATAAGAACATCAGGTGTATGATAGACACTAATTTCTAGGGATTTGGATCTGTTGTTGATTTTTTGTGATAGTTTTGTTTTTTGGTACATTACTTGGAGACTATTATTTGTATTTGGTTGATTTTTCCATGAATCGTGGGATAAATTGGTTTTACTTTTTCTATTATGTTAAGGAATTATTTGTTGGTTAGTATCATATCTATTAATCCTACTTTTCTATATATAGTAAGACCTCACTTATTAATAATATAATTTATATCCTTGGTGAAAGTTGTAAATATGAGATCTATTTGAGGTTGGACTTAGGGATCATTATTTATCATCCAACTTTTCTGATCTTGTTTGTGTAGATTTTGAGGGAAGGGTTCATGAAATAAATGTCCAACTAAATTCTTTTTCCATGGAGTATTCTAGAAAATGGTATAAAATTACCATATATTCCAATTAAGAACTAAAAAATATTTCTCTTCACATTATAAGAAGAAACAAGTATTAGATAAGACTATATATTATTAATTTTAGAAGGTAAAAAAATGAATCACCATCATATGTTTTCTCATCTGGTTAACATCTAATAAAAAAGAACTTTTAACCACTTCATTATAAGAGATCAGTCCAAATTCATGTATAATATGTCCAATGTATTATTAAAGACCGTCCTTATAGAAACAAGATAAAATAATTTCATCAGTTACTAGATTTAGTGAAAAAACCATACATAAAGAAAATTAAGACACTCTTTCACCAATAAGTCACCATGATGAAGACTCTTGAATTCAATGGATTTATTTTCATGCATGTACTAAAAATAATACCACATAATAGACATAGTATTGAATATTTCCCAAGACATAATATCATGAAACTCTTAAAGAATAACTATTATCTACCACACATGGCTCTTTCCTCAATCAATCATAATACAAAATTCACTTATAATGATTTAAAAGTTTCTAAAGAATTAAATATAAATTAAAACCACTCAATCAACCCCAATAACTTAAATAGTTTTCTACCAAGAAGAGAAATGATAATATAGAATATCTTTTAAGGGGTCTAAGAGTAATAATTATTTAGATCAAAATCACTATTTAGATTATGGGTAGAATCAAAAACCAAAAGAGTCACAATAAAATAATAACTGGAGTCCCCCAATGAATCTTTTTAAGGAAAAAATTACATATGTTGTAATGAAATTTTGGTGGGTTGAATATTATAAATAAAATAAAACATGAACCAAATCAATTCCTTTATAAAAAATCAAAAAATCAATACCTATATAAATCAAGGGTTTAAAAAATAAAAAATTCTTCCATAAAATGAACACTATAATGGATTTTCATTCATTAAATCCACTAAGATTTGATGAATAATCTAAAAACTCATTCTAGAAAAGAAAACACACATTCCAAACACACCGTTAAAATTAGAAAAGTTCAGAAAATCCATTTCAAAGCCTTATAATGAGATTAAATCAAAATATATATTCTATGTAATTGGAAAAATTTATATAAAGTGATACTTTATTTCAAACATGTATAAATTTTCATCTTAAAACTAAATAATTTTTTAAATCACATACTTAGAGTCAAAAGAATTTTTCAAAAAAACCACAAAAAATGCTTTTAAAAAAATCAGCAAATAAAATCCTCATTTCACATAAGACAATATTTTATAAACAAATACTAAGAACATTTATTCATCACTAAACCCTATTTAATATGTATATAATAAATATAAAATCACATTAGAAGAAATTCATATTAAAAAGTTCCCTGATCAATAAATTCAATAGGGATTCATAACATCTCATGGTTTTGCCACATTATTTTTCTTATCATACATCAACCATGAGATAACATTGTTAATGTATTTAAAACCATGCAAACATGCTATGTATAGTTTTATAAGACATGAGAGAGAACTGTCGAGCTTTGCTTCTTCATATCCCCCAACCCAAAACTAAATGAATCCCCTAAAGTATAATATTTTACTAAATTTGGATTAAAATATAATCAAATCATAAAAAATCCAAAAAAAATAACAAAACTGGAATTTATATTTCTGGATCATATCCTTAATAGCCATGGAAACTCGTTATACAATATGTGAGGTGGATTCAAGAACCTACTTGTGACCTACCTCCCGTGTTTTGGAAATTCTATCTCTATACTACCATGATATCCTTAATTATAATGGGAGTTATTCAATACAATTTTTTTATTTATCAAAATTTTTAATCTACCAAACACCTAAAATAGTGATTCATAAGGATTGAATAATGTTACCAACTTCCACCGGATGTAAACTAGTGTCAATACATCAAATAAAAATTCATTTGTAATGGTTTTACCACATATAATAATAAATAAGAGTTGGAAACTAATATAAAAATATATTAATGTTTTTCCATATATTGAATTTTGATTCATATAAAGATACATTTCCATATTAATAAATAATAATACATTTAATAACCAATATAAATAATAAAAAATTATATTTCAAAATATATAAAATCACATCCATAATACAAATTCAGGTTTAAATTTAATTGATACCAGAATAAAAATAAAGTGGTCTGCTGAACTTCATAATACACAATCATCCCCAGATAGACCATAAATAATGTCATAAAGATATCACAAACCATTTCCTTCCAAAATTTATTCCCTCACTACATAAACATTATCCTTAAATGGAATACACAAAAACTTCTAATTTTATATCCAAACATGGGAACCCATATGAAGCATATGATACACACACACACACAAACACATAAGTGTGTCTGTATTATGTGAACTAAATTGGACCAGACGAATCTCACCAAGGGATCATTACAATTCCTTTTATAAATATTTTTACAAATTTAAGTGGGAACATAATTTATAAAATTAGTTTTCAAAATTTAAATTATAACGGAAAATGAGATTCATATATCATCATTTTTTTTGAAAATCCAAATGTAAAACAATTTTACGAAAAAAGTATAAATAAGCACTAAATAATGATTTCAAAATTATAATGATTAAAAAATATATTGAAATACTTATTTAACCCCCATCTTCTCACATATTTTTTCATATATGATTTTGAATCTATCATTTAAAATGGGAAAATATTTAGGATAAAAAAGGTGGAATTCTCATATTAAGAAAATAAGAAAACCATCTTCCTTTTATTAAAACATTTATAAAAAAACCTTCAGAAATAACGTGAGAAATTTAACTAAAATATATATAAATAAAGAATATAGATCAAACATTTACTATCATGTCAATTAATTAAAATAATTTGAAATAAAAATATTTAAGTGTTTCCAAAAAATTATGAAGTGAATACAGGGATGAAATAAATGTGATTAATAGGAATCCCCAAGATAATATTATCATAAAACAAATAAGAACCATCATAAATTTACTAGGTCCTAAAAAAATAGAATATTTTACATGTATATATGGAATCAAATACCCTAGGGTACACCAGCTTGCCAATAGTATGGGGAAAAAATTATCATATCCAGGAACTCTGGTTAAAGAAAGATTCTATCACATTAGGAAATTTAGTCGAAGTAATAAGATATCATATCCCAGAACTATTAATTAACAAATAATGTACAACATCCAAATTCCATGGGTGAATCAAGAAGGAATCACTTATAAAAATTTGGGGTTGAATAATAATCTTTAACATCCTAACACTATAGGTAGGGTAAGTATCCTTATTTTCTCGAATCTATAAGAATTTTATAAAGCTATAAGATCCTAACGTTATGGGTGATGGAATAATTCATCACCTACCAATAAAATGGGAGAATAATTAAGTTATCATGTTCTAAAATTTTGGGATAAGTAAGAAGTTATCATGTCATAACATAACATTCCCATGACATTGATAATGTCGACATGAAAAAATAGGTCATATAATCATCAAATAAATCAATAAAAACCCCATAATGAATAATACTAATCCCACCTCAAAAAACCTCTCAATAAATATCCCCTTTAATATTTTAACACAATCATGAAATAAGAATAATTTCACATCTAACACATATAGAATACACTACAAAAATATTAATATAAAGTGGTCCAAACTAGAGGTTATGATCATAAAAAAAATTACAACATACCAACCAATAATTTAAAAAAAAACTAAAGATTAACATTACAACCTTATTTGAAAATAAATCAACATCAATCATATTAAAATATGGTCTCTTACTCTAGCAGTCAATAGTAAACTAAAATTTTTTGTTAATTTCAACCAACCCTTAAAAAATTATTTATACTCACTGAGAATAAATAAAAAGGTATAAAAATTAAATAAAAATTAAATTAATTTAAATTAACATCTTAGAAAAATAGACACAAAAATGACTATAAGAAATTTTACTCTGAAAAGAATAATATATATTCATTGAAAATACACTTTACAAAGTATATAAATCATTTGAATCATTTTTTCACAACCTTCATTAGTGTCACATATAGGTTTATCATGTTATAAAAATTAATTTTTAAATATCATTAATTTTCCAAAAATAATAATAAATGTATATCCCAAAAATAGATACATCAATTAAGAGGTATAAAACTATCATTTCATGGAAAAAACGCAACCTCATAGAGAAACGTCATCTGTAAACCTAAAACATCCAAATTCCTATGATTGGAGCTACCTATACCATATATTGGACCTAATAGTCCATTTAGGTTTTTGGGAAAAGAATAAACAACTATGAAAAGGAATGTTATATTATAAATAATATAAAATGTAAAACTTACCTTAAAAATCTATATAACACTTGAAAAGAAATTGATTTAGAGGTTTTGGATAAAAAACGTTTTTGGTTATGAATTTATTATCATTCACTATATCATATGATTTGGGTAGAGTATTTGATTTAATTGTACATGTAAATAGATTATGTCAAATTCATGGTGATCTAATAATGGGTCATGCACATAGAATATTGAGAGAAGTCTGTTCCATGGAATGAAATATTAAGACAGGTTGAGTGGAATGAAAAAAATTGATTTATAAGAAGGAATATAAAATAAAAATAAAATTTACACTACAAGATAGAAAGTGTTAAAATGTTACAGGGAATTAAATTTTGATGTAGTAAAGTCAAAATAGAAAATGAATAAAACATATTCTTTTCTTGAACACTTATTCTTATCATGATATAATAATTCTATAAGAGAATATTTACTGTATAAACCATTTCGAGTTTTGGGACATCAACTTAAGAAGTGAGTTTGGATATTCACTTGATCATGAAGGATCTAAGAGGTGAAGTAGGATGCTTGAATAAGAACCAGTCGTGTGACATAGATTGGTGAAATTTTAAATAATAATTGATTTAGGTTTATCATGTTAGTATGATGGATTAAGAAATTGAATAATCTCATAGATATTATGTAATTGATTTGTCTGAATCGTCTATGATGGGTTAATTTTTAAAGGATATAGACTTTAAGTGAGTTTTAAAAAGAGCGTGAAAATGATTTCTCACAAAATGTATGAGTATGTAGGTGTCATCAATCATATTATGTAGTCATTCATGGATTAAATGTTATTTAACATATTTAAAACAATATTTACTGTGTGTTATCTAGAATTAAAAGGGATTTAGGTGATCACTTTTGTTATCCATTATTATGTGATCGTTTAGAGGATGGGTTTGGTGCATAGATAGTGTCAGAGGAGGTGGAACTAAAATCCAACCATCATTTTCAGAGAATAAGGTGGTGCAGATATCATATAAATTCATCTCTCACACATCATTTAATAATAATTTGATAATTTTTTGTGCTTTTATAAAGTAAATGTTTTTTTGGAGATTCTAAATGGGGCTAGATCAAGTATATATAGTATGTAAGGTGTATAACATCCATATTTACAAATATTGGTTGAAAGGTTGTGTGGTTACATTTTTGTAGAGAGGTCACATAATAACATATTCACATGGAGGTTATGAAATCATAGATAATATTATTTGGGAATATATTTATGCATTATAGAGGTTTTAGGTGAATATAGTTTTAAGCCCAGGGGTATAACAATTTTGGTTACACGATTGGAGTATCAGGAAAAATGGTTACACACTTGGGTGATATGCACTTGAGGTTCTCCCTAATGACCAATTTCATTTTAATATTTTAATTATGAAGAAGAATAATAATGATTATTTCACTTATACAACTATGTTGATTAATATAAGAGAAGATAAGTAATTATATATTGGTATTATATTTATCTGGAGAATATTAGTATAGATGATGAGATTGATTGGAGAAGAAAAAATGTTATTATAACTTAAGAGGTTTTAGTAATCAATAATCTAAATTATAAAGAACAATACTAACCTCTTATATAATGATTCATTCTTACATGTACTTGATGAAAGGGGAGTAGTAAATAGTTTCATAATAACTAATCATTCTATAGAGATTGATTGAAGTGGAATCTCATGTTAAATAGAGATAGGCCAGCTAGTTTTTTATCTCTTAATGATACGTTCATGTGTATAAATTGAGAAAGATACTTCACTAAGGTAGTTTGTGGAAGTGAATAAGAGGTAGTGAGTCCTGGGAAAGGTGTGGTTGAACATTAGATATTTTATAAACTGTGAAACTAGTATAGAGTTTTCATGGATGAAATTTATTTATCTAGATAACTAGTGAAGATTACGAATTTTGGAACATTGACAAATAATTTGTGTGTATAACATGGATGGATCCATTCTTTTATCCATATAAACTTTATGTGTCCTGTATATTATTTATCTTCCTCCATATCTGTGATTGTTTTTATGGTTTTTCCATCAAGTAATATAGGATTGAAATTTTTCCTACTAATGTGTGAAAAAGATTTAAAATAAAAGATATATATATTAAATGAAATATTTTTTTCCATCACCATGATTCCCCCCACCCAGTGTTTTTCTGGTTAAAAGGAGTTCTCTCAAATCCTAATGGTTCATACTCTTTTTTGAACAACAAATGTAGTTTACAGATTTATTCATGTGTATTATATGATGAAATCTACAACTTTTTATTAATATAATGATGATTTATGGTTGAAAGAAATTATAATGTTCCTAAATTATTTTGGTGAAGATGATATGAGGTATAGAAAAAAAGATGTTGGCTTGGGATAGAAGAGTGTAGAGTTGGGTAATTCCCAAAAGGAGGAGATTCTATATATACCTTTGTACAATGATGTTCATAAGAAACCCACTTGTTCTATAATTTATTATAAAATTTGGAAGACTCTGAAGGATATTTTCTGAATTAATATAAAGATAAATCATGTTTTTGATATCAACCACAATAAAAGGATTCAAAAATAGAAAATATGAGATACTACAGAATATGATTAAGAATATGTACTTATAAAAAAATAATGAAGAATAAAAAAAATATTTGTGAGATCATGTACTAAAATCGAGGTGAATTACTATAATCCTTATATTTAATATAATTTTACCCATGTTGTAGAAGATTCTTGTAAATCATGAAATTTATATTTTTCTCTAGATAAGAAAGAACAATATTGTATAGTAAACCTCCAATTAGATCATGAAGGTTCCCTTGAAAAAAAAATTATTCAAATTATAATGAATAAAACTATTGGTTTTCTATTTAATGAATCTAAAAAATATGTTGATTACCCTAAGGTTGAGATGAATATACTTTAGAAAGAGTTATCAGATCAATCAATTTGTCATGTGAACTCGAAAGAAGAAGTTGAGTTCAAACTAAAGACTTTAGAATAAAATCATAAGATTTAAAATTCCGAGGAAGAATCTACTATATCTAATTAACGGATGATCAGGGATCAATTATATAAGAACTATTAAAAATAATAATCCTTAATGACCTATGTTCTTCAATTTGAATAAAGTGTATGTTAAGACTATGAAAAATAAATTCCTAGCAATAAAGGGTGAATTAATGGGATATCAAATATGAAGATGATTATTCAATCATAGAGGATCTGTACATATTAATTAAGGGGATAAAAATAGAATAGGAATCCCAAAACATTTACATACAAAATATGGGTCTTAAATTAAAAGAAAAACATGATATTCAAGAAGAAATTTCAAATGACATCAAAATGAATATGAAATTGGAGAGATAATTTCAAAAAAATCATCCTTATAAATAAACTTTTTTAAGAGATAATACAATAACAAAATTAATCATGATATATATTCAATGAGATAGAATCCATGTTAAATTAAAAATACAAGAATATCAAGGAGATTTAAGAAAACAATCAATTTGTGTAGGGGGAGAAGAAGGATGATCTTTCCTCTAGAGAAGAATCTATAGGTGAAGTATATAAGGATTTTAATCTATATACTAAAAATCAGTGGAATAAAATTTATAAATCTAAATGTAATGAATCTTAGAAGAAATAATACCTGAGATTATATTATTTTGGAAAACTATGAAACACGCTATGTATGTGTTTAAAAGACCAAGTGGTTAATGTAAATCAAATAAAAACACTAGAATCACCAACATCTCAACATATAAAATATTAATGTATGTGTAATTTTATTGAGAGATGATTTATATATCCCAGTCAGGGTTATTTTGGAACATACTATAGATTGAGGAAACCCGTTAATGAAAAAGAATCTATAAAGAGGTTCTTATCCCATTTTGAATATAACAAGTGATTATATACTTGAATACAACCTATTAAGTTGAAAAATAGTTTTATATTCTTCAAGGAAAAGTAATGATCTCAGAAAATATTTTAGAAATCCCCTACTAGTTTGCACACACAATATACCTCTTAGAAATAATTTAAAATATTCAAGATGAAAAAGGGACAATAATTTAAAATTGTGAGTAAGAAATAATTTCACATTATGATAGGATAAACTAGGAAGGAAAAGTTAGAGGTGATTATTATGGATTCATGAAGGGTGAGGTAGGATGTAACCATTTTTGGTTCCACAAACTATGCCCTAATGTCACATGTAAATTCAATAGAAAGAGATTAATAGTTTATACTGATGTGTGAGGGGAAGGAAGGTGTTTCATAACAGAATAAAAAATGTATCAATGGCTTTATTCACACAACCCTGAATAAGAATAAGCCTACATAACAGCCTATCAAAATTTTATAATGAGGTTCTTGTAAATAATGATTGGATATTTGGTCAGATAATTTATAGTTGACTAGGAAGATGGTAAAGGCCTGTAAAATTGAATGTTACATTCTTGAATTTGAGAATAATCCTTTGAAAATCAATTAATTTTTTTAAATAATATATGAATTAAAAAAGTTTTGTAATTGGTGTCATGTAATATAGTATTATAGTAAATATTTAGAGAAAATATGGGACCAAATGGTGGTTCCATAAACACCATCCAAAATCTTCTATTTGGGGATTTTTTAGGTACACATATAAACCTAAATTTAAATTATTCTAAATTTATTTAACGAATGTACATATACAAACTGGGTATAAAACACAAGGGGTGTGGGTGTGTGTGTTAAAAGGGAAAAAATGCATAAGTTTAATAGTAATACATAAAATAATAAGAATATAAACTCTTGAAATTCACATATGATCATAGACTAAATATGTGGTGTCAAGAAGCCACTATAATCTTATAAGGTTGTTATAGAAGTAACATGTTAATAAATATGGGGAATAATTGATGAATACACTCATCTAATGTTGATGAATTTCATAGCTATATTTTAAGGAACATGTTTTTGCAAGAAACATTTAATATTTAACCATTTTTCAAGACTTATTTATAGTTTTATTTGAAAAACAATAGACCATACATTGGTAGACAAGTGGAAAAAAATTTATTCCATGTTTATCTATTTTTTGAATCGTTTCATATCAGTTGACTATTTTCATGATAATAAGAAGTTGTTAAGAATTTCAATAGAAATCATGAAAAGTGGTCTCCCATTTTAATAGTAATTTAAAAACTAGACTATGATTAAGAATGTTGATAAAAAATCTTCATTTTTCTATGGATGAATTTTTGTAGGAATATTTAGTGATAATAAATCTAGGATTTTTAGCCTAATCTGACAAATTATTCATTAGAATAATGGAATATCATTTGTAAAAAGGGTATCATGAGGTTATCTTTATAAAATGGAATTGGTTTGATTCAGGTGCAATGTACCTCAAGCACATGTTCTTAAATTATTATTCACTAACTATTTTGTTTTATTATGCTTGGGATAACAAGATGGTTTTATAAAAGAAATAAATTCATGATGCCAACATCCAAATAAGTTTGTGAAATAGAAAACATTTGTTTTTACAGACAAAAACTATTGTTTCTTATAATGTGTTCGAACTCCATATGTATAAATTATTTTTCAATTAATCAATTCTAATTGGTAATTTTAGTCAGTAAAAAACTATTAGTAGTGATAAAAAATAAATTTAGATAGAGGATCTATGCATTAAATGTGGGGAAAGTGGAATTTTTCAGTCAAAAATTTATTGTTGATGATCAAAGGGGGGGAAATCCTCTCTAATTTTGCATATAAATAGTTAGAAGTGAACTATGTTCCCCAACTTGTTTCTAAATTTCAATAAAAATATGAGGTATGGTGATTATTTATTTAGGATTAGAACAATATATTTTGGAATCCCCTAGGGAATTCAATGAGAAAGGCTGAATCTAAATAGAATGAAGATCCGAAGAACCTATTAATGGGGAAAATAGTTATTATATTTCCATTTTCATTTTTATGTCTATGGGGGAAGAAATAACAGGGTCATGGAGTCAAAAATACATAACCTTATAATATTATAAGTCTTTGATGTAGGATTGTTTTCTAACATCATTAAAAAAATCCAATGTTGGAGAATTTTATACCCAATCCTAGGTTTGGTGTCAATATTTTTCAATAATTCTATTTTTTAATATGGTTAGAGTATTGGTATTAATTTAATACATGGTTGGTGATTATAAAATCCATGGTGATTTTATGATAAGTGATGCAAATGAATCACTGAGAAACGGTTGGGACATTGATTGTATAATTAGGTGAGGATTGATAGGATAAAATATTTTATTTTCAAGAATACAAATAAAATAGAAGGGGGTTTTAACCTTGTAAGGCTAACATTATTCCAATATTATAGAATTCTAAATTGTGATATAGTAAAGTCAAAATTTTAATTGAAGAAAAAATGTTTTTCATGGAAACCAATTATTTTCATGTGATCAAATAAGTGTGTCAGAGACATGTAACCATATAAACAATTATTGGTCATATGATTTGAACTTATTTACTGAGTTCAATGACAAAAAAATGTTGATGGATTCAATCTATGAAGTCTGGTGGACCATGTGAGTGTGAACTGGTCACATGATGATCTTATATAGAGAACCTAATAAAGATCATGTTATGAGCATCATGATATAAATTTGGATTAGGTGAACTCATAACTATAAAGTGACCCCACATTGGAGTAATGTGAATCTTTTGGGAAAGGTGTTTCTTAAACTAATGAAGATCTCAATTTGATGTAGTTTAAAAATAAAGGAATAAAAAATTTATGAGTCAGATGGTGTTCGTGATCAATTGTGGAAATCATTATTATATTACAAATTAGTTATATGATTGATATGAAGGTTGAAACCGCATCCAATAGATCATGAATGGATCTAGGTGATTGATTTTGTTAGAAACCATTACATGGTCAGAAGGTGGGTAGGTTTGGTGAATAGGTAATTCTGGAGGTGGAAATAATGAATATATAAATGTGATTTTTGGGGAATAAGTTGGTGGAAATTTTCTATAAATACAACAATAACAATTCATTTATAAAAAATATGAATGTGGATAATTTTTTATCAGGTTATGTTTTCTATTGATTCTAAAGGAGGGCAGAACATGAATGTGTAATGTGGAAGGGGTTCCACTTAAGGATTTAAAAATTTGGGGTGAAAGGTAAAATGAGTTCATTTTTTTAGAGAGGTCACATGATCTAATATATTCATTAACGTTATAAAATCAAAATACTTGAATTTTGGGAATAAAAAAATGTCATAGAGTATTTGGGTGAAAGGATTCTTATACCTATCTATTTGAAGATCATGTTTATGCGCTCAGATTCTCATGGACAAGGATTACACACCCAAGGGTTAGGGGATTGATGTGTTCCCAAGTGAATGGTACCATTATAATATTCTGATTCTAAAATATAATAATAAGGAATATTATTTAACTACCATATCCAAGTTGAATAAGAATAACATCACAAGATAATTACATCATGAAATTGTATTTATCTAGAGAAGACAAGTACTATTATTTATTTTGATTTGAGATGAAGCAGTGTCATACCCACTCAAGAGTGTTCACTCATTTGGAATTAGAAGATGAATCCACAAGACTTACCACCCCATAAGAATTCATTCTTAACATATACTAAATAAAAAAGTGTGAATCAAAGAGAATTTAAATAGGGATTATTTTTTAGAGATGAAGATACAGGAAGAATCTCATGTTTAGTATAGACTAAACAACATGATCATTTTCTATTGAAGATACCTATAAGTATATAATATATTGAAGACCCTTCACATAAGATGTGTGTGTGAGTAAAAAAGACGTAGTGAACCTATATTGAGTAGTGATCGAACCCTAAGTACTGTAATAGAAGATTTATTTGAACGGTGTGACCATGGATGAAAATGTTTATCCACATGAATAGTGAATATTAATAGATTTTGTAAAATTATCACATCATTGTTGTCTACTCGTTCACTATATCCATTTGTTATTAGATTATTAAAGTTATTATACTCTATGTCTTCTTTATATTCATTTATATATATGATTATTCTAGTGGTTTTTTAGTCATGTAATACTGGTTGAACATAGTAATCTTCAATTAGGGAAGAAGTTCCAAATATAATGATAAAGGGATAAAATAAAGAGTTTAATTTGACCATCACCCTAATTCACTCCAATTAGGGTGTCTCTTGATGCTACATAAGGATTTTATGATGAATGTTGGAGATAATTTCAGCTCTTATATAATTGTTCCAATGTGTTATGAAAGAGATCATAGAAAAACACATAATAATTTATTGGAGGTATAAGTGAAATTTCATGTTAAAAAATTCTTACTATGTTTTATAGTTATGACACATGATTTACCAACCCATGGATCAACCATGTACCCTTTACTAAAATTCATATGAACCCCTTTCATGGGCACCAGACATCTTTCCCCAAACCATCTGAAATATTTTTACAAGAAAGAGATGGAAAACCATATTAGAAAATGTATCCATATAGATTCAACTAAAACTATCCCAATAATGTGATAATTAGGTTATATAGGGAAACACCTACTAAATAGTAACTAAATAGTTTTGACCCAAAATAATTTTTTTAAAAAAATTAATCCTTACCAGATTATAAGTATACAATAAATAATTTAATCAATTATTGAATAATTTAATTCAAAATTGAACAAAAAATTCAAAATAATTTGTAAATTTATAATTAAATACACAACAGTCATATGGGGGTGTGACGTTAGTAATTCTACAATAAATGTCATCAGTATTGTCAAAATATATACCATCTTTAGAAACAATATGTACAATAAAATAAAATTTTTAGAGTAAAAATTAATTTTTACTGAATTTTATGAATAACTAATTTGTTATCAGAGCCATAAGAAATATATGTAAGTGATTTTCATACTCCTCATAATTCATTGTTTATATAATAATATCCTAAATAATAGAACAAATAATTTATTATTATTATCCATGATTACTTAATTTTTCGAATATAAAACAATATAGGGGTGTATTTTTTCTCTCAAATGGTATTAATATGGAATAAAAATTTATATACCATATAATAATGTTGGTACTTGGTATATCATCCTTCCTAACATTTAGTTAATGATAAAAAAAGAATATAAATTTTGAGAATTTTTGAGCCTCATGAATTTGATTAAAAAGATTGTCAATACAAGACAATGGATACCTTTTAATTTTATTAATTCCATTCATTTTTTTGTAATGATGGAAAAACCACATTAGACCATAATTATTGTATAAAAAAATTGATACTCCTCGTGTTGAAATTTCTCAATGCCCGAAACCATTATCCTAAAAGTATTTCATTTTCTTGATTAGCACAACAATCTCCTATATATTTATTCTATAAATAGGATATGATGGTCTTTTAATTGTGGATATGATAAAAGGACAATTAATCATCTTAAATGGGGTAAATAAAGGTCATACATCAAAAAATACATCAATTTATTCTTTAAAAATGGAAATATATTCTATCCAAAATCCTTGTTATTCATCATATTTATATTATCAATCAATTCGTCCCTAATTATTTTTTCATGATTAACTGGTGGGTGTGGTTCCGAAGAAGAATCAGGTAATGAAATCCCCCCACACATAACACAGTTCCATATTATCTTCATAAATTTTCCCCATTAACTCAATAAAAAATATTTCCTTTATAATTTTAGAGCCAATCCATCCCAAAAATTAAATCAAAATCAAAAACTACATATGATGCTTATATTTTCAACTAGAAACACCCATGTATTCTAATATGAACTTTCAGATATATATTTCCAGTTATCATAGCTCCACTGAGTGTTATAATGAATAAAACATTTCTTTATGAATCATGGGATGATTGAATATTATATTAAATCATGTATGATATAACAGATTATTTTAATCAATAATTTAGTAGTTCATAAGGAAATGGTGGTTTATTGTAAAAGTACATGATACCACTTATTTTTTAGCATCAAATCCAGTGATTCTAATTTAGAATATTCAGTATTTATCTATTATAAACTTATGGAGGAGATTCCCTTAACACCAGGACCATTGATAAAATTAATGTCCCATAAATTTTTTATTTAATAATTTATAATTTGGTATATATCTATTTTTTTTACTCATGAGAGTGATGAAATATAGCTATATATTTAAATAATATTTTCAATCATTTTATGTATCCTCAAGGTGTTTATTTCTACATTTATTACATATAGAGAACTCCATTATTCCATTATTTTATTTTTTATGGTTCTTTAAAAATATTGATCATTCATCCTATTTTTTCCTATTTTTTCCTTAAATATGAATGATTTTGAAAACTAATAATTCATATTGATATCACTTTCTACTCTTCCTTCAAAGGTAATTTTTTTAGATGATAATTATCTTAAAAAAACGTCATTTTAAAAAATAATGGAGATAATTTATCTCTAATTCTAGATTACATAGATAATATGAGAGTCTTTTTTAATTAGTTTTATAATTAGATAGCATTTACTAATTATTTTATTATAGTTTTAACAAATTTAATTTTATAAAATCAGAATTATCTCAAGAAAAATACATTTTGAAAAAAAAATTAAATGCATTAAATGCTATGTTTTATATCTATTTCTCATTATTAGAATTTTTATTTACTCATGAACATGGGTAAACCTTTCCCCCTTAGATGATATAAAACCATGATAATTTTTTCTTTCTCAGTACACCTCAATACCATAACTATCTTATTTAGAGACTTTATCCTTTACTCTACCACAATTGCAATGGAGGGTCCACTAAATTCTATTTATCTATTCCTTATAAAAAATATAATTTATTTTATCATTATTGAGGGGGAACTATTCATTTCATGTGGGAAAAGTTATTTCTTATGACATGATTCAATTTACATAGAATAGTAAAAATTTATTCAACACCATTATAAATTCCACTATCTTAATTATTTATATAATCCATAAATTATTATTGATTATTATCATTATTTCCATTGATTTTTGGTTGATACATTTTCATAAAAATAAAATATCATAACTAGATATATTATATTCTAATATTGCCTGAAACACGAATTCTATATCATTGTTTTCAAATATTTTCTCCTTCCCCTTATTTCATATACATATAAATCCAATTATAGACATATTTATTTAATTTTCTACATGTAAAATATATGTTTATACCTACGTTCTTAAATTTCTATTTATTAAGGTATCTACTAAACCATAACCTAATACTAACTATTATGGCCTTAGCACCAATAAACCAGATCCGATGGGGTTTTTAATATATAATAATCAGATTATATGATATTAGATGCCCATAAGAACGGTTTAGTATTCCGTAAGTGGAATGTTAAAAAACATGACACTATAAAATTTTGATTAATAGTGGTTGATTATAAATAATTATATACTAATACAAACCCTAGAAATGATAGTATACATTATTTCTTTTAATTTCATAGGGAAATGGGAAACATTATGAATGGAGATCTAATTTGGCTAATAAGTGATAACATACAATGAAAGCTATCATGTCATGAAATTAAAAAGGTAATATTTTCTAAATAGATGAACAACCGATTTCATATCAGTTAATAAATTAGTATAAGATAGATTAGTCATGAAAATGGAAATAAATAAAAAATGTATAAATTTACTGGAGCATAAAGATGGAAATTATCAGAATACCTAATACATAACATCACAAACACATTACAAGGGCCCTTTTCCAAGATGTCATTTGAAAATGTGGGATACTCAAACAATCCTATGTTAATAGTCTCAAGAGACCTACCAATGAAATGATGGTCAATATAATTTTATAAACACCTCTCAAAAAAAATTCAATTAATTATATAATATATTATAATATAATATAAAATTAAAGGAATAATTTTTATAAATGAATGATTTAGAGAAAATTATAAAATTCTATCAATGATTTTTAGATTCAAATATTTTCCTAAAGAAATGGATATTATACAAATGTTTTAGTAGTTATCCCAAGAAAATGAATTAATATGGTTATATATATATTAAATCTCTTGAATGTTATTACGAATAATTATGGAATCATGATTCAAAAATATGTACCCTTATTATGTGTGAAATATAGAATATTAGACATCAGGTATATATAAATAATAATTTAATCAATTTTTTTAGATAAATAAAATAATTGTATGTAAAATGGTATGAGTCCAAGGAATTTGTGGATAAAAAGATTATAATATTATGTTTCCTCACTTTTAAAATTTTTATACACATTAAGGATATAAAATTTCTTATGATTGATCCCACCATGTAAATTTTCTATGATGCAAATGGTAATCATATCCAAAAATCAAATTAAATCCACTTGGGACATGATAAAAGCTCCAAAATATATATATCCTCTATACGTCCATTAAACTTTTAACCCCTTATAAGCATAAATTCTATAATATTATAAATTGAGGGAACATGTTCATATTTCAATTAGGAGACATATATAGAATTTTAATCCTCGTGAGAGAATTTTAGCATTATAATGACTCATTATTAGAGTCTAATGTGAGTTAAATTTTGTCTCTAATGTATAAGATATCATAATTACTATACATAACATGATATTATAACTATATTAGAGAATGAATATTTGATATCAAAAAAGATATTAAAATATAAATGAATATGTAAATTGAAATGATACAGAAAATTAATCATTTCCACTCTGAGCCATATTAGTATAGAATTAACCCTTAGAAGAAAACAATTATCACGATTGAATATATACAGATATAGGAGATACTCGTTTATAGATTTATGATAATAGAACATGAATTTTGTTGATGGAAAATGGGATGTAGGTGGGTATCTATAGGTTTACTGAGTGGGATTATATTAAATAATGTATTTAATATTTTATTTTTCCATTATCTCAATTTATTTACTACTCATCATAGTTCACTGTTATAACCCTTAATGCTATAATATAGTTTTTAGAGACTAAATTATGGAAAGAGAACTGTTATGGCCATGTTAATTCGTGTTTATTCATATGTGGTATAAAAATTTCAATATTTCACAATTTTATAAATATGTAATTATTTATGAAGGAAATTAAAAATTTATCTATTTAGCTAATTTTTATGTATTGATTCTAATTATTAAATCCATTTTTATCAAATTCATCCAAAAAATATATATATTTTAAATTTTATAACATGATGATATATTTAATTAATATAGATATTTGCAGAAAAAACTAATAAATTTTTCATAAATTGAAACATTAATAACCCATATCATCTATATACATAACCCATTATCATAGAATCATAATCACTATTGATAATATATGAAATAATGTAACCTTTATATGTTGATTTATCAAATATTTTTATTGAATTTATTTCTACTAACTTATAATTCTCAAGAAAATTGTTACATTATAACCACTACTATTCAAGTTCATCTTGGTCTTAGTCAATGGAAACCCTATGTGATTCTACATATTTCCAAATATCTACTAAATTTACTTCATTAAAGATTTTATTACTCATTGAATCAATTGTTTCTTCCTTCTGTATCAATTGAATCTTTTCATTACACTTGATTCACACTAATTCTAATTTTCACTTTATAAAAAATATATATCCAATTGATAATATTTCCTAAAAATCAAATAAGGTGAAAATTTAAAGTTTTCCCATTAATTAACTGACATTAATCCCTTAAATAATTCATTAATTTTTTTCCTTTCAATATTCTGATTTCAATAATTTTATTTTTTATTTTATATTATACCTATGATTGTTATGTTTTTTATTGGATAACACGAGCCGCAATACATATATATTATATTTGACTATTTATTTTTATCTAATATATATATATTTTGTTATATGGGTCATAATAAATCTATATCATTGATTTATCATGAACCAGTTGTGTATTCTTATTTATTACTACATTTTCCTTGGTATTACATTTTCATAGCATTATTTTTATTAATAAATTCATTAATTATGACTAATATTTCAAAAAATAAGAACAAAATCCCATCATACATTAAAGAATTTATTTGTTCAAATAGATTATAAAGACTACATTTAATGTATGTGAATATCACATTTTTACACAAGATTACTCTAGACCTGTTGTCTATATAAGTAATATAATTATGGATAGATTACTATTACTATATCCATAATTTAATATCTATGCCAGATATTCATATAAATTTTAATAACGATTCCCATTTCATTTATTGGGTAGATTTAAATGCGCAGGATGATGAGATATATATAGGGATTCCTATTGAGATCAAGGATTTCTATAAAAAGGTATTGTGAGATTCATTTAGTCCCTTAGTTTTTATTTTTTGGTGGAATGGTGGATTGTAGCAGTGAACATAAGAAACATACTCACATATTTTTGTTAGTTATCCAAAGATATTATGAGATTCTTTTGGATGAAATGATTGGGATAATTGATTTTTTTTATATTATTGAAGTAATTTTCCATGTTTTTCTTGAAAAAAATGAGTTTATTATTACATTTTTTTCATTGGTGAGGGAAAGGCTGTTTTATGTAAGGTATATTTTAGGTGATTTTTTGGTTGGATGTTTTAAATTTTATTATGGGATAAATCAAATTCATAAGGATAAGAATCATTTAAGAGGTATCTGATATAGTGTCCAAAACCATTTAGACATGTAACATTACAGGATTTAATTGTCAGAGTGATAAGAAAAAGGTTATAATAAATGATGTAGAGTTTTTATATGATAACTTAGTAGGTAGAGTGATTTAGAGTGTTTCCTTTTGAGTACTATTGTAAAGGGTTTTCTGTGGTTGATATGTAGTTATTTAAATCATGAGTTGGGGTGTGGTGTTATTGGTAATAGTGTATAATGATTTAGTGGGATATTCATAATGAATGGAATATTATACATTGAATATTTTTTCTTATGAATGGATTAAATCCCCTATGTTTATATTTTTTTATTAGTTCTTTCATAGTTATTTCAATATCAGAGCAATGGTTTCATGGGAAACTTTGTGAGGTTTTTCATAATTATCCATTATGGGGTGTTTATATTGACCATAATATGATGTCCATAAGGCCAACATCTTGTTAGGTTAAAATAATAAAAATATACACAAGACATGGTGAATTTTGTCTTATCAATAATCTTCATAGATTCTGGCTTATGATTTTCATTTTCGATTGATGCATATATGCATTTTTTTGTACTATAATTAATAGAGTAATAAATAAACATAAAATAAGAACAAATTAATTTTTATAGTTTTTCAGGGAATAAAGATTCCCCAGTCTACTCCACAAAAGTTCTCTCTGTGAACCTGGTGTTTTTAAAAATAGAGACCATCTTATCAGAAGACCTTTAAATCCACAAATGAGTGCAGGCAGTTGAAACCTTCACAAAAAGGCTAAAAAGATCCCTCTGGATCTATTACTAGGAACTGGAAAGCCCAAATTTTAGTTCGATAAGATGACACTCTACTATGATTATGTTTGGTCAGAAAAAACTCTAATAAATCAGAATAGTTTGATATATTTATTGTGCATGATGATCTTCATTATTGAAGCATCAACTGTCATAATAAAAATCTTCTTCCTCAAGGATTAAAGTCTTCATATAAGAAAATATTTGAAGAGATCTGTGTAGAAAATGATCTTCAATATTAATAGAAAAAAACAATCCATAGTTTCACAATAGTAAGTGGTTGAAAAAGTATATCATCAAAGTGTAGCCTCTTTTTTAAAATAATGGAGTGAATTTCTATTTGTAGTAAATATGAAAAAAAATATTCATTGAGGGTATAAACCTTGTATATTAGATAATATCATGCTCGAATATTGTATATTAGTAGTTTTCACATGAAAATGGTCTGATCATATATATAGAAAAAACACAATTTCTTTCTATTGTGAAGATTCAAAAATATCGCCTAACAGATCACAAATATTAAAATTTAGATAGTATTGGAGAGTTATAAATTCCTTTATAAGTAGGATTGATTTATTCTTTGGGAATATGATTCTTTTAATCGATCATAATGATACTTTGAATTAGTCATAAAATATCTTTCAAATGATCATTAGTTCTCCCAATTACAGTGAAAAAATCTCATATAAAATTGAATTTGTAAGTCACTATCATTGAATAATCCAACATTGGGTTCATGTACATAATGAGAAATACCAAACATAGGGTTTAAAACGTAGGGATGAATAAAAAAGTAGGATTGATGTATCATACATCTATTTTCTCAAATATAGGGTTTCAAACTTATGTATAGTTGTGTAACCATACTGTACATTATTAGAAACATAAGGTTCCATCAAAACGTAGGGTTGATGAAACATATGTTCCACTATTAAAAATCTATGGTTCCATCCAAAAGTGTTGTTTTGAATGTAGGGTTCATTATGTACACAATTATTACAAAAATATGTTATGTAAATTATTTTCATAATACACTAAAAATACTTTCTAACACTTTTCTAAATATTCCACACAGATCAATAACATAAAAATAATTCTAGAATAAATATTTAAAAGAATATTAATTTCATAAAAAATAAATTAAAGTGACATAATTATTAAAACAAACAAGTGTATTTATGAACATTAAAATCAATAAGAAATTCTAAGTAATTTTTGAGACAATACATGCCCAACAATCTCTTCCTTCTTATGATAAAAAACCCATATTAATTTACAGAAAATATATGAATTGTAAACCCCTAAAAAATAAAATTTTAAAAAAATTGTTTTGGTAAAATAAATTTCTACCATATTATTTCGATTACACAATATTACTTCTACTAAATAAAATGTATATACTATTAAATTGAGAATGCATATTCAGTTTACCCAATTTTATCCCCCTTTCGTGATATTTAAAATAATGTAAAATAAAAAGAGATAAAACACATATAATTTTGCAAAAAATATTTAATGCATGTTATAGTATATTGAGTAGATAAATAGTACATGTGATATAGCTATATAAATGAAAAATAATAATAAAAATAATGTAAATAAAATATATAAATGATACACATAATATAAATAAATCAAAATAATTTTTATTAAAAAGTGTTTATAAATACATGATTGTTTGAGGAAAAAATAATGGTTAAATAAGAGGGATGGTATATAGGGAAAGTTTTTTATCAAGAGATGTTTTTAGTTCTAGTGAATCCTTGGTTTAATGACAAACATTATTCAGCTATACCAAAATTCCTTGTAATCATTCTGTAATATTTTCATCAAGCTACCTTAACAAATTTTTTGAATCATATCCCACTTTGAAATTTTAAATTAAATTTAATTTTATAAAGTCATGCTGATTTTTCTATTTCAAAAGAAATTGAGTAATTTTATCAGTGAACTTTTTAAATATAGATCTAATTTTGGTTTCACTTGAGGTCAACCTCTCAATAATATCTTTTTTATCATGCAATAGTACATGTATAGGTGCACTATTACACAGAAGATACTAAATCCTTTCATTCATGTCTTGTAACGACCCAAGCATGCTGTACAAGTACATTACATTTCTTTTGCAGAATATATAATAGATTACCCAATTATACACCCAAATAATTTATTAGATTAGGGTATTTGGAAACTTTCAACATAATCTTCTATCTTTGTGAAACATCTTCAAAATCTCCTATAAAGATCTTATGCTTTTGTTTCCCTACCTAAATATATTATTTATATCCTGGGGAAAAGAAAACATAAAAAGGGTGACATAAAATTCTTAGTATGCGTAAACATTGAGAACATAAAAAAATTCATAAACATATGAATGAAAAAAATTAACATAATGTTCAAATATCAAAATCACGAGTCATAAAATAAATCTTTTCCGTACATAAAGCATATATCATAAAGAAACATTAACCATGATAAAATAGAATTGACAGAAAACATGGAATTGTGGAAAAATATAAGTGCATAATATGATTTCCATAGTAGCCAAGATATTTCTACCAAGATCATCACAGTAGACAAAATCTAGTACTGAACCGGGCTTACATGTCATTCCAGCCATGTATTAATGAACTAGATTTACTTGTCATTCTAGCCCTATATTACTAAAATAGATTTAATTTTCATTATATTTATGTCTATCCCTTGAGATATAAATATTTACCAAATTCATTGGAGGGAGATATAGGTCCCATCCTTATCATAATGAAATCATTCTTATATGTTTCATAAAAATATAAATCGTTGATCATAGCATAACCCAAGAAATAAAATGGTTTTATTAAACATCAATACCTAAAAACAAAATCCATATAAAAGATAATTTGTTCATTAACACGCTTAAATTATTGAAATAATAGAGATAGAATCATAACCCTATTTTAGAGCATTATCTTAGATGTAAAATAATGTTGATAAAACACTTGAACTTAATTCCTGGGGAAAATATCGTTTCTTCTTCGAAAATATTTTCTTTTCTCCATATTAGGCTCAATTTAAAAAGAAAATAATTTTGTTAAAATAAAATTGAAATAGTGCATATGAATTGATATTTAAAAAAGGCATCATGAAACCATAAAAAATATTCAGGCTGTAAAAGTCAAGAAACATTCACCTCGTACTTTTGCTGGAAAAGTAAAAATGTACCTCATATGGAAAAATAAAGAAAGAATAATTCCATATCATTTAATAAAAATTATATAATGGGAAAAATTAACATTAAAAAGTAGTAGATGAAAAAAAATTATATATTTAGGAAACATGGACGTGGAGGATAAATATAGCATAGTAAATACTTAAAAATAGACAATCTCGGAAAATAATGAGATTGATAAATTATCCCTTACCTTAGGTCCGATATGCATCATATGTATCTGAAACTCTTATATAGTGGGATTAAGAATATTATTAACTTGTAACATAACCATAATAATATTTATAATATCATATATGATACACTTATGACCTTATATTGCCTGTTCATTTTTCAATTCCATGTTAAAGCAACATTTTGGGTAATAATCATTTTATTTATCGTACGTATTTTGATTTATTAATCTTGATCTTTTTACATAGATTGTGATTTAAATACTTAAATAATGTGAAACAATATTTAAATGTCATAAATATTTAGTAAAAAAATATTTATAATAGATAGATAAATTAAACAGAATACATTGTTCATGAAGACGGTAGGTCGTACATACGCATGAACGTTGTTTCCATTTACTTATTGAATTGAACGAAAGAAAGTAAATGACACAAATATATATATATATATATTTATTAATCCAGTAGAATTATTATGTCATATATTTCATGATTATTTATTATATATACTTTATAAACATTCTTCAATGGTTAACGTGGAGAATGAATCTCATCGCGTCGTGGATATGGTAGGTCGTACGGATGGACGAGCGACGATATCATTCACATAATGAATAACTGGTATAAAATTGGATGGAATATTTATTACAAAGAATAATTATCATGTTATATTCATTATTTACATCCATTATACTCTGAATTATACCCATTCAAATTAAGTTTTTTTTAAAACAAATTACACCATGACATGGAGACAGTAAGTCGTACGTACACACATATGGTGATATTGTAATTCATAGGATGTATAAAAGGATGAATAAGTTATTCCCATTATTATAATAAAATCTCACAATGTAGAAGATACTAGATTTATTAATTTATCATAAGAACATCCCAAGAAGATAAATTATAAGAAAAAAGTAATTTTGAAAGAGGTCATAAAACAATTACCTCATTTTCAAGTTTCTCTTTTTGATCTCCACAAAAGGTCTCTCTAGAATGGTTTTATGATCAAAATATGGATTATTAAAGGAATTAAGGGATTATAGGAAGATTATTTATTATATATTTACCGAACTAATAGGATTTGGGAGTGTGATATAAAGAGAAAAATAAGTACCCTTTAATAGAGGAGGTGAGGGGCACTTTTGGAAAGTTTTGAAATATTAATTTATAATAAATTCAATATCAATTAAAAATGGTCAAAAACTCATTTAATTAGAAGATAAGATGATATTGGTTTGAATAATCATAATCCAATAATTTTTTTTTAAAATTTTTGATTATTTTTTTTATCCTTATCTTTATGTTTTAACCATTATTTTACACTATTTAATCTTATAGTGATACCATGTTATTTACACATTATGGGTTAATGTAATTACCATATCATGTCAAACGACCAAAAAAAATTCCATTTGTGACATATATAGACTTATCGTAACCATTTGGACGAATCTTATATTTTTATGAATTTAATATCATCAAATAAACTATTTTATATTTTCAGTTTAGAATTATGTCAATTTTTGTCACTATTCATACTTGATTTTTTTACAAATTCATAATAACTTGATTCCATCGTAAAAAACCTTGAATCAATTATAACATGTCATATTTACCTATAAAATTTGTGGATAACCTAAATTATATTATATAATATTTACTTTAATATTTAAAATATCATTTATTTGAATCCTTTATTAATGAAGCAACTATTTCATCATCATTATATCAAAATTAAATTTATTTATTTAAGGTATAAAAATTATAAATAAAATATAATGATATAGGAAATATTTTTATATTTTTTAATCACTATTTATATTCAAAGATATTATTGATATAACCCCATATAAAAAAATTTAGTATGAAGATACATGTTTATGTTTTTTTCCCTTATCTTAAAATTACTTATTATAACCTGTTATTATCATTCCCAAGTGGATCCATGGGATCCTAAAATAAACCCAAGGATTCCCATGGTCGGCCATATGTCATCCAATAGGATTAGGACCTATGTTAGTATAGTTTTATATTATTATAATATTATTGTTTTCCCTTATTTACATGATTTAACCGTTAACCACGATAAATAAAAATAGTTAAAGAAGTTACAATTCATAATTTCCAAAAATGAAAGGTAAATATTTACACAATTTGGACCTTTGGATTCCAAAAATGGAATCCATTTTTTCTAATTCCAAACACAGAATTGGATGAAATTAATTTAAAATTAATTCCAGTGACAAAACCAAAAAATGGGGTTTTAAGAAGAAAAAACTATCAAAATGTTGATACGTGATTATGTCGAATTTAAATGAGAAATTACATTAAACGAAAAAAATTATATTAAATGATAAAATTTTATTGAAATTACAATTTAAAACCAATTAATAATATAATCTATCTATATAAATGAATTAGATTAAAAGGTAGTTTTGAATTAAAATGCAGTATTTTTCACTATTCATTAAAATATGAATTTCATCAGAAAATACCAAGATTTAATCCAAGGTAAATTTTGATGTCCCTAATTCAAATAAGAAGTTTATTATGTCATATAGAACTTATAAAAATTTCAAAAGCTAGATTTAAAAATGGTTCTTCATAAAAAGGCAGCAAAACTATTTTTTTAAACTTATTTTATCTGAAAAATTGAATTTGTAATTATATAATGTCTATAAAATACATAAGATGAATTTTAATGTTATAAAAATTCAAAATGTGGCCAATAAAATTTATAATATCTAGTTTATATATCATTAATAAATAATATATTAAAAATATATCTTTGTTTAGTGAAAGTTGATATTTCATACAACACAAGCTATCAAGGAAAGTCATTATTGCATATAACACAAGAAAGTAATAGTGTTGTATATACTAAAAGATAATACGGTGTTGCGTATATAAAAATCTAATATTGGTGAAGCATACAATAGAATACATAAAAGAAATTAAAAATGATTTGTCTCATAAAATCTCAAGGGGTAACATTATACTCCCCTTAAAATGAATTTCCACCTCAAAATTCATCTAGTTTATAAAAGGTTAAATAATTGAAGGTTTATTTCATTGAAACCCACATCATAAAAATGAATAATAAAACATAATTTTAAAATGGAAATTCAGAAACATAATGGTTACCCAAAGTAACTTATCATTGGGTTTCCACATCAGAGAACATAGGTGGGATGTGAAAACATGGATATGGAAGAGAAATCTAACTGTCAAGTTCTGAAGTTTAGTAATAGAGAACGTGTTTGGATAAAGTTAACAACCAGGAATCCATAAATTTGTGATGATTTATGGGACCATTTGATTCATCAAATAAGAAGGGACTAAGATAACTTTTTTGGTTTTCAAGATCCTTTCCCAAAAAGTGAATAATTTTATATAAAACAAAATACTTACATTATTTTGGTAAAATATCATCAGTGTTCATTCCATGAATAATTTATACTTCATCTCGTATTTAAGGAAATGAATTCGATTCTGAAATTCTTGAAGTGTTATCATATCACACAATATAATGATAAGTTATTCCATTTTTCTCAAAAAAAAGGATAACATAGGAAATACAATATATGTAAGTCCACCTATAGTGATATAATACATTAATCTAAAAAACATGAAATGGAAAATAACATAAACTATCCCTAAATGGATAATATTACAATCCTTTAAAAACTAAAAAATATAAATCTTTAGAAATATTTGAACAAATTGACAAAACCCTTATCTACCATATCTCATAAGGTGGTTCTTTGTTTTTACATTCCAAACATATGAATACCTTAATCATGTATTCTCTTGAATCATAACATGAATTATTTAAGAACCTTAGTGAAAACTTGCATTCTATCAAGATTATCTCTTTCCACACACCTAAAATATCAAAAATTCTATATACTCAATCCATGGTATCAGTTTGTCCTTGTATCAATCACAAGGTCATTAATACTATCAAACATCTCATTATCTCATTATCCCTTCATTATAAACATATCACATGCTTTCTAAAAATATTTCAATCACTTTTAATTGTTACTAGTACAATATACATATGGAAACCACAATGGAACAATATATAGATAATATAGTATTTCGTAATACTATAAAATAGATTCTACAATAATATTTTTTAATCCCATTACATAAATACATAATCATTCCACAACTTTGTTTTCATACTCTACATCAACACTAGTGATCGCATGTGATTTTCCATTTTTTATTTGGCCTTAAGAGGATGTTGTCATCAATAATAATCCATAACCATTCGATTAGGGCCTCAGTTAGAATAATGACTCACTTACTTTCACTTATAACCCTAATTTGTGGGAGGTGAACTATTTAGAGCTTTCTATTTATTCCCATTACTTCGGTATTAAAATGATTCACGGAGAACATTTATCAGTCCCCTTACAAAAATTTCCTCCATGTCTCCTTCCACACATTGAGCATAATGAAGATTTAATCTTCTTTTCACCGAAATTTTTATAGTTTCTTTTGATTTCGATCCTTATATTCTTATTAAAACTATGAGATATACGAGACACAACAATATCCCCTTTTTAAAAAGAATACAAGGAAGGTACATACTGAAAAATAATCTCTTGAACTCATCCTAATCCATAGAGTCAATTTTATCTTTTTTCATCATAAAATTGATAAAGTTCAACCGTAGATTTTCTTTACCTTCCAAGTAACAAGTACCCATCTAATGATTTTAAAGTTCTAAACAACAGAGAATAAAAAATATATTTTCAATGGTAAAAATCCATTTCTTTGAAACTAGTGTATTACTCGTTCCTCTAAAATAAGGTGGATGTTTCCTTATCAAAGATTTAAGAGAATGTTGTTCCCACCTTAAGTTATTTGGGAGCCTAGTGGTATTTGTTGTCCTAAAAACAAGATTCTTTATTTGCGATCCCATAACATTTGGTTTTTTAGGAGGTTAATCATTGCATTTCCCATTGCATCCCAAATTAGAGTTGTTCCATTGGGTTATATCCATTTTCTAAAACCCAAAAAGAATAGTGTGAGAGAGAAAAAGCATACTAGAAAAACAACATAATCAAGGGGGTGTACCTTCAATCTCTAACTTCTTTGGTTCAATCCTAGGTTATTAATGATCAGTATCAAAATTATAAGACTATAATCTATAGTTAGACTTACCCTTAAGGACGTCCCTGGACATACCATAGAAATATCTCATTGGATCTCACTAATGTTTTCATATCCTAATTTCTAAATGTTAAATAAACCTTCACTCTAATTTCTAGTGAAACGACCCAATTTTAATGTACATGGAAATTATATTTCTTTTGCGGAATACATAATACATTATAAAAATATATTCCCAATGACTATATTAGTTTAGTATTTTTGGAAACTAGCAACATAATCTTTAATCTTGGTGAAATATCTTTAACATCTCCCATAAATACCTTCCTTATTTGTTTTCTTACCTAAAAATTTTCTTTATATCCTGGGGAAAACAAAAAATAAAAAGGGTGAGTTCAAATGCTCAATATGGGTAAAAATTAAGAACATAAAACAAACCATGAGCATAATAATGTAGAAACATGAACATAATGTTTAAATATAAAAATCACAATTCATGAAATAAGTCTTAGCAGTACGTAAGACATAGATAATAAAGGAACATTAACCATGATAAAATATAATTGGCATAAAACATGGAATTGTGGAAAATAATAAGAACATAATATGATTTCTATAGTTGCCCATGAATTTCTTCCAAGTCTATAATAATGTATAAAGTCTATTACCGAACAAGGATTACTTTCCAATGTAGCCTAGTTTTACTAAACCAGATTTACTTGTCGTTCCAGCCTAGTATTACTGAATCAAATTTACTTTTAGGTCTAGTTATTTATATCTATGAGAGATAAATCTTCACCCAATGCATTAGAGGTAGATATAGGTCTCACCCATCTTATAATGAAATTATTCTTACATGGTCCACAAAATCATAAATCATTCATCATTGAATAACACATGAAATAAAATAGGTTTCTTAAGCATCATTCCATCATAACATAATATTTATAAAAGATCATTCCATCATTGACACAATAAAATAAAAGTAATAATATTTATATAAACATAACCATATTTAAGAGCATTATTATAGATTAAAAATAATTATGATAAAACACATGAACATAATTCATGGGGAAAATATCCATTCATCTTCAAAAATGTTTTATTTTCTCAAAATTACGTTCAATCTCAAAATAAAATAATTTAGTTGAAAAAAAATTAAAATAGTTTAGGGGAATATTCATGGAAATAATGTGTAATGAAACCATAAAAATATATTCATGCCGTATAAGTTTAAAAAACATTATCCTTGTACTTTTTCTAAAAAATTCAAAAAGTACTTCATGTGGAATATGAAAGAAAAATTTATTTCAACCATTTAAAAAAATCACTAATGGGTAAAATTGAATTTAAAAAATAGTAGAAGAATATAAATAATATTATATAATTAGTAAACATTGATGTGAATGATAAATATAACCAGATAAATACTTTTAAATAAACAATCTCAGATAATAATGAGATTGTAAAATTATCCCTTACCTTAGGTCTGATATGTTTCATATATATCTGAAACTCCAATATAGTGGTTTTAAACAAATTATTAATTTTTAATAGAACAATAATAATATTTATGATATCATATATGATTCACTTATGACATTATATAACTTGTTCATTTATCAACTCTATGTTAAAGCAACGTTTTGGGTAATAATCATTTAATTTATCGTACGTGTTTTGACTTGTTATTCTTGATCTTATTAAATAGATAATTACTTACTTACATACATAATGTAAAAAATTATTTATATATCATAAATATTAATTATATTAATATATATAATAAATAGATAAATGAAATGAAAAACACCGTTCATGGAGACGGTAGGCCGTACATACGCATAGATGTTTTTTCTGCTTCCTTATTGAATTGAATGGAAGAAAGTAAATGTCATATATATATAATTAAATCCAGAAGAATTATTATGTAATATATTTCATTCATATTTGTTGTATATACATTATAATAATTCTTGAATGGTTAACATGGAGAATTAATCTCATCATTTTGTGGAGATTGTAGGCCGTATGTACGCACGAGCGATGATATCATTAACTTAATGGTAAAATGGGATTGAATTGGTGGTATATTAATTATAGAGAATAATTATCTTGTTATATTCATTATATAAACCCATTATACTCATTATTATACAAATACATATTAAGTATTGTTGAATAAAAAATTACACCACGACGCGGAGACAGTAAGTCAAACGTACGCACACATGGTGATATGGTTATTCGTAGGATGGGTAGAAAGAGGTATAAGATTTTACCATAATTAAAATAACATCTAAGAATTTATATTATACTGTATTTATTACTTTAGAATAATAACAACAGATGAATAGAAAGTAGAAGAAGAAAATAATTTTGAAAGAGGTGATAAAATAATTACCTCTTTTTCGAGTATCTCCTTTTGATTTGACCAATAGGTCTCTCTAGGATGAATTTATACCAAAATTAAGGATTCTAGGAGGAAGGGAGGAATTATAGAAAGTTAATTGGATGTATATTTTCTGAACTAAAAGGTTTTGGAAGTTTGATATTAAGAGAAGAATAAGTGCCCTTTTATAGAAGATGTGAGGGGCCATTTAGGAATGTTTTGAAATATTAATTAATTATAAATTCAATTTCAATTACAAGTTGTAAAAACTCAATTAATTCGAATATTAGATTATTTTTGGTTCAAATACCCATCATCCAATAATTTCTACACATGTTTTGTATATTTTTTTATCTGTATCTTTTTGGTTTAACCCTTATTTTACCATTTTTAATCTTTTAGGGATATCATGTTATTTACACATTGTGGGTTAATGTAATTACCATGTCATGTAAAATGTCCAAAAAAATGGCAAAAATAACATATTTGGACTTATATTAACTATTTCTCAGAATCATATATTTTTAAGAATTTTATAACATTTAATAAACTCTTATATTTAAAGTGATGTATTATGTAAATTTTGGTCAGTATATCAACTTGACTTTTTTAATATTTCATAACAACCAAATTCCTTCGAAAAAACATTGAATGAATCCTAACATGTCATATTCACCTTAAAAATTCATGTATGGAATAAATTATATCAAATAATATTTATTTTAATATTTATAATATCATTTTTTGATTCTTTTATTAATAAAGCAATCACTGCATCATCATTGTGTCGTAATTATAGTTATTTAATTAATGTCTAAAAATTATAAATAAAATACAATGATGTCTATTTTTTTTAAATTTATAATGACTATTTATAGTTGAAGATATAAATTATATAACCCCATATAAAAATTAATTTAGCAAAAAGAAACATGTCTATGTTATTTTTCTCTTTAATTTTAATTACTTATTATAACAGTTCATTATCACTCCCATGTTGATCCGTGGGGTCCTAAAATCGACACAAGGATGCCCATGGTCGGCCATATGTCATAAAATATGATTAGGACACATTTTATAGTAGTTTTAAATTATTATAATATTATATTTTACCCTTATTTACCTAATTTACCTTTTAATCATGGTAAATAAATATAATTACTGAAGTTACTATTAATAATTACCAAAAATGAAAGGTACATATTTAAACAATTTGGAATTTTTTATTGAAAATGTGGAATCAATTTTTCCAAATTCAAAACCCAAAATTAGAATAAATTAATTTAAAATTAATTCTCATTGTCAAAACCAAAAGGCATGTTTTTAAGAAGTAAAAACTATCAAAAGATTGACATGTGTTTATGTCCAATTTGAATGTGAAATAACATCCAATGACTAAATTTCGATTGAATGATAAAATCATAATCTAATTAAACTTTAAAAAAATTAAAAATATAATCTATCTATAATAATAAAATAGATTAAAAGGAAAGTTTGAATTAAATTGCCGTATTTTTTACTCTTCATTAAAATATGAATTTCATCAGAAAAATACCAAAATTTCATCAAAGGTTAATTTTTATGTCCATTTTCTAAATAAAAAGTTTATTATGTCATATATAACTTATAATATTTTCAAAAACTAGATTTAAAAAGGTTTTTCCATCAAGAGGCGATAAAACTGTATTTTAAAGAAACATTTTTTATCCGAAAAATTGAATTTTTTCTTATATCATGTCTAGAAAATACCTAAGATGAATTTTAATGTTATATAAAATTCAAAATGTGGACTATAATATATATAAATTAAATTTTATATCCCATTAAATAATAATATTTTAATAATATATCATTTGATTAGTGAATATTGGTATTGCGTACAAAGAAAGATATTGAGGAAGGTCGTTGTTGCATGTAACAAAAGCCAACAGTAGTGTTGTTTATACTGTAAGATAATCTGGTGTTGGATATTGTGCAAGCTAATATTTGTGTAGCGTACACCCCAATAAATAAAAGAAGTTAAAAAGAATCTATCTTATAAAATATCAGGGTGTTACATGTCTGCCATCACATAAGTGACTTGTTGAAATATTTTGATTAAATCTAGTGGTGTTGGTGGTGTAGAAGTAGAGCTCTTGATTGATTGAATGTTCCTTTTATGGATTCAAACTCACTACCAATGTACACTTTTTAAACCTCAAAATCTTTTCATGGTAAAACATTCTGATTTTAGCAACCCAAACATATCATGCATGTCTCTATTTAAATCATCAAATATTATTTTGAAATATAATTTCCTCTAAAGTTTTTAAGGTGAGTCTGAATAGACTATAATTCCAATCTTGGAATAAATGAATTTCATATATTGAATAAATATTTTTTGGAATATTCCAATTATTCTCCAAGACTGGTGTTCTTCTCCAGTAACTAGTTGAGTTTGATAACCATGTCTTCTCATTGATTTGTTAGAGAATCTGATGTTCCTTTATCTAGATTCTTTAACTGAGTATCTACTTTCACAACAGCTAAAAACTTAACCAACTTATTTTCACATGAAAAAGAAATACCATCAAAGATATCTCTCCTTTTCCCAAAAACAAATTTTTTCTTTCCATTGATTTTCCACTAGTAGAGATAATTTGAAGCTTTATAATTTCTATTGTTTTAGATACTGATTTATGAACATTCTATCCTTCTTGATAATGTTGATTTTTGATATGCTTGATGGGAATCATACAGTTCTTGACCTTGAATTTTAACCTATTGTTCCTCAGAATGATCTGTTTATCCTAAATGCACTGATGGATTATTATGACTATGTCCAGGTGTTTCTCTGGATAGATCATCATACTGAAGAGCTTTTCTGATTTGGTCATTTTGTTATGTTTTTCATGGGCTTCATCTTATAAATCTTTCACATCTAGATATTTTTGAGACATTAAAGTGTTTTATTTTAGTAGGAAAAGAAACAACTTTAATTACAGATTCCCTATTTTCTTCATTTCATAATAAAATTGATCTTGTCGATTCTATATTTTCTTTCTCCGCCTAAGAAACATGGCCTGATTCTTTCTGATCTATTGAAAATATTTGCAATAGTTGACCTTTCACTGTACTCCAAAATTAACATATTTTTTAGAGTACCGACATTCATAACATTTATATTGTGACATCTTGTACGAGAATCAATAAGTGAATCTTTTTCTTTGAAAAAAACAAGGGAAATAATCCACCCATAGGGATAAAATTACAGCCTAGCCTCTGATTCATAGTAGTGATTCAGTTATTTCAACATAAATCTTAGGAAGTTCAATTTTGTATCATTGATAAACTAAAACGTGATATACATGTCTTTGTAAAAAATCTTTTCTAACACAAATGTCCTTAGAATTATTTTTATAGCCACCTAGACATAACATAAATGGATATTACATCATTTTAGATGAATACTCGGTATATTACAAAAAATAAATTCCCAAAGAACATAATAGTTTAGTTTCTTTGGAAACATGGAAACAAAATCCTCTATCCTGGTGAAAGATCCTAAACATATCCCATAAAGAGATCAACCTTTATTAGTTCTACATAAAACAAGTCTTCATAACCTAGGGAATGGAAACATAAGAAAGGGGTGAGATCAGATTTTCAGTAAGGTAAATAATGAAAATGTGTAAGCATAACTCGAACAAAAGGGTATGGAACTTGAGAATAATATTTAAAGATCATACCCAATATATTAGAGATCATAATTGAAAAAATGGACCTTTGCGATGGGTCAGGGGCCCGTTGCAAATAACCCATCGGAAGGGGTTATTTGTGATGGGCCCTTTGTCATGTCATAAATAATAAAAATTTGCGATGGGTGGGTAAGGACCTGTCACAAAAGGTTGGGCGCAAAATGCAAGCCAAACCGCGGGAAGAGCTTTTACGATGGGTTCCCTATCCCCATCACAAATGCACGATAATGGTTTTTAGTATTTGCGATTGGAAAAGTATCTCATCGAAAATAGTATGTCACCAAGGAGGCATTTGTGAAGGGTCATGTCCCAGATAATTTTATTTGATTGACAACATTTAATATGGGTGATGGACATTTGCGACGAGACCCATCATAAATGCCACTATTGGCGACGGGCTAACCGTCACAAATAAGCTCGTCACAAATAATCGTACCTATATATACCCCCATCCGTATTTCCTCTCATTCTACTTCTTTCTCAACTTCTCACACTATCTCTTCAGAAAAGTTTTTTCTGAAATTTTTCATTGTTCAAAATTTTTAATCAGAGCATAATTCGCAGCTTTTATACTCCGAAAGCTTCAGTTTCAAGGTATTTATCAATTTTTTACTATTTACAGAATTTAATTTATTTTAAATTATTTATAATTTTGGTTATTTAGATGCAGTTAAATTCAATTAGAATTAGATATATCTCTATTCGGTATTTATTTTTATGAATACTTATGCCTTTGTGATAATTATAAATAATTAGTCATAATTTTTTATAATTAGAAATATTTAGTGATAATTAATTATAATTATCAATAATTAGGATTTATTAGTGATAATGAGATTTAATAAGAAATAATTAATAATAATTCTCATTAATTAGTCTTAAATTGTATTAATTAGTAATAAATTTTAATAATTAGTAATTCATTTTTATAATTATTAATAAATTGTAAAAGTTATTAATAAATTTTAATAATTAATAATAATTAGTAATAAATAGTTATAATAGGTAATAATTATTAATAAATGGTAATAAATGGTAATAATTAGTAATAAATTGTAGTAATTATTAAAAATGGAAATAATTAGTAATAAATGGTACTAATTATTAATAATTAGTAATAAATGGTAATTAATTAATATAATTCGTAGAAAAATTTAATAATTTGTAATAAATTTTAATAATTAGTAACAATTAGTAATAATTTATAATAATTTGTAATAATATGTAATAATTAGAAATAATTTGTAATATTTAGAAATATTTTGTAATAATTAGTAATAATTAGTAATAATTAGTAATAATTAGTAATAATTATCAATAATTTGGATTAATTAGTAATAGTTAAGATTATTTAGAAATAGATAGGATTATTTAGTAATGATTATGAATAATTAGTAATAAATTGCAATAATTAGTAATAATGAGTAAAAATTATAATAATTAGTAATAATTAATAATAATTTGGATTAATTATTAATAATTAGTACTAATTAATAATAATTAGGGTTAATTGGAAATAATTATGCTTAATTAATATCGATTAGTAATAATTAGGATTAATTAGTAATAATTAGGAATATTTATTTATAATTAGTAATAATTAGTAATAATTATTAATAACTAGTAATAATTAGGATTAAATAGGAATAATTCGTAATAATTAGTAATAATTAGGATTAATTTTCAATAATTAGGAATAATTCATAATTATTAAGAGTAATTATGACTAATTAGTAATAATTAGGTTTAATTGCTAATAATTATGATTAATTAATAATAATTAGGACTATTTAGTAATTATTAGGATTAATTATTAATACTTAGTAATAAATGGGATAAATTAGTAATAATTAGAAATATTTAGTAATATTTAGTAATAATTAGTAATAATTAGGATTAATTAGTAATAATTCGGAATTATTAGTAATAATTAAGAATAATTAGTAATAATTATGAATAATTTATAATAATTAAGAATAATTTGGATTAATTATTAATAATTAATATTAAATTGTAGTAAATGTAAATAATTTGTAATAATTTTTAATAATTTTTAATAATTAGTAATAAATTGGAATAAATTTTAATAATTAGTAGTAAATTGTAATAATTTGTAATAAATTCTAATAATTAGTAATAATTAGTAATAATTTGTAATAATTTGTAATATTTTGTAATATTTTGTAATATTTTGTAAAAATATGTATTAATTATTAATAAATTGTAATAATTAGAAATAATTATCAATAATTAGGACCAATTGTAATAGTTAGGATTAATTATAAATAATTAGGATTAATTAGCAGTACTTATTAATTATTAGTAATAAATTGTAATAATTAGTAATAATGAGTAAAAATTGTAATAATTAGTACTATTTATAAATAATTAGAAATAATTATGATTAATTAATAATAATTAGATTTAATTACTAATAATTAAGATTAATTAGTAATAATTAGGATTAATTAGTATTAATTAGGATTGATTATTAATATTTAGGAATAATTAGTAATAATTATGATTAATTAGTATTAATTAGTAATAATTTGTGACAATTAGGATTAATTAGGAATAATAAGTAATAGTTTTGATTAATTTGTAATAATTCATAATAAGTAAGATTAATTTGTAATAATTTTGATTAATTAGAATTAATTAGTAATAATTAGTAACATTTTGTAACAATAAGTAATAATTAGTAAGAATTAGGATAAATTATTAAGAATAATTAACAATTAGGATTAATTAGTAATAATTAGAATTAATTAGTAATAAATTGGAATAAATTCGAGTACATTGATAAACTGACAAAATTTCCAGTGGATTGGCGACATTCTTTTTGATCGATGCCACATCTCCTTGAAACTTTCTCCCACTAAAATCTGTAAAAAAATCTTCTCGGACATATGCTAGAGCAGATTTTTCATTGTGATTTAAGTCGAAGAATATTCCAAGGAGGTGAGCCATCAGATAAAAGGGGATCTTTTTTCTGATGACTGATCTCCCTAGAACTTCTCTGATTGAAATCACTATGAAAAGTATGCTTCGGCGTATGAATATCAATTTTAGTATGCATGAGGATGAAGAGCAACGTGGCAAGGTCTACCTGCTCTCTATCCTCATGCATAAGAAAATGGATATGCATACGTCGGAGCAGACTTTTCATAGTTATTTGAGTAATAGAATGTTGCAAGTTGATGAGTTTTCAAGAAAAAGAGCTACCACCAATCTGTTTGAAATTGTGTCACCGATAATTATCCATAATAACTAAAAAGTACCTGTAATTAATAACAATTAGTGGTAATTAATATACATTTTTATAAATGAGTGTAGATTAGTATAAAAGTGTAAAAATAGTATAAATAACTATAAAATAATAGAAATTATTATAAACTGATAGAAAAGAGAATTTAATTGTCTTATGTTTTCAGATAGTGTTTATTTTATATTTAATTATTCGAAATAACTAAATATTTCATATTTTTTTAGAAAAATATGGAATAAGGAAGTAGAAAATAGTCATTATTACATTATAATGATTGGATAAATCAGTGTAAGAAACCAAACGGTTCTGGTCTAAATCCCATATATATTGAGGGTTTTCAATATTTACTATTTTTTGTATCATCAAAACCAAAATTTGTTTCAGAAGGGACAATTAATTATCCTTATAAAAAATGTGCGCTGAAGTCTTATGGAACATTTGACAACGTTGGCAATCATTTATTGTGTTTTGGTTTTCAACTAGATTATGTTTTTTGGTATCAACATTGTGAACAAAATTCCAAAGAGAGTCACTTATTATTTTTTTCATTGGATTTCAAATTTGAGACATTAAGATGGTTATACTTATAATTTGGGAAGATGTGTGATAAATGGTCATATCACTGTATTGAAAAGCCATGACTGTTATGTTTTAATTGAAATAATTCAGCCAATTAGATTAAGAGGTTTTTAAAATCCTATGATTTGGGATGCGCTGACACAAATATCATATTTTTCCTCGCCATTTTTACGTGGATAAAAAACTAGGATTCCATAAGAAAACTATAAGAAGATGTCATTTTAATTTTATGTAAACTAGGAAAAATATTCTAGCTAGGTTTTTTTAACTCAATGGAATATTTAGTATTATATTAGTCAATTGATACCAAATGATGAGTTTTAGTACAGTTCTGAGGGGTGTATCCATTTGAGAGATGCATGCATAAATTGAAAAAAAGCATGTAACAAGGAATGAGTTGAAGGCAGAATTGCAAAAGCTAATTTTAAAGAGGAAATTTATTTGTTCTGCTCTCATTACATTCAATATGAATATCCCTAAAACACAACAGCATGGGCCATCATGTGGGAAATGATGACGATCAAATGATTAATGAATTATTAATTTTCAATCAGCCTGAACATGGCTTCAGTGGAGTTCTTGAACGATAGATTTTAGATGATGAATATCATAGAGATCATACATATATTCTGCTGAACTATGAATAAATTGTACCATTTTTACTGTGACTCCTCTTATAACTTCTTCTATAATTTTTATAATAGTAAATTAATATTATTTTATTTGTATGTTATATTATAATCGTATTTAGAAATAGTTTTCACAAATTACACACCTAATCTTAAAGAAAGCAATGAAAAGTGGTGTTTTCTTGAGAGTATCTCATCATAGAGAAACTAAAGTTGAATTTTATAGAATATTGGAAGAAATAATTGAATTGTGTTATCTGGGACAATATTACATAACAATTTTTAAATATCAGTGGTTAGATACTGAGAAAGGCTTTCATGTTCATCTGATCCATGGAATCGTTGATATTAAAAATAAAAGTCTTCTTGTAGTAAATGAACCATTTTTTTAGCTCATCATACACATAAAACATATTATGGAAATTAATATGATAATTTATGGGAGTTGGATGATTGATGGAGAATAATGATAATTAAATCTTGAGAGAATCAGTTTACTGATAGTGAATGTGGTTCTACAGAAGTGCAAGAAATTAAATTTTATCTAGAGACTGCTTCAAATCCACCTTTTACATGAAAAGACACAAATATTATTGATGAAACCCCACAGTTAAGGGCTGAGGAATATGATGATGTTAATGATGTTTGAACGGAATTTGAAATGAAAAGAGATGATGAAACTGAAACTAATATGAAAATTGATAAAGTTGAGGAGGAATATGAAGATATTGACATCGACAGCTATGAAGATATGGATGAATATGGACATTGACACTGTTAAACGCTGGTTATAATCATATATAATATATATCTATATACAATAGTTTTTTTCAACTGTTTTCAAGCCAAAATAATTTCATGTTTCTCATGGATGAGGATATATATCATTTGTTAATAGAGGATGATCTTCCTTTAGAAGTGCAGGAGGTTGGATCAGCTGACCCTCAAACTGTTAAAGGTTCAGTGGGTACTCAGAGGTGGCATGGTCTTTCCCAACAGATGATTCCCAACGCTATCCTTGATCAATACCTGCATCTTGGGTTCAATCCACACAAACCATGGTATGTTTACCTATGTATTTTAGTTAGTTTTTATTAATTTATTTATAATATAAATATTTGGTTAATTATTCTTCTTTTCACAGCATTACACATATAGATGTTGGATAGGGGAGAACTATATTGTATAATTATTTTTCTGACGCAAGAGTTTCATGGGATCAGATTCTCATTGATTTTTAGTAGCGCATGTTTGAGAATTTGTTGGTAGACAAATAAATAATATTTATTTTGAAATTAATTTAATTAATAACTTAATTTAATAAATTATTTTTAGGGTTTATGGTATCCCATTACTGAGAGCATGCATGAGACAATCTTGAAGGCAAGACGGAGAGCTATGTATCTATATTGCGCTCAATTTTTGCACAATTTCCAAAGAAAATTAATAGAGAATGAAGAAGTGAAGGAGTTTGATGAGACCTGTCATGTCCACCGACCTGATTATATTTCATCTCAAGTTTGGGATCAATTATGTACACACTGGTTGAGTAGGTGGTTTTAGAGTAGATCATCAGTAGGTCCACCAAATCGGGGGAGACAGAAGGTGACACATCAAGCTGGCAGTTGTACATGTATTACACATAGTGAGCATATAGTAAGTTATTTTTTTAAATATTCTATATAAATATAAATTTAATTTATTTATTTTATATTCATTTTGGAAGTCACACAACAATATATTAAAGAGTATGATGTTTATTGGAGAATGTATAGTGATCCAACCACTGGAGAGATTAGAGGTTTTCACCAGTGTCAGATTGTGGTTTGTGTAAGTTATTTTTTAGTTTTGAATTTAAATACAAATAATATTTTCACTATTTTAATTTTAAATTTCAATTGGAGGAGTCATATGAGGTTGTGATATCTCAAACACATGTTCAGAGTCAGTTCGAGACCGATGGTCAGACCAGTGCCCCCCGATTTGACGAGGCAACATGGATGTAGGAGACCCAGTATGCCTTAGAGAAAGGACGAGTTGTTGGTATCAGCTCTGTATTGACCCCTAGGGGTTTTTATGGCACCTCTATGATTTCATCATCTAGCTCGAGAGGAGATGGCAGAGACTTATCATCATCTCATGCACAATATCAGGAGCACTTATGGGCTCAGAGTAAGATTATAGAGACTATGAATAGGGAACAGGAGGAGATGCATCCGTGGAAACAACAATAGCTTGAAGAGTTCCTCAGATATCTGCAATAGCAGTATAAGATGCAAGATTAAATGCATCAACAATGGCATCAAATGGAGCCAAAGCAGATGGACTACATACGGCGTCTGACTTGCAGTTTAGGGGTGTAGTTTCCTCAAATATCTCCTCCAGCTCCTCCAGATGATCATCCTTCACAGTGATGTATTTTTATTTTATAATGAAACATTTGGATTAAATTTTGTAATATTAACTATTTAATGTTTTAAATAGTGTGTTTTTATATAGTCTCAAATATTATAGGTTTTTATTATTTATTTAATTTTTTGCTATATTTATTATTTTATTAATTAATATATTTTTATATTTTTTGAAATACTAGGGTTTTAATTATATTACTAGTATTAATATTATTATTTCATTAATATTAATAATTTTATTATTATATTATTTAATTATTTTCTAATTAATTTTATATTACAAATATTAATATTAATATTAATAATAATAATAATATTATTATTATTATTATTATTATTATTGTTTTATGAATAATTTTATTGTATAAATTTTAATATTTTTATTTAATTTATATTAATATTATAATATTATTATTAATAGTTATTTAATTTTTTTTAATTTTTTCAACTATTTACGACCGACCCGTCGTAAATATAAATTACGATGGTTCACCACAAAAGTGTTTATTATTTTAATATTTTCTGTAGCAGTTGCGATGTTCCATCGTAAAAAGTTAAAAAAACGGGAAATATTTGGGATGGGTGGTCAGCCCGTCGCAATAGATTTTTTTTTAAAAATTGGCCAAATTTCTTTTGCGATGCCGTTTTTTGTAACGATTCATTTGTGATGGGACACCGCCCAAAAAAACCTTTTTTGATGGGAACCTGATTAAAATGACCCATCACATTAATCTATTTTTTCAATAGTGGATCATAATAAATAATGGAAATTAATAAGACATAAATCATAAGAAAATAAAGAACAAAATCCATGAAATCATAACATAGGAATAAAACATGGAATTACGGAATACACATAAGTATATAATATAACATTCAAAGTATCCAATGCATCACTTCCAAGGATATCTTGGTAGTATGGGTGCCCTCCACATACATTCTTGGAAGTCATTGTTTACTCCAGTGGCCATCTTAGTAGCATAAGTTCATTCCTCATACCATTTTGGTAGTCATGGTTCACCCCTTTGGTCAACATTGAAGTAAAGGTTCATTTCCAATAATATCTTAGTAAATCCCCTGATATATAGGTCATTACCCAATGCACTATAGGAAGATATAGGTGCCACCCATCTCATAATGAAAACATACATACATGTTACACATGATAACAAATAATCATATCAGAACCTATGCAACAAATGGGTATCATAAACATGTAAACATATCAAAACCTATGGAAAAAGATACAGGTTTCATAATAATTTCATAAAAATAATAAGATGTGAAATAGAATTATATTTCATAAATATATAACCCGTAAAATAGAAATGGGTTTCATGAACACATATCCCGTGAAAGATAAATATATTTCATAAACATATAAACCATGAGATAGAAACAAATTTCATAAATACCATGACATTTTGCATAACCCATTCATGTAAAAAATATGAATGGAACCTTTAGATCATTTCATAGAAGGGAATGAGTGACATAAACAGATGTTATCTTAGATGAAAAATAATTTTGAAATATCCTTCAAAAAATTTTCTGGTGGAAAATATCCTTTATTCGTGGAAAATAACTTTTTAATACAAAAACCCCTTTAAAATTCATTTTCATAGAAAATAACCTGAAAGAATATAATGAAAACTTGATATCATTTTGATAGACTTTTTCTATGAAAATTTATAAACTAGTCTTCAAAACATTTTAAAAACATTTTTCATAAAAAAAACATTGAAAATTTATAATGAATTCATAAAAATATTTTGAAAAACATTTCTTTAAAATAATTTGAAAACATAAAAATATTCCTTGAAAAAATTTTGAAAATCAATTTCTATGAAAACATATAAGATATTTTGAAAACCATTTTCCTTGATAACATATAAAATGAGCATATAATTGTTTTAAAAACCATTTATTTTAAAATCCCATTTAAAAATATTTTCTTAAAATTTATCCTTTAATTATGAAAATAAATCTTTAAAGGCTTAACAGTGGATAAATCTATACATGTCATATGAGGTTAAAAGGTCAACACTTTTTCATGGTAAACTGGTTATAAAAATTCCTTGTTCAGAATGAGAAAATATGAATCCTTTGAAAACAATGGTAAAATAAAAAAAAGGATAAAAATAGTTTTTAATGATGATAGAATATTAGTAGAAAAATCTTTGAAATCATTTTTAAAAAAACAATGTTTTGAAGGAACATAGATTACTAACTGAAGAGAGGGTACATTTGGGCTTCCTCAGAAATAGTTTCTCAACTATCTTCTGTATGAAAGAGTGAAAATGGCATGAATATAAGAATATATCATGAATAACAATAAGAGAAGTAATTTCATTAATATTCTTGAGATATGGATTATAATATTTTATCGAAGTTTGAATAAACATAAACAATCTCTAAAAGTGATGAGATTGTTTCAATAAACTCTTAATACTTGGTAACATCGAACCATACTACCTATGCATGGAAATTTATTTACATAAAGTCTAAAATATCGTTAAAATAATCTGATTAATGATATAATGTTTTATAGGAAGTATATACACCTCATGAAAAAATATAGGTTTATAACATGACATATGCCTCAATGAAGGCATATTGAGACAACACTGCTTTACCGATTTGGTAACTTTTTAATAATTAATCAAATTAAAAAAATATCCAAAAATTCATATTTCAATAACCATAAATTTAAGTATAATAATAATATAATTCATCCATGGGAATATATTATAATTTAAGTAGGGCACTCTAAAGAGCTCTCTGTTCTCAGGATCTCTTTAGGGTTTCAACATTTTCGGTGGACAAGTGAGTTCGACAGGTTTTTTGGAAGTGAGTATGGATTTCGAAACAGATGATGGTCATAGATATAAGGTGGAAGTTTCTTGTGGTAAATCATCCATATTTCACAGCGGACGGTGGTTTGGTGTGGATGAGAGAGGATTATGGCTTTAGATGGCTACCATTGAGGGGCTGTCGTGGTTACTCCCCCACGTCTTGTGGCTTCAGTTGACTTCCAGAATGGTTTGGTCCTGATTTTTATTTGGACGACTACCAGTGGGGTGACAATTAGGGTATATTATCATTGACTCCATGTATTTACTCGGTGAGGCCGAGATCCAAATCTGTTTCCTATGGATACTACCACTTTGAATGCTGACAGATACAAATCTGTGTGTTCTTCTTGCATCATTGATCCCCTAAATTGACAGTTTCTATTTCATTGTTATTTTGATATATCAGATGAAGATTTAGTCTCACATTGAATGTTTTTAATGTTTATCTTTTTTTATTCATGTTCCAGATCTTTTGGTGGATAGCTCATGCCTCTGGAAATTGATTTAGTAGAGGAAAATTTGGGGTTGAGGCATTTTTCTCTCCCAATGTTCTTGGTTTTGATGATTTATATTTTTCATGCATCATTTTTATTCCTACTTTTTCATCTAAAAAAGTTATCGCTGATGATAGTTCATGACTTTGTTTTCTTCTTCTCTTCTCTGGTTCCAAGATTCGTTCATTCTTTCTAAGGCGGAGCAGTGTGGTGGTCTTCTTGGTCCTTCGGGACCCGAGTTAGAGCGGCCAGTTTAGGGAGATCGATGAAGACTTTTAGTTCAATGGATTTTTTATGGCTTTCTCAATTTTAAATTTGGAAAATTCTCAGTGGCCATTTTTTCATGCTGATATGGGTGGGTTTTGAGGCATTTTTTGGAATTAGTTTTTATTCTGGATTTTGATGGTGAAGAAACCAGCACTCAACAAGGATCAACTCCAGATGAGGATCAGAGAAGGATTCATTCATCTATGTGTGGCCATTTAGATTTGGAATAACGAAATGGTTTGGATTTTCCATCAATACCAGGTATGTGAAACCCATCACGGGATATCTTGTTGAGAACTTATGTGAGGTGGATTCTTGACATAATGATTTAGTTGTTGGGGAGGGGTAGTTCCTAGTAGTCTTGATCAGGGTTACTTCTTGTATGATTTTACTTCAGGTTTACCACTTGTTCCTCAAAAGTTATTTTCAAGTAAAAAATTTAATTTTCATTCGTCCATGTTCATTATAGACACCACTCCAAAGTAATGGGTGGTGAATAAATCATGTATCTCAAGGATATTAAATTTGACATTAAATTCTCGTAACTACTGTGTTGAATCTCATTGTACTTATTCAAAACACCTTTATAATAAATATAAATTAATTATAAATATTTTAAAGAACCATATTCTTATATCAATTACTATATATGGGTTGATTGCAACCTTATATTACCGACTTGTTAACAAACTTTTGTTAAAGTTTCAATTTGTGTAATATTCTCTGTATTCATTACTTGTCTCTTAATATGTTATATCATTGGTACATATACATTATATCAAAATTTAATTAATTTAAACCATGATATAAATAAAATTTATATCTATTATAAGAATATTATAATTATCTATTAAGTATATAAGTAAAAATATCGAATATACCGTTCATGGAGATAGTAAGCCGTACGTACGCAGAAACGTTGTTTCCTTTTTTATTTCCATATTAAAAGAAAGAAAGAAAATTAAGTATATTAATATATATATATATATATAACTATTAAAATATATTTATTATATAATATATATCATATATAATCACTAAAACCATCCTTAATAAATTCCATATAGTTTACGAAAGAAACATATCGGTTTTAAGAGGTGGTAGTCCACACTTCTTCAAACAAAATTATCGTATTAACACAAAATAGAATGTATGAATGATATGTGTTGTAAAAATAAATTCATAAACTTAAATAAATAATAAATAAATTATATTATATATATAAATAGATTTTCCAACAAAATTTTCACAATGATAGGCAGTAAGGAATATTGAACAATTGTCATTTAGTGAGGCGGTAGTTCATCAAACACATAAATAGTATGATCGTTACTCATTAGATGGAGGTGTGTGAAAGTTTAGGTCAAACCCATAGAATAAAAATATACTAGTATATTATTCATACTATGTTTTTTATAAAATAATGGAATATAGAGAGTCCATGGGGTGGAGAAGGAAAATAATCGAAATGAGTTTGAGCAAAGACATTGCCTCTTATTTGGGTAACTCCTTATGGTTCGTTCCAAAAGGCTCACATAGAAAAATATCATCCCAAAGGTAGGATTAAAGGAAGAAAGTAGGAATTTTGGGAAGTTTTTTTCCCAATCCTAGCCCAATTTATGTGTTTTGAGTGGTGTGAAGAAGAGGGAGAGGTGATGGCCTTTTATTTGGAAGGAGGAGTGGCACTCTTGTAAATATTTGAAGAGAGGATTCCACCATCATTTTTCATGTTAAAAGTTGATCCAATAAAACAAATATCAAATAAAAGGGATAATAGGGTAGAAATATGGATATCCTATGGATTTTTTATAAGTATATAGGTTTTTTGGGTCTTAAATTTAAGGTTTAGTCCTTAGTTAATCTTAATTTTACCTTTATTGATGTGATTAATTTTAATTACTTTCACTAATAATTTTGTACCAAAACTAAGTTGAACTCATTATATATTATAAAATACTTTAATAAAAAATATTTAATCCATTTTTCAAAATTTAAATCATATAATTTATAAAATTCAATTTAAAATTAATCCCACTAACGGGATGACACTATATGTTTTTAAAGTAAAAATGATCAAAAGTTTATTACGTTTTTAGTTTCATTTCAATGTAAAATTAATTCTAGTTACCTAAATTGGATTAATTTATAAAATTATTATATAATTATTCTTTTAATCCAATTTTAAATTTAATTTAACATTATAAATAAATTAAATTAAAAATCAGTTATGACTTAAAATCCATTTATTAAACTATTCATTAAAAAAATAAAAACATGTCGAAAATACCAAAAAATTTCTCTAACATAATTTTTATTTTTCCATTACTAATATATATTTTGTTTTTACATATTAAATCTATAAATGTTTCAAAATATTATTTAAAATGGGTTCTCCACAAAATAGTGTTAAAACAACCATTATAAAAAATATAGGTTTTATGCATAAAATTAGGTCTGTTCTTAACTAATGTATATTCACTTTATATGATGAATACCAAAAATATTTGATTGAATATATAACATATATATTAAATTAATAACACTCCCTAATTTTTATTAATTTAATTTATTAGGGTAAAATAGATTTTTGGCTATAAAAATATTAACATTTTCTTTCGTATTCAATTAGATTCCATATTCACATATAATTAATTGTTAACCTATCAATTCATCTTATATATTTTTAAAACATATATTTCCAAAAATTAGTCAATACTTTTCATGACCGCTAAATTGAATGCTAGGTTATATATTATTATATTAAATAATAATATTTTAATAATACATTATTGTTTGGTAAAACTCGGTCATGCATGTTATGCAAGCCTTTGAGTAAAGTCATTATTGCATGTAATGCAATCTAACCATAGTGTTATATGTAGATCGAGATAAAATTTATGTTGTCTATAGTGCCTGATAACTTGGTGTTTCATATAACACAATCCAGACATAGATATTTAATATAAAATAAACTATTTTCTATGTTATGTGAAATGAAAAATATCCCAAAGATTAAATTAATTATAAAAAAATCAAAAAATATTGGTGTGTTACATCCTACCCCTTTAAAATTAATTTCTCCCTCAAAATTATTCTAGGTTATCAAAGATTTAGTAACTGAATGATTCATTCATAAAAATTTACATCTTAAAAATGAATACTAAAACATCCTTTAAAAAGGAATCTTGGTACCGTAATGGTTACAAAAAGTAAAATATAACTTACTTTCCATGTAGGTGAACATAGGTTGGGTGTAATGGTCAGACATGGTGAAATAAGTAAATATTTATAGGGTTTGATTGATGTCATCAATCATAAACTAGTGAATGGTCAATGAAAAGTTGAGGGCATCAAAATCTTATAGCTGTGATGACATATAAGGCCATCGGTTCAACAAAATTAAAGTATTGGGACAACATATTTTTTTTGATAATTACCCTATCATTGAATAAATTTTTTATTGAACAATAATATAAGTAAATATACTTACTTGATATATTTATATATACAAAATTTCATTCTTTTGTTGTTTATTTAACTATTTCTAATTTAACCATTACTTCAATAAATTGATGTCCCAAAAATTACCTTTGATTCCCCAAGAATTAAAACACACTTGACCTTGAGGAGTAATTTTTTTATTCAAATAAGTGGTAGTGATTACATGGCCTAAAGGGAAATTCCCAGGGACACAACAGCTATGGGGGAAAAAAGAAATGAAGATTGAGGGCATCTCTATGAATAATATTAAACCCCACCGGTTTCAGGCTATCTAGGTTGTGAAAAAATAAACGTTATGGTCCAGGGTGGTTAAATGAGGCCCAGTAGTCTGCAACTTTGTTTTCCTCCCGCCATATATGAATCACTCTAATGTAATCTCCCAGAATTCCATGGTAGTCCCTGGCTGCATAAGCAACTGACCGAGGAGTCACCCCCATGCTGCGAAGTGCATTATGCAACAACATTGAGTCTGTTTCAAACTCAATAATATGAATTATCCTCTAGCTACCAATATTGAGGTCCGTATGTATGGCCTTGGACTGTGCTTGAAGGGTTTTTTCCTGAACCATCCGAATGGAGAAATCCAATTACACTGACCCTGCATTGTCATGAACCTCCCCGCCTCCTTGTACCACCCCCCTGAGATGCACGAGCCATCGGTGTTGAGTTTCAAACCCCTCGATGGAGGATTCCATCATATCCAGTTGCCTAATGACAGACCACCACCTGCCTGAGGAAAGGAGGTCCCCGTGCAGAAACTCCATACAAACGAAGCATCTCTCAAGTTTCCTAGTGCCCTGATCAAGACAATAATCCAGTTGATAATCCTAGTAATGATCGCTCAACCCGAAGAGTCCACCCCCTCATATATCCACTTTTTATTCGCCTTCCACATACTTAAATAGTCAGCATGCAATATCACCGAGCAAGCCCACCTATCTATGCCACCATTCCCTAAACCATGGTACCAGTGATCAAAGAATGGTTGATTTCCTGTTGAAGATAAATAAACCACCAAGAACTCTCCAAAGTGCCCCCACACCACCCATGAGCATTCACCTCTAAATATAATGTGGTCAGAGCTCTCCTCTGCATGTCTTCAGAAGCACACACATCTGGTAGCTAGACTGACACCTCACCGCTTGATGTTTTCGTTCGTTGGGAGAGCCCTATTCCTTATTCTCTAGGAGAGGAACTTTTACTTTATAGGAATACCCTTAGTCCAGATGATCTCATTCCATGCGTCAACATGGTCCTACAAGCTGATAGTCTGATGGTAGTCCTTAATGGTAAAAACTCCAGAGGGTGATGGGGTGAAGACGAAACTATCCGAATCAGAAGACAACTCGATGAGGTGAAAAAGCTCTTACTGGTCCCTGGTCAAAACAACCTTGGTAAAATCTGGATATTGGCTGGATTCTCAAAATTACATATATGGGACTGAGTATCTCAGGAATCCAATGATCATGAAACTCCAGTTTTGGTGCCGAAATAGGAAATCGCCATGCCCATTGATCCAATGAGCATGCCTCTGAAGATCATTCAATATGAGACCAAGATCAGCCCATATGGGAGAAGTATGGTCATCAGTGGAAAAAGAATCCCCCGAAGAACTCCAGTTCATAGTACTTCTCCACAAGGTATGTTGTTCCAATACCTCCCATGCAATTTTGGCATGCACTCCACATAGTGTATCATCAAGGTTATGGATGTTTATCTCGCCTTCATAAGATAGTCGCACCATCCTACTCCAAGAGACACAATGACGTTTCCCCTCACCATTGGGATCCCAAATGAACTAGGCCAAGATCCTATCGATGCATTTGATCACTCCCTTTGGTACATTTAGGTCCAAGAGGGCATGTACTGGGGTGGTGAGAAAAAGGTTGTTTACCAGAGTAGTTCTACCTCTAAAGGACAAAAGGTTGTTCTTCCAGTTGTGTACCAACTCTGTGATCCTATTGAAGAGGGGGTCGAAATTGCGGATACAGGTATGACCTGATGAAAAGGGAACCATAGGGTAGTTCATGGGAAAATCCCCTCTTTTCATATCCAGAAGGTGTCCCACTACTGAAACCTTGATGAGAAGGCAGTTGTAGGGTAAGAATAAATGTCACTTTCCTCTGTTAATGCTCTATCCTCTCCATGAATGAAATGTATAACTATTTATCTATAACTATTATTATAATTAAATATGGTTAATACATTAATATATCAATATAAAAAGTAACACTATTGTTTCATCATAATATTTATTCATCCAAAACAATTATACTTTAATAAAGACATAGCGCATGTGTGCGGTATGCATTAGACCCTTATCATCCTTCAGTCATGGGTCCAATACTCGTGGCCTATCCTATCCTAATTGGTTCTCACCTGACATACATGATTTCCTTTTCTAAAACCCTAGTAATATAATTTCCAATATAAATAAGATGAACATCCTTGAAATAATGTTAATCACTGAGTCAATTTTTAACCATTGTTTTTACTACAATATTAGTGCATAAATACTTCCTATGATGTCTAAAAAAACTTTCATGAATGGTTAAACTTATAAAACCTCTCAATGGTGAAAATACATCACATTATAAAGAGAGTCACTAAATCAACTTAAAATTCGTCCCCCATATGTCATAAAGTAGCTTTTGGTTGTTACATTCCAAACATGTGAATACCATCAAGGTAAATTCTCTTGGAACGTGGTAATAAGATTAATTACCTTAAATAATTATGGAAAACATTCATTATGAATTATTCCATAGATTACAAGATATATTCAGTAAATCAAAATTTTTTGTAAATTTCATCGATGATAGCATAAACTACTTGTCCATAAGTCCTTAATTACTTACAAGGTAATAAGCACCCTCCAATTTACCTTTCTATATCCCACAAATATTTATCCAAACAATGTTATCATACATTTGGAACATATTAAAGGTTATCTTTCCATTAATCACATGTTTTAAATGGACATCTCATTTTCATTAAATAACTTTTCTCTTCCATCATAACCATTCATTGTGTTCCTGTAAATTTGTTGCAAAAAACAAAATCTAAACAATCCTTACACATTTCAGCTTTCATATAACATAATTCTTGAATCCAAATACATACAATCTTTTCTTATTCATATTCATCTTTATTCCACTAGCAAGTCTACCTCATCCTATTAAACAATAACTCGTTCCTTTCACACTTCATCTGTAGTTTCCTTATCATCATCATTGTAACCATTACTCACACCACCTTTCTAACACTACTTAGGATCTTTCATCATGGGACATTGATTTGAATAATGACCTTTTATCCCATAATTCAAACACATAACTTTTGATGATGTCTTAGGGATTCCAATACTATCATCCATTTTATTAACTGAACTCATCAATTTTCCATTTCAATTACGTCCTTTATGTCCATATTTTCCACAGTCACAACATATTCTTGTTCTTATAAGACATCCACTTAGGTGATTATTTCTACATTCTTAACACAAATGAAACTGAATTATCATTCCTAAATGGTGTCCATTACATGAAATCCCTACGATCTTCTTCATTCTCTTCCTTAGTGAGTCTGAGAGTTGGATATGGTAAACATTATTAACCAATTTCCGTGAAAACTGATTAGGCATAACCACAAAATCTCTCAATATAGTGATCATCCCACCTTACTTCTCATCAGTAACTCATGCTTTTCATTCAACATTAATCCAATTCCATCCAGTTCCCACCATTGACTCAAAACTGAATCATTGTGTGAGCATTACTTATCCTAGTAGAAAACCACATAGTTATGAAATGAATTACTTAAAGGATGTCTAAATCATGAAACCTACATTAATATACGACACACTGAGTTCATCCAAGGTTATTCATAGAAAAATTATATTTAAATAATACATAGTGGTTTGTGAAATGTTTTTTAATTTCCAAACCATATCCCCTTGGAGTGTCAAACCAGGTGTGTAGCAAGACATGTTGTAATGTACAAAATTACCCTGAGTTAGGCCTGAAACATCTTTTCAAAGTTGTTACCCCTAGGTAAATCTATTCTATAGCGACATCCACCTATAGTATCTAGATAGATATGTATTTTTAGGAAACCACTTACTCTATCCTTTTCTAAAATTCCATGACATTTTACTAAATGTTGATTTATCCTTACACTTTTCCTTAGTGACATCCCTAAACATATCATTTGAAATTTACCTAGGGATCACACAAAATATTTCTCATCCTAGTATCCAAATAATTAATAAAACACTCCTTTGATACAAACTATAGTAACCCAGACATAATATAAATGGATATTACATCATTTTTTAGGAATACTCAGTACATTATAAAAAACACATGCCTGAGGACCATAATAGTTTAGTGTATTTAGAAACATGGAAACAAAATCTTTTATCCTAGTAAAATATCTTCAAAAACCCTCATAAAGGGATCCAACCTTATTAATTATACCTAAAACATTTATTTAAAACCTAGGGAAAGGAAACATAAGAAAGGGGTGAGCTCAGATTCTCAGTAAGGTGAATAAGGAAACACATAAGCATAATATAAAAAAGGGTATTGAACTTGATTATAAAATTTTTAGATAATAACTTACATATTATATATCATAATAAATATTGGTAGTTAATAAGAAAAGAATCATAAGGAAATAAAGAACATAATCTATGACAGCATTTCACTAGAACAAATCATGGAATTTTTGTAGACATATATGAATATAATATTTTTCCATAGTATCCAAGGAATTGATTCCACGACCATCTTTGTAGTATGGGTTCACACCCCATACCGTCTTGATAGTCACTGTTTACTCCCATGACCATCTTAGTAGCATATGTTCACTGCTTATACCATCTTGGTAGTCATGGGTCACCTCCATGACCATCTTAGTAGTCAAGGATCATTTCCAAGACCATCTAAGTTTATCCCATGAGATATAAATCTTTACCAAATACATTCAAGCGAAATATAGGTCCCAACCGTTTCATAATTAAATCATAAATACATTTTCTACTAGACAATACAAAATCATGTCATAACCAACACAGTAAATGGGTTTCATAAACATATAAACATTTCATAACCGGTAGAAAATGATACAAGTTTCATAAATATTTAATCAAAAGTATAACCCAGGAAAGTGAAAAAAATTTCATGAACAAATAAACCATGAAAGAGATATCAGTTTCATAAACATATAACCCATGAAGGAGTAACAGATTTCATAAACATATAACCCTTGAAAGAGAGCATATTTCATAAAGACCATGATGTTAATCATAACTCATTCATATAATGAATATGTAAGGAACATTTAGATCATTTCTTATAAGGTCATGAGTGACATAAATGGATGTCATCTTATATGTAAAACAATTTTTAATATCATTCAAAAATGTTTCTTGAGGAAAATACCATTTCTTATTTGAAAATTTATTTTTAATACCTAAAACCTTTTGAAAATAATTTCCTTTGAAAAAACGTTGAAAACATATAAATAATACCTGAAATAATTTTGAAAACATTTTTCCATAAAAATTTAGAAAATAATCTTCAAAACATTTTAAAATCCTTTTTCTTTGAAAACACATTAAAATATATATAATGAAACCTTGAAAATATTTTAAAAACCATTTCATTGAAAATAATTTTAAAAAATATAAGTATGGCTTGAAAATTTTTGAATCCATTTTCCTTAAAAACATATAAAACATTTTGAAAACCATTTTCCTTGAAAACATATAAAATAAGCTTGAGAACATTTTGAAAACTACTTTCCTTGAAAACTTATAAAAGAAGATAGATTTTTTTGAAACCAATTTCATTGAAAATATATTTCAAAAAAAATTGTTAATAATTAACCATTAAATATGAAAATAAATCTAGAAAGGATTGATTGTGGATAAATTCGTACATGTTGTATGAGGTAAAAAGAAAATTCTTTTTGCACAATAAAAAGTTTAGATAAATGTATCATTTTGAAAGAGATAAAAATAATCCTTTGAAAAGATAAGTTAATTAAAAAAAGGTAATGGTTTATTTTAATTATCATAGTTTATTAGTTGAATACTCTAGGAAACCCTATTTTGAAAACATGATTTTGAAGGAGCATAGATTTCTGACCGAAGAGAGGGTAAAGTTAGGATTTCTCCAAAATTATTTCATAGCTATCTTATGTAAAAAAGAATGGGAAAATGATACCAATAAATTAATATATCCTAAATAACGAGATTATAATTAAATTGATTAATTTTCATGAGATATGTATTATATGTTTTCATCTAAGTAAGCATAATCATTAACAATCTCAAAAAGCGATGAGATAATTTCAATAAACTCTTGCCACTTGGTAACTTTGAACCATACACCCAATGCAATGAAATTTAATTATATGAATCTTAAAATATCATGAAAGTAGTTATATTAATGATATTACATTTTAATTTCAGTATATACACATCCTGAAAAAATATGGGGTGCATAACATGGCATGTGTCTCAAAGAAGGAAAACTAAGACAAAAATGAGTTATCGATTTGATAACTTTTCAAACATAAAACCAATGATGAAAATAATATAAAATGGATATGTAAATACCCATAAATTTATAAAAAATAATCACAGAATTCATACATGGGAATTATACCCACCACTCGAATTGAATGGGTGGTGAATATAGTATGTATCTCACAGAAATGAAAAGTTAGATGCATATCCCTTACCGTCTATCTTGAGTCTCATCGTAATCGTTCAATGAAAACGTATAATAAGTATAAATTTATTATAAATATTTTAAAAAACATTATTATTATATATAATACCATATATGGTTTGATTATGTCCATATATTACCCTATTGTTAAATACCCAATGTTAAGGTTTCACTTCGGGTAATATTCGCTTAATTATTCACATGTGTCTTAATTAGTTATATATTTGGTACTTATACATTATATCATGATTTAAATAATTTAAAACATGATATAAAGAAAATTTATATATATTATATATCTATTATAATTATTTATTTAATATATAAGTACAAAATGGAATAAGCCATTCACGAGATAGTAAGTCGTATGTACGCCTAAATATTGTTTCTGTTTTAATTATCATATTGAAAGTAAGAAAGGAAAGGACATATATTTATATCATTATTATAGAATCTTTATGATGTCATATATATCATATATAATCACTAAAAACATCCTTAATTCATTCCATTTAGTGTATTAATGAATCATATCACTTTGAGGGAGAGGTGGCCCACACTTTCTCAAAGGAAATTATCATATTAACACAAAATGGAAATTAAAAATGATATGTGTGGTAAAAATGAATAAATAATCTTAAATACATAATAAATAATATATATTCAATATATAAACAGATTTTCCATCAAAATATTCACCATTAGAGGTAGTAAGTAAAATTGAACAATCATCATTTAGTGAGGCGATAGTTCGCCGTACACGTAAATAGTATGTTCATTACCCATTATATGGAGGTGTGGGTATTTTTAGGTCTAAAACTAGCATGAAAAATAATATTATATATAGGATACTGGTTTTTATACAATAATGTAATAAATATAGTGGAGGGGTGGATAAGGAAAATAAAAATAAGGAGCTTGAGATAATTTCTGACCTCTTTATTAGTTAACTCCTTTTGGTTTTTGAGAAAATGATTCCATGGAAGACTTTATTCCCAAAGGTATGATTAAAGGATGAATTTATGGATTTTTTTACGTTTATTGTGTAGAGATTTTCTAAACCTAATTGGTTTGAGATATGTGAAGAAGAGGGACAAGTGGTGGCCTTTTATAGGGAAGGGGGAGTGGGGCTCTTGTAAATATTTGAAGAGAGAATTCCACCCACATTTTTCATGTTGAATGTTGATCCAATAATGATACAAATTAGATAAAAGGTATTATAGGGTATAAATATGGTCATAGAACATATTTTGGACTAGTTTATTTGCCTTTTGGGTCATAAATATAAGGTTTAGTCCTTATTTAAGCTTAATTTTTTCTTAACAGATGTGATTAATTTAAATTAAGTTAACTAATAATTTTGGTCATAAACTAAGTTTAACATATTAGAAATTATAAATTATTATAATTAAAAATATATAATCCATATTTACAAATTCCAATCACAAGAGTGGTAGAAATTAATTTTAAATTAATCTCACTGATAGGACGACACTGTGGGGGGTTTTAATGTAAAACTGATCAAATGTTTGCTCTATTTTTACACCCAATTTCAATGTGAAATTAGTTACAATTGAATAAATTGTATTAACTTATAAAATTATTGTATAATTTAAAATTTAAACCAATTAAAAATATAATTTCACCTAATAAAAAATTGAACTAAAAATGCATTTTTGAATTAAAATTCAGTATTTTTAACTATTCATTAAAAATAAGATTCCTTACATAAAAGTACCAAACGATTTTTCTAACCAAATTTGCATGCTTCAATTCATAATATAATGTTTTTTAAAAAATTAAATCTATAAAATTTCCAAAAATTGTATTTAAAATGGGTTCTCCATTAAAAGCCGTTAAAACAAATTTTATAAAAAATATAGGATTTATGCATAGAATTAAGTTTCATGTTATCTTATGTATATCAAATATATTGGATGAATACCAAAAATATTTTATTTAATATATACAATATATTTTGAATTAATGTTACTCACTAATTGTAATTATTTTAATTTAAAGGGAAAAATAGGTTTGTGACCATAAAAATAATAATATTTTCTTTTATATTCAACCGGTTGTCATATTCATTTATAATTATTTGATGACATGTTTATTCATCAGATATTCATGTAAACCATATATTTTCAAAAATTAATTTATACTGTTCATGACCACTAATTTGAATTCTATGTTAAATATTATTATATTAAAGAATAATATTTGAATAATATATTATATTTTGGTAAAAATCGATCAATGTTATGTAAGCCATCAAGGAAAGTATTTGTTGCATTTAACACATGCTAAACATGGTGTTATATATAGAGTATGAAAGAATTTATATTTTGTGTAGTGCGTGATTAAATTTGGGTAGTGTATAATTAAATCAAAACCAAAGGATATAATATAAAATAAACTCTTTTCAGTGTTATGTGAAATGAAAAATATCACAATGCTTAAATTAATTTGAAAAAACATAATTCACAAATATTGAAGTTTTACAATAGCTATCTAAATAAACATTAATAACAATTTATGTTTATCCTCAAGATCTTTTACAAACATTTTCTTAATATTGGTCAAAGCAAAAAATAAGAGACCTGATATCTTGTGATTTTTGATCCTAATTTCCAATTGATCGAAGAAAAAAACAGAATACACCTTCACGAGGGTAGTTCAAAATCAAATCAATTTCTAATAAGGAGATAAAAAACTCGTTATTATATACTAATGAAGAAATTATATCCCCTATTTTTTGGAATCTAAACTAAACAATTATATGAAACAAAATTAGTTCTAACTCATAAAGAGAGCATATATTTTATACATTGAAGAGGAATTATAAACCATAAAATGATAGATCATGCTTCAGTAGATGTTTTTTCCTAATACAACCATTCAAAATCAATGAACTTTCCTTAAAGAATCTTCTTAAAGGGGAAACTCTAATGATTTGGATCACTTGGTTCACCTTTCTTTGTATTCATTATCATTTATAATTTTAAGGTTGGAGGTATTCAGATACTAGGGTTTGGATTGAAAGAAAGGGCTCTAGTAGTTCAGACAATTGAAATCATAGGTCAAAGAAAGATAAATAGTTTTCTAACTCTTTGGTGGTGTGGTCTTGTTTATCATTCCAATTATGTAGGGTAATTATTAATTTTTAATTTTTAAAATATGTGGTTTTAAAAAAAAGTCAAAATAAATATTTTGATTAAAAAATAAGAGAACAAATACTAAATAAGATAATTGATAGATCAATTAAAAAAATTAAAATAAATTAGAAACCATTTATTAAAAATTAAAAAAATCCAAAATCCCCCTTGAAAAATTAAAACATATAGTGGGAAGTGGTTTAGTAAAAATACTAGGTAATTGATATTTAGTATTTAAAAATTATAAATATATATCCTTTTTAAGAACACGATTTCTTAGAAAATGATGTCGTATATAAATTTTCTTAGTCCTAGAATGACATATAGGAGTTTTGAAAATATATATTACACTATTATTATCACATAAAATAGTTATATTATTAAAAATTAGTCTAAAATCCAATAGAGTGTATTTCATCTACAAAACTTGTGAAGATAAATTCCAGAAGATATATATTCTATGTTGGCTATTGATAAAGAAACTGAATATTGTTGCTTACATGACCATGTATAGTATTCTTGTAGTAAGATATAATAAACTATCACTCAAACCACTATGTAACATGTTGCCAACTTCTTTTCCAGCTTCATCCAAATAATTTTCAATATTAATACTCTTGGGAGTTGTATAAGTCTTATTCTTTTCTAGTCCAATCTGTTTCAATAAATTAATGATATATTTATATTTTCTCAACACATTTCTATAATCTTTTTGATAAATCTTAAATACTAAAAAGAATTTCTTTTCTCCCATCATACTCATTAAATTTTTTTTATTATATTTGAAAAATCGTTTCTAATATTTTTATTTATTGATAAAAAAAATAACATCATCAACATAGATTTATATTAATAAAATATTAAAGAAATTATTTTTTTAAAAAGTATATAATCTACTAATTCCACAGAAAATCCATTTTTAAACAAAAATGAGCTTAATAATTCATATCATGCTTTGGGTTCTTATTTAATACTATAATTAGAATCAGTACCTTTAAATATAGAATTTATTTTGTGAGGTTTTTCGTAACCTTGTGGTTATTCGACATAAACTTACTCCATTAAATATAAATTTAAAAAGTAAAATTTAACAGCCATCTATTATAATTTAAAATAAATGTGAGATTCAAAAGTTAAAAGTATTGTAATTTCCTCTAATCTACTAATAGGTGAAAAGGTTTCATCATAATCTATTCCTTCTTCCTGATTATATCATTTTAGTACTAATTAGTATTTTTTATGATCCCTTGATCATCCTTCTTATTTCTAAAGATCAATTTAATTCCTATTACTGGATAATTGGATGGTATTTCTACTAATTCACAAACTTTATTTCTTATGAATTGGTTTATTTATTCTCTCACAGTCAATTAACAACTCTAATATTCTAAATATGTTTCAATAGATATAGGTTTTAACTGATATATAAAGGAAAAAAATTCAGCTAGGGTTCCTACATTTCTTATAGTCCTAACTGAAATATCAATATTTCCTGTAACAATTTCTATGTGATAATCCTTTAAGGTTCTAGACTATCTATATAAGAAACATCCAGGTTCATTAGTTTCATTTTCCTATGAACTATAGTGAATTTAGTTACTTTTTAAATCAATTTTGGTTGATTGAAGTCTCATGTTTTCAAATGAGTTAGAAATTGCATATATTTTTTTATCATTCTCTTTAATGAAAGGGTTAGTTTCATCAAACTTTACTTGAATTGATTCTTAAAAAATCCTTGAATTTTTATTACACACTCTATAAGATTTAGAAGTAGTAAAATATCTTATAAAGATTCCTTCATTAGATTTTGGGGGGAATTTAACATGGTTTTATTTAGTATTCAAGATATACACCTTGCATCTAAATAATTTAAAGTACCTCACTTTAGGTTATCTGTTATTCCAAAGTTTATAGGGTTTATTTTTTATAATTGATATTATTAAAACTCTATTAATGATATAACAAGTTGTTATTACATATTATTCCCAAAAATATATAGGAAGGTTGTATTCATTCAGCATAGTCCTTTCCATTTATTTAATAGTTTTGTTTGTTCTTTCGATAATCCAATTTTTTTGGTGTTCATAGTGTAGATAAGGTATGTTTAATACCCAAATTTTAGAAAAAATAATTAAATTCCGGATTCTAAAATTATCCACCATGATCAATTATTTATGAAATAATTTTAAAACATTCCTCATTTAGAATGATTATTCAAAAGATTTCAAAAATAGTGAATTAATCACCTATGAGTTTTAGAAAATATACTCAATTAAATCAAGAAAAATCATTAATGAAAACATTAACATATAATTTACCAGTGAAACGTGTTACCCTAGATGGTCTGAACAAATACTTATAGATAAAATCTAATAGTTTATATGTAATAATTTTGTAAATTTATCTGAAAGATGTTTTATATTGTTTTTCAATTTGTCATGCATCACAAAATCTGTTATCATCAAATTTAATACTAGTTAAAATTGAAATTAATTATATCTTAGATAATTTATTTAAACCATATGTATTAGAACATCCGTGTATGCTATGAAATATCCATGACTCATTTTATATTGGAAATTATTTAATTCACTTTATGTTTATATATGGAATTAAGATCCAAAGTATAAACATGTTCAGTTCTTAGTGATCTAAATTTAAGCTATCTATCTTCAAAAACTAAGAAAGAATTGTTAGAGATATCAACATAAAATCCATCATCCCATAGTTGAGAAATGCATATCAGGTTGTGGTTTAGCCATTGTATAAACTATACTTTTTTGATTGAAATTGTTGTTGGATATCTAATAGGTAAAATGTTAATGATTTTTCCTTTTACATTTTCAATGAAGGTGACAAGACCTAAATCCATATGATTCAGTGTATAGAAATTGGTAGATAATCAAACAATGTGTCTAGGGAATCTACTACACAAATACAATATATCCTTTTTGTTCCTATGGTATTTGACTAAGAAAATCATTTAAACATTTTTTTTGTTTTGGTACCCATATTTTATTCGGTCTAGATGTGTCAGTAAGTAAAGATCTTGGAATCTAGATCTGCCTTATTTATACAGGATTTATATTATTAGCATAAAACATGATTTTGAAAATAAAATTTCAATTAATACCACTTATTTGATGATTTTTTAAATAAATTTTGTTAGTGTAATGATTTTTTATTCCACAATAAAAACATGTGGTGTTTTTTGAACCGCGCACAATGTATGTTTTGTATAAAATTGTCTTTCTCCATTGTTTAATATTCTATAATTTTTGATTTTAATAAAATGCATTCCATGATTTTAAATCATAGTATTTTCTCCTTTAGTTAAAATATTACCAGTGCTCTTATATGTTTCTACTTCATCATTGAATTATTTTACTCATTTTTCATGATCAACACAATTTTATGTAGTTGAAGTGAAATTTTCAATTAGTTGTTGATATTTTTAGCATTGTTTTTTTCTTACCAAAACCAATATTGTGAACATTTATCAGTGATTTATGATTCTTTATTAATGATTCATATATTTATTCTATCATTGAATAGTATGAAACCATTTTACTATTTGAGAAAATATCAGAGTCAGATGCTGAAGAGTAATAGGATTGTACCTCTTCTTCTTCCTTAGCCATAAAACACATATTGGGTTTGAGTTTTTTGGATCTTTATCTAAATTATATTTTAATGTGATGATGGATTGTTCAGATACATTCCACGTAGATTTTATATCACACTTTTCTTTATGTTCATATTCATCTTTCTTCAGAAATTTCTTTTATGTCCTTTCTTCTTTCGTATTTCAATTTAGAGCAGCCAGGTCTGTTGCCACCCATATTTCTGCATTTGTAATATCTCACTTTTCTAGGTTCCTTTTCATCATTCTTAAAGGGTTTTCAAAAACCTCTTTTATTCTTGTAGAATTTTATAATCTTTTTGGGTGGTTGAGCTAGCTCTAGTTCAAAGTCTAAGGAATCTGATGTTTAGTCTGTTTTGATGGCATGTTTTAATTTTCTTTCATGCTTATGATATTTCACCTTAGGGTAGTATTTTCCATTTCTACAACTTTGCTATCTTCAACTTTAGCTTTCATTTCTAATTCTTTATCATCAATGTAAAAATTAATTACTTCATAGTAAAATTATTTATAGGTGAAGACTATCAACTATTTTTATATATGCCATTTGATATTTTGGGTAGTACTATGAGTACATTCTACAATTGATCTGATTGTGAAATTCAATCCCCTTGAGCTATAATATTGTTACAAATTTATGTTAATCATCCATTCATTTTTGTAATACATTCACCATTGGGCATTATAAATGTGTCAAAGATTAGTTTTGTAGTAGCATACCTCATCTTTCTGCTCTTATCTATTACATCATATGCGATATCTATTGTCTTCCACATTTCATAGGAAATAGGAAATTGTGATACACTATTTAATTCATCACATCCAGGTTCAAAAATTATGGTATTCATTCATTTTTAGTTGTTTTATTATATTCTTATTCTTTTGCAACATCCAATGATTCTCATTTCATACGAATCTCATAAGGAGGGATGAAATTCGAATAAACATAGAATTTAATATTCTTGGGATAAAAGATCATCATTAATTCCCTTCATCCATAGTTGTCACCATTAATATGGAACTCAAGTCATAGACGTACCTTAATTCAAATCATCCCTTGGAATCTTCTTGGAAAAGAACTTATTTTTTTTATCATTATATAGCTTTATCTACTTTATCAAAAAGGTCACATTTGAAACAGATTGTTAGATTAGAATAATAAAATGATACATTGGGGGGGTGAATTGCATATTTTTTAGATTCTTCACAGATTTTGCCTTTTGTCCTATCCTTTTTGAGGGATATAGAAATGAATTGTTTTTACTATAAGTAATTTAGTAAGGGGTACACAAAAAAATAACAAAACCATTTTAGTAGTGATTCGAGGCACAAGGATCTCCCATTATACTTCAGTAATGCTCTCTCTGTGAGTTTGGTGATTTTCATTGGAGTGGTATAGTTATCATAAGACCATAAAATCCAAAACTAAGTGTAGGTAGTTAAAACCTCTACAAAAAGGCTAAATAGAGCCTTATTTTTAATTTATAGGTAATTATGAAATCCAAGGATTTGTATAAGAGGATGACAATCCCCCAAGACTAATTCTGAGCTTCTAAAACTCAAATAAATAATATGAGTTTCATTTTTTCATGGTACGTGTTGATCTCCATAGTTGCAGAAGCAACTGATTGAATATAGATCTTCTTATACAAGTATGAAATTCTTTATGAAATAAAATATATGAAGAGATCATTATAGAAAGTGATCTTCAATATGAATAATAATATACAAGAATCAGTTTCATAGTAGTACAAGGTTGAAAAGTAAATCTTCAAATTGTAGCATCTTCCAAAAAATTACATCACTGATCATTCATTATAGTAGATTATAAAAAAGATTTTGATAGAAATTATGTGATTTTTATATTGAATCGTATCACACTCAAATATAATATATCAGTTATTTTAACATGAAAATGAAAAAACCATATTTATATTAAAGAAAATTTCATTTGGTTTTGCAGATCCAAAAATAATCTCGGAAAGATCACAAATATTAAAATTTAAATTCTCCAAGAGAGTGGTAACTTATCTTAGAAGTATTAGTCATATATTACTATTGAATATTGTACCTTGAATAGATTATAATTATCCTTTTAATCGGTCATAAAATAGATTCCAATCGATCTTTATTTCTTTTAGGACCTCTGAAAAAATCTCAAATAAAATCGTGGATATATGACTCCATCGTTGAATAGTAAAATAATGTGTTCAAGTATATTACAACAAAATACAGAAAATAGTGTTGAAAACATAGGTTTGAATAAAAAAATAGTTTTGATATACCATATGTTTGTTCCCTCTAATATAGGGTTCCCTACTAATGTAGGGTTTCTTAACCACAGTTTATGTTCATAGAAATGTAAGGTTCCATCCAAATATAAGGTTGATGAACCACACTTCTCATTCTTACAAATGTATGGTTCCATCAAAATGATGTGTTTTGAACATAGGGTTCATTCCTTATTCTATTCTCACCAACATAGGTTATGAACAGTGTTTCAGAATATGCTAAAAATATGTTTTGAGACATTAACAAATATTCCTCTTGGATCAATCACTTGAAAGTAATTTCAGAATAAATTTTATAATAAATATTCATTTCCAAAAATATAGTTAATTTAATATCTTTATTAAAACAAAAAGTGTATTTGTGAGAATCAAAATCAATAATATTTATATAGTATTGTTTATACAATACATTGCCAACACTTCTAGGGTTTTACCAGGTGGATTTCATTCCATATAGTAACATAGAAGCGAACTCTTGAATCTAGTGCTAAAAATATAATATTTACATATTAGGTGAGATTCCATATCATGTGTCTAAATTTTGATAATCCATATTTAAAAAATTAAGTAAAATAATAAGTCTCTTTTAAAACCAAGGAATTTTTAGGTATAGAGATTTATAGCATTAGGAAAAAAATTTAACATAAAAATCATAGAAATTTCCAATTTTATAGAGAATCATCTCATTATGAATAAATTTTTTTATTCCATAATAATCCATCAGGATTTTCCACAAAATTACCTGAACATGATATTATTATTATATATATATCAGATGACTTACACATCTTCAAAACATAGGGAAATGAAAATTTAATAAAGGGTGGGATGAAATGATCAGAAATAGAACGCATAAATTGTAAGATATCATGAATATATATTTCATACGGAATTTGGATGTTTTAATAATAAATATATTTTGAATTTAATAAATAAATTAAATATGAAATTAAGTCATGGAATATGTTAATGTATAAATCGCATTGACAATAATATCTAATTTCATATTTATGGAATGAATGATGAATGATATTTAAATCTTCCCATGATGGCCTCTTCCAATATATCATCTATTTAATGAATACCATTCAAAAAAGATAATTTAAATATCATCACAACCATTAAACTAATACAATTTTTATACCATTTTGAACTATCAATAGAGACATCATTCATTGTATGGTTTCCCATCCACTAATCTATACCCATTCACAATTGTATCATTATACCTACTGATGCATCAAGGGGATATATAATTTTTCCCCTACCCTCGACTTACTCATTCCCATTGAATTGTTTATATAAATATTGAATAAAAATTTCATTAAAAATATTCCTTAATAATCAATAAATTTCAAACATTGATGGCATCCCTTCCTTCCTTCAGATCGATCTCAGCCTAAAGGTTCTAGATATCTTAGATGGGGCTCCGAAATTGACGATTTTGAATCTAATGTTCACAAACACTTACTTTTCTAAATCTGAATCTCATTTTATGCTTCAAGATATTCTGGCCATTGTTTTTTTATTTTGACAGCTTCATTTTTTGATCCTAGGGTCTACATGATCATGTGATAATAAAGATCCTCGACTCTAAGAATAACACCATGAGATTTTCCTTAGAGGATGATATAATCTTGGCTTGGTGGAGTTCTACTTGTACTTGTAATGATTATTAATTTCTTAAATTCAAATGGATATATAATTTTCATATGAAATGAGAATCGCCAACCATGGGGAATGGTTAAGACATCCATAATTTATGCTACCTTTTCGGAATCGTTTGATTATTTGTATGTTAGGAAATCCAGTAGTTCATTACCTTTTATCATATAGTCAGACTCAATATCTATGTCCCTTGATTTCACCCAAAATTATTATTAAGGTTGACCTATCGAAGCATCCAATTGAGTGTTTTTAGGTCAGTGTTGGTGAAGTTTTCTTGTATATGAAGCCAGTTGTTTTTCAAACATGGTGTGATTTCTATCCCTTTTCCAAGAAAATGGATCATTTATTGCAGGTATGATGAATTATATTTCAATGAGAAAAATGCGTAGATTGGCTGCTAGTCAAATAAATCTAGTCGTGAGTGAGGTGTATGTGGTTCGAGATAGATCCATAAATGTTAATTGCATTGAGAAAATTGTGGGTTGTCAGTTGGTTGTGTCTGACTGATCTTCTAATCAGGCATATGGTACTATAATTTTTTATGATGTAGGCAAGGAGGTGTGAAATCATACAAAGGATCATCCTCTAGGTCATAAAATCTATGAAATTTATAACATATTGAAATGTCATCATTAAGAGCAGAGTTCTCCGCAGGCTGTGGTGATCTAGGGTGCAAAAAATATTTTGGATGATGGTGTTAAAGGGGTTGTTGATATTAATGTAGGTGTAGTGAAATATTTATGTACTGAGGTAGAAGTGAACATTTTTATACTATTATGAGCATAAAGGTATCTAATAATTATTTTGTTGAATCTGGTTAGGGGGAGACCTACACACCTAATGCCGCTGAGGATAATGCAATAACTCTGATTGTTCACAACACTAGAAAAGATACTCATTGTGTGGATCTAGATGTTATGAACACACAACCTCAATTCATGGTGAGTGGTTTAATTCAACCAAGTTGTTTTGGTTTACTAGTATAAGAATCAAATGGTGACTCCATATCTTATGCACATTGAAATAAATTTTAGGAGGAGATATAGAAATTGTAGAGCCCCTTGGTAATGTCGGAAAAGTGGGAGAATGTCTCTAAAGATCAAAAAATGATGCACAACACCCCTCTTACGGCTATGAGTAACAGTAACACCTTTTCCAAGGATATTTTAACACATGGAAAGAATAAGATTATTGAAAATGATAGTTTTATATCTACCCCCCCTAAAGAGAAGTCCATTGAAGGAAAACTCAAATACGCCAAAGAATCTGACTACCATCTCCTCCTTGAAGGTTTCAAAAAGAGATAATTCTTATATTATCAAGATCACAAATCAAGTTAAATCCCAATATTAATGGGAAACTACTGATGATTATAGTTATATAAATTACATGTCATGCTATGATATTTTATTTTTTTGTTCTAGATTTGGGAAAATGTTGTTTGACTCGTCTTCTTACTTCCTAGTTACTTTTTCCTCATTTTAATAATGGTTTATGGACATTCCTATTAATATTTCATTAGAATATAATCAACATGAATTATTATTTAATAATTATTCATATAGAAAAAGAGAATATATGGATTTTATATATTTTTACTGATTAATAAATAGTCTATATTTATTGGTAAACACCTCCAATTCGATGTATACCAAAAGAAGAAAAAACACAAATATATAAAATGAAATACCATTTTCAAATATTTTGAGAAAATATTACCTATTCCTTATATATATATATTATAACTAAAAGTTTCAGATAGTTATGGGTTTATTATTTTCTATAAAAATTGAAAAAAATACATGTATTCAATTCTTATTGATAAAAAATTGTATTTATGGTAGGAAATGTTTTTCTAGGTGGTAGATATTCAAAAAGCATGTTTTCCACACATTAGTAATAAAAGTAAAAAATGAATTTTACAAAAAAATATTATGAAGTTAAATTTCATATTTTTAATAAGAAATAGATTATTTATAAAAAGTGGAATATTAAAATTATTAAATTATTTAAAATAACATTCTTCATGAAAAAACATAATACGGATACGAAGGATAAATATTCCAAAAAAAAAAGAAATATTTTTATTATTCATAAAAAAATTATTTCAATGGTTTTGTTACCAAATATAAACCATATAATGAATACATATATATTAAATTATTTGTGTTTTAGTAAAGGTGTTGCATATAATTCCCATAATGGATATTTCAACTAAACAATCCTGAATAAAAATGAGATTATCTTGAGCGCCATTATAGAATTTTTATTTTTTTGTAACAAGAAATAGGCTATTATAATTTCAGATGGTTTTGAAAATATAATGTGTTAAATAAGTGATTAGGGAAAAATATATTCTTGTTATAATAATTGCATCACATAAAATAAATCATGGTTCACATTATGAAACATGTTTGAGGGAATGGAAAATGAGTCCATAAACCCCATTGGCCTTTATACCACTTGAATCAAATCCCCTTGAAACAGGGAACTTGAAATGGACATAATATACCATGAATAATTCGTCGATAATTATATAATATTTTGTCTTGGTATATTAAATAAAATAAAATACGAATTTTTTCTAAATTTAATATAAGTCTCTAAGAAGGATGTTTCACATGAGAATCCAGAACCATGGATTCCCGCTTGGTCAGATGTGTTCCAACAACTTATATAAAGAATTTATATTAATTATTCCTATAAAAAATATCAATATTTATATATATATTAGAGGATATTGTTTAATCATAACATAATTTTACAAAATTACCCATAATTCTTAATTAAAACATTTATTTTACTGATAGATACAATCTTTAACATGTATGTTTTGATTCTAATGTTTTTATACATAGATCATGGTCACAATTTCTGGACATCTAGAGTATTATGTACATAAAATATTTAATTTATATACATTCTATAATTTTTTTAAACCATTCACGCATGGAGGTAACGAAAAATGAGTCATGTTATTCGCGGTGCAAGTAGTTTCCATGTTCTCTTGAGAAAATTTTTCATTTTTCTGATAGTTAACAAGTAAATGAAGTAACTAATGATTTTACGATAATAAATAACATTAAGATAATAAATATAAAATACATTAATAAAATTTATTCTTATAATAAAATATTTGATGTAGTGATGAAAATTGAAATACATCACCTTGTGGATGCGGTATTTTACACAAATGCATGAGCGACACTTCCATTTTCGGAAAAATTAGAGGGTAAGATGGTAAATAATATATTATCTATCAAGAATAATAAGTGTGTTATTAATACAATATATACTCATTAATACTTTATTTTAAATAATCCATGTAATTTAGTGATCCAAAAATAAATATAGAGATCCATGGAGACAGTAGTCATAATGTACTCATGAGTGATCTTTTAATTTCCCATTAGATAGAAATGAGGGATAATGTCACACCCCCAAGGTAACCCTCTTGAAGCATCAAAGGGAGAAGGTTAATTAATCTACCCATAGTTATTCTTTAATAGGCCATGGGTTATAGGCAAGAACCTAGTTTATATTATACACACAAATGGAAGGCATTGCCCTCTTAGAAGAAAAAGTTTAAAGAGAGATAAGATAAAGATATTATGCAACTACTTCTCAAGATAAAGAATAAATATACCATTTACGTGACAAGAATTTCATAAAAACCTAAACAACTATAAAAGAGATTAAAAATACCTAAAGATATTCCATAGTAGTGACCAAAAAATCCCAATCATCACCTAAAAAACCCATGAGATAGTAATGTATGTCACGAATACTAACTAGCTCTTATAGACCTAAAAATATAGTTTAGATATAAATTGAGTAATAATTACACGTACACATATTAGTATCTTCGTCAAGGCCTATTATAAAAAATGATATAGAAATAATACTATAACATAGTGAAAAAAAAGTGGTGCTAACTCAACACGTAATCTGGTATGTTAATTTCTTAGTCTCACCATGTCTCTATCACCCATTATCTAATATAAGTGATCATATAATATAATTTCCATATAATTTATTCTAGTACCACTTCACTAATAGTTCTATTCTCTTCATAGATGGTGTATATACTGTTCCATTAATACTAAATGTAATCCAACCCAGAGACACCTGAGATATATATACATCTTAAAAACACACAATGGGAATAAACACAGTCTTGGGTTTGACTATGGATATCATCTCTCAGACACCCAAATACTATTACAGAGGATAAGGTATCCTATAATCCCATAATCATTTAAAAAGACTTTAATTTGATAGATTTATTGAACATTTCACATTACATTAATTATTTCTATTAACCTATATCAATTATTTATCATTATATTAACAGCAACATCAATTATTTCGCTTTCCCTCCAGGCATTAACCAAATGATCCCATTTTTTCTCTAGATTTTCATAATTATCATTCTAATAAACCACCAACCACACATGATAAAATATTTATTATTCTTTATCATTCAATAATTTAGGGTAATCTAGTAATCATCCTAATATAACATATAAGTGATTAATAAACCATACAATATAATCCACTTCACGCAGCTAGAAAATGAATGTAGATACATAGGCATCTTGGCCATATATACATTAACCAATTTCATATACATGCATGCATCATATATTTCAATAATAAATAGTCAATCCCATCTTTGACCCATTCCATCAGTCTTGGTACAATCCATGACACCACTACTCATATCACAATGCATCTAACCATATTAGGGGTCACCTACTACTACAAACTTGGGCCTCCAAACCCATGTATCATCAAGCCATCAACTCTCCTGTAACACATTACATCAAATAGAAACAATAACATCAATTTCAGTTACACAAGGAAGTATGGAAATGAACAACATAGTCAACATGGTATCATGGACTTAAATAGAAGGTTATGTAGCCTTCATATGTAATCAAGCTCACCTATCCACTAACATTTATCTTTATCAAACAACTAGTTCATTACCATCTTTTATTAACTAATGTATTTATCACATGTTACAAACATAGGTATCCTATGGTATAAAATATTAAATGAAATTAATTATTTAAAACTTATTCCATGAATAACTTAACGTTTCAAAAAAATATAAGGAACATTAATTAAATTAAAATATCTATATTTATTATTTCACCATCAAGAATACTGGTTTCAGGTTCCTACACAAATGTCATTAACATAATATAGATAATTTTTATATAAAATTAATCATGGTTTAATTTTATTTCTGTATAATTATAAGAAACTATTTCATTTAAAAATACCTCTTGAATTATTTACCCAATAAACTTTAACGATTTTATATTATTTAACAGCTTTCATCATATCAAGGATTCTAAATCATCGAATCAACAAATATAAGTAACAAAGAATTACATATATTTAACACTATATAGTAAAAATAAGATAATATTATCAAGGTGGAGACACATGATATTTCTACAACCATAACCCAATGTTCATTCTTTAATCTAGATTAATTATCATTATGGTTAATTCTACCATCATCAGAGAAATTAAGAATGATTATTTTACGATTTCATATAAAAATAAAATGATAATAAATGGGTAATCTATATTGATTAGAAGTTAAATTTTCTTCACATAATAAAAAAAGAATGAGGATCAACTAGAAATGGATGAAACCCCACCTATCTCATGGAAAGATACCTTGAAAATATAATTTTCAAAAAAAAATCAACACACACTCCAAAAACACCCAAAATAGCTTCAAAGGTTGCTTCATTATTCCTGAAATAGAGAAATCTCAAAGAAAACATGAAAAAGAAGAGAGGGAATCCTAGAGAAAAACAAAACCATTCTATCCTCCACTAAGTAAGTGATAAAACCCCCAATAGATGTCCATGTTTCATAAAAAGAGGTTAAACAAACTTGTAACTATGAAAAAAACTATCAAGAGATATCTAATATGAGATATCACATGACTAGGCTCAATGTTAAATAGATGTGTTTGAAAATAGAAGGAATTCAAGAGGAGTTTTGTGTATTAATTAATAGAGGGGAACAAAAATTATAATTCATTCTAGATACTTAATTAACTCCTAATGTATTTTCCCTTTTGAACATGTTAATATCCATAACCATTTGAATATGTTTTGGCCATTTCAAAGAAATCCTAGATTCCAAAATTAGATCCACCAAATACTAGCAATGGGCATGGAGGTTCTTGAGATCGATTGCCTAACACATTTTTTCCTATGATTTTTTTTCTACAAACATGTAATATTTACATTCATATATCTTGAAAAATACAATAAATTCTTTTTTTGGGTGGGATATTTTATGCAATAAAACACTCATGGAACCAAACCCAGTTCCACACCCTCACTAGCAATTTAGGGTCTGTTTTTAAGATAGAAGGAACACATCAAGGTCAAAATGGCCTCCAAAATGGCTTTAAAATTCATTTTAATGTCGTGGTGTACAACAAACCACACGTACAAACTCCAACCCCCCAAAAATCTCTCATCACACCCACCACCAGGGCATGATGACCATTTGAAATCCAAATTTTTTTAAATCATCTAAATCACCCCCAATGTATTGCACAAAAATTCTAGGTATTAGGAAAAAATAATGGAGAGGTTAAGATATTATATACTATTAAATTTGATACCTATCAAAAAATTACCATCCATGAGAATTTAATACAGAACCCAGAAAGAGAAAAAAAGTTAAATTTCTCATCCCAAAAGACACCCCAGGAGATAGATCTCAAGCTTCTAACCAACAAAGTGAAACACACATATCAGTTAGGAACAAAAGCCACAAAGCTCTACAATAACAACAACCAACTACCAAAAAATCTACTGAGGGAGATATATCAAAAACAATAACAAGGCCATAACAAAGTAATTAAATAAGATAATACTATCTCATAAACCAAATAAATTTCAAAAAAACAAAAACATTGATAAAATATAAGATAAACCATTGAAAAAATATGTATACTTATCATGTATATCTGACTCATGTTTTATATTATTTCATCCACACCATAATGTCTTCTTATTATAAAAACCAAGGTAATATCATACTCATGAAACACCTTATTATAATTGGCATGGATCATTAGAGGACACTCCTCAAAGGTAACATTATCCCCAACATTGATTGCACCCCAATTGTTGATGATGAAATTTTCATGAAGATAATGTAGAAGCTATAACACATTGAAAACATAATCAAATATAGCCCATCAATATGGTATATTTTATCAGATAATTCACAACCAAACATGACCCAACACAACAAAATGCCCAAAAAATGATGGAGAAATATTAAAACCATGAGTAAAACATAACTGTTCTTGATGAGAACCACCTTTAATAAAAAAAATGATATCCAATGTCATAATCTATTGGCCTGATCCTACGTTCATCATAACAATTCTTCTTATCATGCACTAACACTATCTAGCAATGTATCATGTGAACCAACTCTGACATACTCTCCACTATATCAATATAGGTAAATATACTCTCCAACCCCAGTCTCCTATAATAGATAATGACATGGTCATTCATAAAACAATTCAAATGTTGATGTACCAATAGGGTTGTGGAAACAATTATTATAATAAAACTTTTCCAATGGATGGTTCCTCATCCACAATCTGAAAAAATATTGGGTATGATCACAGAACGTGTCTTAAAGTGTCTAGATAGTTCACTCTATTGGACCATCTATCTACAATGAAAATTAGTGATAAATCACTACTAATATCCAAAAGTGTATTGGATACCTCTCCACAACCTGTAGGTTAAACAAGGATCATGATTAAATAGGATCATCCTAAGGGCTCTCTACAACCCCACCACCTCCTCTAGATACTTCCTTGATAAAAACACTACTACGCTCGACTCCATGATAGTTATGAAGTGAGATGATTTATTAAAATGGTCTAATATCTTCTATATTACATCATATCATACGGTACATTGTGGTAAAATGATGATAAATTCCATTGACATCTCCAACCAAATCCAATAAGGAACATCTAATAATTGAATAAAATCATAAGAAAAATAATGATTAATATTGACCTTCTAGTAGACAAATTATCAATATATAAACATTCATACTAAATACTTAATCACAAACCACCAAAACTATTATATCAAATCATGATACATCTTTTTCACACTAGGATACACCACCATGGATGATCTTGGAACTCATAGAGAACCACCTCAAAAATCACCAATGGAATGAAAATATCCCCTTAAAGCAGCACTCGATTATTTTCATCCTTATATCAAAAATCATGGGTATCACTAAAAACAACATTTTATTCCAAAATATCCTCCTCAAAATCCCCCAACTGAGACTCCAACACTTTATACACTAAATATAAAAATGATTTCTTCTAAAAAAGGTATCCTCTTACACCAACCTCTCTGATATCATGATTCACATATAATATCTCTTCAATCAATCTCTAAAAATATCCAAACTCATACATTGAATCCTCATGTGGATTTATTTTTAGTTCATCCGCTACAACATCTACATTTATTAGATTATTTAAAATCTCAAAGATATAGACCAATAAAAATTCAACCCACCATCATTTTCACATGTTTGGGTTATCTACGGAGAATACTTAACATATAATTTTATGTTTCATAAAAACCAAAAGAAACTTAACGATGAGGTAATGTCACCAAAACAACAACAAAAAATACAAATGAGGGTAATTTTAGATCATGTGTGGTATTGATACAATTGTGAATACATTACATCCATCCAAAATAATTAATAGTCTATCTATGTTATATTAAGACAATTCCACAAATAATACATGAAGTATAATGGAAAAACTCAAACTAAAGTCCCTCTTTTAGTAAATTAATTATAGTGTAGATTACCATGTTCTCCTTCAAATACATAAAAGAATCTAAATAATGGTTAATCCAAAATAATCCATGATCTTTTGTTGACAAGGATGTCATAAGTTCCCAAATATAAGAAAAGTAAGGCATGAAATACTATAGTAGATTACATAAATAATGAAAAATTATACCACTACAACATTCTATTTGGGTGCCCAATGAAAAGGTTCCTTGATATTTTATGTATCCATAGGTAAATTATGAAGGGACATAACATGTACCATTTACTAAACTTCACCATCCTAGAACTAATAGTTTGACTAGTTTTAGAATAGCTATTGATGGTTAAGAACTCAAAAAATGATACATAGATGTTCAATATTATCCTACATAGATTCGAAGTACAAAATGATGACAGTAATAAAAACAACTATCAACATATCTTGATCACATGAGACACCACACTCAAAATTCCCATAAACATAGTTGCAGTTTTATTCACATGGAAATACATCATAAAAACAAAATAATTCCCATTACAATAATGGGAATACAACATCTTTTTATACCCATCATTCACCTACATTTGATGATATCCAAATCATAGACTGATCTTTAAGAATTAACTATCTCTATTCAGCTGATCAAATAAATCATCAATCCATTGACAATGAAAGAAGATATACAATGTCACTTGATTCAAGTAATTATAATAAATAAATATATTAATAATCCATGGACATTATTAATTAACACAATCAATGAATTCTAAGGTAACATTCTCAAATAATCAAATTCCTAATTCAAGAGATCATCTAACTGCACCAGCTTCTCTCGCAACATCAAATGTTGCATCCAATATGGAGACATCAAGATAGGAGAAGGGTCTTCATGTAGACCTATAGTAAACGTGATCTCCCATGGGGGGGGGATAATTCCACAACCTATTCAAGAATCTTATTAGGGAAATATTACACAAACCAATGAAATACTATCAGTTGGTTGTTTGATAAGCTCAACACCAACTCCTCCATCAAGGAAGCTAAGGATATAACATCCTATGATCCATAAAAAGGTCTCACTCACCAAGAAACAAAAATTAATCCACAAAAAAATCATATTACATAATATACCTTCCACTTCAATCTAAAATAGAATTCCCAAAAATAGAGATAGTGTAACTGAGGATGATGCCATATAGTTGTATCCATAAACATATGAATTCTTCACAAGGATGGTGCTACCACAACACTATATCACAATCTTTACAACTTCATACAGATAAGAATAACTTCTTACTGTCAAAGTAAATTCCAAGGCCATAAAGACACTATCCAAATAAATTATTAAATAATAGACTATGTTAGGTGATATGAATGATTTTTTAACTCCTAAATCAAACAATGCATTCTACCAAATAGAAAATAAGAAAAGGGTGCCCTGAATGACATCTAGATCTCCTAGCCATAAAAACCTAATGAATGTAACTATACATAGCATACTCTATGAACCCATTTACCTTGATGATGGACTCCTCCAATTTTGTGATATGTTCGCTAAAGATATTGAAAGTCACAAAGGTTTACACTACCCACCCCATCTCCACTCTAATTATCCAAAGTTGTAACAACCTCATATAAATTCATTCTATAAAATTTCATCATTGATAGAACCTAAAAAAACACCTATTTAAAACTACCTACTCATAAATGTCATGAAATATCATTACTAATGACTAAATCATCCATAAGAAAAACAATCATCTCTTCTCTTTGTAGGGGATAGAGAAACACCACCCCCATAGAAATGAGATTCTGAGCGCTAGGACCAAACAAATATTTAATGAATGATTCTCTATCTAGGAAACTTGGAACCCTAGATTAAAAATATTCCATGAGGAGAATCTTAAGTACTCCCCTCTTTTCAATAAACAGTTATGGCCATCATTCTATCAACATCCTCTAGTTTTGGAAGTACATTATGATTTGTCAAATATATAAATGGGGGACCTAGAATTTGATAACTAGATGAAAAACTACTTATAGATCCACACCATATCCTCCTTATCTATAAATAGTTCTGAAGAAAATATAAGGAGGGTAAAACAAATTGATATGAAAAATATTCACGGTGGATGTAACAACCCAAAACTCTATCAATAAAAATATCCTCCTTTTTTCCATATAGTACAGATTATATGAAATAACATATAGAACACAATACAAATATTTTAAATGAATAACAGAATGAAATAAGTGGTATTTATGTAATTTAAGGATCCTATGCCGATGAAATAGTAACACGCCCTTATGAATAGTAATGTAATCCTTATGAATAGTAAACTGACCAATATTATAATAACCTTACCAATGAATGTATTAATAAAAATTTTCAGTCTTAAAAAATAAATTGTGATCTAATTATATCTTTGTGTAAGTAAATGAATATTTTAAAAATTAATATTTAACTATTGGTATTTTTGTGCGTCAAAAATATTTAATTACAATATTATAATTCATAAAATGATTTAGAATAAAATTAATTTCTTTAAAAATTATTCATATATCAATATTATTTTGTTTTATGATTATATAATAATTTCATGTGACATTAGTTAATTTCTAAAAGTGGTATAAAATCTGTTATAAATTTAAAACTTCATTTTTCAAGTAGATAATATTTTTAATTAACAAATATATTTATCATATTTAGAAAATTATTTTTATAAAATATAGTTCATTTAGTAATTCCACATGTCAAAAAATTATTACAGAGAGTTTTAGGGATTTTTCTAAAATACATGAATTTTTAGTGAATAGTAAAATACAGTTATTTATAGTATAAATACATTATAAACTAAATAAAATATACCCTGAGTCATGTTTGATGTAATAAACCTTTTTTTGAACTAACATGAACTTATTACTATATTTATTAACATTAATCAACACTATTTGTTGTCTTGAGAAAAATAATAAAATAATTAATAAAATAATAGAAAATCACCTCTCTACCCCACTATAAAAACTACCCCTCACCCCCTCTTATCTTCAAACCTCTAATAATTTAATGTTTTCCAAATTATACTAAAATAATATTCCATAGTATCTAACCCACTTTTCGGAGCTCTTGGTCTTACCAAAATACCAAATACCCTTTCTTTAAAGAGGTTGTCAAGGAGGATAATTCCAGATCTAAACCCTCATCCTTTTTCTTTTAATTTCATTTCAATTTATTTACTTTTCTTATACTCTCATAAAATCCTCTATAAAAATGATCTTGATAACTCATGTATAATCTATATACTAAAATTATATCATGTTAATGGAAGATCCATCATCAGTTTTCTTACTCACTCTCAATTTATTTGAAAAACGAAATCATTGTTCTTGAGGTGTCGATTTACAACTTTTGAGGATGATGAACTTTAATTATTCAATTTCTATATCACAGATGGTTATGAAACCATTTTTTGGTTTAACCAGATTATATGATATTTATTATATCTCATTTTAGGTTCTGTAACCATTGTATATTCATAATATTAAATAATATAAAAAACATGTTAATTGTGATCAAAAGCACACTAAATTTAAGAGAAATGATTATCATTAACAAGTTATCTAATGATTCATCCTCAAAGATGGTAAAAATAATAAATAACACCAATTGAACATATTCTTGTTCATTAATAATATTTAATTCAAATTATGGTTAATTATAATCATTTTTCATGAACTTCATTACTCATAAACAATATTCTATTCATGAAAGCCAAGGAAATGAATGCTCCTAAGCAATGAAATTGTATCTTATAACTCATCAAAAAGGCCATAAGTGAAATTTAATAAAATATAATAAATCAAATACATATCGATAAGATTATTAATTAATTAATTAATGGATTTAATTTGATTATCCAGGATGTTAAGGTCATGTGTATAACACATTCAGACATAAGGTAAGGGTTTTATACCCGAACAACCAATTTATTTCGGGTTACTATTATTCTATCTTTAACCCCAATGAAATTATTAATTATTATTATTTAATAATAATAAATTATTATTTAATGTTCTATATATATGTACCAATCATAATCCATATTTATTTTATGAGGAGTTACATTTTCTAAAAGGATCTTTCTCAAACTCTTCCCTATAGACAAGCCGATTCAAGGGACCTTCTTGAATACTTACCAATTTTCAAGTGCACTCTATAATATGTTTTATCCACCATTATATTTGTAAAATTAAAAATTTTAGTATGAAAAAACTATATTAGTGCACTTCTATTTTTATATAAATATTTTCCAAAAGAACTCATCATTGAAAAGTAAAAGAGTATTTCTCTCAAGTATTACTCGATGATTTTATATGTGTATTTCCAACTATTTAAAAACACTTGTTGATTATTATATTTAATTGGGATTTATATTTTATGATATAATCTAAAATATTTTATATAATGGTTAGCGATTAGTTTTACTATGTACGTTCTATCTTGATACCATTCAATATATCACTCTGAATGGTTTGTGATTATGTTTACTAATTGGGGAAAGTTATTTACATTTCATTTTTGGGTTTCAATATGAATGTATATATAGATTATGTTTCTCCCCTTCAATATTAGGAATGAATTGGAATTAGTAAGTTATGGGTGGGGCCCTTTATATCCCCTTGATGCATCAGTAGGTATCATGAGACAAACTAGCTTTGGTTTTCACATATTATGTATGGTGTCTTGGTTGAGGCCTTGATAGTGTGATTATGATGTCCAAAATTATACATTCCCTCATTTTAAAGGTAGTAATATATTTTCCATGTCATTATTCAGCTAGTAGAATATCCATGGTTTTGTTATATTATGGCATTACCGGTTTTTAATTTATTTTATTTTATTATCAAGATTATGTTTTAATGGAATGTGTGCATTTAATTATTCTCCATAATTTATATTTATGCTTCTTCTATATTACATACCCTTACTATGCATCTAAGATCACCCATTTATTAGGTTTTATTTCTCCCCAAGATTTTAAGAGTTATATAATGAATGACTTTCAGGGATAATCTAGGAGTTATGGACATTTCAAAAGAAGTTTCTATATTGTACATCATTTCATGATGTAATGTAATAATTAAATATGAATCTAGTTTTCCAATTATTCTAAACTACTTGGTCCTTCAGTATTTGATTCCATGTAATAATTTCAATATAATAATTAAGGAACCAACTTCGTGCTATAGGGGTCAGGTTGTCTATAGTTGCTATCAAAGTAAAATAAGTAGAAAAAAATGAAAACTACATTTTGAAAACACAGATTAGGGAACATTACCCTAAGATAGTAATTGATAAAAATAATAGAATAACATCTTTGAATTTTGTTAAAGTATGTATTATGTGTATCTTCTTGTAAATAAAACCCTGTCTGGATTCTACAAGTTGACATGGTTCTGGGAAAGAATTACCTAGGGGTAATAACTACGATAAAGTGTCCTGAGCTTGACTCTGGGTAACCCGGTACATGACAATGAGCCTTAATGCACACATATTTTGATACTCCTTGGGGATATGCTTAGGATGATTCACATTTTCTTTACAAATCATTATAGAGGATTGAAAAGTAATGATGTCCCCAAAAAACAATGTTTATGATTATTAGAATAAATATGCATATAATTCATGAAAATTGATTTTCTTATATTGATATTATATATTATGATTCATAACCTAATCTAGTGTATGAAATTATTTATAAATGCACATAATGGAGGTAATTGAAATCGCATGAACATAGGTATCCCATGTAGGGATTTACCTTCTAGTCAAGATAATGATATTCGTTCTGGAGTTGCAACTAGTGTTGTACAACATATAACTAAACCAGTACAGATGACTTAGGTTATGAACAATAACCTTACCCATTCGGAGCATCCTGACCCCCAATGTGGAGGAGAAATGTTAGATCACATTATACAACAACAACCTATATCATTCATTGGGATTAAAAACCCATTTGAAGTTGAGCCAAGGATAAGTTCCATAGAGAAGATATTTCATGCTTTGGGAAGTAACAAATGGGAGAAGGTTTTCATAGTAGTTTTTTTCTATCAGGAGATGCAGATCAATGGTGGTCACTAATCCAAAAAATAAAGAGGAATAATTAAATTCCAAGTACTGAATGGTGGTATTTTAGTTAAATTTTCATAGAAAAATATTTTCCTCATGAACAATGAGTGGATATGGAACTGAAATTATTGAATCTGAAGAAAAAGGATGATGAGAAGGTATCCAAGTTTGAATAAAAATTTAAAAGTTTATCAAGGAATGATTCAAACTACATTCTAAATTCAAGGAAGAATATTTATTGATTATTTGATGATTTTAAACTATTCTATGAAGGGAACTAGTCACCCAAAATTTCGTACAATATGAAGATATAGTCTCATGTTCTACAAAGAAAGAAAAGTAATTTTCAAATTCATTTTAATTCAAAGTAAATCAAGAGTAGAATATATTAGATGGAAAGTGATTATGATATACTCTATAATACAAAATGGAGGATAAAATATAAGTATGAGATGCTCAAATACAAGAGGGGGGTGAATTGTATACTTCAAAAAATCCTTAATGAAATTTTTCATAACCAAAATTCACAACACCTCTAAGTTCTAATAACTTGTTTGATTCCAGAAAAGTGATTCTGGGAATCAAACATCATAAAAGTTTACACCAACTAAGATTCTACCTTAAAGCGTATAAAATCTAACTAGATCAGAGTACAAGTATGAGGAAGTATAAGAATGTTATACTTTCCTAATAAAAATTATGCGGAAAACTTGAAAAAAAAACTAGTAACATGTATTAAATATTTTAACCCAAAGAGAATGGTATACAACAACCTTTGATAAAAGTACCTTGATTTATACTTTCAAGAATGTCTGTCTTACCCACCCAAGGGTAATCCCTCAATACAAATATCGGAATCTACCTTTCAATCCCTGTAAGTCCTCAACAATCAGGTAGTCGAAAACTCTGTCTTCCTATCCCCAGAAGCACTCTATTGTACAAAGCAACAATCAGAGTTGCACAAAGTAGGTCTACACAAAGAAAAGTTTGAACAAGCCGTTCATACCTTCTGCACAAAGCTTGAGAGTTTATAAGAGCCTCTCCCTCTAGAAATATCTTCAACTACATTTAAGCATGGTTGTCAAAGATGTTGCCAAGTGTTGAGATCTTTTCAAACGAGATCCTATTTATAGGCACAACTCCAACGGTCGGCTCCCTCATCCAACGATCATATTTTTCCTTGAATTTCAAAGGGACCTGTACACGTGTCACTCAAACTATGGTTAGTGGATAAATGAAGGCACGACATCCTTCTATAATAGAAAAAGTGAAGTAATATCCAAAAAATGATATTCGGAATGGAGAAAATGAAATTTTGGAGTGTAAGTAAATAAATTCGAAGTCTATAATAACGAGATATTCAGATTCTGTTTTTTAGAAGAATTCAGAGTCAAAATTCATACAAGTTTGTATCCATTATTCGTAATCAAAATTCACAATCAGAATTCGTAATGATAATTCGTAATCAGAATTATTCATCCGAATTCGTAATGAGAATTCATAATCAGAATTCATCATCTGAATTCAAAATGATAATTCTTAATCATAATTAATCATCAGATTTCGTAATGAGAATTTGTAGTCAGAATTCATCATCAGAATTCGTAATTAGAATTCTTAATCAGAATTCCTCATCAGAATTCGTAATTAGAATTTGTAATCAAAATTCATCATCAGAATTCATAATGAAAATTCGAAATCATAATTCATCATCATAATTCGTAGTTAGAACTTTATATATATTCGTAATCAGAATTTAGAGATTAACTTCATAAAATTTTATAACAGGGAATTCAGAGTAGAACTTTATAAAAGTTCGTAACAGGAATTCGGATCCTAAAACAGAATACTTCATATCTAAGTATTATACAATTCTGAGGTTTTAGATATGATTCTGATTTTTATAGTTAAGAAAAATATTTATATGAACAATGATGTCTAGGTAATTATAGATTTACTTAGGAATGAAATTTTCCTTATGGAAGAAAAACAGGGGTAAAATGAGTTTTTCCTTGAAATAAGGTGTTTGTGATTTTCAAAACAAGAAAGAATGGTAAAGTCATAAAGATACCGTAATGACTTAACAATCTCCCCCTTTTCAAGAAGAAATAGAAAATTCATAAGGAAAACCTTATCAACTCAACAATCTCCCCATTTTTGGAAAGCACAATCATCCATACAAAATAGAATATAAGGACTTGGAAAAACTTTCATAGACTTTAAAAATAAAGCTTATCACCCTTTGTTCAAAGACAAGGGTGAATACGACTAACTCCCCATTAGGATTTGGAACTCTAAGGATAATATTCTAGATTTTGGAATAGGATTTTTATTTGATTGTGGAAATCTTCATAATGATCAACTCCCCCTTAGATAAACTCCTCCTTACTTAGGGATGTTTCTTTTATTCTTACAGATCTTTTTTCCTTCTCCCCTTTAGATTTTTCAATCTCTTCTTTTGAATTCTTTTTACTTCTCCCCCTTTGTGATTTTCAAAAAGTGTTTAAGGGAATGGAAAAGAAATAAAGTACCTGAAATATTAGTAAAGACATACTAACAAAACAGACAATCCACAATTCCATTATTATTGAAATAATTATTACATGAAATAAAATACAACAATAGATCAGAGTGGGATTTATTTTGGTTCTTTTTCTTTGGGCGTTAGCATCTTCACAATGGTCTTCATATTTTTCATCTCTTTATGATCCTCCTCAGCTTTCTTTTCTAATACCATGATCCTATCTTCCTGAGCTTTCATGGCATCTTCCTAAACCTTCAGCAATTCATCTTGTTTCAAAAGCTTTTCTTCGACCTCAATCCGGAGATCTCCTTCTTCCTTCCAGCTTTTAGAAACATAGCTAAGCTTCCCATTCAGATCATTCACCTGTTGATTCCGAGTATTTTTCTCAAGGGTCAGATTTTTCTGAAAGTTGTTTGTAAGATCCTTGATCTAGGAATCTTTTGTATCAAAAGCCTCTTTTACATCTTCCTAAAACTGATCAAACTCTTCCATATCATCAATAATCTTCTTAGAACATTTGGCCATTTTCTTGCATGAACATCGGTGAGCTTCATAATTGACCATGAAATTTTTGTGATCTACCTCAATCTTCACACATTTATCCATCACCATAGATATGGAGTCTGACTTCTGGTTCTTACTGTGCTGTAGCATCTAGCATCTAGAATCAATTTTGGGAAAGATCAGAATGGTATCTACAAGCTTTTTTAAGGACTGAACCACAAAATCGCGCCCTAAGGCAGATGACTCGGAATCTGATAATTTTCTTGGAGATTGTTCTTCTTATATTTCCACCAACTTCCTCATAGAATAACCTCCAACTTCCTTCTTCCTCAAAATTTCTTTTCTTGGGGTATCCACCACTACTTGTTTTCCCTTACTGATTCTTGGAATGGCCTCTTCATAAGGAGACTCATGCTCACTACTAGATAATTGTACAATCCTCTCTTCATCAAATTTTTCCTTCTCAACTACAGCTTCAATGTCTTCAGGGTGTAAAAAGAGGATTGAAACTCTCTTTATCAGACAACTTATTTACTTCCTTGTCTACACCCTTGTCATCAGCACCTGGAGTAGTAGTCTCTGAAGATCCAGCTTTGGATGTCTGGATTGACATCTTCTCAGAAGCACTTTATTTTTCATGATAGTCTTCAACTTGCTTAATTCTATCATCAAATCCACCATTGCTCTGAGCTTATTATACTTCTTTTACATATTCCTTCTCTTCCACAACTTTTAATTGTGGTTTTTATAAAGTGAATAAATTCTTCCCCGGAGTCTCAGGTAATGATTCCACCAAAAAGGATTTCAGTAGAGGAATTTATTCTGAAGAAACCTCACTGGCTTTAAAAGAGATTGAGCAATCTCTGCCTTAGACATTTTCTTCTTCTGCTTTTTCTCCTGTGCTTGCCTCTCAATCTCTTCAGTAGTAGTTACTTTTAAGGCCTTATTCTCAGTAGGATCCAAACCAAAATGTGGCTCCCCTGACTTTCTATTCTTCTTGTCCTCCCTCCATTTTGATACCGCCTCATCTGAGTAGGATATTTACTTCTTTTGATTAGTAGGTGAGGTTTGGACTCCATTAGACTTAGAGGTTTTTATCTTCAGCTTACAAAAATTTCAACTTTATTTTCTTTTCGGCCTTATTTGGAGGTTCAACCTTTTCTACATTTTCTGGAATGGGTTCTGCCTCCTCCTCTGGCAGATCATAAAACTCGCATGACTGTTTTGAGAAACCAACCTTCATCCTCTTAAGAGTGTCATCACTTATCAGCATCACCATGAAATTCTTCAGCTTGTAAATGCATGGGATCTTAAAGGAATCGAGACACTGAACTATCAACTATCAAAGAAATTCCAGATACATAATGATCTGAGCTCTAAGATTTCCAATCTTGATGTTCTGAATAGTGATGAGGATGTGTATCATGAGATTCACCTTCCTTAGATTTACAAAAAATTCTAGAATATACATATCACTCTTCTTAAGGGCATCCTTATCACCCTTCATTGGTACGATAAACCCTTGTACCCAAAGCTATAGAATCCGATTATTGGTTGATAGATGTGAAATATTCTTTGAAATGCTTACATCAGAAAGACCAAGGCATTCCATAGCGTTGGTCTTAACAAAACTACCCTGGACCTTAGTCAACTTATGACAGAAAAACTTATCCTATTCTTCATAATATATTCCAACCAAGCTAGCCACCTTGGTATAAGATAGAGTATACGTCTTCCCATAGCTCCTGAAGGAGAACTTCACCCTTCCATCTTCATTGAAAAAAGTTCCTGACTCATAAAACTCTATGAGCATGTCTGGATACTCCACATATTGAGCTCAAGTCTTAGATATAGCCACACTCTCCCATCCATTGAGATAGATATTCTTGGATATAATTTAGTCGTACATATTGAATAAGTTTAGGTGTACCAAAATCTACCTATATATATGCAACTCTGATATTGGCTTGATTGAAGACATCTCCTGAGAAGGGGCTTCTGTAGACATTCAGACTGAGCACTTCTGAAGATTTCAGAACGAGATTTTGTAGAGGAGAAGAGCTTCGAGATGCGAGTTATTGGAAACTGGTGTGGGACAACCATTGGGGTTCCCCTTTATATAGGCAATAGAAGTGACCATTCAACTTCCAATTCCAATATAATGGTTGGGAAACCTTCTAATATGATCTGACGGTTAAAAACATACCCACAAGGAAATCATGAATCCGATCTTTTGAGGTTTTAAGAAAAACATTCGGATTTGAGGAGAAATGAATTCGAAATTTTTTAAAAAGCTAAGAAACTCAATGAATGTAAAAGTGATTAGAAAAACTTAAGTAAGAATTTCATACCATTCAGACTGGCTAGGAAGATTATTTGTAATAGGTTATATTCTTTTAGAAGATCATCGAATTCCAAAAAAAAACATGAATACGAGAAAAAAAATTCACTACGAAAATTTGAAATCTGAAAATTTCTATTACAAAAATTTCAGGTATGAATAATTTCATTAATAAAACTTCATGTCTGAAGATTTTAATTACGATAAATTTCAGTTCCGAATAATTTCATTATGAAAATTTCAGGTTTGAATATTTTTCATTACGAAAACTTCAATTCCGAAGATTTCATTACGAAAAATTTCAGTTCCAAAGATTTTCATTACGGAAAAGAAAAATGAAAACATTATTAAAAAAAAATAGAAAAACTTCATTATGAAAATTTTCATTACGAATTTTTTTGAAAAAACAACTACGAATTTTTTTCAAAAACTATAATAACAGATGTACTTCCCATATGAAAAAGAGTTTATTACTGTGAAAAGATTATTTCAATAGGAAGTTAATGGGGAAATATTACCTCACATTTATCATTCCAAACTTATGTTTAATGTATTAAAATCTATCGGAGGGTAAATATTTTGTGAAAATATCAGCAAGTTGATCTTGCATTTTGAAAAATTGAAGAATGATATCTCCTTTTGTCTTGATAATATTTTCAAAATAGTTTTTGTTACCAGTCATATGATAGGAACATCCATTATCCATGTACCACATATTGTTGTTAGTACTTTCCCTATTTTCTTGAAAATAAGAAAAAGTTAGGTTTTCAGAATCCAAATTTTCTTGGATCCAGAATTGTTAGATAACAAAATTTTGGGTATCCACATTTTTTTAGAAAAATAAGCTGTATGAAACCCAAGTGATTGAACTCTATTTAAGGAGAAATGTTTCTTCCAATGCCCACCACTTTGAAACTTAGAACAAAAAGGGGCTCTAGAAAGAACAAAATAGTTGTTTTTGAAAACCTGTTTTTTGTGAGTACAACCTACTCTAGTAGTGTTTCCTTGAGGTTTAATTTGAGAATACATCTTGTCAAAATTTTCTTTCCCAGAGGTAAATATTGCAAGGAGATTCTGAAGAGAACATATTTCAGATTTCAGTCTGATGACTAAATTCATATCCTCATGAATCATTTCCTTAGAGTTATATTTTTCCTCAAAAACATTTATCTTTAAAATAGCATTCTTAAGATCTTTAGAAAGTTATTATTTATCAAAATTTTCTTTTTGAAGGTCATTAGAAAGTTTTTATAAAAACTCTTCTTTATCTCTAAGATCTCTAGAAAGATCTGAAATCTCTTTTATAAGAATCTTTTCCCTAGTATTTGCCTTGTCTAATTTCTTAGAAATTTTAAAATTTCATGCTTCAAGTGACTTGGAAAATCTAGAATATTCTTCATATGAAGGTAATTATTCATTTTCTGAGGATGAAGTATCTTCATTAAAAGTACCATTTTCGGAATAGTAATTATTATCAGGAGATAAATTTGTTGAAGCCTCGGCAGAGCGTACCTTGGACATAAGACATGTATTGGGAAAAGAAGTAGTAGAAATGAAACCCATATTGTTCTATGATGATGAATCATATTCGTAAGATTCACTATCTGAAGAATATCAACAACTATCACTCCAAGTATTATTATATTTAATACTTTTCTTGTGCTTTGATCGATATAATTTCTTCATGTTCCCTTCTGAATTTCTTTCCATTTTTCATTCTTTTTCAACAAAGGACAATCATGTAAGATATGAACTGTTCTTTTACATTCATAACATGTAACTTATCCATCTTTCTTAACCTTTTACTATTTCTTCTTGTATTTATTCTGATGGTTCCATTGAGCTACAATCTTGTTCATTCTTCGAGCAAGATTAGCTAATTCATTCTCAGACTTTTCATTGTCACTAGATTCTGACTGAATAATGACTGTCTTTGTCATTGATCTGGTTACTATTTCTAGGGTCTTGAATTTCATTTATTTAGAAGTGGTTGTAAAAGCTACTCCTCTATTTACATTCTTCTTCTTGACATTTTCAGCATCTCTCTTCATTCTGGTTTCATGCTGAAGAAGAGTTCCAAACATCTCATCTAAGGAAATATGAGTGACTTTACTATTCTCATCAATAGTTATCCTCTTGGACTCCCATTCATTTGGCATAATATCTATGATCTTTTCCACAAGATCCTCATCATCCAAAACTTTTTCTCCCATATATTGTAAGCTACTCAGGATAGACATAAATCATTGTTTTACTTTCTTATAGGTTCTCCATAAGGAAAGTTAAAACTATGGTATTCAGCTCTCAACATAGATCTTCTTTTCTCAATGAATTTAGATGTAACAAAATGTGTAACTTCAAGTTTCTTCAAGATACTATTGGCAGCTTCCCATGAAAAAATTTGACTATAGATGTTCTTAGTCATAGAACACAATAATGTATTTCTAATTCTAAAATTTGATTGATATTCTGATTTCTCCTGATTCATAAAGGTTCTCAATTCCTTATCCAGACTCTTATAATCTCCAGTCATCATTAGATAGTTATCAACTCCAGTATTGATAACAAAAGTATTCATCCTGTCTCTATAGTACTCATAATCATTTCCATCAAAAACAGGAGGTGTGGTAGGATTTAGATTATCAATAGAACTAACATTTAAACCTATCATTCTTAAGATAGTATTTGGCACACAAACTTGTTAGTAGTATAAGTTTTTAAACAATATAAAATAACCTAATCAAGAAAAAAAATATTTAAGGAAGAAAGAACCCAAACTTTGATTCCGAAAAATAGATTCTGAAGAAATATGAATCCGGAAATATGAATCTGAATATGAAATTCTGAAAAATTATAAGAGAAAAAAAATCTTCTAAATCTAATCGTGGGATTAATTCAGATTGAACCTATCGCTCTGATACCAATTTTGAGATGGTATGTGAGTATGATATACTCTATAATACCTAATTAAGGATCGAATATAAGTATGATATGCTCAAATACAAGAGGGGGGTGAATTGTATATATTAAAAAATCATTAAGGAAATTTTTCATATCCAAAATTCACAACACCTCTAAGTTCTAATAACTTTCTTGATTCTGGAAAAGTGATTCCAGGAATGAAACTTCACAAAAGTTTACACAAACTAAGATTCTACCTTAAAGATTATAGAATCTAACTAGATCAGACTACAAGTATGAGGAAGTATAGGAAATTTGTACTTTCCTAATACAAATGCAGCGGAAAACTTGAAACAAAACTAGTAACAAGTAGTAAATCTTTTAACCCAAAGTGAAGGGTATCCAACAACCTTGGATAAAATCCCCTTGGTTTATACTTTCAAGAAAGTCCATCTTACCCACACCAGGGTAAGACCTTGATACGAAGATCAGAATCTGTCTTTCTATCCCCTCAATACCTCAACTATCTGGTAGTCAGCACCTTTGTCTTCCTATCCCCGGAAGCCGTCGATTTTACACAACAACAATCAGAGTTGCACGAAGTAGGTCTGTACAAAGAAAATTTTGAACAAGCCGTTCAAACCTTCTATATGAAGCCTGAGAGTTTATAAGAGCCTCTCTCTCTAGAAATCACTTCAATAGCATGTATGCATGGTTGTCAAAGATTTTGTCAAGTGTTGAGCTCTTTTCAAATGATCTCCTATTTATAGGCACAGCTCCAACGGTCGGCTCCCTCCTCCAACAGTCATATTTTTCCTTTAATTTTGGAGGGACCTCTACACGTGTCACTCAAACAATAGTTGGTTAATAATTGATGGCATGAAATAGTTTTATAATAGAACACGTTAAAGCATAACCAAAAACTAATATTCAGAATGGAGAAAATGATTGTTCGGAGTGTAAGTAAATAAACTCGGAGTCTATAATAAAGAGATATTCAGATTTTGTTTTACAGAAGACTTCGAAGTATAACTCCATACAATCTTGTATCCATAATTCATAATCATAATTCACAATTATAATTCATAATGAGGATTCGTAATCAGAATTCGTTATCAGAATTCGTAATGAGAATTCATAATCAGAATTCATCATCAGAATTCATAATGGGAATTAATCATCAGAATTCATCATCAGAGTTTATAATGAGAATTCGTAGTCAGAATTCATCATCATAATTCGTAATGAAAATTCATAATCATAATTCATCATCAGAATTCTTAATTATAATTCCTAATCAGAATTCATCATTAGAATTCGTAACGAGAATTTATAATCAGAATTTATCATCAGAATTCGTAGTTAGAACTTTATATAAGTTCTTAATCAGAATTCAAAGTTGAAATTCATAAAAGTTTGTAACAGGGAATTTGGAGTAGAACATCATAAAAGTTCATAACAGGAATTTGGATCCTAAAACAGAATACATCATATCTAAGTATTATACGATTTAGAGGTTTTAGATATGAATCTAATTTTTATTCTTAAGAAAAATATTGATATGAACAATGAAGTCTAGGTAAGGGTATATTTCATTAGGAAGTAAATTTTCCATATGGAAGAAAAACTGGGGTAAAATGATTTTTGCCTTGAAATGAGGTTTTTGTGATTTTCGAAACAAGAAGGAATGGTAAAGTCATAAAGATACCTTAATGACTTAACAACCCCCCCCCCCCTTTTGAAGAAGGAACGGAAAAGTCATAAGGAAAACCTTATTAACTCAACAGAATAGGGTTTCTGAAAACTATAGAAAAGGAAATATGAAATAGGGGAAATAAGGGAAGATTTGATTTTCCATCATACGATAATTGTGGGAAGAAACACCCAGGTACATTCCGGAAGGGTATGGGTGTTTGTTTCATGTGTGGAGAAAATGTTCAAAAATACCATGATTGCAATGGATAGAAAGAATATATTAATGTTCAATGTTATAATTAAAAATATATAGGACATTATTCTAAATATTGTCCTATGAATCATGGATACTATTCCCAAAGAAGGCCAAGGGAGAAATTCCAAGCTTATGTGGTCACAACTGCAGAGGTTGATGTTCCTAATGATGTGGTGAAAGGTATTTTAATCATTTACTTAAACTTATCAAATACTTTAATTGATTATGGAACATCAAATTATTTTATATCTACACAGTTATCCAAAAAATTAGACATTTTCTATTTGATTTAATAAAGTATTTTTTAGTCAATAATCATAAGGGAAGTATCGTTGCAATAAATATGTGTCAATCAGTCCAAATTATGACATGTTAATATGATTTAGTTTCATTCCTTATCATCAAACCTGTGATTGATATTGATATAATTCTTTGTATGGATTTATATTCAAATTATTATTTTAAAATCTATTTCAAGAAGAAGGAAGTTATTGTTTTTGAGAATAATGTAGAATCCCATGTCTTTAGAGTAGAAACCTTTCCATTTGATTCTTATATAGATCCACTCTCTATAGCTCTTTTAAATTCTATTCTTATAGGGGAAGAAAAAAATATCTACGGGTGAGGAAATAAATCATTAAATCAAGGATGCACCTATTGTGAAGGAACACATTTATGTATTTCTAGAACATTTACCATGAAAACCATTGGAGTGGAAAATTGATTTTTCTTTGATTTAATTCTTGGTTAAAGACCTATATCAAAGACTCGTTATAGAATGGACACTATATATTTAGTAGAACAAAATAAAAAACAATAGGATTTGAGTGATAAAGGATTTATTCACCCTAGTGTTTCTCCATTGGAATCCCATGTTATTTTTGTCAAGAAGAATGATAAATCCTTGAGGTTGTGTGTTGACTATAGAGAAATAAATTCTTTTATAATAAAGATAAAGTATCCTATATCTCTTATTAATGATTTATTTGATCAGCTTCCTAGAGCCCAATATTTTTTAAATATTGGCCTTTGATATGGGTATCATTAGTTTCATGTGAGGATGGATGATTTTCCAAAGATAGTATTTCAAAATAGGTATGGGAATTATGAGTATACAGTAATGACTTTTGGACGGACTAATGCACCCTATGTTTTCATGGATCTAATGAATAGGGTTTTCAAGGAATGACTAGATTATTTTTTTGTGGTATTTATTGATGATATCTTAGAATACTACTGAAGCTACAAACACCATGAGAGTTACTTGTGCCTTTTGGTAATGACTCTTAGATGGAACGAGTTATTTGGGGTGTTTAGAAAGTGTTAATTCTAGCTTCAAATAGTTTCGTTTTCTGGCCCATATTGTCTCTAAGGATGTAACATCAGTTGATCTTGTGAAGAAAATAGAAGTTTAAGAACAGAACTAACCAATGAACATAATTGAGTTATGTAGTTTTATTGTTTTAGTAGGTTCTTATCAGTGTTTCGATCAGAAATTCACCCGATTAGCTAACCCGTTAACCAAGATTACCTGTAAAGTGGTTATGATCGTATGGAAAAAAGATTATGAAGCATAGAAGAAGATGTTAGTAAATGATCCAATGTTTACCCTAACATTGGGAAATGGGGGATTTGTGATTTATAGTGATGCATGAAAGAAAGGACTTGGTTGTGTTCTTATGTTTTTAATAGAGATTTAAACTATGTGTCAAGGTAGTTACAAACTCATGAATAAAACATTCCAACTCATGATCTTTTGTTAGTAGCTATAATCTTTAATTTGAAGATATGGAGAAATTATATCTATGGTGAAAGATATGAGATATATACATATCCCAAGATCTTGGAATATATATTCTCACGGATATTACTCAAAAAAAGGAAAAAGATAGGGATATATTTGCTTAAGGATTATTATTTTTCAATACACTATCTATAAGGAAAGGAAAATAAGGTAGCTAATTCATAGAGCAGGAAGGCTGATGGAGTTATGAACAAAAATGGAATTTAAAAGGATCCTTTGTATATGTATCCATATAGGATGGATATATATGTTATCAAATAAAGTGAAACATAATTACTTTTTCAACTGGTTGCCTAACCATCTTTATTGGAAAGGATTAAAAGTTATCATATTTATGATGAGAATATTCGAAAGAAAATTACAGCTGTGAATGATGGGAAGTTGTAAGACATCATTTTTGAAGATGGAATTATAAAATTTTGAAAGAGGCTATGTGTTCAATCTATACCCAAGATAAAAATGGAGTTATTTAATGATTACCATTTCTTGAATTTATCTATACACCTTGGTGGTACTAAGATGTATATAGATATAAAGGAACATTTATGATGGGACAATATGAAGTGGGAAATTGTTGATTATGAATAAAGATGTTCAGTCTGTCAACAAGTGAAGGCTAAAAGAAAATATCCTAGAGGATTCTTGCCACCTATTACTATTATTACATAGAAATGGGATGAAATCACTATGGATTGTTTCACTTTATTACCCAAAATTCCAAGAAATAATGATTCAATATGGTTAATTATTGATTAACTAACCAAATCATCACATTTACTTGCTATAAGGGAGGATTTTTCACTATAGTTCCTTGCACGACTCTATATTAATAATGTATTAATACTTCAGGGAACATATCTCTCAATTTTGTCTCCTCATGATCCATGATTTACATCAAAATTCAGGAAAAGTCTTTAAAAAGCATTGGATACTGAGCTTTATTTGAGTACTACTTTTCACCCTCAAACTGAAAGACAGTCATAAAGGACAATCCAAACATCATAATACCGTTTGAGATCATTATCACATGAATTTAAAGGTATATAGGAGTAGCCTTTACCTTTATTATATTTTTCCATCAATAATGGTTTCTATTCAAGATTTCAAATGGCACCATATGAAGCATTTTATGGAAAGAGATGCCATACACCAACTTGTTGGGGTGAAGTTAGTGAAAGGAAGCTTGTAATCCCAAAGAGTGTGGAGGAAACAAAAACCAATGTAAATACTATTCAAACCCATATCAAAGTATCTCAAATCAAGAAAAAGATCTATGATGATAATAGAAGGACGGATTTTTAATTTGAAGTGGGATATCATATTTTCTTGAATGTGTCTCCATATATTGGTGTTATAAGATTTGGGAAGATAAGGAAACTGATCTCCAAGAACATTGGTCCTTTTGAAATTAAGGAGAGAATCAGAGATATGGATTTTCATTTAGAATTACTTCCTTACCTTTCTAGGGTACACAATGTCTTCCACATATCATTGTTAAAGAAGTACATGCAAGACCTAAAACATGTACTCACTTCTGAAGGAATTGATTTGGAACCTGACTTATCATTTTATGAATATCCAATCTAGATTCTGGACAGTATAGAACTGGTGTTGGGGAATCAGATGACTCTTCTGGTAAAGTTACATTGAAAAAAACATAAAATTGAAGAAGAAATGTGGGAGCTTGAAGAACATATGATAAAGAAATACCCAAATCATTGTATGGGGAAACAATCTTGAATTTTTGAGGATAAATTTTTTGTAGGAGGATAGAATGTAATGACCCATAACCCTATCAATAAAATTTACCATATTATGTTTATTTAATACATTATAGATAAAATAAATTCACTTATATAACACAACAAAAATATAAAAAAATGAATAATTAATGAAATAAGAGGTATTCTAGATGTTAAGGAACCTATACCAAATGAAATAGTAACATGCCCTTAGGAATCGTAATGTGAGCCTAATGTATACTAATCTAGTTAATAAAAACGTAACCTCACCAATGAAATTATAAATTTTCCCCATTATATATGCAATTATGAAATAATTATATAATTTTTAAGTAATTGAATAATTTAAAAATAAATTTTTAATTATTGGTATTTTTGTAAGAAATAAAAAAGTAATTACATTATTATAATTAATAAAATGATTTAAAAGAAAATTTATTTTCATAATAAGTATTCCTAAATCATTATTTTATTGTCGTTTTATTCCAGTATAATTTCATGAGACTTTAGTTAATATTTGAAAGTGTTATAAAATCAATTATAAATTTAAAACTGTATTTTTCGAGTAAATAATGTGTTTAATTGAAAAAATAAATTTCATATATTAGTAAATTATTTTTATAAAATTGAATTCACTTTTTAATTCAATATGTTGAAATATGGCTAGGGTGAATTTTTGGGACTTTTCTTAAATACATGAATTTTTAGTGAATAGTAAAATACGGTAATTTATAATATATATACATTTTATGCTAAATACACAATTCCATGAGTCAAAGATGATGTAAGAAACCGTGGATAGAAAAAACATGCAATTATTATTGTATTTAGTCTTAAGAATCAAAAATATTGTTTGTCTTGGTCAAAATCATAAAATAATGAATAATATAATGGGAAATCATCTCTCTCCTACACGATAAAAAAACCCTAACCCTCTCTTTCCCTCACACCTCTAAGACATGAATTTCATCTAAATTCGGCTAAAATCCTACTCCCTAGTCTCTCACCATCCTCCAAGAGATCTTTTTCCTTCCAAAATACCAAAACCCATTTCCGTAAGGTGGTTCTCAAGGAGGATAATTCAAGAGGTAAACCCTCTTCCTTTTTCATTTAATTTATTTTCAATTTATTTTATTTTCAATTTATTTTATTTTCTTATACTATAATCACCTATTCTTTTCAAATGATCTTGATAACTATAGTATAGAATATCTACTGGAATGATATCATTTTAATTAATTATCGATCATCAATCTTTTTACTATCTCTCTTTTATTTTTAAAATAAAATCATCTTCTAGGAGGTGCCGATTTACAGCCTTCGTGGATGACAAACTTTTGTTATTCAATTTATCCTTTAAGACTAGTCATGAAACCATTTTTATTGTTCAAAAATATTATAAAATATGTATTATATCTTATTTATAAATTAGGAACCATTTTACTTTAATAATATTAAATAATAGAATAAAAACTATTTCATTTTGATTTAAAACCCGTAAGAATTATGCTAAACGATTATCATTAGCATGTTATCTAATGATTCATCCTCATATAGGGAAAATAACAATAAATAATACCAATTGAAATTATATTTGTTAGTTTATATCATTTGATTCATGTTTTGGAGAATTATACCTATTTTATATGAACTTAATTACTCATTTACAGGTATATCAATAATGAAATCCAAGAAAACAAACTCTCCCGATAAATAAAATTGTATCTTATAACTCAAAAAAAAACTTAAAAAAATTATAAAAAATCAAAAAAAATTATATGAAGTTATGAATTGATTAATTAATTTATTTAATTTTATTATCCAAGATGTTAAGGCTAAGTGTGGAACACATTCATATATAAGGTAAATGTCTTATACCCAAACCTCCAATTTCTTACGGGTTACTCTTATTCTATCTTTACCCCCAATGAAATTTTTAATTATTATTGCGTAACCCTCATAAATAATGACTGAATGTTCTATAAATATGTACCAAATAGAATCCTTCTTTTTTTATGGGATTTACATGTTTTAAAAGGATCTTTATCAAACTCTTCCCTATAAACAAGACAATTCAATAGAACTACTCGAATCCTTACTTATTTTCAATATCACTCTAAAATATGTTTTAATACACCATTATTTTTATAAAATAAATAATTTTATTATTAAAAAATATATTATTTCACTTCCAGTTTTATATTAATATTTCTCCAAAAGAACTCTTCTTTGTAGTGTAAAAGAGTATTTTTTTTCTAAAGTATTACTCGATTATTTTATAAGAGTATATCCATTTTTTAAACACTTTTTTTATTCATAAATTTAATTGGGATTAATATTTTATAATATAATCTAAAATATTTTATTCAATGGTTTAGGATTATTTATTCTGTGGAAGTTCTATCTTGATATCGTTCACCATATCACTCTGAATGGTTAGTGTTTATGTTTACTCATTGAGGAATGTTTTTTAAATTTCATATGTTAGTTTAAATATGAATATATATTTTGATTATGCTTCTATCCTTTTATATGAGGAATTAATTGGACTTTGTATGTGATGGGTGGGGCCTGATATATCCCATCGATGCATCAGTAGGTCTAATGAGACAAACTAGCATGGGTTTTTACCCATAATGTATGCTGTCTTGGCCGACACCTTGAAAGTATGATTATGATGTTCAGCATTATCGATTCCCTAATTATGAATCTAGTAATAGATTTTTCATGTGATTATTCAACTAGTTGAATATCCATGGTAATATTTTATTATAAATCTATTTGTTTTTAATTCCTTCAATTTTATGCTCAATATTATTTTTTAATTGAATATGTACTTTTAATTATTCACCATGCTTTATATTTATGCTTCCTCAGTATTAATTACCCTTACTAAGAATCTATGATCACCTCTTTAATATATTTTATTTCTTCCGAGGATGAGAAGAGGTATATTATGAATGACTTTTAGGGAAAATCTAAGAGTTTTGGATGTTTCCAAAAAAAAAATTCAATGTTGTATTTAATTTCCAAATGTAATGTAAAAATTATATATGCATCTAGTTTTACATTTCTACTAGAATATTTGGTCCCTCGAGATTTCATTTATTAGAATCATATAAATTTAATTATTAAGGCATCAACTCTGGACTTCTGGGGTCGGGGTCTCTACATTGGATATCCCCTAGTTAACTATATGAAACTCCAGTTGATTGGACACATTAACTATTGATATAATAAGATCTCCTTGAAAAAAATCCCAAAACTTATTAAAAAAATACATTCAACTCTCTATGATCCCCATATAATAAGAACCAGCATTATCTTATAGCCCATGTAGCATCATCAACCCAGATATAAACCAGTGCTCCTTCCAAACATGGATCAAAATGATGGATACCTCATCCTTCTCTAAAAATTCCACTATTATTAAGTTTGAAAAAAAATCCCTTATACTTTTACAAAATATAGAAATGTGCCTCAAAGAGAATCTTCCTCAATGTTTTTTCATCATTAGCATACATACTTTGGTGATATTTTTGAATGTCCTTCTGAATATCATTATTTAGATCTTAATGTGTATGTCAACCTAAATCCATATCATTTAAAGAAAAAATATATAGGAAAAATATACCTAAAATATAGAATACTTACGATTAATTAATTAATTAATTAAGGTTAAACCTAATAATAAGTTTTATCCATTCAAATACAGGATTAGATAAAAATGATTCACGATTCTTTATGTGGTCTCAACCTTGAAATGATAACCACTTCACTTCTTAGGATGTGTAAAAAAATGTTTTGTCCAATTAATCACGGTGTCACAAAATACCCATGTCATAGGAGGTCTCCCTTATTTACCACAATTACTCTGCTAATATGAAAGATTAAACAAAATAATCCTTGTATTACCCACTTGTTCTATAACACACTGTAACATCCTAGATTGGGTTTCCACTCAACGGGTGCCCTGATCCCGGTTGGTCACTAGACCTCAAGCGCATTTCCCCAAACGCTAGAGGCTGCCGACTTGTAGAGAGGGCCCAGGTCTGATAGTGGGGAAACTATGCCCTCATTTGTCAAAGTGTAGTGTATCGAAATAAAATAAAAATCATACAACAACAATGGAAACAATAAACCATACACATTTATAATAAACAACTGTAGTAAAAGACAACCAACAGTTATGTAGATAATGACACAACAAGTCTCAAGTTCTAAGAAAATAGCCAGAACATGTTACACTACAATACAGTACAGTACAATATAGAGTACAAAAAAACAAAATAAAAGCACTAGTAGCATCATGAGCCTATGCCCAGTCCCATGCTCCCCTACTCCTCTACAGCAATCAAGTACCCGTATAGGGACCCTTGCCCTTATCCACACCTATAGAAACATAATCTGTTTGGGCCGATGACATAACCCAAATAGGGTGTGTGAAATAAATCCCAGTAGGCACCCACCAAAGGCTCATACCCAAATGTGTGAAAATATGCAACAACAGTGTGCAATAGTAAAATGAAATAAACTAAGCAGTACTCAAAAGTAACTAACATTACCAGTTATGTTGCCATTTTATTATTCATTTAATCATTCAATATAAGGAAAACCACCACAGTGAATTTTCTATGTAAACAGTCAGTCAATGTCCTCCGACACGCAAACCCTTACCCTCCGGTAATCAGAAACATAACCCGTAGGTAATTTCCCATAGGCATAACAAATATTTCCCTCAGGCATACAAAGTGTCACCCTCAGACACAGAGTCTATCGCCCACAGGCACGGAAGAAGTTTCCATCAGGATAAAAGATGCACTACCCTCAGGCTAAGTAAAACACGGCCCTCAGGCTAAATAAGTAACCAGGCCATGACCAACATGTAAACAAGCAATACACATGAAATTTCTCTCAAGGAAATACTATAATCATTATTATAAATTCATACCCTCAGGTATCTTGGACAAATGGATAAACAGAGGAACGCACCCCCGGGCTGGTCCTGGATCCATGCAGTGATCCCAAACAATAGTTTATTATCACACTTAATCACCTATACAATTATAGGTTTTTAAACAGGAAAGGCCTCAGCCACACAACACCCCAACATGGGTTCGTGGCACAAAATACACACAAACGCACAACAGGTGGAAATTAAACACCAAGCCACCTACCTTAAACACCCCTGAATGGTATACGCGAACGTTGCTTCCAGAAACTCCTAAGAACGACGTAGATCTGACGAAATAGAAAACCCATTCCAACACAAAAAACTTCCCTTAGATAATTAATTGGCAAGAACTATGCAAGGATAAGGTAGGGCTTACCCGTGCGGTTACAACGTGATTGACGGAAGCAAAATTAGATTCCTGGTGCTCGATCGGTTGATCCAAAATGATTCGGCAATCCTTATGTGCTCCTTCCCCTGGTTCTAAGACTTCCTTGTGAAAAGGGGAGTCTACTTCCCATTTAAGCGAAAAAACGAACTACATGGAGTGTACTATTGATTGCACGACGTGTACTTTTCTCATTTAACTGTTCCTATGGCGGCACCTCCAAACTGTTCATCTGTCGACATGAGTACACAGCGTGTACTCCTAAGTACATGGTGTTTACTGCCGCCCAGCTAGCTGCTGATTTCACCACCTTAATATTTCCCTACTGACGGACTAAACAATGTGTAAATACCCACTACATAGTGTGTAGTCGGTTTTTACACCCATCGTCGTCGACATGGCTACACACCCTGTGTACTCATCCCACACTGCCAAAGTACACAGTGTGTGGAAAAGTACACAGCGTGTAGTCCCAAAATTTAGGATTTTCCCCCATTTTCCTTATTTTCTCAGAAAAACATAAGGAAAAAAGGAAAGGAAGAAACCAATACCTCAGAAATAAGAACTGGGTTCTTAAAAACTTCCCCCCTTAAATAAATTCTTCCCTGAATTTCCCTTCCAAGGGTGGCGAAGATAAAGCTCAGAACAGCTCTGGCCACTGAGCACGTACGTCAGTCTCCCGCTCCCAGGTTTCATTCTGCACTCGGCCATGCTGTTATAGCCCCCATATGAGAGGAACTGACCGGCCTTGGAGAACCTTCGTGCTTCTATCAACAATACGAATCTGATGCTCCTCAAAGAACGCATCAATCTAAAGGTCATAATCCTCAGGCTAAAGGATGTGAGATTGGTCTGAATAATAGAGACGCAACTGAGACACATGGAAGATGTCGTGAAAGGCTCGGTACCTATGAGGTAATTGCAACCGATAGGAAACCAGCCCGACTCTCTCCAAAATCTCAAATGGCCCCACATACCTCATTGAAAGTTTACCATGTCTCCTGATCCGCTTGTGTCCCAACCTCAACGAAACACATAAAAAAACCTGATCCCCGACCACAAACCCCAAAGGTCATCTACGGCAATCAACATAATATTTCTGACGAGACTGCGTGGTAGACATCCGCTTCTGAATCAACTGGACCGTCTCAGAAGTCTCTTGCACGAGACGTGGTCCCAGTAAAGCTGACTCACCTGCCTCTAACCAGCACAAGGGTGATCGGCATGGCCTACCATATAATGTTGCATAAGGTTCCATCTCGACTGTCTCCTTAAAACTGTTATTATAGGCAAACTCGACTAGGGGTATGTGCTTCTCCCAAGAGCCCCCAAAGTCCAAGATGCATGCACACAGCATGTCATCAAGCACTTGTACTGTACACTCTGACTGGCTATCGGTCTGAGGGTGGTAAGTTGTGCTCAGAAGCACCTGTGTACCCAATGCCCTCTGAAAACTCTTCCAGAAAAGAGATATAAAATGGGAATCCCTATCTAAAATGATATAATGAGTAACCCCATGAAGATGAAAGATCTATCGGATATACAACGTTCTGACCTCATCAACACCGAAGGTCTCCTTGATCAGAAAAAAGTGAGCTACCTTTGTGAGTCTGTCCATAACAACCCACATGACATCATTACCTCGAGGTGACCTCAGTAACCCCATCACAAAGTCCATCGTGACATCATCCCATTTCCACTCCAGAATGGGTAATTATTGTAACAGTCCGGCTAGCCTCTGATGCTCCGCCTTAAGCTGCTGACATGTGGAACACCTCATAACAAAACAAGCTACATCTCTCTTCATACCCAGCCACCAGTACTGACGTCTCAAGTCATAGTACATATTGGTAACCCCGGGATGAACTTCCCAAGCTGAAGCCTAAAAATACCGCATCAACTCCTCATGTATATCCCTTGGAACCCACACTCAACCATGAAAATGCAGAATTTCATCATCGTATATTGTCCAATCAAGAGGAGGGTCCTCACTTGCCACCGAATCTTGTAGAACTAGGACTTCTAAATAAGATAGTTGTCTCATCCTCACTCTGTCCAGGAGGGTAGAAGTCACAGCTAAAGAAGGAAGATAGGTCTGCCCCTAACTTTTATGCACCTCCAAATGCATCTTAGAGAACAAAGCCATGAGCTGCCACTCACCACTATCCTCCTGCACTGACTGTATCTCAGTATTCTTGCTCAATGCAACAGCAACTGCATTACCTTTACCAAGTGTACAGGGAAGCTCAAAATTGATGGACTGAAGGTATTCTACCCACCTTCTCTATCTCAGATTCAATTCACTCTGAGTAAAGATATACTTGAGACTTTGTGGTTGGTGAAAACCACACAATTCTCTCCCAAGAGATAATTTCTCCAACAGTGCAATGCATGAACAACTACATCCAACTCGAGGTCATGCATCAGGTAATTTCTCTCATGTGGCCTCAACTGCCGAGACTCGTACGCAACAACTCGGTTACCCTGCATCAACACTGATTTCATCCCAATACCCGATGCATCATAGTAAATTGTATAGCTATTCCCTTTCTCTGGAAGTATCAGGACTGGTGATGATGTCAAATTTACTTTCTGGTCCTGAAAGGTTGTCTCGCAAGCTTCTGACCAAACGAACTTCACACCCTTCTTAGTCAGACCCATCAACGGTGATGCTAAGTGGGAGAAGTCTTGTATGAAGCGTCTGTAGTAACCAGCCAGCCCCATGAAAATTCATATCTCAAACACATTCTTAGGCTTCTCCCATGAAACTACTGCTCTCACCTTCTCGGGGTCTATGGCAACTCCTACCTTCGAAATGATATAACCCAGGAAGTGAATCGGGTCCATCCAAAAGTGGAACCCGGAGAGCTTAGCATATAGATGATGCTCTCTCAGTGTACTCAATATGATCTCAAGATGGGTGGCATGGTCATGTCGAGTGTGAGAGTACACCAAGATGTCGTCCACGAATACTAAAACAAAAGAATCCAAATAAGGATGGAACACACGATTAATCAGATCCATCAAAACTGATGGCGCGTTCTTGAGTCCGTACGGCATAACCAAGTACTCGTACAGAGCATACCTACTCTTGAAGGCTGTGAGAGTTATATCAGATGGTCTAACGCGCAACTGATGATATACGGATCTCAAGCAAATCTTCTAGAACACTCGTTCTCCCCTAAGTTGATCAAAAAGATCATCAATCCTTGACAAAGGATATCGGTTCATGACCAACAGCTGGTTCAGCTTCCGATAATCCACACAGAGTCTGAGGGTACTGTCCACCTTCTTAGGAAACAAGACTCGTGAACCCCAAGGAGAAGTACTGGGTCGAATGAAACCCTTTGCCTGTAACTCCTCTAACTGTCTCTTGAGCTCCTGAAACTCTGGTTTAGCCATCCTATAAGGAGGAATGGACACCGGCGCTGCTCCTGGAACAAGATCAATAGAGAAATCCACCTCTCGCTTCGGAGTTAGACCTAAAATTTGTCTGGGAAGACATCCCTGAAATAGTCAACTACTGGAGGGAAATCCGTGTGACAATTCCCCTATTCATTAGATATAAACTCGCAATCCGGGCTGTGACTCCACCTCGCACATGATGCTCTGGTCCACCTCGACTCGCCTGAACATCCCATTCACCCTTGTATAGAAGCTCTCTGCCCTCTGGTGATGTGAAACTCACCCTGCGATGATAACAATCTACAAAGGCTCATAAGGGAACTAACCAGTCCATCCCAAGAATGACGTCATAACCTGTCATCTCTAAGACATAGAGGTCCCAAAGAAAGTGACACCCACCAAACTCAAGGGAGCACTCTTTACACTGACACAGACACGTCATTCTCATACCCAATGGAGTGTCTAGCATCATAATAGAAGAAGAAGAAACACATAGCCCAAGGATATCCACAACGGGCACAGATATGAAACTATGTGTAGCACCTGTATCAAAAGTTACCGAAGATAAAATAGAAGATACTAGAATAGTACCTTTGATAGTAGAAGGTCTGGGATCCTACTCCTGCTAGATCTGTTGCACTGCATAACCCTTCCCAGTGTCGTGGCCCTGCGACACAGCCTAGCTACCTTGAGTTGTCCCGCCCTGCTGCCTCTGAGATCCTGGTGTCTATATACCACGACCACGACCACCATCACTGCCTGCGCGCCCTGACGTATTCTAGTTTCCAGACTGGTAAGAAGCTGTTGGTCCTGCTCCCGCACACAGAGTCTTCACCGAACCCCTCTCACTAGCCACTGGTAGAAACTCCCTGCAAAAGTGCTGAAGATGACCCATCTTGCCGCAAGCTCGTCACTCCACTAGATCACGTGGACACTGCGATATCTTGTGCCCTTCTTTACCACACTAGTAGCACCTAATCTGACCACCTGAAACATCCATATGGCCGGTACTGACACCCTGAGAGAAGTCCATCTGTATCTTCCTCTTGCCAGTAGAGATAGTACCAGAAACTGGTGATGAACCACCCTGGCCCACACCACTAGCTTCCCGTAGGTTCCTCTCTGTAATCAGTGCCTGGTTCACAATATCATGTACTAAAGGCAACCTGAAAACATTCACCAGTGCTCGGATGTCATATCGAAGACCATCCTCAAAGCGGCTAGCTCTCAACGTCTCATCACCCACTAGAACGGGTGAAAAATGCTGAAGCTCGGTAAAACGAGCAGAATAATAAATCACCGACATAACGACCTACTGTAGGTTCATGAACTCTCGAGCTCTATCTGCTCTCAGCATCTTTGGGAAGAAGAAATCCTAGAATACTGCCTAAAAATATTCCAACGCCATGTCCCCGGGATGCTCTGACTAGGTGGTAACATCCCACCACTTCTTGGCGGAATCACACAACATATAAGTCACGAGCTTGACCCTCCGCCTTGGAGGCGTCTCAAGATGCTCGAAAATAGTCTTCATGGAATCCAGCCAAGACTCCATAGCCTGTGGTCCGCCATCCCCTGTTAACGTAGGCGGATGCTGCTGCTAGAATATATGAGTCAGCTCAGCCATAGAAGGGGCATCTGGCGGTGCTCCCTGAAAGCTCTGCATGAACCACATAATTCCTTCACAGAACTACGCCTTCGTTCTTGTGTCCAGTATAACAGCTGGTGCCGCATCTGGCTCTGTTGGAGGATCCACTGGTAGTCCATGGCCCACCATCTCTGGAGTATAATCGTCGTCGCTCTCCTGGAGAACAAATTGTGGTAATCTCGATAGCATGCCACTAAAAGGTCAAACACACACCTTAGATCAAAATTACTACAGTTTGAAAAACGAGGGGACAAAAAAGGGAACAGGAGGAAGAAGGCAATTTATGATTTCCAAAACAAGACTACACGATGTGTATACTGACTACACGGTGTGTACCTGACTTCTCTTCCCCTGTCTGGGTTCTTCTACATGACTAAGTCACACGGCTCCCATTGAACAAAGCTACACAACATGTATATCATCTACATGGCGTGTATGGTGTAATTTTCCAACAACCCGTGTCGTATGTTACATGGCCGACTACTCGGATTGACACTACACGATGTGTTACACCAGCACACGGCGTGTACACCACCCCATTTCCCTGCCACATGGCTAAGTCCACACGTTCTATCCTCGAATGAGACTACCCGGCATGTCCCATAGGTTCACGGCATGTACTAGACGAGCTTCGCCGATCTGTGTTGTTAGTTACACAGCCAGATACATGTATCACATTACACGGTGTGTCCCATACACACACAGCGTGTACAAAAATGGATAACATTGACCTGTGTTGTTAGTTACACGGTCGGTTCCCTAGGTCAGACGACACGATGTGTTCCATAGTGGACACGGCATGTATGTTGTAAGGTCACCTTCGTCCGTGTTGTTAGTTACACGGGAGGACTCCGGGTCAATACTACATGGCGTGTACATCCGGTACATGGCATTTTCACCCCAAGCCTTTCCCTTCCCTGTGTCCCTGCCCACACGGTCTATGACACGGGAAGAGACTACACGACGTGTACTTAGGGTACACGACATGTACTAAAAATTTTTTCTTTTCTTCCTGAATAGAAGAAAACACATGGCGTGTGTCCGAGGAACTACACGGCGTCTATACTGGGTTCATTGGACAGTAAGCCTATAAAACTACTCTGGGACCCAGAAAATACTGAAAAACAACACATAAGTGCCAAATTCCGATCTGTGAGGGGCCATACTCCCCACGAATCAAAGTTTTTCATCTTATATGTGTTATAACAAAATAAACAGTCAATGATATACCAAATTCCGATCAATGAGGGACCATACTTCCCAAAAACCATAGTTTGGTATCCATTTTATTAATAGGATCACACAAAAATACCGTATCACATAGAAGGTATTTATCAAAGCAGCTATCACAACAACATGCTTCTCTAGAACAATAACTATCACAACATCATGAAATTTCTAATGCCCCTACTTGGCGAGGAAACTATGCATGGCATGTGATTCCTAGCATGTGCCTAAATGATGCATGAGATGGCATACCCTCATGTCATCGGGTTACAATTGAATAGAACAAATGGATAAAATATAACATCACAATCACAAGTGCGTCACCCATTGGTGAAAATCAAATCAACTGTAAAATTTGCAAAATCGAAAAAATGTCAAAAATACGAGGTAGACAGGATTTTCACTATACACGGGTTAGTTATGCCCGGGAACAGCTTATTACCAACTATTGTTCCTGGCCTATCCCTGACTAAGGCTACAAATAGTATGTCAAAGAAAATAACTCCTCTGATACCACTTTGTAACGCCCCAGATCTGGGTGCCACTCAACAGGTGCCCCGAACCCGGTTGGTCACTAGACCTCAAGAGCATTTCCCCAAACGCCAGAGGCTGCCGACTATCAGCGAGGGCCCAGGTCTGATTGTGGGGAAACTATGCCCTCATTTGTCAAAGTGTAGCACAGAAAAATAAAATAAAAAGCATACAACAAAAACGGAAGCAATAAACCATAGACATTTATAATATACATCTGTAGTAAAAGACAACCAAGAGTTATGTAGATAATGAGGCAACATGTCTCAAGTTCTAAGAAAACATCCAGAACATGTTACAGTACAATACAGTACAATACAATACAGAGTACAAAAAAACAAAACAAAACCATTGGTAGAATCACAAGCCTAAGCATGGTCCCATGCTCCCCTGCTCCTCAGAAGCAATCAAGTACCTATATAGGGACCCATGCCCTTATCCACACCTGTAGAAACATAATCTGTTTGGGATGAAGACATGACCCAAACAGGGTGTGAGAAATAAATCCTAGTAGGCACCCACCAAAGGGTCATTCCCAACTGTGTGAAAATATGCAAAAACAGTGTGCAGTAGTAAAATGTAACAAACTAAGCAGTACTCAAAAGTAACTAACTTTACCAGTTATATTGACATTTTATTATTCATTTAATCATTCAATATAAATAAAACCACCACATTGAATTTTCTATGTAAACAGTCAGTAAATGTCCTCAAACACGCAATCCCTTACCCTCAGGTAATCAGAGACGTAACCCGCAGGTAATTTCCCAGAGGCATAATAGATATTGCCCTCATGCGTACAAAGTGTCGCCCTCAGGCACAGAGTCTATCACCCTCATACACTGAAGAAGTTCCCCTAATGCTAAAAGATGCATTGTCCTCAGGCTAAGTAAAACACTTCCCTCAGGCTAAATAAGTAATCGGGCCATGCCCTACATGTAAAAAAGAAATACACATGAAATTAATCTCAAGGAAATACTATAATCCTTATTATAAATGCATGACCTCGGGTATCCTAGACAAATGGCTAAACAGAGGAACGCACCCCCGGGGTGGTCCTGGATCCAAGCAGTAATCCCAAACAATATTTTATTATCACATTTATTCACCTATACAATTCTAGGTATTTAAACAGCCAAGGCCTCATCCGCACGACACCCCCAACATGGGTTCGTGGCACAAAATACACACAAATGCACAACAGTTGGAAATTAAACACCAAGCCACCTACCTTAAACACCCCTGAACGGTATACACGAACATCGCTTCCAGAAACGCCCAAGAACGACGTAGATCTGATGAAGAAGAAAACCCTTTAAAACACAAATAACTTCCCTTAGAGGAAAAATTGGAAAGAACTATGCAAGGAGAAGTGTGGGCTTACCCATGCCGTTCCAACATGATTGACAGAAGTGGAATCGGATTCCCGGTGCTCGATCGGTTGAACCACAATGATTCGGCCGTCCTCCTGAGATCCTTCCCTCGGTTCTATGCCTTCCCTGTGAACAGGGGAGGCTATTGCCCATATAAGAGAAAAAACAAACTACACGGTATGTACTATTGACTAAACAACGTGTAATTTTCTCATTTAACTATTCCTCTGGAGGCACCACCAAACTGTCCATCCGTCTACATGAGTACAAAATGTGTACTCTTGAGTAAACGGCGTGTACTGCTGCCCAACTGGCGGCTGCTTTCACCGCCTTACTGTTTCCCTGCCGACTGACTACACGGCATGTAAATACCTACTACACAACTTGTAGTCGGTTTTTACACCCTTCATCGCCGACATGGATACACACCCAGTGTACTCATCCCACACGGCCAAAGTACACAACGTGTGGAAAAATACACGGCGTGTAGTCCCAAAACTTAGGATTTTTCCCCATTTAGCTTATTTTCTCAAAAACACTTAAGGAAAAGAGAAAGGAAGAAACTTGTACCTCAAAAAAAAAGAACTGGGTTCTTACACACACAATGAGTTAAATAATCATTATGCCCAATATAATATTCCTCACACATCACTAAGTTAAAACAAATAGAGATATAATATTGAAATACTATTATTTAAAAGTTATGATATAACTTATTTGTAAAATTAGTGGGTATAAATAGTATTAACTACCATATTAAATATATTTTAAGGCCCTACAAATTATAAATTTATTTATAAATTCTCAATAAATAAAAAATATGCTTTTATAAATATATTTTATTCTTCAAATAATATGATTCCTTCAAAAAAATTATTTCTTTTTGTGATAAAATATTATTATTTAATATAAAAATATATATAAATATTATTTTATCAAATTATAATCATTTTTTTAAATTATTATATATATATATTTACTTAGGGTGACTGTTTTTGATTCTTCAAAATATATTGACCCCTCGGGGAATAGTGAAAAATAATTTTTTTTGTACAACAATCATTTCATTCCAGAAATTAAATAATTTAAAATTACCATTATTTATTTAATTATATTTAAAAGTAAATAATTATTATTTTTGAAAATTAATAATATTAATTTTTTTTAAAAATATCTATTCTAGATTTTAGTATAAGACTATATTTAGACTAAAATACACATTTTTATGAAAATAGTTTTAGGGTGCATAATGTTTCTCCATTCTAACTAATTAAAATAAACCATAATTTTGAATTATTTAAATAAAAAGTATAGATTATATATCTATAAATTTAATTTTAAATTCATTTTCTTATTATTACTTTTTATATAGATATTATTAGAACATCTTATGCTTGAAAAAAAGTATTTATTGACAACCCATTTTTTGATACTTCTGGGGGATTTATTTTAAATTAAATTTTAAAAATTATATTAATTTAATTTAATAAAATGGATTAAATTCTTTAAAACATAATATTTAATATTTTATTTTATGTTCAAATTATTTTTTCTCATAATAAATAGTAAAAATTGTAAAAAAATATTTACTATGGTAAAGTAATTAATAGTGTAAAAGTGAGTAAACATTGCGGTAAAAATAATAACATGTTTATAAAATATGTAATTTTAAATGTTAGAGGTATTTCTCAGAATTTTATCTCATGTACTATTTTATTTGATAATTTTTAGGCACTTTTCTTGAGAGTGGATTCCCATTATTGAATAGTTTTGGGTATTTACAAGAATGTCACTCCTCCTCCATTATAAAAGGAAACCCTATCATTTTATTATCAGACATTAAAAAAATTGGTTCAAAAAATGAACACCCAAAAAACTTACTTACTTCCGTCCACTCGTCCTATAATCCTTTTCTTGATCAAAAATTCAATAATTCTAAAGATGTGGTCTAATGAAGAGGTAACATTTTTAACAAATAATATTTTTTTTACATCATGTTACATCTCCTTAAAATTGTACTTAGTTGGGATCATATAGCAACCAATGTAGCTCTCATATACTTTTATATTAATATGTTAATTAAATAAAAAAATTTCATCTCCTCTTCCATAAAATGGGAAGTGAAACAATCGTTCATGGGTATAACAGACTACCAACTCACAAAATAATGTAATTCACCTTCCATCATCACCTCTAATGGACATTAATAATGATATTATTAATTTTTATAAATTAAATTCATGGTATATTAAGAATTTTTTAAAATTAAAATATCATACACCAACTTACCTTATTATCCATCAAAAAATGATAACTGCAATCGTGTGTACAACATACTACAGCCTCACAAAGTGATGTTAAACATTTGTTTATTACCACATCAAATGATTGGTTTATTTGACTATATATAATGAAATAATTTGATATTATGGTATAATGATAATTAATTAAATATAAAATAACACTTACCTTTTTTGATCATGACAGTTAGAAAATTGAATCATTACACATGTGTACATATGGCCTATCATCTTCATGATTGTAATGTACATCATTTTTTATAAAAATGTTACATTGTTGGTTTTAAAATTATAATTAATAAAAAAAATATTTTAATTATTTCATTATTATTATTCATGATATTGTGTGATAATTCACCCTTAAAAAATGGTCCAAACATAGATTCTATTTTGAATGTATGGGCTTAGCATCTTCGAAACACACAACATGGGCATAAATGACTACTTAATTAAATTTTATAAGAATTAATGATTTAAAATTTTTAAATATATGGTATTAGACTAAGAAAATTTTATTAATGAAAAAATTATTATTATAACTTTATTATACATGAGATAAAATACAATTATAAGATATTCAGGACTGGAGGTAATGGTTTCCATCTCAAAATTTCTTTCTTTGAGACGCACCTTTTATAACCCGAATTTCTTTTATATGCTTTATACAATGACATGTTTCAAATTAAATCTTTAATAATATAGAATTTAGGGTATTTTATGTTACACTTCACTTTCTTTATTCATGGGGGTAATGATTCAAAATTTACCAAAGCGGTGAGTGTTTTTTTTCAAAATAATTTTAAATGGGATTCTTTATACTTGAATTTAAAGTGAAAGATATTATTTAATAATGGTAACCTAAAAGGCATTAATTTTATTATCTAAAGTTTTTTAGAAAATTACCATGTAATAATACCATTTTCAACACTTATATATATAAAATGATTGAGAAAATATTTTTATGTAAATCTGTCTTCATTTCACTCTTTGGTCGAAAGTTTTTTTAATTCCAAATCCATGTTATATATAATTATTTTAAATAATGTTTTCAATATTATACAATTATTTATTAAGGAAATTTGTATCCATTTTTTCTTTATTTTTTTTAAATTTAATTTTTTTATCATTTTTTGAATGGTGATTTTTTTCTATTATTACAAAATTTGAAATGAATTTTTATTAAAATTATAAAGCATGTACATAATTAACATCCATAAAAACAATTATTTTATTTTAATCATACTTTATATGATTCAAAATATTTTTATAATAAATAAAATCTAAAATAAATTGTGATTTTTAAATTTACCAAAAGTTATTTTGAATGTGTAAGGGTTATTTTCCTCAAGAATGATTTATGAAATATTTTTAATAGAATATATATTCATGAATGACAAAAACCTTTAATCATGAAGAATGATTATAAAATAATTATATATTTCACTTATATACATGCCTTATTCACACTTAATTCCATTTATGTGTTATTACATTCCTTATGTTCATTTCTCAATTTCCTTCTTTAAAAAACATATTTTTACTATGTAATTAAAAAAGACTATACATACAATTTATTTCCATGTGTAGTCATTATGTAATTACTTTAGATTTAATTAATTTTGTTTCCTACATATGCATGTACTTTAAACTAATGTGAACAATGGGCCCTGAATTATTTTTCCCTCAAATAAATTGTTTAATGGTTTAGTCTCAAGATACGTCATATATGGGATTAGTGAATAAAGATAATCCATTATGTTAGTATTTACACAATGTGATGTTATCATGATAGTTAAACTTGACTATTATTGTTTTCATTTAATATGTTAAATAAAATTTATTATTATTTCATTATCATATTATACCATTTTATTTATGTTATGATCCCATTTGATTACTCATGATTCTTCTCTTTCATGATATCATGTCATACATTGAACTCAAAAATTACGTTTCCTTATAATATGTTTTCCACTAGTTGGATTTTTATCTACTATTTTTTCCTATGAATTATTCAGGATATTATATATAGTTTAGAAGTTTGAGAAGAATTATAATCACATTACTAATAATAAAATAATAAAATATTTTTATTTTTATTTTTAAAAAGTATGAACCTAGTTATCCAAATACACTAGGACTCATGTTATTAGGATTGTATTTAATGAGTGTTTAGGTTAAAATCATATAATAAAATGTGTAAAAGGAGTATATTTCTATAGTTTGTCTCAGATAAAAGGAGTAGTTATCCTTTAAAAAACTGGATGTGAAATATTTATTGAGAACACTTGGGATAAGTCTAATGAAAGTTATAAGTACACCAAAATTTCAAGGAATATTGTGGAATCATATAAAAATTGGTATTCAATAAAATAAATCCATGTCTTGATATTAGAAGAAGACGTGGCTCTCGAATAGATGTACATATGGTTAATAAACTCAAATATGTAACATTGAGATAGACTCCTTCACTCATGCTACAAAAAATGGGCATTACTATACTCATAAAATGATAATCCTAGAGGAATTATAATTTTATCCATATAGGATTATAAATTTCCCCTTTTCTATGATAAATAATTCACATCTAGTTTCTAATATTTGATTTAGTAAGTGATGGGAAATAAGGGAATGAGTTTCAATGAGCAATTTGATGGGGAATGTAATGATTTACCTAATGATATTACTAGCCTAGTTGGAAAGGGAGTTAAATATATTTTGATACTAAAAAACGAGTTATCTCAGATTAGGATTAATAATTAAAATATATATTAATTTCAAAACTCAAATATGAAGAGATGTAAGGTGTCTCATAAATTCTCAAGTGATAAAGATGATAAATAAAAGAACATTAAATTTTTATCATTTCAAACGATTTAAAGAGGAACTATGGAAAATTTCATAATGGAATTGGAATATTCAATATGCATGGAAAAGGAGGTTAAAATGAAGCTAATTTCTAATGAAAATAGAGAGTCTGGATAACTGGATGCATGGAAATAAAGTTCAACATAAGGCACCACTAAGAGTTCATTTTCATAGATGTTGGGAACTTTTTTATTATAAATATAAATTCTCTAATACAATAATTAATCCCTAAGGGCCTGTATTGTGTAAATTATTTATGTGGAAGTGGTTTTTATAATTTTAGATCCATAATAGCGACATATTTTTAGTAATGGGATTATTATTTTGAGAATCATGAAACAAATATGTATTGTTTTCCAAAATCATTTCATTAAAGAATATAGTGAATGGTACTAGTGAAATTGAAATTTAATTTTGTGGTATGGTTATATTTAATTGAAAAAAGATGATTGAGGGAAGAAAAATATGATGGTTATATTTGATTCAGGGAATATTCAATATGCATGGAAAATGAGGTTAAAATGAATCTAATTTCTAAAGAAAATAGAGAGTCTGGATAACTGGATGCATGGAAATAAAGTTCATCATAAGGCACCACTAAGAGTTCATTTTCATATATGTTGGGAGCATTTTCCTTATAAATATAAATTCTCTAATACAAGAATTAATCCCTAAGGGCCTGTATTGTGTTAATTATTTAGGTGGAAGTGGTTTTTATAATTTTAGAGCCATAATATCGACATATTTTTAGTAATGGGATTATTATTTTGAGAATCATGAAACATATATGTATTATTTTCCAAAATCATTTCATTAAAGAATATAGTGAATGGTACTAGTGAAATTGAAATTTAATTTTGTGGTATGGTTATATTTAATTGAAAAAAGATGATTGAGGGAAGAAAAATATGATGTGTGTGTGATTTTGAGATAATTATTTTCAATCATGATTTTTTGATTTTGTGGAAAAATATGTTTTATAGAAGAAATTATTTGTAATAAAATAATATGGTAATTAATGTCATTTTTATTACGTTTTTCATATATTTTATAATTTTTAAGGATCTTTATAAATATTGTTTTAAAAAAAATAAAACAAAAATGATGAGAGTAATCCCAATATATCTGATAAGTCTTCATTGATTAAACCCACAAATAGAAGTCAAAAATTGGTGTAGCACCTAGAACAATCGTACATAGTGTACTAGTGAGTATGAAGTTATTTTTTCATAATCATTTTGATGGAATAATATTATGTTAATTTTTGGAAATATATTATAGGATACAATATTTTTGATTTTTTAGGATTTTAGGTGATTCATGATATTTTATGGAAAATTTTATTTGGTTAAGACATGTATAATGTTTAGGTTTAAGGTAATCAGTTATTTTTGAAGTGTGGTAGTATGTTTTAGGGTATGTAATGTGAAGGGTATGAGATAAAATTTTTGTAAAAAACATCTTTCATGTTGAGGTTATCAATGTTATTTTAGATATATGGTTTTTTAAAGAATGGCTTATGTTAAACCACTGGTTTTGCGGTTTAATTTTTCAGTTTAATATATTCATATTCACTTTGGATATTGTTTAAAATTAAGCTAAACATTTCAAATTTAATAAAAATAATACGAATATACTGTTACTCTTTTACGGGTATTCTAATCCATTAAAATATAATTTAATTATTTCAAACATAAAAAATTAATTGATATTTATTCCAAAAGTAAGGGGTGAAGTAGAAATTGATCGAATAGCAGAAAAAGGATAAAAATATCTTTTAAAAATAAAAATAAATCAGGAAATTTTATTTTTTGGTGTTTTATATTGTGATATTAAATGAATCTCCAAAATTTAGGATGAGTATTGTGAAACAAAAAAATCCCATTACCTTTATATCTTTTGAATCGATTTCTTTTTAGCTCATTTCATATTTATGGTTTTTGTGTTGTCAACTTTCACTTGATAATTCACTTTATTAGGATAAATGATCTCTATCACAGTCCATAAATATTTGTTCTTTTTTTCTGTATATATATTTTCACTTCCCACTAATGTTCTAATACATGGAAACGTACTCATGTGTTATTTCAGATGACCATTATATTTCTTTTTCCTGCTTGTAAGAAGATGTTTTATTAAATCATCATTTAATGTGGGTTTTCCAAAAAGTAATTTTTAAATGTAAAACCCATGATTAAATTTAAAAGGATTAAATTTTTGGGGAAAAATTTATTTAATGGGGTAAAATTCCAAACCCTGATAATATAAAATAACATTATTCTTCATATTTTAATCAACGTGCAATGTTGAATTTAAATGAACCCTAACTTAGTATAAAAATATTATATTTTAAACGTGACTAATATAACACAGCTATTAAATTTATGGGTATGAATCTTATTTAATTCATTATGAAATATATATACATATATATATATATATAAAGTTCCTGGTCAATATAAATTAATTTTCAATTTTTTAATAAATTAACACTAAACATTAATAAAGATATATTATTTAACAAAAATATGTTTCCATTATTAATGTTTTTCCTTCCTTTTTGTGAGAAAATGTTTTAATTTATTATCCAAAATTTTATAAATTTTATTTTGGAGAATTAATAAATTGAAATCGTCATATCAATATTTTATTACTGTTAAATTGTTTTATTTTTTTCGAAAATATTGATTTCTTTAGTGAATAGTGAAAAATACCAAATTCTAAAAATTTTCCATTTGTTTTAATAAATTTAACTATTTTAAAATCCTTTTTTTATTTTAATTTTTTATATTAACTAATTTATTATATAATTATAATTAACACAATTAACTAAATTTAAATCACCAGTATACTGGATTTTACTGTATAATTATTTCAGTCAAAACACATTATTTTGAAAAATATTTTAAAGTGCATAATGTTTCTCAAATTTAAGTAAATAAAATAACACATAATAAAGAATGATTTTAATTTAAATTACATTATATATATCTTTAAATATTAATTGAAACTATTTTATTTATGATTACTTGTCACATAGTTATCATAATATCATCTTATGCTTGAAAAATTCATTTCTTAAAAACTCATTTTTTGATACATCTACACGTTTTATTTTAAATTAAATTCTTATGATTATGTGAAATTAATTTTATAAAATGATTTGTATTTTTGGACTCATTCTAATTAATATTATATAATAATTTAAAATTAATGCTTTTTCATGATGGATAATAAAAATAGTAAAAAATAGTTAATTTGGTAAAAAAATTAAAGGGTAAAAGTGAGTAACCCAAGAGTTAAAGAGGTTAAAATGTTTAAAAAATATTTTCTTATTAATGTTAGAAGTGTGGGTTATACTTATATCATCATAAATAATTTTTTCTTAATTTTTTATCACTTTTCATGTGAGTGAATTTAAATTATTGAAAAGCTTTTTTGTATTTAAAAGAATATCACTCCCCTCTTATAAAAGGTCCCCCCATATATTGTCCTTTAAAAACATCCAAAACACATTTTTTCATATAATACTTACCCAAATAAATTCTTTAGTTCATGAAAATCTTCTTAAAATCATTGTTTTGATCAGAAAGATAATCTAGTATTGCATTAGGTATAATCCAAAAGAGGCGGTGCAATGAAAAAGTGATGTTCCCAACCAAGCATATTTTATTTAGTTCTTCTTACACCTCATTAAAATATTACTAAATAATAGTAATATAAATACATTAGTTTCTCTAATATACTAATATTTTTTTACATTAATGTAATGACATATTTTCATCACCACTTCCATCAAAGGGGAATCAAATGCATTATTCATGTGTTTGGTGGACTATTGCCTTACGAAGCGATGTAATTACCTTTTCATCATCACCTCTCATGACTATTCATAATGATGGTTTTAATGTTTATATATATTATCCATGAAATATTAATCACTCTTAAAATTTAATATATCATAAACCATCTTACATTACCATCTATATAAAAATGATTACGTCGTTCATGTGTATAGTGGACTACAACCAAGAGAAGAAATGTGAATAATTTTTTTATTACCACATCATATAGAAGGTAAATATAACTATAAATAAATTAATAATTTTATATTTATGATATAATTATAATTATTTATATTAAATAATTTCATTCCATCATGATTTTTTAAAAATGGAATCACTAATAATGTGTATGCACAACCTACCATCTCCATATTTATAACATTCTTCATTTTTCCTAAACTAATGCCATTTTGAAATAATGAACTGGGAATCCTCAAAACATATTATGTGAACCTAAATGACTACTTAATTAGTAATGAAATTAGAATAAATAAAGTAAATATTATATTTAAATGGGATTAAACCTAGATAATTTTCTAAACAAAAATAACAATTGATTTTTTTATTATATAGGATATACAATACATACATGACAAAGCCTCGACTCAAGGTAAGGCTTTCCATCTCAAAACATCTTTCTTTGAGACACAAGTTCTTTTATACACATAATATGTTTTATATGGTATTTTAATTACCCTATATATATTATATCATGAATCATCAATACATAATTTTATTTTAATATAAGATTCACTTACTCCATTCATGGGGGCTAGGATTCAAAATTTAAAAAATATTTAAGGGTTTATGATTCAAAATGATATTAATCGGGATAGATTATGATTGAATTACCTTTGAGGTAAATTATTTGGTCATTACCTAATAACCCCCTTATTTTTTATTGTCCTATGTTTATTTATTAAATTTTCACAAAATATTACCAGTTTTCTCACATAGGCACTTAGAATGATTGAGAAATTGTTTTTATGGAAAATGGCATCATTTATCTCTTTGGTTGAAAATATTTATCCTTCCAAATATATGTTTTCTAAATAAATAAAATATTTATAATATTATACTCTAAAATATTAATAAAATTTTAAACAATGATTTAACTTAATAAATTGTTGTAAAAGGATTATTCGCATTGTTTTCTGAATAATACACTTTTTTAATTATCTTAAAAATGTGTATAGAATGTTTTTTAACATATATGGAATTTATAGATAAACATATTCTGATAATATTTTTTTTATTTTAATATTAATTTATACTTTTCCAAGGATATTTTCAAATAAATGTATTTTTATAATATTTTATGAATTTTTGTTTTCCCAAAAGTGATTTTCAAAGTGGAATATTTATTTTCCTCAAGAATGTTTTTTATCCTTTTAAATTTATTTTTATTCAAAAAAGAAAATATACTTAAATGTTATGGGATTTTTTTAAAATAATTGTATATGTAACACACATATATACCATTCTCACTCTCCCATACTTTGATGGTGTAATGACTTTGTTTTGTTCATTTCTCAATTTAATTATTTAAGAAACCACTTTTGATTTTCTTATTAGAAAATATTATGGAACCCATTTCTTTCAATTGGTAATTTTTATGTAATTCCTTATGATTTATTTACTTTTGTTGCGTACATATTCATATACATGAAATTAATGTTATGGGTGTGAATGAAAGTATATATCCCTCCAATACATTTAGTAATATTTCTTTCGCATGATACATAATATATGGGATTATGGATTTGACCAAATCCATTATCTGAATTTTTACATCATATGATGTTGTCACAATAGTTATCCTTGACATATAATTACATTAAATTTTATGTCACAACAACATTTTTTATGATTCCAAGATCTTATGATATCATGTTCTTTATGTTAGGATCCTTTATTATTACTCATGTTCATTATATTTTATGATACCATTTTATAACTTGGACCAACCAATTTATGCCTATTTATCATATTTATTTACTTATTGTTATTTTTAGATCACCCATTTTATATATGCACTCCCTAAGTTATCCCATGTAGTCTAGGATCTCTAAAGGATTTAGGATCCCATTATGTAGAGTAAAATACCTTTTTAATATATTTTTAGTATTCTTTTGATGTATTATCAACCTTGTCTCTAAAATAAACTAGTTCTCATAAAATTTGGTTTGTAAATAATGAATGTTTATGTTAAAAATCAATTATTTATATTTTTTAAAGTCTTGGTTAACTATAAGTTCCATCCTCCAAACTTCATATTACTCATCAATGTAAACCATTTAATCAACTCTATCACAAACGCCTCCCCTCTCCCCCAAAGTTATCCCTCCTAGGATGAAAATTAGAGAAGGGTGATAATGATACATAAATCATGCTCCTCTAACAGGCAATGGGATAGGGACAAACATCGATGGTATATCATGCACACAAAAGACATGAATTACCATATTAGAAGATAATGAGGAAATTTATGTAAAATAAATCCACCATAAAAATACACATTAATATAAAAGTAAATATCCCAATTGCATGCTTGTGATTTCATAAAAATTTAATCAAAAATAAAATATCTAATGATAATATCAAATAGAGACCACAAAAACCTAAAAAATACCCTAAATAACCCATAAAATAGTAAAGAATTTATTTATCACTAAGTAGATAATACAAAAAAATAGTATATTTATATATATATATGTAGCGTCAATATAACATGCATACTTATTTGGATCCTCCTCAGATACTCTAATGTAAATGAAAAAGAATTTATACTAAAGCTTAGTGAACAAAAAATAAATTTATCTAATCACGTTATATTATAATTTAAGTTCATATCCACACTATGGGTCTCTCCCCATATACAAGAGACAAGTGATCGTATAATATAATATCAAAATAAGGTACCTCGCTACCACTTCCCAATAATTTTCCACTCTTCCCCAACATTGCACATCTTAATCCATCTATCTCCAAAAGTAAGAAAATCTAATGACCCTAGGGAAAGTGTGTTATATCCTGAACCATGTCAGTTACATCTCCATGTTTTGACCGATTAGTTCTATGGATACATAATAGATCATATTTTGAGTATTACACATCAAGTAAACATTCCCCATACAAAAAAACCTATAATAATCTATATGATACTATGTCAGATGATACATGTGTGTGAAATAAATTCAGTCCATTACATCCCTATAAAAACATATATCAGAAGGTAACCACCATTTATATTATAACATAAAACTTCCAAGATAAGAGTACTTGTAATTATGGGGTGATCTACAATTCATTCCTCACAAACATCGATGATGGGGAAGACACCCTCCTAGAGACCACTTGGTCCTAGTATCCCTATTGACATGGGGGAGGTAGATTATGAAATCATATAACATACAATATAAATATAGCAGATTAACTCTCTATTGGAATGAACATATTTTTAGTCCCAATTATATCTATCAACTATTAGAAACCTAGATTCCACTACTAACGACAATGTATCTTACAAGTAAAAATTCATTTAACGAATCTTTAATTTATTACTTGAATAAATATTTTCACATTTAATTAATTAATCCAATAAACCATTATCATTTCTTTATAATTAATTTAATTATATCATTAACTAATTCCCATTCCCTCTAGAAAGTAACAAACATATCCCATGGTTCCACAAGATTATCATCAATTAAATTCCAACAAGTCTTTTACCTCACACATTAAAACTATTATTATTCATTATCATTCTATATTTAAGGGTACTATAGGAATCATTATATGCTACTATAAAAAAGATTCATAAACAATGCCCAACCTACTACCTCAAGTAGGTGGGAAAGGAGTAAAATTGAATAAGAAACATGGCCATTCATCCATTATCAAAATTCACAAATAATCAACAATCCTAAAATTCATCATGAAAAATAGAAATCCTAGCTTCAAGATATTCTGTCAGTCATTGTGTAATCCTAAAATCAACAAGCATATCACCATGTATCCTACCATCGTAACCATCACTTTCTTCCCTTAACACGGGCCTCCAACCCATGTCTCATAAAAATGTCATCCCTTCATTCATGTAACATGTTGCATAGTAGGGATCATATATAGAATAATCAAACAAGGAAGAAAGTAATTGGAAACTAGATTCAATAGGGAATCTAGGGTATAATAACCAATGCATCCATAAATAAGATTCATATTGGATCACATAACCCTAAAAATGTTTCTAAAACAAAAAAGTTTATTCATTACAATTTCTTAATAAAATACTCATTTATTACAAGTTTCAACCATATGTAACCTAAGTAAATATCTATTAAATTCTATAAATTAGTTAAATCTGATTTGAAGAATAACCTAAAGTATCAACATACAAAAGATAATAGAATTTAAATTAAAACATTCATCTTCATTATTTCATCATCATGAAAAACATATTCTTTTTCATAAGTAAATTACATTATCATAACAAAGAACTATTTTATTTAACATTCATCATGAATTAAATTTACACCGACCACATCAAAAGAATTTTTTTATTTAAACCTGCCTCTTAAATTCTATAGAAAACATTACTAACTTTTCTTTATTTACAAAATTTAATCTTATCATGAATGATAAACCATATAATAGGGAAACTTAAAAAACCCTATATAACATAGATAACATAGTATCTATAAAAATAATGGTAAAATAATTATCATCATGTAATGAATTGTGATAATTGAAACTATAAACCAAATCACATTAAGTAATATACTTTAATCTTTATTATGTTCAATTTAATTTTCACTCAAGATATTATATATTATAACAGTATCATTTCATATTTAATTATAGGAGATCCAATGAATCACCTACATTGATTAGATGTTCATCATCCTTCCAACAAGAATGGATGAATGAGGTCAACCACCATTAGAATAAACCACAAAAATTTAATGGAATTATAAGTAGAACCTAGAATCCCCAAAAAAAATTCAAAACATTCTATTACAATGACCAAATTAGGGCCTCCCATCACAAGATAATAAAAAACTTGAAATAGAGAAAAAGTAAGTGTACCTCATCCCAGAACCTTTCGATTATCCATGAACCAAGGTTTAGAACCCACAAGAGATAATAAAGAGTGATCTAGGTAGTTTGAAAGATCTATTACCAATATGAAGTTTCTGTTGATAGATATCTAATTAGAGAGGTCACCCGATGAAGCCTTAGGGTTTTCTAGATGCATCTAAAAGTCGATGGAATTTGATAGAAGTACCAAGAAAGGGTGATAGATCTAAAAAACGAATTAAAATGAATTAAACATCATCCATTAACTACTAAAATATTTTCACATTGGTTTAGTTTTAGATCCACAGTGACCAGAAGCCATTTTAAAGCAATACTAAACTCTACCATAACATAACCATGGTAATGGTAGTTCCGGAGCTTGCCAGCTTGACACAACATTCCTTAAACCATGTTTAAAAAAAATTATTATAACTCTAGTACATATTCCAAAATAATAAGATATTATATTCCTAGTAAATCTATTTTATACATGAGAAAACTCATGTCACCATGACCCATGATGCATCGTCACTAGCTATTTTGAGTTGGCCATTTTAGAAAACAACACACACAGGAAACAAAAAATCATCCAAAAATTTCTTAAAAATTCATTTTCTCCCTCAATTAACAATTCACCACAAAACCAACCAGCATTCCTCTATAATTTCTTCCACCACATTGAAAAATATGGTGTGGTGACCCTAGAATATCCAAAACCCCTTTAAATCCTTTGAGACACCTCCAAAGTAGTTATTACAAAAACCTAAACATATATTTTTTATAATAGAAATTACTTCCATTATATTATAGTGATTATGATATATTTTTAGGTGGTATAAGAACAAATAAACAAGATGAATTTAGTTATGACTTATACATCATATAGGATATCTTCCATTGAAATAGACATTAAGACTTCTAGGATTGGACTTTTATTGAGACTAGAACAACCAATAATTGGATAAGGGGTTTGCAAGGTAGTTTGAATATGTATTAGTTGATCTATGGAAAATTTGGGTATGTGTATCTGTAAGGTGTGGAGTTGTCTATTTATAAATAAAATAAGTGAAACATTTACAAATATGAAAAAAAATAAAAAAAATTATATCTCTTCTTTAGTGTCTATAGTTTAGTAAAATTTAGAATTTAGAAATAGTAATGTCATTAAATTTTTATCCAATCACATTTTGATGTAATTTAGAGATATTTTAAGCCTTATCACTTAGTTTAGACCGTTTTTAAACTCATTTAACATTTACAGTGGTGAAAAAAATTTACCATGGTAACTATTATTTATTATTTAGAATGATATTGAACTCAATATAAAATTATAAAAATATCAACCTAAATATGGAATCCATTTTGAAGGATTCAATTTCTATAAGTTTTAAAAGTTAAATTTAATATATGATCACAAAATGCAAGGATTTGTTTTAGAATAATAACATTTTAATCATAAAACTTATTTGACACCCGAATCATGCATATTGTACATTATCATGGAATTAAGTGGACTAAATTTAATAAAATGATACTTATTTTACCATAAAAGTGAATAAAAAACAAAATGATGATTTTTAACATAAAAATTAAAAACCAAAATAGTTTGTATATGTATTAAAACATTACATAGATTTCCAAAATGTCAAAAACATATTTCTATGTTCAACAATATATTATTAAATAAATAATAATTCATATTTATTATATATTGTTAATATTAAAAGGGATTAAAAACATTCATTTCATACGTTTAAAATGATAATTTAATAAAAGTGAATGTATTTGTAAAAAAGATATTTGTTTACTATTCACCCAAAAATCAATAATTTTCCTCCTTAAGATATTTATGATATTATGAATCTGAAATGGAAGATCATTTAATTAAATTTTAGTTTCTAAAATTCATTAATTTAAATTAAAAATGAATAAATAATCCTTAATAAAAACTAATATTATAGAGAAAGGTCATTTTTAAACATCATGTTCACATAATGCAATTTGAAATTAATTAATAATGTATTGAATGTAAGTTTATTTTTTGATACATTGAATTCATTTAAAATTGATGAATTTATTAAAGTAAAAAACTCACAAAAAATATATTCATAAGAAAACACCCCTTTTTCATTTAATGAATATAATCAAATCAAATCAAATCAATTATATAATTTCTAATCATTTAATTTTATCATGAAAAATAAAATAAAACAATTTAAATACCAAAATTGATTAATATTTTTATTTTTAAAAATGATGTGTTGTAATATGTAATGAATAAAATTAAATTTTTGTCACATGTAATTTTGCTATTAAAGAGACTATTATTTAGAGGAGAGTTACATATTTAATTCTTGGGGTGTTAAATTTTCCCACCTTAAAATAAATTTTTTAATCTTAATATAAATGTGTATAATAGAATGAATGATTGTATCATGAAATATAATTAAAATAAGATGTTAATATTATCATGATAATTAAATCCTATGTAATTACTAGGAGACCCCATATTTCCTAACTGTAAATTTTTAAAACCATTCATTGTTCATTATAAGAATCATACATATGAATGTGTATCAAAAAATATACAATGATACCTAAGGGATATTTTCCACATAAGAATTTATTTATTTTACTTCCTTCCATTTAAATTTAGGAATCAATTTACCATCAAGATAGATAATATGCGAAAATATGATTAACTGATTCCTTTCTATTAGATATTCATAATTATATCTCTATATTGAATTTGAGGATATTTTCTACCACTATTTAATTTAATATTATATATTTAAAATATCCAATATGATTTTTTTTCTTTCATGACGCACTAAAAATATAATTTAATGAATCCTAAAATAAAAAAATGAAATGTAATTCCTCCTTCTCTAGACATTTACTAAAAATCATAAAGGTTGGAATAAGTTATGATTATACATAGTATTAATAACACATAAAATTAAACAGTACATTAATAACCAAAAACAAACAATTTCACCCATATGTAATCAATTATTTTTTAAAATATCTAACAAAAAACTCTTTAAAATTTTCATAACCAAATAATAACTCAACAATCCAAAATATTTGACCATGTATTATTCAAAAATCAATCAAACATTTTTATCCAAGAAAAATCAATATAAAATATTCACATTACAAAAATGTACATTCTATATTCCTATATTCTCAAGAAAATAATAATATTTTACCAAAATAACCTAACCCTGGATGATAATGAATATAGAATAATCATATCTATTTTTAAAATTTTATTCAATCATTATTCATAAAATAATATCATCTATATACAGGAAATTCATTATATACAATAATGCATAATTATTTAAATCATATACTTTAATTACCTTTTCCTCAAATTATATGTCAATCAGAAGGGTTTTTTATATATTCTAAAAAATATAAAAAACTTATTTCTCCACAAATAACCATAAATATCACTTTTAATTCACATATTAAACTAAAAATTAAATATACCATATATAACATCAACTTTTATTTAAAAATAATATCTCTATCCAATAAACACCACACAAAATCACATACTAAACTCAAAGGTGATATTTTCCATCATCTTGTAATCTCTTAAATGTCTCTAAAAATATTTTTAATATCTTTTAAATCAATCCAAATAATATTTTAAAATAGTATCTACACTATTTCACATATAATAAATCATAATTTTTTAACTCTTAAATTTTTCTTCCTAGATGTCATCCTAATGTTAAAAATTATTTAAACATTGATCTAATAATAACTGAAGTAGCACAGAACCATATTATAGGATCTGATTAAAAACATAATCTTTACAAACTAGCCTTTATTCCATCTCAAGAGATCCAATTACGACTTTTGATAATTTCAACATCAATAAAATGGTTGAGTGACATAAATTCTCATTGCATTTTAGGTTCCTCATTTTAAAGGATTAGAAATTACATCTAAATAATAAGAATCATGTATTTTCCATTCAATTGAAAATTTTCATATGATACCAAGATTTTTTTAATTCTATAATAGGTCATTAACATTTTACACCAAATTAACCACACAATATACACCTATATATATATAGATATACACACATAAATATTCTTCATAACCCATGGAAATTTTGACATAAGAATGGGTGATCTCAAATGATCATATATAGAAATCATATAGTTAATGATATTATGAATACAATAAGATTCAATGAAATGGTTAAGAATATAATATATATATATTAAAATTAATTAAATATTTTTTTATTAAATTATTACATGTATAATAACAATTTAGTACTCATATAAATAATAAAACACGAGATCATAATGATGGAATGCATAATCCTAAAAAGTTAAAACGTATTTTCAAGGCCTCATGTATACAATATATCATTTCATTAGGTCCTCTCAACCAGGATATTTTATATATTCTCAAGGAATAAAAACTAATAAATTTTACAAATGGTCAAGGCCACTCTACTATGATAATTTCCATGCCAACATGGCCTCTCATCCAAGAAATCATTCATTTAATGCGCTATAATACATCCAATGATACCAATTATTTTTTATCTCATGATACCTTCTAATACTTTAATGGGATATATAATATACAACCAATGATACCAATTATTTTTTCCTAATTTATTCATTATACATTAAATTAAAAATAAAATTCATCAAAATATATTCCTTTTAATCAATAAAAATCCTTAATGAGTCAAGTAATATAAAATTCCAATATTTATATATAACATAATAAACCAACATTATAAGTCAATAATAATATGTATTAAACTAATAAGTATACATATTTTCAACATTTTCCACAATTAATTAATGATTTGCTTTTCTTTGAAAGCACCCCCAGTCTAATGTAGGAAAAATAGTGTGTTTATATCATATAGGTTATTGGGTACATGGAAAAGTAAAAAATAAAATTAATATATAATAAATTCCTTATAATATTTAAAATAGGCATGAAATAGAGTAATAATTCAGTATAAATTAGTTATTTTCATTATCGAAACATATTTTGGACAATAGAGATGGAAATGGAAGCAAATATTCTATAATGGGATTATTTTTAAATATTTTATAACTTTGTTTCCAAAATGAAGTTAAATATTACATTCAAAAACTTTTCATGAGATTTAATGATGTTATTTAAAAAATTATTTGAACAGTTATTTGCAGTAATTCAATATTTAATATTAATTCTATAAATATAATCAAATGTTATGTTTAATTTTAAAATATGTATATAAATAAAATGAATCCATTTTTTGAAATATTTTAAGGAAATAATATCCCTTTCATTCTTGTAACAATTATAAATGGTGAATTCCAAGAATAATAGGTTTTGGTATTTAAAAGGACATAAAAACATGTATTGGAAGCTTGATAATTTGAAATTTCTTTGATCATAGAAAATTTTGGTCAATCAGTGAATGTTAAAATATTTATTTTCACACCATTTTATAGAATTTAAAAATTGAATTATATAGAAAATTTTAAGAATACTTCATCTAAAATTCTGAAATGTTATTCAATTTTTATTGAAAATTATAATTGGAAATATTTTTTATAGATAAAAAATAATTCTTGAATCAAAATAATAAAAAGGATATGATGGAAAAATTATTCCCGACAAAAAGAAAGAAATAAGTCCAGTAATTCTAGAAAATTAATTTTTTTAATACCAATGTGAATAAAAATGGGAATAATACTTGTAATCCCAATAATTATTCAATTTACAATAAAATAAACTGGTTTTCATAAATAATAATCCTATAATTTTGTCAACATTAATTTAAACCTATTCAATCTTGTATAATCAAAAGACTCTAAAATAAAACTCTTCAAATTTTTTAAAAATATAATTAAAATACATAACATGTTATTATATGATATCATTATTTAAATAAAATAAATTTAATATGTTATAACATTAAAATATATTCACAGGATTGTAATTTCCCAATATAAAATAAAACAATATTCCCAATTCAAAACATTTCTAACCGAATCGAAGTTGAGACCATGAACCCTTATATATTTTATAAAATATTAATAATACCTTCTAAAATAGAGTACCATAAATGTAACCATATTTACCATGATTAATAATCGTGAAATTATATAATATTTCAAAATTTTATCATACAAACAACATAATTGAAATATGTTTAAAATTCAAAACATGTCTCAAAGATGGATGTTAGATATGAGAAACCCTTGATATAGATTCTTGCCTGGTGGAACGCATTCCTTCACAAGGTAGAATAAATTTATATTTATTATTCATCTTTATAATATATATATATAATTTATTAAAATCATATAATTTTCAAATTACACATAATTTATTATCTATATCAATTATTTCGTTGTTAACTATTCAATTTCGCATGCATGTTTTCGTTTAGTGGATTCGGTCCTTTTAGATTAGTAATTATTTCTTAACCATTAAAATTTTATTCATAATATATATATCATATATATTAAATAATTAAATTTTTATAACCATCAATTTTTGTTAGTGATGAAAAATGAGATTCTTTGTTTATATATGCGGTTGCCCGCACATATGCATGATAAATGTTATCATTTTTCTAATGAAGTAAAAAATAAAAAATGGTTATATGGTTATAACTTTATAAAATCAAAATAATATGAAAATTATCATATTTTTAACTAAATTCATCCTTTTTTCTATCCGTGCAATAAAATGATGAAAATTGAATCACATATCTTTGGGGAAACGGTATTCTACAAACACAGATGAAAAATATTTTTATTTTCCTATGGATTGGAGTGTATAAATGTTGATAATATATTATAATTATTTTAAAATAATTATGTAATAAATAAAATATATATTTATTATATTCATCTTTATGAACATCTATGTGTGGTATTTATGAAAAATTAAATACATTGCTTCAAGAATATAATAGTTTCTACATACCCATGAGTGGTGTTTTCATTTAATAGTAAATTTAAATGAGGTAGAAAATAGTTATTAAATTAAAAAAATAATATTTAATTATAAAAAATATAATGATTTCATTGAATTATTATTGTTATATTATGTTTTATTTAGGTATTAAATAAACTATTAAGAAAAAATTTTCTTAATACATAAACCTTCCCCTTGGATATCATGCTTTAGCTTAAAACTAAATCCATCAAGGATAGGTTTTTATATTAGACTAAGGATTATAATACTGTTTTAAGATCATTTTTACAATATTTAGAGCTTTAATGGAAGACATAAGGAAACTCTAGGTGTGTGTATAATTTACGAGATGAGGTTTACTTTTATAATTGAGGGGTGTTAAACCATTGTAAATATTATAAACATTAAAATATAATTAATACATTTTTCTTTTTAAGTGGATCCAATTTAGTTTTATCTCACATAGACTGGTGTATATGGTTGAAAAATCTTAACCAACAACATGTAGACAATTTTTATATATTTATTTTAGGTCAGATCACAATGTTTTACCCACTCATTAACCATTTTAACCATTAATATGGTTGAAAACATTTACTATTTTAAATTTTCATTTGGATTAAAAATATAATTTAATAAAATAAAAAATTATAAAATTCAGATAAAATATTTGGAATCCATTTTTTGGTTTTTAATTTCATAAATTGTTATAAATTAATTTTAATATATTTTTTCAAAGCACAATGAAAATCTTTGTTAGATCAATGCCCCCTTTTAAGCATAAAAATGATTTTATATGAAAGGTTGGTAAAATGATGGTTAAAATGGAATTAATTGGATAATTATTTTAAAAAATGTATATTTTTTGAATCCCAAACCGAGGAATAAATGAAAAGAATGATTTTAACAAATCATTAAAATAATAGAATCAAAATTTTATTTATATTCATAGAAACATTACTTAGATTATCCAAATGTAAAACCAAAATTTCTAATTTTAGAATTTTATTTATCATTTGATTATATGAACTATTAAATATATGATTTTCCATAATAAATGTTTCAAAAATGTTCTATTAATTATTTTATCATGAAAATATCCAGAAACAAACAATTTTTTAAAAATTAGTATTTTTTTACTATTTACCTAAATATCAAATGTTTTTGAAAAAAAAATAACATATGGTAATTTTAAAATTATAAACAAAAAATTAAATTTCATTTCTCAAAATGTAATTACTAAAATCGATAAAATGACATATTAAACTAAAATATATAATACAATAAAAATCCCATGTTATAAGAAGATTGAATTTTTAAATGTCCATGTTCCAGTGTTATTTAATATAAAATGGTAAATAATTGAGTGAAAATTTATATTTTTATTAATTTAATTACATTATATGTACTAAAAATTATAATACACACAACATGTGGTTTTTAAAAAAAACCTTTTAACATTGAAATATTTTAATATTATCACATTAATTATTTCTTTTCGAATAATTAAATTTTATCATCAAAAATAGAATAATAACATTTTACTATTATAATTGATTACTATATCTATTTTTAGAATGTCCATCCCATTTATTTTTCTGACTAGATTAGATGAGTTTATTGATATTTAAAATATAGGAGATGATGAGATCTATTTTTAAATTTATGGAGGTTTTAGGGAATTATCTTTATCTGGGAAAGACTGTTCATTGTCACATTATGACCTAGTATATTTCCATTAAAGAATAAATTAACTATTCCATTCAAATTCATGAAGTACTATAATTTTAAATTAAACATTAAATGATAACAGCTTTGTTTGTAGTGGTTTTTAAGTGATCTTTTATTGTCATTATTCATGGCTTCAAGAGATCAATCTATGGTGATTTGAAGTGATGTTTCTCCTTATTTTTTTGAGAAGGTTCATAAATGTGTTGTATTTATGGGTTAGTTGGCATGAAATTGTGAATTTATAGAAAAATTATTGTCCTATAGGCTTATTGAAGATCTCTCTTATATGTTGGGAATTTTGGTCATCCTTACTCCCTTATTCTTGTATAATGGAATGTAAATGATAGAATATGTTAGGGATTAAAAAACTCTATTTTATTATTTTTATAATGTTGAATTAAAATTATTTTTATTGATTTTAGCGGATAGAAAGTACCATGATAATGAATATAATGAATTAAAAAAAGTCTAAATTGATGGGAATTGATTATTCTTATGTTTAATTTGTTTCATGTAATATTTCTTATAAATTTGTTAGATTACTTATTAATATTGATAATTTTTTTTGTTATTGCGTTAAATGTTCTACTATAATAGTTTAATTATTAAAATCATTATCCACAGAAGCATAATAAAGTAAAAACAAATTTTAAATGTTTTTTTCTACTCTAAAAATCAAGTAATGGATTTTGTGAAAAATAGAATTATGTAATATAAAAGCTTAATCATAAAAGGAATGTCTTGAATTATTTTACTACTATATTTTGTTTTGTTTTCCATATTAATTTTCTTTTTTAATGTTTTGAATATGTTCATTATTTTGGATGTTATTTGAATTTAGGCTATTAATTTTGATGTATAGTGGATTTTTTGGATTTTATTCTATGGTTAGAAAGAGGATAAGAGGATATTGATATTGAATGGTGGATTGATTTCTTGGGTGGAAGGAGTAAGATTTATGTGGTAATTGTGGGTTGGTGGACCTGTGTAATGGGATAGTGGTGTAGATGTTAGTTGATAATCTTGGGGAAGTTTTATAGTTTCCCTATAGTAATGTACTGTGACAAGTAATTATGAATTTTTAGGTTGGGTGTCAGTTCTAATTGAACGAACCATGGGATGTAAATAATTTTTTTTCTAGAAATTATAAAAAAAGAAAGAAATAATGTTGGAAATGGATATGTATGATTCTTTATAAAATATTAAATTTATGTAAATAATAAATCTAATATGGTCAGTTAATATTGAATCCTAAATGATTAAATATTATTATTAAATGATAAATCATGAATTTATGTTTTCCTTATTTTGTGCGGAATGTGGGTGTGAGTGGTGAAATAAATTTAGATTTTTTTTTGTTTTTATACTCTTTATAAAACCCATTGAAAAATAATATTCATACATTCTAAAAGAGTAGCTGACAAACATTAAAAGAATAATATGTTTGAATTTCTAGTTGTATTTAACATTATTTAAATAATTTATTTTATTATTTATTTGATTGAATCAAAAAATTCATTTTTTATATGGTTTTATTTAAATTTATAGTTATTAATATACTTTTAGTTAATTTTATTATTTTTTAAAACCCTACTAAAAATTATCCTTACTAGTTCTATGTATATCCACATATAAAAACACAATTATGTTGACTCAGATCAACCTTAAAAATGCATTCACGTTTTTATCAATAAGAAATTTATATTGAATATGAATTTAGTGTTTGTTTTTATGTTTTTTTTATTTCAAAATCTAACAATAATTATGTATTGATGTTACGAGAAAAATTATGATGAGTGGAAAAGTTTTGGGAATTAATTATAAGAAGTTTTAAATATACATAGAATATGGTAAACACTACACTATAGTTATATAGTTTAAAGTCTTCATTTATATAATATAAAATAAGAAAATGAAATGGAGTCTACGAAATGAACATAGTAATGCCATGGTTCATGGATTAGTTATGTAGTAGTCTTTATCCAATGTATATTATGGGTATTGAGTCATTGATGTGTCATTATTATTATACATTTGTTTCCTAAGGATATGGATAAATATTAATTTAATATAATTATACTAACAACCAAATCCCAAGATACCACAGGTTGAATACTATTTTTTACATCAAAAATGATGTTTTTTCTATTAATTGATTATATCATTCTGATATATATAGCACAATAGTGATCCCTATGGCAGAAATACGTAAGAAAAAACCATTATTATAAATCTATGATGTTGTTTCCATTTTACTAAAAAGGGGTGAAATATAATGACTTATGAAAATCCATTCAATAGGAATTCCAAAATTCCTTGTTTTGATAAATTTAATATTAATATAGTATGTTTTAGTAATCAATGTGTTGGAAACTATTTTAGTGATACATTCTAAAGTGAGAATAAAACCATGACATGATGAAATGGAAAATATCATGCTTTAGATGATATTCTGCTAGAATTTGTTTTATTAATTCCATTTTTATACAGATATTGATGAATTTATTATATTAATATAACACGTAAAGAAAATAATTTTTGTGAATAATAAATTTTGTATTACTTAAAATTCTTATATAGAGACAACCTCATTATTTTTATGAGGCCCATTTTTGAAACTCTATTATTTAAGATATTCCAATGTTATTATAACCATAGTTGTGGTCATCATCCATTTAATTATTGTGGATATTTGTGTGAGAGTAAATATTTGTTTTATACATTATATAGGTCATATAATTTTCTTCTTTTTGCTATTCAAATTTTACTTCTTAAACATTAGATTCATTAAATGTGTTATATTATTTTGAAAATAGATTTATCCTATAGATTTTATTTTCACCATTATTCCCCAAAATATTTGGTTTTATATCATTCCCCTTCATGATTATTTCCATTTTACATTATCCAAAAATTTATTATATAAGTGTAACTTTGATGTATAATTTTTTAATTAAAAAAGTGGTTACCTTATTTGAATTTACAATTTTTTTTCTTTTATGATTTGTTAAGTGGAAAGAAATCATCAAAAAAATCTCATCGTAATAATTATATAAAATTTATAGAAATTATATGTTTTCAAAATAAACTTCTTTAGACATATTTTCTTTTATATTGGAGTTTTTCACATTTATATCCAATATGTGTCAAAATTTTTTAAAACAGAACAAGGGTGAAGCATTTTTAAATTCTAATATTTATTTATAAAATAGTATTAAAAAATTATAGGTATTTGGTTACCTCAAAATTATTTTAATACTATATATTTAATAAATAAAATCCAAAAGGATTTTAACGAGACTAGTAATTTCCATTAATTAAATAAATAATGAAATAAACAAATTATATGTTTCACCATTAAATTATTAAATTTCATTAAAGGTAGTTGTATGTTAAATTCATTACCCCTTAATTCTCCTTCATGGATATTTATTTTCCTTCATCAAATATATTAAAATGATTTAAATCTCACTATATCTTCATAAATGTTGCATATTAATGCTCTACCTAAACAATTTATTAATTTATAATCAACATCATACACTATACAATCTTTCACCAAAATGTTTTTTTAAGATATTTTTTTTTTAAATAAATTAAAGAAGCATAATAAATTGTACACAGTCAAGAATGGTATTTGTAAAATATAGTTATTCGACAGTTTAACTTTTCTTTCATTGATGATTAGAATGAAGTTCAGTTTCTATAGAGTCCCCTCAATAAAATATTTAAGAGAAAAAACAACAAAACGAAAGTAAATAATAAAATATTTTATACTAAAATAAATTATGGGACTCCATATGTGATAGTAAAATTTATTAATAGTATTATATGTATTAGCCTAAAATGTTATAGCTTATATAATAATTTAAATTTTACAATAAATTATCTAACATCGATTAGAATATGCTCTTTCTTTATTTATATTCTTTCTAAAAATTACTATTAAATATTATACCATGTATATATTAATTGATATTAATTGAGAAATGTGTATGAAATATATATCCATACATATAACTCTTTAGTGGTTTACATTCATTCAACTGAATTCTTTTCTACTTAATTTCATTACCCAACTTGAGTATCACATGATTCTTAATAATTATAACAAAATTTTTCAAGAACATTCCCCTAAATGTTATAATAGGTTTATATAACTAATTTTTTATGATAAAGAAGTGTGGAAACATTTAATTCAAAAGAACTGACAAAAAACATGAAAAATCCGGGTGCGAGTTATCCTCTCTGAGCCTCCACTTCCTGAGTATGAGAGAATGTTATAATAGGTTTATAATTTTTTATGATAAAGAAGTGTGGATAACTCGCACCCGGATTTTTCATGTTTTTATCCACTCTGAGCCTCCACTTCCTGAGTTGTGATACCAACACTCCACAAAAGGTTGGGAAAACATGGATGAGATGGGGATAGACGTGAACTCATGAAAGAACTTCCACTCCTCGCACACCAATTCAATTTCAAAAAACAAGTGGCATGAGTTCCCATCTTCATCCCTCCTGTAACAAACACATTAGGAAACTAGAGTGACACCACAACGCTTGATATTCTCATTTGTTGGGTGGACCCTATTCCTAATCCTCTAGATGAGGAACTTGTATTTTGTGGGTATGATTTTTATCCAGAGAGCCTCATTCCAAGTGTCGACTGGGCCATGAAAACTGAAGGTTTGCTAGTAATCCTTTATTATGAAAGGTCCAGAGGGTGATGGGGTAAAAACACATCTATCTGGATTAGTAGACATCTAGACAAGGTTAAATTGGTGTTGTGGGGCCTTATTCAGAATAGCTGTGATGAAATCAAGATATTTCCCAGCTTCCCAAATAGAAATATTAGTAACAGGGTAGCTGGGGTATCCAATAATCTTCCCACTCCAATTTTGGTTCCAAAACATAATGTCTCCTCTCCCGACGATCCAATGGGAATAAAGCCAAATATCATTCACGATTGGACCAGTCTCTTCCCACAGGGGATAGGTATGCCCCCCCCCATTGAAACTAGGTCCCCCAAGGAGTATCTGTGCATAGTGATCCCCCAAAGGGTGTGGTGTTCGAGGATCTCCCATGCTAATTTAGAATGCATGCCATGAAGGGTGTCTTTGCAGATACAAACATTATTACCCCACCTCTATAGCAGGCCACACCATCCGGCCCCATGAAACCCTAAGAATTTTCCCCTTAGACATGGGGTCCCAAATGAAGTTTTCCAAGATCATGTCAATGTTTTTCATAACTCCCTTCTGGACCCTTAATGCATAGATTTTGTGGACCAGGGTGGCATGTAAAACACTATTCACCAGAGAAATTCCCCCTCCAAAAGAAAATAAGTTATTTTTTCAATTAAAAACCCGATCTGTGATTCTGTTGACGAGGGGTTCAAAGTCATAGATACAGAATCTTTTTAATGATAGGGGATCCCCCCGATACTTTAGGGGAAAGTTCCCTCTTTTCATGTCCAAAAGATGACTCACAGTGGAGACTCGGTTGGGTGGAGACTTGTAGGATAGGAAAAAATTGCTCTTGCTTCTATTAATGCTCTACCCACTACAAAAGTAGTACTCCTCCTACATCCTATCCAACCCCCTCAATGTTATACTAGATGCATTCATGAATAAAATGGTATCATCCACGAACATAACATGGGACACTGATGAGGAGTACAATCTTCAGTGAAAAGGGAGGATATCTCCAATGCCAAGCTATCGATGAATATTGTGATTGGAAATAATGAAGATGCTTGGGGATATGGGGTCCCCTTCTTGAAGACCCTAGGTAGCCTTGAAAAATCTATAGGTCTTCCCAATAAATGACATCGTCAACCATGAGGCACTAAAACAATGAAAAATGAGGTCAAAGTTTCTTTCAGAAAATCCCTTACCTATCAAAACATTGTTCATGAAGCTCCATTCCACCCGGTCATATGATTTTCACATATCAAGTTTGATAGACATGTTGGACCCTTGGGAAATGTGGCTTGTATCCCTGATTATTTTTTGAACCAGAGAGATCACCCCTATATAGATATGTCCTTCACAAACTCATGTTGTTCCAAGGAGACCCACTGAGAAAGAAGAACTGCAAGCTGAGAATTGATGATGCAAGTGAGGATTTTATATGGTACATTGCACATATTTACTGACCAAAAATTTTGGATTGAGGAGGGATTAATATACTTGGGAGGGAACACTATAGTGGTAGCACAAGCAACACTAGGCAACTGCCTGCCCCAAATGAAGTCATGAATAGAAGTAATCATTTCATCATATACCACCTCCCACGATGCTCTGTAGAAGGAGGCAGTAAAGCCATCGAGGATAGCTATGCTATCAGGGTTGAGGATCATTATTTCATCTCAGATCTCTTTCTCGAGGGGGAGGGCCCCCATACCTTCATTGTCCAGGGTAGATACAAGACGTGGAATGGCATAAAATAAATCATTGTTCCAAGTCGGGTACCCAATAGGTCATAGGTCATTAGGACCAGTGAGATGATCCCTCAAGTAAGTATTGTCCATAGCCCCCATCAAATCTCTATCATCAATGGAAGAGGCATCATCCTACAATATGTTCAGATGGAAAAAACTATTCCTTTCCTTAATTCATGCATGGATTTAAGTTTCGTTGTTGTCACCATATTTTAGCCACTTAATTATATTATTCTTCTTATAATGGCGCTCTTATTTCAGAAACATGTCATCTCGGTGCTCATTCTTATAGACTAGGTTAGTGAAATCCTACTTGTTACAAACATCTTCAAGGCTTTGTTTGAGATGGTAAACTTCATGAGAAATGGCCTCCGTGTACATTCCTGGCTGGGGAAGATCTCGAGGCCACACCTAGAGCCTTTCCTTGAGCCACATCAGCTTATGATGAAAGGTAGTCTACGTCTTCCCCTTGGGGCGATCTGCCCAGGTAGCTTAAACCAAGTCAAGGAATGATGGTTTGCTGACCCAATGGCTATAGAATCTGATATGCTTATTGTGAACGTGCGTGGAAGATAATGTGATTAGCAGGGGAATAATCTGAAATTACACACACTAGTTGGAACACTTTGAATCAACCATACATAGAAATTCCATGCACGTTAGCGAAACACCCATCCAGGAGGCCCCAAGTCTGGTGAGACCCCCGCTTGTTGTTTCCCCATGTAAACCTATCCCCTGAGTATCAAAGGTCCATTAGACCCTTTTTAGCCATAAACTAAGAAAACACCAAGTTGTCTCTCCTGGTGAAAGGACCTCTTCCCTTCTTCTCACCCGGATCCGCAATCACATTAATGTCTCCTGACTATCCATAGGAGATCTCCATAATCAAAGGTATTGTGATTGTCCCACAATATTTCCCCTATATGAGTTTCACATCTCCCATAAATGAAGGAAAAGATGAAGGGATGGGTGTCACAGGATGCCTTAATTGTGATACACTAGTCCCCTGCATGCACCGTCTCCACTCGGAAACTTCTGTTCCAGAAGATCCATATGTTCTAGTTAGTGGAGGATGAATTAAAGAAACCATGCATTCTGATTTTCATATAGAAGGCACAATTCCTAGCCAGGTCATGTTTCTGTTCTAGAATTCCAACCTAAGAAATCTTGTGAGTTGAAAACTCTGAGGCCACGAAGCCTATTTTTATCCTAACACCCAAGCCGTAGGCATTCCATATAAGCACTGGAATCATTGATATAAATGTGTTCTGGGGCTAGATCAAGAACTCATAGCCTTCTCATAATGGGATAGAACCCTCACCTTTAGTTTCCTAGACCTGGACCTAGTACATACCCCATTTTCCTTGGATAGAAGATCACTTGTGGACATAGACCTCTCTGGATGCTGAGAGGTCAGCCTACCCTTCCTGCCAGGGGAGGATTTAGATATCCTTACTGATCCATCTAATATCCTAGAAGGGTAGACGACATCCCCCAAACCATGATCTACTGGTGGAATAATGATTTGGGTCTCTCTTGGAGGATACCTATTAAGAGATAATATCATGGCAAGAGGGCCTAATTCACACTCAGATCCACTTCAGGGAAATGTAGAGGCAATAAAAGGAAGCTCCAAACACATGGAGATCTGTGGACGAGAGATAGGAAGAAGGTCCATATGATGTTGACTAGTATAATTGATGAAGTTAAGAACCTAAAGGTGAAAATACCCTACCTGAACCTGGGGAAACCGATGTGGCACAAAGGGTACCATTTCCCAACCTGGTACCTCTACACCTTCTAGCCCCGAGCCTGTATACGCCACAAGATTAGGGTAGAAGTAGGGGTAAGGGAGTTGTATCCATAGCCTTGGCCTTCACCAGCTCTATGTTGGGATGAGCTCCATCCCTAGATGTAGGCTGAGGAATAACATCCTTAACATGTTGGGCACTATCATGTCACCCACCATGATAATGATGGTTAAACACCTGCAAGTTATGATTCGGTAGGATACAATGAGATCAACACATTGGGTACATGAGGTTGGCAATATTCTGGTTCCAACAAAAATTTCCTACCCCCTACGAGTATGTTTATCTGGTATATGATGTGAGAGGTCCATATCCATGCACATATGGGCCATCGAGGCATCTGCACATCTCCTGGTCCTAGAATCCAAGAATAGAAATCCTCTGGGGGAATCACTGATCATCTGGAGAAAACCATAGTTCTGGAAATGAAGTGGGAGGCCTGGGAGAACAATCCAGACTGCATCAGCCGACCTTTCCTTCCCCCTGTGGACGTCTATGGACCACCTGGATAAACTGAAACACCATCGAACCACTGACCAAAAATCCATGAACCACAGCAGAATGAAGTCTTCCATCAACACAAAGATTAGGCAGAAGGAGAGCTTGTGAATCGGGGAAAATAATTTGGCATAAAAACCCGCCACTCCAACTAGTTTCCATGTGACTTGAACACCTTCTTAAAATTAACCTATACCAATTAAAGGGACTTATACTACCATAATTATGTCAAATAACATCCAAAAAATATATATAGTGTGATTAAAATATTTTATTGTATATTCCATAATGACCCATGTATTTGAGAATGTATAAAAGTTCCATTATCCATAATTAATCACATAAATAGCCAACATCAAATAAATGAAAATAATTAAAATTTACATATAACACATTGTCAAATAATTATAAAAAAATACTATAATAATAAAATATATATTATAAATCACATCATTAAACTCAATTAATCCCAAAATATTGAAATTATAATAAATTTACTATATAACCACAAAATATTATAGTATGACTATCTAAACTGATATGAAATAAAAATTAAATGTTAAGATACAAGTAGGTTAAATAATCCTCATACATAATAATAATATGGGAATTCATATGGAACACCCAAGAAGTTTACTAATTATTTAATCAATGTCCAACCTCATAGTTACAAACCTTGAGTAACATGCTATTTTTTTACTATATATAGTTCACAATATGATCAATAATAATAAATGATCAAACTGTCTCTAAAAAACTAGTACTAAAGTGAAAGATTAATGAATTTCATGAAATAAAATTTTATTATTAGACCCCATATACACTTATACTTACTAATATAACCATTCATGTTTCCAAGAACCTACCTAACTTAAATCTATTGAAATAAATTATAAAAGGTTTTATTGTGAAAAAATATCATAAGTAAAACAAAACCAAACACAATAACACAGGAATTATCCAATGAGAAATAAATTACATATTTTTGTTCATAAAAAATAAATTGATTCACTCCATGAATAATCCATATTGTCTCCTCAAGAAACAACCCATTATTTTTTTTAAAATCCCATTACTAGTAGAAGATTACACATCTATGGTTAATATATTGATAAAAAGAATATTTATTTTTATAAATATCCATTCCCACTATGTGGAATATTAATTGAAAACATTCATTCTCTATTTAGATTAAATTGATCAACAATAATTAATATAAATATTTCATAAAACATAATGTACACTATACATTTCAAATGTTGAGAAGATACCAAATTCAAAAATGTTAACCATAAAAATACATCATGTTGCAACTAGGAAAAATTATATATTGAATATTAAAAAAATTGACACACTAGAATATATAAATCCTAAAATATATGTGAAATGTTATTTTATTGTATTTATATATCATGTCATAATATTGGGTGAATGTATGGAAGATATAAATGATAACTATAAAGGTAGAATCATAAAATATTAATCTTAATTTCAATAACAATATAGTCTAACTTGAAATCAACCTTTCATAGTAAGATGTCCAAATAATGGGGGATGAATGTGATGAAATGCTTTAATGTGTGGATATATTCCAAATTAAATATGTTTTTATCCCATTATTCTAATGAAATAACCTCTTTTAATCCACAAAAATGATAAATTTAAATTATTTAAAACCAATTATAACATTTAGTTAAGAAACAATCTATCTGACCTCCTTGTGATCAATTTAGAATCTCAAGTGTCTACTCTATGTATACTTTAGGATCCAAGATCAAACATCATATCAATATTCAATTCCTTTATATCAGTTAATTTTTAAATTATAATTTTTTAAAAAGTGTAAAAAAATTACTCCATTATAAAATGACATCAAATTAATATTTTAAATTATAAAATTATTTAGTTAATCACAAAACATTGGTGGGGTTTACAGTCCCCCGACTAGTTGATTTTTTATCTCTAAAAGTTTATGAATCGGTTTCACCCAAGAATAGTTAAATCCATAATAATAATATTTATGTATTATACTTCTTTGTATACTCAAGAGCATTGAAAAGTTTCAAAAATATCTCTACAAGTAGAATAATACCCCTGAGAGAATATTTTTTATCTTTAATAATTTATTTATTCTTCACAGGATAAGTATAATTCATATATTTATCCAAAATATCTCAACTAATCATATATGGAGGATCTGTATCATACCACATTTCATTAAATATATAAAATATTTCACATACGAAATTAATTGATATGGATAATACAATCTAATATTACAAAGATATATATAATTATAAGATCTAAAATAAGTTAATAATATGTGGAACTGACTTCCCTTTGTCCTTATAATTTTTTATATACACAATGAGGTGAAAAAAATAATAAACATTATCACAAATCATAAACTCTAATGATCGGTGATGGTGATCATTTTATCATTTACTAGAACTCTCAAAAGAAACCATATAGTTTTCAACCAAATGGATATTATCCAAGGTCACTTAGACTAAGTTGGGAATAGTTAGTTATGTCTTCTCAAATCATCCAAGCATAGAAGTGTCATATATATATTTTAATAAACTTACATGAATTTTTTTATTCACATATATTTATTATACTTATTATTTTAAGAATAAATAGTTAGTGTAATGTAGTCCTATTATGGTACACAAATGTTACGAATAAAGGCTCTAATATTTATCTACACGATTTGACAAGTCCGCTAATACAAAAAATTATTTAAAGATTCTTGGTTGTTATTAACATTCATTATGTTTCTAGGGAACGATGAAGAACCTTTAAAATATTTCATTGATCCCAAAATCATGATTATTTAATATTGCCATTTGGAAACCATGAATCTTGAACACCTCCAAGAAATAATTTTTAAAAACATTACTAATGTCATTGATTGTTTTTCAATAGCCTACATCAATATTATACATGAAATGAATCCAAAGGAACAAATTATGAATGATGGTGAATTAATGACTTAGATTGCAATATATATGGGGTCAAATCCAATGATTATGAACCCACATTTTAAGTAATTATTTATGTTTCATAAAATTTTATCATACAAGATACACAATAAAAAACCATTCACATAGATAACCATATCATTACCCATACTATAAAACTATTATCTATCATGTAAATTTATATGCTTTATTATTCTCTTAAAACATAAAAATACCTTCAATCATGAGTCACCCAAATGAATCCTACCCTCTTGAATATATAAATACATATGTACTATATCCTTGAATTTATCAACATACATAGAAATATTAAATCCTTATTATTCCATAGAAACCATGAAATCCTATATTTTATGGAACTTAAATGACTTCAATAATCTTTCTACACTAATAAATGATTCATACAATATAAATAGGTCATAAAATATAAAGAAATTGGTATAGAATCATTTTATCATAACTATTCATATGCGAATTTTTCCCATATATACAACAAAAAAACACACACCTCTATAACATTTAACATTCCAAACATAATAATTAAAAAATCACCCTCTATAGGTTGACAATACATATTATTACTGAATTAATCCATTACTACAAATATATAATATCATTTTCTAAGGGATCACGGTATTTTTATTATAAAACCTATAGTCACCAGATCCCATTTTAATTTTAGAATAACCTATTATTGTGATATAATTTTTACTCATTGATTCCATATATTTAAATTCTAGAAGGTGTTGTATCTAACCCTTTAATTACTTCTTTAATACCAATACATAATGAATATCACAATGCTTCATAATATATATTACTCTCACATAGGTTCAATATAAATATAGTATGATATTAATCCTAAATTACTACCTCACGTACCAATGTTGGTAACAATACATTCCTTGAAATAATGGGAAAATTTGGGTCCTTTGAATAAACCCTATAGGTTCTACCCACTCTAAAGGAAATAAAATATTTCTATATACTAATATTTAGAAAACTAATACTCTATTAATTTATCCATATACATTTAGGACATATTTATCAAAAATAACTACAACTTAATATACTTATTAATATATTGATGTATGTCCACTTTTCTATAAAAAATCTTCCTAGGATATCTTAAATCATAGAATACCATTATATATAATTTATATCTCAAATCACTTATGAAAAAATACACATTATCAGGTTATTGTAATAGATAAAAATAAAATATCTGGATGTAATCCATCAAACATCATTATAAAAGTTTCAATCCATCAAAAAAAATATTTATTTCAATGTCTTATAATATGTATAGATGATTATCTGCTCAGAAATTAAGACATATCACTAAAATATCACTACGTTAACTATCATGTAAAATACCAAGTTAGGAATATTGTAATTCTTATCGCGTGGTCTATGTTTTATTAACCAAGATCCACCATATTCATTATTTATATAATGGATCACCCTAATCCAATTATAGGTCCAGTAAAATATAAATAATATAGATTCTAATGATTAATTATGATTGAAATTGTTTTTTTATACCCATTTAATATCATGAAAATAACATGAATATTGGTGACTCTTATAAACAACATAACATTTTAGGTCAATTTCATCTTGATGAGCCTTTATTTTTGAAATTAAATGTTAATATAAATATAATAACTTTCCAGATCATGGATGTTCCTATTAATAAAAATATTCGTTGGAATCTATCAAGACGTCCCAATATCTAGATTCCTAAAATTTAGAAACTTAATGGCCATAAATAAATTATAGACCAATAATTTCACTTCCTTAATTAATAAGTGTCACTTATAATGCATAGATAAATATATCATAAAACCATTTAAATTCAACAAAACCTATATTTATCATAATTACCTCCATTTAATGGGAATATGTAAAAAAGACATTCATGAAGATGACAATAATTCAATCCATGTATCAATGAAAATATAGTTAATTAATTCCATGAAAACCACTGGAATATTTTAAATAAATGGTGTGTTTTACACTTAAACAAATTTAAAAAACTCAAATTATCACACATATCATATATGTTATGGAATTTGATTATGTTAAAAAGGTATATAACTTATAAAGCCTCTGATTTTTTTATCTCATGTGTTTATTATCAAATTATCAACATATTTTGTGTATATGACTTCTATTCTTTTACATATAATCACATAATAATAATTTATAACAATAATGTTACTTATAAGAATAATTTTTATATGTATTGTAATATTTTTCCAAAATCCCATGAAAATATAGTGAAGCGACATAAAACTTATATAAGTATACATATGCGGTTATAGAATAAATTTATACAAATATATTAAATAATTTTGGATGAACATTCAATACATCTAAAAAATAAGCCTCATAACCATAGTGGTTTTTATTCTCTAGGGACCATATACATAAATCATTCTAATTCTTGAAGGATCTTCAATATCTAAAAAAATTATAATCTCAAATAGTAAACTTATTATACATTCCGAACTCAAAACCCTTTTTGAACACTTAGTGAAATGAATAATAAAAATGACGATCTTATGTTCTCAATAAGGGTAAGAATGAGAGATATCAATCAATGATCATAAGTGAGCATATGATAAGCATGCAGTTTTTTGAACAAGATCGTAACTTTTAAAAATCATACACAATCATTAAAATATAATCAATCATAAATCATGTCATACGGCTTTTTCATAAAAATATATATCTCATAAGGGTAAAGAATCATTAGTAATCAAATATGTATTATAAAATCACATCATATGCCCAAGAAATATGATTTTTTTGTATACACATTCATAGAAATTCATTTCATAGTTAAGGATCTCTACCAAAGATATCTTAGATGATTGGGTTCACTACCCATTACATTACATCCATAGTCAAGGTTTACTCCCAAGGTTATGATAGAGAAAAAATTTAATTACTAAACTGGGTTCACTCCTAAATCTACTCCTTATTATCTAAGGAGATATCCTTCCTTACCCCCGTAATTAGAGGGAAATATAATTCTAGGCCCAACAATTATGTAATGAATACAATTTATATATGTTCAATAGTATCATAAAACATTAATCATGTCATCATGGAATGACTTATGTAAATTAAGTAGGGTTCATAATTATTTCATTATTTCATCAGAGAACAAACCATTTAAAAGAAACGGGGTTCATAAAGAATTTATCATAAGGTAATTAACTCATGGGAAAGAAATTGGTTTTATAGAATCATCCTTAAATTATCTTCATCATAATCCATCCACAAAAAGAAATTGGATGGTATGATATGATCACATTCCAAGTAATGCATAAAAATGATTAAAGGATGTTGATATATATGAAAAATACCATTAAAATATCATTGGAACCGTTATATGAAAATATGAGAAACAATTCTTCTATTATGATACAATATTAACTAAAAAATACCAAAATATTGAAAAATTACATTATGTTTAAATAAACCATGGAAATAGTTCAAGTATGCTTCAAATAAAATAATTTTCCTTATGGTGGAAAAATTCATTCATGTTTTATATGTTAAAAAAATCCATTCACATTTTTTTAAAAAGTAAAAATTTACTTATTTGGAAAACATTTAAAATGATTCATTTTAAAACAATTGAACATTAATTCAATGATAGTGAAATTTAAAATTTTAAAACATTTCATGTGTAGGTATGAACATTCATAAAACAATTTTGATGAATAAATACATATATAAAAATGTTCTTTTACCAAATAAGATATAAGTTTATATTTTCATTAAAATGATTTTCCCAAAACTTTAATTTGAAAAAGAGATGAAAATGACACTAATTCATAATAACTCTTAAAATATATATAGAAAAATAGAATATAAAATTTTTAATGGACAAGATCAACATAATTTCCCTCAATGAAAATTCAAACATAAAAAATCCAGATTAAAACACAGTTTCAACCTAAAATACTTACCTTAGGTTCATTTTTTTCAAATGTATTAAAATATCCAATATGATAAATATAGCTTCATTAATAATTTATTGTAGAACCATATCCTTATATAGTGTTCTATATGTATTTTTTTCTAGGAAAATGTGTGGTGTCTTAGTTTTAGGAGTTATGGTGCCCACCATCAATAATAATCTAGTTATTCTGTCATTGAATTGCTTAACACTAGGTCTACCATTTTTTATTACCTCTTGAGAGTTGATTGAGGAGGTTTAAGTATGGTTTCACAATCACCTATGCCTATTTCACCATGTCCATTTTTAGAAAAATATGAAAGCTCCCACATCCATGACAAGGTACAGAACTACATCCCAAATATAGGTGTTAAGTTAGGGTTTCATACCAAAAGGGGCTTAATAAATAACATTAGTCAAGAGGATGGGATCTCGGGTTCATCACACCCTTTTTAGGGGTGTTATTTCCTATTTCAAGACTCTTATTGATTTGAAATATATTCCTGAATCTCTTCTAAATCCCAATAAATAACTGGATACCCTAACAAAATGATCAAGTTTTGGATTCATCTATGGGTAAATGGTGTTCTATCAATGAGGCCTTGTTTATATATACATGGTTATTCATATATTTATTATTATAGCAAATAAGGAGGTAGAAGATTATATTTTGAATCTATCTAACCATGAACTCAATAGTTTACTTCCATACATGGAGTTGATTGATATATTGAGGATGGGATTGAACCTTTATGAGGAAATGTTTGTATCTTGTTTATAATAGGAATTCAAACCACATAGTTTCTATAAACCGTGAAGTTTAACATCATGCATAAAGAACATCTATGAGGGAAATTTGGAACTAGTTATGGAGCTCGATTGTTTGGAAGGAATCCTACATATCCTATTTATTCTAGGAATCAAATTCATCATAGTTCAATAAGGCCTTTGGGATATTCCCCAAAATTTATTCCTATTTGTCAGTTTTATAATATAATTCCATTTAATGGGGATTAAAAATTGTGTATTCCTTTAATGGGGAGAAATTTATGATGTTCATGATATTATAACTGAAAATTTATATGACCGCATGAGCCTTGCTTGGTGTCAGAATAAAGTGATAGAATGTGATCTATCTCCTTGAATATGGATTTCGTAAATATTCACTTGGGCTTATCTTATTAGCTATTTCATAGAAATCTCAAGCCATAGTAAGGCATCCTTCGTATTCAATTTATAGAAGGAATCAAATTCTTCATAGATTGATTATCTTTTTAACCCACTAATGGATGAAGAAGAATGATGAACCTACACTACAAGAAAATGGTTGTTTAGCAATGGTTTTTTCACGGCGGCTTTAAGAACCGCCGCTAAACATGTTTCAGGCCGCCATTTCGCAACGTTTTTTAAACCACCGCGAAATGCCTTAATTTTTTTATTTTTTTTTATTTTTTTTTATTTTTTTCAAATTTTTTCAAGGATTAGTGGTGGTTTTTTAAGAAATGTGCCGTGAAATAGCAGCGGTTTGGGTAAAACCACCGCGAAATGAAAGGAAAAAAACTTAAAAAAAACCGAGAAACCCCAAAATCACTAAAGCAGCCATAACTTTTGATTTGGTCGTCCGTTGGAGCGCCACGACCTGTAAAATCAAAGATCATGAAGAGATATAGAGGCAAATATAATCAAAACTGTGAGACAGTCTAAGGTGAAGAAGATATGAGAGTTATTAGAAAGTTGAAAAAAGTTCTCAAACTTCAAACGACCATAACTTTCCCTCCGGGTGTCCGTTTGGGCTCTACCACATATCAAATCCAAGCCAGCAAAGAGAGCTACGCACTAATTCCAGAGAAGTAAGATTATGTCATGTTTTTTTACCCAAAAAAAACCCTTCTAAAGGCCTCTGAAACCCCATTTCCATCACCGGTGTCCCGTCGAACTTGTCTTCAAACGGACCTAACTTTCGATCTGCGTGTCAGTTCGGACTCCTCCAACTGCCAGATCGTAGCTCGTTCCATGAGCTTCATTTTGACTGGTTGCGGTGCCCATATGCACTCATGGATCATAACCTATGGGCTTTTTAGTGGGTATCAGGTTTGTTATGTTTTTTGATGCCTCGTTTCTAGCACCCATTCCCCGTCAGCTATTTTTTAAATAGTCGTAACTTCTGATCTGCCTGTCCATTCAGACTCTTTCACCTATCAGGTCGAAGATCATTTCAGGATCATTGATTTGACAGGTCAAAGATCTGAAATAGACTCTCGAATCATAATTTATCTATGTTAATGCGAGTCTAATATTTTTGTCACTTTATAACCGTTTTGACGGTTTTTAACGGTTGCTCCATTTATTACTGTTTATTTGGGTTTCCATGACTTGTTATCTTTATAAATGGTTTTTTGTGGGTCATTATGATGATTATGTTGAATTCTTAATGGGTTTCCAAAGTTTTCATGCATTATCATTCTTTCTAATGCCTCATTCTTCATGCTTCTTTATCTATTTTCATGCGTTTTCATGATTTTTCATCCCTTATCACATCTTTTCATACTTTTTCATGAGTTTCATTTATAATTTATTATTTATTATTTATAATATACTTTAATTAATTTATTATTTATTATTTGTTACTGGTTATTTATTATTTATATTTATTTATTATTATATTATTTATTATTTATTATTTATTATTACTAATAATAAAATATTATTATTAATTATAATATTTGTTACTAGTTATTTATTATTTACTATTTATTATTTATTATTTATTATTTATTGTTTATTATTATTTATTAATTATTATTATTTATTATTATATATTATATATTATTTATTATTTATTATTTATTATTTATTATTTATTACTTATTATTTATTGTTTATTGTTTATTACTTAATATTTATTGTTTATTATTTATTATTTATTACTTATTATTTATTATTTATTATTTATTATTTATTATTTATTATTTATTATTTATTATTTATTATTTATTATTTATTATTTATTATTTATTATTTGTTTATTATTATTTATTATTTATTATTATTTATTGTTTATTATTATTTAATATTTATTATTATTTATTATTTATTATTTATTAGTTATTATTTATTATTTATTATTTATTATTTATTATTTATTGCTTATTATTTATTGCTTATTATTTATTGCTTATTATTTATTGCTTATTATTTATTATTTATTACTTATTATTTATTAATTATTATTCATTATTTATTATTTATTATTATTGAGTTTATATCTATTATTTATGTATTATTTGTTTTTTCAATTAATATATATAAGTATATTAAATTCTATTTATTAACCACATGACGAGCTTGCTGGAGTGGTAATGTCTTTGGAAAATATGCAAGAGGTTATGGGTTAAAATCTCACCAAACGCAATATTTCTTTATATTGTAGGGACATGGGCAAGGGCATGCGCACGGGCATGCGCAAGGGCATGCGCAGGGGCATGCGCAGGGGCATGGGCACGAGCATGCGCACGGGCATGCGCACGGGCATGCGCACGGGCATGCGCAGGGGCATGCCCGCGGGCATGCGCAGGGGCATGCCCGCGGGCATGCGCAGGGGCATGCCCGCGGGCATGCGCAGGGGCATGCGCACGGGCATGCGCACGGGCATGCGCACGGGCATGCGCATGGGCATGTGCATGTGCATATTAGTGGGATGTGCATGCATGGATAAATAAAGCAAATAAAGTAATACAAAATAAATAAATAAATAACAAAATAAATAAATAAAATACGAATTAAATAAATAAAATTAATAAATAAAATAAAATAAATAGATAAATAAAATAAATAAATAAAATAAATAAATAAAATAAATAAATTATAGAATAAATAAATAAAATATAAAATAAATAAATAAAATACAAAAGAAATAAATAAAATATATAAAATATATAAAATAAATAAAATACAAAATAAATACAAAATAAATATGAAATAAATAAAATAAATACAAAATAAATAAAATACATAAAATAATTAACAAAATAAATAAATAAATAAATAAAATAAATAAATAAAATAAAATAAATAAATAAATAAATAAAATAAATAACTAAATAAATAGATAAATAAAAATAAAAAACATAAAAAAAATCAAAAAAATCAAAAAAAATACAAAAAATCAAAAAAAAAACAAATAAACCGCCGCTAAATCATTTTGAGGCGGTTTAAACCACCGGGAAACATTCTGCGATGGTTTTAAAAACCACAGCGAATAGTTTCCCAACGCACGATTTCGCCGCGGTTTTTCAAAACCGCTGCCAATTTATTTAGCGGCGGTTTAAACCGCCGCGAAACATAAAACCAAACCACCCCTAAATATATATTTTTCGAAAATAATCAGATTTATCATAGTTCATTTTTGTTCTATGTCCGAATATGTCTATTGGGAATGTTTTTCATTACATAAGGTGTCTAAAGAAAATATCTTTATTGACTTTCTGACTTGTCTAGGGTGTCTTTCTGACATGTTTGAGGATCTATAGACATTTTCTAGTTTTCTAGAATACATTTCCTAGGAAATTCACTTTTCCCTATTGAATTTTCTATAGCACATCACATTATTTGGATTATGTGTCTAGTGGACATCACATTACCTACATGAAAAACTAAGAGGATGTCAAATGATTTGGTAGAAATGTCCGGAGGGAATATCATTACTTGTATGAACTATCTTTGATAAATTCTCATAACCTAGACTCCTTGTTTCGAGGGTGTTTCATAACATGGATTGCATGTCTGGAGGGATTCACATGACTTATCCAACATTTCAAAAGGGCATCCCATGATCTGGATGGCATGTCCAAATAGCATCACACGACCTAGAAAATATGGATGTATGACATCGAAATACATGAGATACATGTCTATAAAAATTTTAAATACATGGTTCAAATTTCATAGGACATCACAAAAAATAGGAGACATGTCTTGAAGAATTTGTCAAAGTTGAGGGACATGTCAAGAAGACGTCGTAAGATATGGTTGACATGTCTTGATGTTTTCACTTGATTTTGATAGACCATGTAAACCACATGATGCCTTATTATAAAGGGTAATGTATCTATCCTCTCATAAGTAATTTTTTTTCTTTTTCTTCTTTGTTGCATATGTGATGAAAGGTTCTTCAAGAAATAGTTAATTTACATATTGCGTGACTAAGTATAAATATAGAGAAACCATGAAATAATCTATATTTCTAGCCACAATTCCTTTACATGATCTATAAGGAAATTCAAAGAAGAATATATCCATTCCATGTCATCTCATCGGTTATTCCATGTAGTTTTCTTACTAGAAGACTCTTGTAATTAGGTAACATTCCTCTATGATAATTACTCTCTTCTGCACTTATGTGGGTGTAGTTGAAGTCATGTGTGTATTAATTCCTCTATTTCCATTCCAAGGTGGAGGATTTTTTTGTCTCACAAAACAAATTATATGCCACCTTGTGTAATATATAACTAAAAAATATGAGCTAAATTCAATGGAGGGATTTGCATCAGGGGATTCGCAGGACATTGCGATAGGTCATCCATGGAATTACATGATATTCATCAACCGTGAGAAAATTCCATCGTTAACATATTCATTGGGCTTGTTTCTAATAAAAACATTTCACTTAATCATTTTTACATGTCAAAATTCAATTCAATCATTGAGCTGATGTGTTTTATAGCCTTTATGAGATCAAGACACCTATGTAATGGTTCTCATATGATTTGAGATGACTTTTCTAGAGTCCTTTGTGATATTAAGATGAATTATCAATTTCCATTCATTAAATCATGATGGGTTGTCAGGGCCCCCTCACAAGATCAAGTATGATTTTAAATGGGACTCAACATGATCAACGGTGATCCCTGAGGCCCATACTCCATTTTCTTGAAAATCAATGTATCTTGTCTTCCGAAGAGGATTATACCATTTATTATTTTAATTTATTCCCTATTTTATAATTATATCATCCTTTTACCACTATATTTTCATGAGGGTATAACTTTAGTAGTAGGGGATCTCATGATAACATGTGAGTGTTTTCATGGATAATCACTCTTCTTATCAGAAATGTGTCATGTAGTCATTGTTAGATATCATACTGATGTGTGGGTATTGTCATGAGCAACCCCCAAGATACCTGTGGACATGAAGGGGTATCACATGATCAAATGGATGTCTCTGAGGTCCTTCACATGATGACAGGTACATGCCTATAATAAATCGTCTGATAATATCGACATGTCTCTAGGGGTTCCATTAGGTCTTGAAAATTTAATAAGCATGTATCATTAATATCAACGTATCTCGCCATAACATGAGTTTTCTAAATCATTCCACATCTAAAAGTAAATTTAATGATCATCATGATTCTTCCAATTGAAATGTAACGTGTTCATATGAACTCATCTGATAGCCTTCACATGACTATCAAAGCTTTTCTTGAAACCTTTATAGGGACAAGATAGTTTGTTAAAGGGTCCTCGTGTGATCATATGTATATCATATAAAATTCATGATTTTTTAACATGGACTTCATAGGGTTATTTAATCATTTATCCTTATGGATATTACATGATACATGTGATTCCTCCACCCGTAATTCATTCTACTCCTTCCATTGTTTGGAATAGAAAATAGCACCCATCATTTTGGAATTTCTTCAATTCTTGAATTTTATGTGAGAATTTGGTGGAAATAAACAAATCCACTCCCTTATTGTGAGAAAGGTCCATAGATACAATGACTTCTTTATGATGAGAGTAAATTCCCACATAAATCCTTAGGGATTCCACTGATAAGTGTCTTAGGTGATGTTTGGACTTATAGTTTATTACATTAAGGTTTTATAAAATAGGACATTCTCATGATGTAGTTTAAGTAATTTCATATCATACATTATATTACTAGTAATATACCATTAAATATGTAATTCAGTCGATGAATTTTAATTTTATTTTTTATAGACATCTGATATTCTATTTAATGTCATGTGATGATGAAACATTTTGTGAAATTTATTGTCATTGGGTAGGTACAACTAACATGTAGTTTAATATCATGCTGTAATGATGTAAATAAATAAGAAATTTATATTTATGCTTTAAGAATATTATTTATGAATATTATATGCAGAATACATGATGGGGTTGAACAAAAACACCTTATGGTGCTTAGTTGTGTCACAGTATTTTTTGGGAATCATGAGGACTGGAGTTCCATTCTTGCAAGGCGTAGATATCTATAGTTGGTAGTTCAAAAGCCATTATACATGAGTCCCCATGATAATATGCAGGGTCAAGTAAACATGTAACCTCTCCTTTATTAGGACCATGTAAGGTATGTGAATAATTTATTGGTATATGGTAAAATATTATGGAAACATAGTCATCTTGGATAGTTTGAATATTTGTCATTCAATTCACTTGTCTAGTTGTTTGAGCCAATGAATATGGAAAGGGGAACAAACTAGGGATGACCAAATACACCCTAAGGTACTAAGTTCCACCATTATGTTATTGAGGCTCGTACGGATTATAGTTCATTTCTTGTATGGAGGATATGACACTAGTTTGTAGGTTAGAAGCCCTTATGGATAAGAACATAGGGATTTCATGCATGGTAAAGTAGATGTTTATATTCCAAGGTACATGAGATATTTATAAAGACTCAGTCATTTATAATATGATGTGGGGTTTGGTGAAAATAACAATCAATAAAGTGGGGATTGGAGAAAAGAACTGTCTGGGAATTTGAAAACACCTTATTATCTGGGATAGATATGATTTAAATCATAACCCAATACTATCTAATTTAATTGGAGGGGATAACTAGTGGGAACAAGTCCACTATTGGAAATGGAGAGAGCCTATCATGTTATTTTCTATTAGTAAAATAACTCATGTATTTATGGGTGTCCCTATTGGATTCAAGGGTCTTTTTGGATAAACCATTCTCTGTCACTAATTTTCTAAAGGGAATTTGTAAGATCAAGGAAGCCCAAGGTCCATGGGGTTCTTAGAGAAGGTTATCAACCCAAGGAACTAGATGTGTTGGCTCATATATAAAATATATGAAGTTGGTTCCAAGTAAATGTGTGATTCAGGAAGATTTTGGGTTCCTTAAAGGCTACACCATCTTTCAATTAATACATTAAACTATGAATGATTAAAACATATGATTCTTAGATACAAAACCATAAGAGGGGATAATATATTCCACATGAAGAACTATTTTCATATAGATTAATGTCATGGTACAATGACGTTTCTCCTTATATAAGGTGAATATAGGTCACATCTTTAAGAGTTGATTGACAGGTTCCTTAAGATCACAAGAACCAGGATCTGCATGAGATACAAGGGATAACATGGTAGTTGACTGAGTCATGGAATAATGGGTCTAAGATGAATCGATACATAGGTCTAGCCCATTTGTAGTTAAGAGTGAATTTTATCATTTTCTATGTGGACTTAAACCCAGTATTGATGTTCCCGGTGTCACTACATATCCTATTATAGAAAGAATCAATCCACACACAGTTCATTCATGAAATCTTCATTTACAGGTCTGAACCATATACAGCGAGGGAAAAAAAATTTATGTTGTGTCTGCACCGATGATTGGAGAACCTAAAATAACTAAATTTCATAGAGTAATCCAAATCAAGCAACATATAGTTCTTAAGTGGGAAAATATCAAAACAAGTCTTGGATATTTGTAAAGGGAGTCATTGATCGTGTTGATTGCTGCAAATAAACCTAGGATTGGAGATCCGGGTGTCATTACATATCTAGTGATGACAGGAATCAATCGACATTTAGTTATACAGTGGGAAACTCTCTACACAAGTTAGACCCATACCCATTGGGGGGTTGTCCCCCTTGATTGTTGTAGCTAGATCTAGGATTAGAGATCTAAGTATCACCATATCTCCTATGGTTACTACTATCGAACCACTTAAAGTTCTTGAATGGGAAACACTTCACAAAGGTCCTACCCATAAGAAGATCCAGAATTATTCCCATGGATTAGTTCTTCTTGACATAAGATTTGATATTTGAGTGTAATTACATATCTTATTATTATAGGAATCAATCCACACAAAGTTCTTGATTTAAATATCCATTCATAGGTATATCCCATATTTAGTGAGGGTCATTTTTATGTTGTGTATGAACCTAGGATTGGAGATCCATGAGTCACTACATATCATTCGGTAATAGGAATCAAGCTACATATAAATTATAAATGGGAAACTCTCCCCATATGTCTGACCTGTAGTTAGAGGGGCCATTGTTCCCATTGATTGTTATAGTAGGAACCAAGATTAATGTTCTATGTCTCACTATGTATGTCTTGATGAAAAGAATAAATCCATATATAGTTCATGAATAGAGGTCCAGAGGGGGACCAACAACCTTTATAACAGTCCTCTCTTGTGATGTCAATAGTAATGCATAGTTTTGTGCCATGTTAAAGGCATAATACATGAAGTTTATCATCAAGAGGAAAGACATACGGTGTTCCATTTGGGATTCTATAGCAATGACCATTCTATACATGATTTAAACTAATATGTATCGATCATGTTTACAATCCATTACCAATATTTCTAATTCCATGTCAACTATGATTGGTGTGAGAAAAAATGTATGAAAATGGATTCTTTCATAGAAAAAAGTGATTAAAGGAAAGGACAATGGAATCTTGAATTAGGTAGTGGATAGTACGAGATATAGGATCTATGTACCTCTATAAATATCATTGGAAAGAGAATAAATCCATATTTTGTTCTTAGAAATAAATCAGTTTAATTTCATGTGAGAAGGATGAAGGTTCCCCAATGCCAAAAGAGGGTGTGAAGCCGTTTTGCAACATTCATCATTTGTTTATGATATAAGGCTTCCAAAGTTAGATTACCAAGGAATCATATACTTAGTAAAAAAGGTAATACTACAGTTTAATGTAAGATGTCATAGATGTTATCACATCTTCTAGTGGTTAGTGACCATGATGAATATATCATGGCTAGTCCTAGGATTTTGGATCTAGGAATTAATACATATCCTATGATGATAAGAATAAAGATAAACATTTTTCTAAAATAGATATACTACCCCTACAGATATGACTCAAGAACATGTAATGGGGAACTTCATTTCACTTTTTAAAATATCGAGATCATGTGTAGTGGGTTATTTCTAAAGTGATGTTTTTTATACAGTTTGACATCACCTTGTAAGTATTAATAGTGTCTTGTAGTTTTAGGTTATATGAATAGGGAATCTCATGTAGTTTAGAATCATGGGACCAGGAAGACTTCTTTGTAGTTTATTGTCTTAAATATGTGACTTATATGTATTTGATGATAGCTATGAAATGTGTTTCTTCCGAAAGCATGCATTATTTAATGTGTGATGAATTTCCCATCCATTGAGGCTAATGATTAAAATCCATCGTAATAGTCATTTTGTATGATGTAATGTCCATCCCATTTGGGTTACATCTTTTTAGATTTCTCTCTTGGTTTCATTGGGGTTCTAAGAGCCAATTCCATTTCCACTTTAAGGATCAAATGAAGGGGATCCTTTTTATGAAGGGATCGTTTGATTTGATTCTAGTGGACATTGAGGTTGTGAAGTATATATAATCTTTTCTCCTTGATTATATCCAACTCATCCATCCATTATTGTAATTTATAATTATCTGAGAGCTATCCAATGATATCTATTCAGTGTGATGGAAACTGGACTTCTATAAAAAAATACTTCTTCAATTTCGTACACCAATGAATACAGAGTTTCTTGTGAATCAGTGATAATTGTGGTAAGAGAGGACCATATATCAGGAATGAAAATGATTTTCATAGAATTATAGTCTTTTTCTACCGTCTTCTAGAGTATATATTAAAGAGTTTTATTCAAGGCCTCAATCAATCAATTTTCCACTCCATGATAGCAGTATGAATGGTTGGAATCGATGTGGAACTCCGAGTAAAATTTCCACAACTTGGTATAAATGATGTCAGTGTCATTGCCCTTATATATTATATGAGGGACTCTAAATCACTTGTTGTTGTGTGAAATTATTATATTTCTGATATTATTAATCCCAACATACTTAAGGGATATTTCCTCATCCAATTTGGAAAAAATGCATGTAGTAGTGAGTATATATTTATATAGATTAGTTGTGCCTGGGATATATGGGCCGAAAACATCCATTCCCCATTAATAAAATATCAAAAAATATTTCGCTGTTTGTAGTAATTATGGGGGTTTATGGATGATGTTTTCATAGAACTATCATGTATAAAATTTCTGTGTGAATTCTATAAAATCTTATATAATTTTTTTTCTAAGGGTAATCAAGCTTCTAGATTTGATGGGATATCCTAGTCCCCGAATGATGAGTGATGTTGGAGCCTACACAGTCATCTTTCATGATGGTTAGAATATGTATTTATACTATTCATATGAGGATTTTTTCTTTGAAGCCTCATTTGTAGAGGGATTGTTTCTCATTTGTCCAATCCTGGAGGGTACTTTTCGCAAATTTGGGCCAAGTCTATTCCTTCCTGGATTGTTCCATCGTGAGATTCCTTTTTGGAGATAATCAATTAGGGGCTCCATCAATCAGTTGGTTCTTATCAGTTCATCATCCTATAGGTATGTGTTTATATAAATGGGTTATTCCATTTCACTAACAATGATTGGTGAGACCATCCTTTGTTGTGTGATGTAGAAGACCACATCATCCTGATCAGGGTTAGCTAGAATTGTAACTTTAATAGAAAATGCATCGATAGAATAATTTTCTGATCAAATTATATGATGAAATGTTATTTAAAAATGTAACTTCACTATTATTCCTCTTACATAGAAAATGGTAGGGGACAATTATTCATTTCTGATGTCGCATTCATGGTTGATCAATTTTATCACTAACTTTGAATCCCCACTAAAGTTCACATAGGAGATCTTCAGTTGTTGGGATAGTTCCAAGCCAGCAAAGATTTCATGGTATTCACCTGTATTATTTGTTAGATCACAGGTAATTTTAAAATAATATTTTTTTTAAATATTTTAATATTTATTAAAATAAATATAACTTAAAAGAGACAATATGTTCAACAACGTATCTGATAAATCTAGAATTATGGTTAAAAAATTATTTTTCTAGTTTTACCATCTTTTGATGGAGAACCCATTTAAAATATATATATATTTTAAATTTTATAAGATATTTTTATCAAAAGAAACTTCTTATTTGTAAATGAGACTCTAGAATTAAATTTTTTTTAATTATTTTTATTTTTCTGCAGAAATTTATATTTTAATGAATAATTAGAAATATTGCGTTTTAATTCAAAATAGTTTTTTCATCAATTTAATTTATATTTTCAAAAGATAGATTTAATAGGTCTTAAATTTTATTTAGATTATGTTTCTATAATTTAATAAAATTCTGGTCCTTGAAATTAATTTCAATTTAAAATTAGATATAAAAACATTTCAATATTTTAAACATTTCACTTTTAAACCCCACTTTTTGTTTTTTTTTGTGGAAGTAATTTTAAAAATAATTCTCCTATTTATATGAAATGGATTAGGTAAAATGGATTACATATTTTTTTTATTAGGTTCAAATTAGGTTTTACGTTCAATTTCATATTTAGACATAAAAAATTTACCTTTCAAGTTTTTTTACCGTAGTAAAAGTAAAATTTTAAAAAGGGTTACAGTTTAAAGTTAAAAGATTAAAATACCTAAAAAAATAAAACATTTAAAGGTTGTTTTGGGTGTTTTTAGACATTAACCAGCAAATATAACATTAATTACTATCCAAATTCTTGTAATTTAATTCCACCTCTATATGGTTAGCTTTTTATATAAAAAATCAATAAATTAATCACTTGAGCCCACATATCGTCAAGTATAAATAATGACCCTCACCACCCAATTTCGGCCCAAAAATACTTATAGATCTTAAAATATCTACTCAAAACTCTCCACCTCACTATACCCATGTCCATGTGCTACCGGTCAGACAAAAAGACCAAATCTATGGTTGTCAACGGTCTTTCATGGAGGGGATACTCAAGAGGTAATTATCTCAAAGTAACTCTCTTAATTTATTTTTTCTTCTTCTTTCCCCTCACCTAATTCATTGATAAATGCATGATAAATTTAGGCTACGTTAAATAATAGAGTTTTATATTAATAATTTAATATCTTTTATCCATTTCATTTCTCACATCATCTTATTCAATGAAATGAACTTTTTTTCTAAGTTATGCTGGTTAATCGCTACTGTGAATAATGTTTTTATTATTTTTCCTTTATAGCCTGCATGGACATTCTTAAAAATATTTTTATGTAAGAATAATATTTTAGTATTTATATTATAACCAATTTAATATTTTATAAATGTTATATTAAACATACCATCATGATTCCCAAGTTGTGGTTATACGATAACTTTGATTGGGGACATGTGGACTATCGCGTCCTCCAAATGATGTGATTCTTTCACACATCACATGGAATGTATTTAGGATTTATTTTGAAAAAAATATATGATATAAATGAAATATTAAGTCTATTTTGATTATATTATATATTTTTACATATTTACATATATTTCATTTAATGATCTTTCTTTCAATACGATAGAAAAAATAGCACTCAGGCATACATACGACCTACCATATCCATGAAAAGTGTTTTTAGTTTTTCAAAGATTATTATTATAAATACATATATAATTAATATATAATATATTTATACCATGTTTTATATTCTATATATGAGGAACCTATGATCACATGGATTATTGACATCACACCAAGTTCATTTTCAACTCAAGAACTGAATATCAACAAAATATCTGATATGAACTTATATAATTGTGAAATTGACTAAAAATGGTAATAAGTGGTATAAAATGAATAAAAAACATGAAAAAAGTTCACAATCATGTAAAAATGACCTAATTAATAACACATGTGATGAATCAAACTTGAGGTAAGAGACTTCATCTAAATCTAATTTCATTTAAGAATTTCTTGATAATATGAAACATTATTCTTTTATTATGTGTATATATAACCACAATGACATCCCATATCCGTATTTTATCTATAATAATGTTAATAAATGTTTTGGTGAATGTATTAATTCATATATATTAATATTTAAATGTTCAATGTGCTATGATACACCTCAAATGTTTAACCATTTAATTAGAAAATATTTTCATCATGATGTTAATTCTCATACTTATTTATATTGATATAAAAGGATTATAAATGAAATTTTATGTCAATTTTTAAATTTTTTTAAAAAGGAATATTTTTATATGAATATTTTTTACTTTCTTTACAAAAGTAAAATGGAATTTTTTTAAAATGTATTTGGTGACAATGACGTATCAATTGTCGTGACTGTTTTTTGATATTTGGCTTCATCTATAATCCACAATGTTTTTTAAAAGTAAAAAAAATACCTTATTCCATTTTTGGTTGTTTTGGTTTTGAAAATGGTTTTGAAATATTATTGACTATTTGATATCTTGAAATGATTTAATATGATTGAAAATGAAATTTTATGAGTGTAATGTGGATAATTAAAATATTTTATGTTTTATGATTATATAAAGGTACATAGAAAAATATGGATGGTTACGTGATAAACCAATGATGTGTGGTTATGTGATAAACCAAATATGGGTAGTTCCATGATAAACCATGGATGGTGGTTATGTAATAACCTCAAATTAATTGGGTATGGAAGTTTCCCAAATGACTATTCCATTTGTAGGAGTGATATGTGTTGAAATCTACAATTTGGTTATTCCATTTAAGTATGAGTATGTATGATGTTACCTTTATATGTAATATGGGATTTTTTATGGGTTTTATAGTAATATTTTGAATTAAAAATAGAAATTAATGAATTCATATTATCTGAAGAGTATTTACTACTTCTAAAGGGTGAAAATGTTTAATTTATGATAAAGTATTCATGGTTTACATGTTTTCACAGGACTAATTGTTTTTCTTTTTTGGTATCCATTATCATTTTATGCTCATCCAAAGCATTAAAATATTTTCATAGGATTTAAGGGAGAATATATACAATGATGGAATCAAAGGGAAATTTTGTGATGATACGAAACCCTGATTCTTTTTAAATTTTTTGTTTTATAAAAAATGGGTAGTGTGTAGAAGTGTCTACTTTGTAATATTGATGTTTTCATGTATGAGTTTTGGAAAAATTATATAAATCTCTAAACTAAAAAGATCCTCAATGGGAATTCTAGATATAAATCCACATTATGTAATATTTAAGGATGGGTCTTTATATTATTAGTAAAATCGTTTGAAAATTGGAAGGTTTAAGGAAAATTTCCTCTATCTTGAGAAACAAATAAAATCATAAAACCAACCTAATTATGAATGAGGGTTTCATCCTATATTCCATAGGGATTTGGGATCAAAATACATATCCACTGATCAAGGACTATCATGGGGATATAAAACATCTTTCTATTGAATATTGGTGTCCAATTGTGTACATTATAGAGAGAGATGTGCTGTAAAAAAATTATCTAGGGACTTCCCTTTCACTACATTCCATGACATGACCTAGATGCCATATTATTGAAAAATAACCACTAATCCAGCCAAACTCCTAGTAATTATAAGAAAGACAAGGATATACTTGATCAGTACAATACAAGAGAGAAAGTGTAATTCATGGTGTTGTATGTAATGCCTCATCTTTTTCACTATAATTATGGGTGCAAGGAAGTTCATCTTAACCTTGAAATATCAGGTATTTGTACTTAAAATCCTTTGACTGAAGTATTAGAGAAGTTTCTCATTCCTATAACATTTTTCTATGTGAGTGGAGTTACATGTGATCATTCCATGGAATCCATATACAAGATGGTGTGATTTCCTTCCACCGGTGACATCAAGACCAGTAGGTAGAGTATTTACTATTTAAAACCTCAATGTATTCCTAGAATACATTATCTCATTGATAGGTGACTATGTTCTTTATTAATTTGGTGAATTATATATATTTTATAGCCTGGTTAGCTATGAAATGCTGAATGTAAGTGAGGTTCCCTTTGAGACCCCTTAGTTCTTTGAGATTATGAGGGAAAAAAATTATATGATTACACTAGTATTATTTCGGTCAACATTGATGCCATGGAAGGATACCATAAAGATAGATAATCTCCCAGATGATACCATGAATTCACATTTCAGTAGATTTATCTTCAAAATGTGATTCCAAAACTTGTCGAACCTTATTTTATGATATATGATGCAATCACATCATTATTTTTATTTTAAAATCAGTTCATCAAATGAACATTCTCCTACTAATCCCAAGAAGGGATTATAGATATATCAGCATAGAACATTCATAAGTAGGGTTAATTTTCTTTAATATAAATGGAATGTCATAATAGAAAAATGTTTCCTGATGTACATTGAATATAGTGGATTTCTCATCATTAGGGGAAGTATTTATTTTAGTATAGTATGAATACCCATTCATGATGGAATGGTCTTGTAAGAACTATTTTTTCATCAATCAATAGATCTATGATCGGTAATGGAAATTATCATTCGAGCAATGTTTATTACAGACTCTAAAATCAATGCATACCATAATATACTCATTCATTATCTTTACTATGAAAATGTGAGTGATCCATCTTGTGTATTGAAACTCCCAAACAATGTTGTATTGAAAAAAGTTTTCAATGTATGATTCAACATTTGTTTCATGGGAGGAGTGCATCATCCTTACTGCTATCATGAAATGCTGATAGTATTCTAGTAAGACCAGGTGGTGTGTATCTATATTTGGGATCAACCTATGAATATTGATGCAATTTCAAGAGAATACATATCAATGATAATTAATAAGTTAAATGAACATATCATACTCCTTTATATAAATTTATGAACTAATCTTGATAGTTTAAAATTCTTCTTCTATTCCAGGATTCTCCAAATGGATCTCATCAATGTTGGTGGAGATGCCTTCCTCAACTGTGGGAGGGGCATTCTTATGGTCATCCCCCTCTTCTTCGACATCTGAGTTAGTGGAGGGATTTTTATACATGGTAGGAAATATAAGTGATTCTTTATACCTATTAGGGTGATAGTGTCCATGGGAAGATACATTATTATACATATCTTCCATAGTTTTTGTAGAGAGGTTCTAGAGTTGATAATTACTGACTATGAGGTCACATGTGAAGGATGATATTAGACATCTAAGATTATTTATAATACCTAAGTCAATTTTAGGGGTTGAACATAATATCCATCAAGAAAACATTAAGGATTCAAAGTGTTAATCCCCAATCCATTGGGTGATACAACCTGCATAACTTTATCCACCATTGGTTTTTTTCCTCCCTTTTGTATAAACATTCCTTTGTATATATATCATTGTAAGATTACAAGGGAGGTTTTTCACCGTGAACTATGTCGAACTTCCCATCGATGGGGGTATTTTCCGCACTAGTGAAATGTTAAAGGTACCTCCACATTCATATGATTCCAATGTCTAACAAGAAGAACATTATATAATTTTTTTTGTTGGATAACCATCATATAATTAGTTGATGTGAGATACACAGACAGAGCTTCATGTTTAATATTCACGAAAGGTTTTTTCTCACACATATCATATCCTTTAATGGTTATCTTTGTTGGGGACAAATCACCATATCAATATTCAAAATTTAAAAGTGTATGAACTAGGCTGAGTTTGATCCAGAAATCATTTACAATCACATCCCTTCAGATGTTGACATTTTTTGAGTCTTACTAAATCATATAGTGGTGTTATATGTTCCTGGGTGACTTTTCTTGATTATTATCTATAAAAAAGATGGAGACATGGAATTATAATTTCATTATCATAAGTCAATAATCCTCACCTGGTGTGGCTTTTTTTTGGAACTCATGTGGGATTTGGCTAGATTCGATATGTGAATCTATGATTTCATTTAAAAATGGATAGAATATATGTTGATAGTTTTTCTAGGACAACCACTAATTATTTTAAAATTTTGTACATTTTAACTAAATTTTAGTGCTTCCCTATGTGGGGTTTCACCCTATTATATGTCTTGAGAGATAAGGTATTTCAGGTTGTTGGGAATCGTGCTTCTGTATAGGTTCTGGGAGCATCTACATCCAGTGGGGTAGGTCCAACCGAGCTTTCACTTTGTCTAGAATAATAAAAGAATATCACTGCCATCAGTCAATTGTGTAAGGTGGCTAGGATTAGAATATTTCTATAGCACTATGGGACACCTTGGTATTTCTATTTGGATTTTTTGAGGGCTCACCCTTGTGTCTTAGATACATATATGACCTTTGTGGGGATGTGACCGAGATATTTTGTTAATCCATTCCCACACTATCCCCTATATCCTTGTCTCTTGTGCCTTCGACTTATAGGTCCCTAGTCAGGTTTGAGGTACTCATATTCTAAGGTGTATTCTTCACGAAATTAGGGATATGTTATGTGAACTACATTAATAGAACAAAATAAGATCACTTAATCTAATGAGTATTCCATTATATAGGGTGGTGACTATGGTCTTAACATTGAATAAAATAATTCAATAACAGTTAGAGCTTGCATAGAAGATAAATATGACCATTCCTATTATCTATCTTCATGGGTATGATAATTATGTCCTCCTCTAGGAGGTATATTCATTGGCACCCCCTTAGGTGATTGTATCATTACATGTTTGAGAAGAATTACTCAAAAGGTGGAATGTGCTCAGTTGATTATCTTTCAAGTAATATATTAACCTAACTTGTTCCCATTCCTGGACAGAATATCTTCCAATCACCATCTTCTTATGGTTAGTAGGTGACTACACATGTCGCATGTTCTAGGAAATTTCCCAACATCACCTGTCTAAAATCAATCATGAGTTTGTGGACATCTTTTAAGATGATTAAATACTTTATTGTGTGACCCATCCTGCTATGGAATTAGAAGTAGTTAAGGTGATAAATTAGGTTGACCCCATTGGGTTTCTTGAGAAATGGAATCTTCAGTAGGTTATTTTACATGTCTTCAAGTAAATATCATGGGGCCTTCTCATTTCAAAATGAGTACACATTATTCAATCATTACTCAAATTATAGGTGACCCATATCTATTTTTTCATCTATTTGTGGGTTTTTCGGTTGATGTCGCTCAAAAAGAGGCACTAAGTGATTTTAGGCATTCAATCATTCCTAAATGGGACTTTTTATTGGTTGGAGGGTAAGATCACCGGTTTAAACCCTTCCATGACACTTCCCTAATGTCAAGGACATGATTTGAGACTTATCATGGTTCTTCTGAATGAAACATTCCAAACATTGATACATTTATAAAAACTCCTAGTGTCCCCCAAGATACTTCATTAGGATTCAATGTGTTTGTATCTCTTCATAAATATCATCATCATAGAGCTCCATTAGTTTCTATTATGAGATATGAATTCTTAAGGAATAAGAGAATCCCTTCTATGAGGTAATCAAGTGAGACTTTCTCTCAATTTTCACATTGTTTGAGTCCAAGAGGTCTAATATTTTTATTTTACTTTGTGTGGAGATGAATTTATAATGGATTTAATGATGAATGACTTACCATCCTACAATGGGGCTAGCTGGGAGGTTGTTGTAGAAAACAATGGCTATCCCTATCATTGTTTGTAAAAGGAACCTCATATTAGAATCCTAATACTAATCTTGAGGTCCCATCATTTGGTTGAATTAACACATGATGTGAATGAGATTTTGTTCATGATCTCCCACACAATCAAATGTAGAGAAGGATGGATTGCATAATTTTTGTGGGTAAATGTGTCATCCACCCATTTGGGATATGGTTTCTTCTCATGATATATGGGTGAGCACTTACCTTCCATGGCTTCTTGTTTCGCGCTGGAATTGGGGATGACTTCGTTGGTTTAAGGTTAAAACATTCCAATCGGTTTCTAACTAGTTTGTTCGTAGAACTGGAAACATCCAATGATTCTATAACCATTTGAACCTACTTTCCAAAGTTAGGTGATAATTAATTATGGACCGATGAGGCTTAATAAATTGCGTTGGTCGAGAGGATGGGAGGTCGGACTCATCACAGCTTTTTTAGGGGAATTATTGTCTACTCCAGGACTCTTTTTATATATTTAAGTTATTTTCATGAATACTTATTACATTACCAAGTGTAAAAATGATCTTTCCTTTATATCTTATAATCAATGATTGATATGTATGAAAATTAGAGAATCTTTTATATGTATTCGAGGTTCTTCATTGATAGATAATCATCTATATTTGTTTAGAGATTCTTAGTAGATGGTATCCTTCGACACATTATATAGAAGTATATTGGTCATTATGATAACCATACTGGTTTTAAATCCCCTCAGTGGGGCACTTGAAGATTATTTTCATTCAGAAGGACATGGATTATTTCATAGTTATGATCGTATCTGCAGATGGGCTACCTACGTATCCTTGTTTAGAAAAGGAATCAGAACTAACATAGTTCAAGTAAGGGAGTATGAGGTTTATGCATGATTGATGGATCAAAGAATGATCTCATAATTACTTTTACACTCTAAGCTCACATGAGTCGTGCTCGGTGTGAGAAACAAGAGGTATTGGTAAAACCAGACAATTGTGCCACGAAAGATGCAATCATAAGAAATAATGTGGGGCTTATGTATGTATAATTTTCCATATAGATGGGGATTGGGATTACTTCCGGGATGATACCCGGAATCAAGGTCCATAAATTTACATGTGCTTTATGGATATTTGGATACTTAAATTAGGAATTAATCATGAGAAGGATTCCAAAATTAGAGGGGACTTATGATTGGGGTTTACTCCTAAGGAGGAAGCCCAAATCAAAAGAAAATTTAGACTGGTTATGAGAAATTATGACTGAGGCTCATTCTTGAGAAGGAGGCCTAGGTTAAGGGACTTGAGAACTGGGGATTACTCCTAAGGTGGAGACCCAAGTTAAAGGGAAATATGATTGTGGATTGCTCCTAAAGAGGAGGCCCGGGTTAAAGGAATTTGGAACTTGGGGCTTACTCCTAAATAGGATCCCCAAAATTAAGAGAACATGGACTGGGGCATACTCCTACAAAGGAGGATGAGGAATAGGGGACTTGGGGCTTACTCCTAAGGAGGATACCCAGGTTAAGAGAACTTGGACTGGGGCTTAGTCCTGAAAAGTAGTCCCATGTTACAGATCCTCTCATCTTAAAGGATGAGGTTGAATGAATGAAATCTCTAACCTTAGTGACATAAAGATATGTAAATCACTTGGTTTTAAGAGATATTCCACAGAAATCCTTTCATACAAGGAGTCCAACAAGGGAACCATGCCAAAAATGGCTTTGAAGAGGGTTTTGAATTCGGAATCTTGAATAAGAGAGGTGGATTTGAATAAGAGAGGTGAATATGAAGGAGGGGCACCTAAAAAGAAGTAGGCACACGGGTCCTACGTGGGTGTGGAGGTCCTGGTTGCGCAAGTATACCTGCATGACACATGGGTACTTGCGTGATGGTCAACCCATGGGGTAATACTTGGGAGAGACTTGGATCAAGCCCTTAGTACTACCCCTAGAGGCTTATAAAAGGGAGGCACACAGGTTCTGTTGAAGGGATTAGGCGGCGCGCAGGTGTCTTCATTTTCCTGTAAGGGTTAGACACTAGGCACACAGGTGTTGATGAATTTCAACACTTAGGCCTTGTTTCCCTTGTCTAGATCTTCCATTCTAGGTAATAAATTAACTTATAAGTGTTCGGAAGACTTTCAGAAGAGACTAGGGCGCCGGGAGTTGAAATCTGAGTTTTTGGATTTTTCAGTCCCTAAAATGGGGGGTCCACTGGGGGTATTTATCTGCTGCTGAAGACCCCGAGCGAGAATCAAAGAGGGCGTGAAAGTCACCTGTGCGACCACTAGGCAGTGCACAAGTATACCTACGCATCCATGATGAAACTTGCGCGACCCAAGTCGGAAGAAATCATTTTTCATGCCTTTTTCTATTTTTGATGTTTCTTCAAAGGATGAATCACTTTGGACTAAGGTGTTACTTTTTTCAGTCGTTCAGACTTTTTGATTGAAAGGAGAATCAACAAAGTCCCTCCTCAGAGTTGGATCCAAAAGAAATGAGGACGTGACTCTGAGGTAATGAAGAAAACCAAGGAACATGCGGCGCGCAAGTGTTGAGCGCGCAAATGTCGGTGCACAAGGGTGAGCCGAACAGGCTTTGATGCACAGGGGTGCGGTCTTGCCTATATATATGTGATCCTTCCTCACTCAATTCAACCAGATCTTAACGAATATGAGCTCTCGTCATGAAAGTTGCCTTCTCCAGGAAAGTTACTCAGTTTTCCGCTGCTTCCTTTTGTGTCGCGCTGCTGTAGAGGTATTTGGACTTGTGTGGTGATACTTGCGCACAAAAACTTGCACGACACAGTTATACTTTCTCTCCAACTTGGTACTTGCGAACCTTAATGACTTAGCCATTTTTTCACTTTTCATCACAAAATTTATGAAAAATAAATTTACTTAAGAGTTAATTATTCAACCTTTGTGCAGATTAAATGGCTCCCAGGAGAATCGGAACGGTTGATGAACTGGCTAGCAAGAGAATTCATGATATGATGAGCATCGTTGGCCATGAGTATTAAACTATCTACAACAGCACTCTTCCAGATTTGGCCAAGTACATGAAGATGTATCATCTTTATTTCCCACAGAGCATTTATCTGCCTCTATATGGCTATGGTCATCTGCAAGAAGTCACCATTCTAGAGGGAAAGAACTATCACCCAATTTCTTTGTTTCAGAATTACACCAATTTTTCGTCATCAAAATATCTCAAGTGGAGTAGCATTTATAAATACTAGAATAGTGGAGAAGACCTACATAATGCATCATAGCCCATGTACCTCATATTTGAATCCTCACAAGCCTAAGCTGCAACCACATTGTTATCCCCCAATTTTCTGAAACTCTCAGATGGATCAATCCAATAGTTGGAAGAAGAGTTAGGACTTTCGTCCTAGAGGAGGTGTGAAACCAACATGGATGTGGGCATACTGGGTGCGAAAAACTAGCACAAAGCTTTTTGAATATTTAAAAGGAGCTGCAATATATGATGCTGTCTGGGTTGGGCCAACATATGCTTATAGGAATGATGACTTTGTGCCGGATATAATCAGCCATGGGAGCCCAGAAACCAATTCTTTTCATAAGACTCATGGAGAAGTAGGAATCAGTCTGTGGGATTTCCCCGAGATCTCAGGGGCTCAAATTTTGGGTGAAATGTATGATGAGTTATTTCCCCCCAAGGCACCTTGGATTGATCCAGAGAAGATACTGGCTTTGGCTCGGGAATTATTGAAAATTTTCCACAAGATCATGAGTTTAAAGACCACCAAAACTCATTCTAGAAAATATATTCATACAGATTAATGGATGGATATGTTTCTTACCAAGAAGCAGGAGACACTACCACAAAAATAGTTTTTTGCAGCGCCCCCCTTTATCAGCGCTTGCTTAGTAGCGCTGATAAAGGGGGGCCTTTATCAGCGCTTTTTTTAGCGCTGATAAAGGGTCGGATTCGAAAAAAAATTAAAAATATATTAATATATAAATATAGTTATATTGTTATATAAATATAATATATAATTTTTAAAAATATTTTAGATAAGTATAAATGTACATTTACACTTATTGTACTTAATATTTAAGATATTTAGTGAAAATGACTTCTTAAAAAATTAAAAAAATATTTTTAATTAATATTTTGATAATAAATATGGATTAATAGTCATTTAATAACAATTTGAGGACTAAAAAATTAAAAAAAATTAAAAAAAGATCCAAAATATGTTGAAAACGCAACTCAAACTTCAAACAGCCATAACTTTTGATCCGGGTGTCCGTTTGAGCTCTACCACATATCAAATCGAAGCCTGCAACGAGCTCTACGTCACTGTGACTCGGGGGGACACCTGTCAAGCGTGTTTCGAGGCCAAAAGAGGCCCAGAAGGCCTCCAAAACTGAGTTTTTTGTCGGGGTACCCAGATTTTTTAACATTTTGTGGATTTTCAAACTCGTTTAAGGGGGTATTATTGGCTTTTCTTAGTGGGGACTAAATTTATTCCAAGGTATTACATTCATATTGATATTATGTCTTTTAAAATTTCATCCTTTTTTATAATGAACTGCTATTTATAATCAAATATATAACTATATGTACATATTTTTTATATATTCGCACCTAAAAATTAAAATTTTTAAATAAATAATTAAACATATTTACATATAAAATATTTCAGCTTTATCTAAATAATAACTAATATCCATTTTATTTAAAATACCAATATATGAATATTTATATACCTATATATTAATCTAACTATATATATATATTAATCTAACTATATATATATTAATCTAATAACTATATATATATTAATATAACTACATATATATATATTAGTATTACTATAAATATATATATTAATATCACCATAAATATATATATTAATATCACCATATATATATTAATATAACTATATAAATATATATTCATATAACTATATATATGTTAATATAACTATATATACGTTAATATAACTATATATATTTTAATATAACTATATATATGTTAATATAACTATATATATGTTAATATAACTATATATTAATATAAATATATATTACTATACGAATAAATATAACTAAATATATATATATATATATATATTAATACCACTATATATATTAATATTACAATATATATTATAATATAACTATATATATATATTATAATATAACTATATATATATTAATATAAATATATATTACTATACGAATAAATATAACTAAATATATAAATATATATATATAGAGATATCATGAATTGGAAAGCAAATCAAAATAGAGTAGTGGTAAGGGCTTAGGCGCGTAGGGGGGAGGTCTCGAGTTCAAATCCTGGTGGAGGCAGGGGTGCGCGCGCATGGGGAATATTAGAGCAAGCACTGTTAAAGGGTGGAGGGGGTGTGTGGGGTGCGTGGGGTGTTGTATAGGGGCCGAAAAGCGCTGTAAATGGGGGGGGGGGGTCAAGCGCTATAAAAGCCCCCCCCCCCCCCCGAATGATAGTATTTCTTATGTTTTTTTAAATTTTTTTATTTTTTTTAACTTTTATCAGCGCTTTTTAAAAAGCGCTGATAAAAGGGTCCTTTATCAGCGCTAAAACGAGAGTGATGATAAAGGAAGCGCTGATATAGGACCCCTTTATCTGCGCTAAAAAAAGTGCTGATAAAGGGGTCCTATATCAGCGCTTTTCAAAGCGCTGATAAAGGGGACCCCCCCCCCCCCTTTATCTACATTGGCTTTATCAGTGCTTTTCTAGTGCTGATAAAGGCCATTTTTAGCGCTGATAAAGGTCGTGTTTGTAGTAGTGAGAAGGAGCGGAAGGAGAAGGGATCGAAGGAGAAGGGTTCCACCTATACTCATCCTACCACCTGCCCCAAAACAGAGAAGAGGGGTGCTCCTGGCACATTCTGGCCGACTCTAGAAATAGGAGAATTTGAGAAGTGGGGATATGAATTGAATCAGATAATCCCAAAAAAGACTCGTGTGGCGAGCTTCATGGCTTTATGGATCAGTGTTTATCTTTTTCCAGTCAGGTATTTGATGGGAGGCATCAGGACAGGGACCTTCATTGTTACAGCCATGTTGGCTGAGGAAAAAATGGTTGGGTTGGCTACCCCCATTTTAGCAAAGATTCACAGGATCTTACTCAATGTCTTCATGGGTAAGTCTCTTTTGGGAATAGTGGGGCAATTCCATGTTTTGTAGGGATGGATAACCACTCACTTCAGGACATATAATGTACAAAACAAAGTATAGATCCTCGTAAGTTCTTTCAGGCCATCAGTGCAGGAATTCTTTGGAATTTATCCACTAGCTCTCAATTCCTATGACATGATGGTGAGGATGATCATGTATAAGGAATTCAATATCATTCCTTATGTAAACATGCCAACCGGGTGGTTTGTTGATGATGGAACAACCATCCTGGAATTGAGGGCATACATGCTGGCCTGCAGAGATGGTGTACTCGCCACCAAGATTGAAAGAGAGATTATATGCGAGGCCTATGCTCCATACATATTTTCCCACCAATTCAAGTGTTGTAGTAGAAAGTTGTATCTCCTCCTATTCATTTCAGGTCAGAGTAGCATCCGATGGTTTCCCGACAACTATGGTTGCTGACATCTATGGAGAGAACCAGGGAAGTGTTTGATCTACCAGTTGCTACAGTAGCAAGTAACTTGACTACATGGTATGCTGAGAACTGGATAGCATCATACTCTAGAGGGGTGCTGAATCACCCAGTTTATCAGGTGGGGAAAAGGAAGAGAAATATAGAGAAATAAACCCTTCCTTAGGAAGGTGACACTTCCTCACCTAGAGCTGATTCACTGGATTCCTCATCTAGGGCCGACTCACTGGATTCCCAAGATGAAGATGATGAGGCACAACATGCGGAAAAACGGACTCGTGCCAGATATAATCCTCTTATCAGAATCAAAAGACCAACTCCATCAACCCCTAGTGAGTTAATTCATTGGGGAAATTTAATCACCACTTCTTTATAGAGTAAAAAGTTTCATTTTCTTATTCTCTATTTGTAGTTGCAGGAGCTGGGAAGAAGCTGAAGTCCACGGTTGTAGGACCCTCTTTACAGCCTTCGGGTACACATACTGAATATCTATGACCAGAGGATGTCCATACATGGAAAAGTTTATACTGCGATGTTGAAACTGCCTGTCTGGATTTGTGCGAGGGGCAACAGCTCCCAGAAATAGGGAATCTTATGGCCTCCACCGATATATATTACAAGGATAACCCTGATAAACTACGTGCTTATATCAGAGAGCTGAAAATGCCCATATATTCCACCAATGATTCCATTCCTGTCACCAAGCGGGTGGAGGAAATGATAGATCCTGGCGCCACTTAGGGGACTGGTGGTTCTGGAGATGAGGAGTGGCACGATTACATGGATCTTAAAGATGTAAGTCTCTTTCCTTATTTCCTTTCCAACTTGATTTCAGTCAAAGATTTATTGCTCAAGGAAATTATATTCTTTATCCTGAAGCTTGAAAATAAAGGAACTATGGAGGTTCCTTCACCAAAGTATAGAACTGGTGGTACTACCATTGGGGATAATGAATCTCCTCATGAGTTGGGCGAGATATCTCCAGGCCAGAAAGCCATGGATGAGGAGTTAGACATGGATTTCCATTCTCCAATTCTTGTACCTATATGGGAGACTGTCGACACTCCCAAAAATCCAAAGAGACAAAGGCATCGAAGGATGAAGTCCACAACTAAACGCTTCATCATAAGTGGTAAGTCCTTTGAACAGTCAAAAGTCTTAACCCATGAAAAAGGTTTCTCATACTTCTTGGGATTGTAGGGGCTTCTTCAATTTCCCCTTTGAGGGAAAGGACTGACCCTCTTATGAGGACCACAGAGGGTACTGGTGAACAATCACAAGTTCATGCTGGCTTGGCTGATCCTGAAGAGGAACCTACATCTGTTCCTAGTATCACTTCTACTAATACTGAAAGAAGAGAAGAACCTGATTCTGGTAATTTAATAATGCTTCATAAAACATTGAATGAAACATCAACTGACATCCATTCTGTGATACTTTAGGTTCAACCCCTACACTAGATCATTTGAAGGCCATTCCAACTGATGCCAAAATTTTATCTGAAGAAGCTATCCAAGGTCTGAGGCCACAGAATGAAGGTCTCCAAGAAGATATATTGAATTCTCCAACTGGTGAGATTAACCAGGATTCTGAGATAACATTGGATGCAATGATGGAACTTGGCACATCTTTTGAAGATTTTTTAGAACATGTTAAATTACAATGTAATTTATAAGACTATGGATGTGAGTGTTATCCTTCGTCTGTTTGAAATAACTTCTTATTACATTTCTGACCATGATCGGTTAAAAAATTTTCAATTCCATTGGAGTAAGCTACTAAACTGCTAATGCCTGAAGGGGGTGTAGACAACCCTACTATGATTATTTTCATGCCAACAGGGCCTCTCATCCAAGAAATCTTTCATTGAATGTTCTAGAATACATCCAATGATACCAATTATTTTTTATCTCATGATACATTCTAATCCTTTAATGGGATATATAATATATACCAAATGATACCAATTATTTTTTCCTAATTCATTCATTATACATTAAATTAAAAATAAAATTCATCAAAAATATTCCTTTTAATCAATAAAAATCCTTAATGAATCAAGTAATATAAAATGTCAATATTTCTATAAAACATAATCAACCAACATTATAAGTCAATAATAATATGTATTAAACTAATAAGTATACATATTTTCAACATTTTCAATAATTAATTAATGATTTTTCTTTCTTTGAAAGCACCCCCAGTCTAATGTAGAAAAAATAGAGTGTTTATATCATATAGGGTAATGGGTACATGGAAAAGTAAAAAATAAAATTAACATATAATACATTACTTATAATAATTAAAATAGGCATGAAATAGAGTAATAATTTATTATAAATTAGTTATTTTAATTATCGAAACATATTTTGGAAAATAGAGATTAAAATAGAAGCAAATATTCTACAACGGGATTCTCTTAAAATATTTTATAACATTATTTCCAAAATGAAGTTAAATATTACATTCAAAAACATTTCATGAGATTTAATGATGTTATTTAAAAAAAATATTTGAACAATTATTTGCAATAATTCAATATTTAATATTAATTCTATAAATATAATAAAATGTTATGTGGAATTTTAAAATATGTATATAAATAAAATGAATCCATTTTTTCAAATATTTAAAGGAAATAATATCCCTTTTATTCTTGTAACATTTATAAATGATGAATTCCAAGAATAATTGGCTTTGGTTTTTAAAAGGATAAAAAAACATGTAATGGAAGCTTGATAATTTGAAATTTCTTTGATCATAGGAAATTTTGGTCAATCAATGAACGTTAAAATATTTATTTTCACACTATTTTATAGAATTTCAAAACTGAATTATATAGAAAATTTTAAGAATACTCCATCTAAAATTTTGATATGATTTTCATTTTTTATAGAAAATTATATTTGGAAATATTTTTTATAGATAAAAAATAATTCCTGAATCAAAATAATGAAAATTATATGATGGAAAAATTATTCCTGACAAAAAGAGAGAAATAAGTCCAGTCATTCTACAAATTAGTTTGTTTAATACAAATGTGAAGAAAATGGGAATAATACTTGTAAACCCAATAATTATTCAATTTAAAATAAAATAAAATGGTTTTCATAAATAATAATCTTATCATTTTGTCAACATTAATTTAAACCTAAACAATCTTGTATAATCAGAAGACTCTAAAATAAACCTATTAAAATTTTCTAAAAATATAATCAAAATACATAACATGTTATTATATGATATCATTATTTAAATACAATAAATTTAATATGATATAGCTTTAAAATATATTCATAGGATTGTAGTTTCCCAATATAAAATAAAACAATATTCCAAATTCAAAACATTTCTAACCGAATAGATGTGGTGACCATGAACCCTTATATATTTTAGAAAAGTTTAATAATACCATCTAAAAGAAAGTACCATAAATTTAAGCTTATTTACCATCATTAACAATCATGAAATTATATAATATTTCAAAATTTTATCATACAAACAATATAATTGAAATATGTTTATAATTCAAAACATGTCTCAAAGATAGATGTTAGATATGAGAAACCCTTGACTTAGATTATTGCTTAGTGGAATACATTCCTTCCCCAGGTAGAATAAATTTATATTTATTATTCATCTTTATAATATATATATATATATAATTTATTAAAATCATATAATTTTCAATTTACACATAATTAATTATTTATATCAATTATTTCATTGTTAACTGTTAAATTTCATGTGCATTTTTTCATTTAGTGGATTCGGTCCTTTTAGATTAGTAATTATTTCTTATCATTACAAATTTTATTCATAATATATCTATCATATATATTAATTAAATAAATTTTTATAACCATAAATTTTAGTTAGTGATGAAAAATGAAATTTTTTGTTCATATATGTGGCTGCCCGCACATACGCATGATAAATGTTATCATTTTTCTAATGAAGTAAAACATAAAAAACATTTATATGGTTATAACATTATAAAATAAAAATAATATAATAATTATCATATTTTTCACTAAATTCATCCTTTTTTCCATCTGTACAATACAATGATGAAAATAGAATCACATATCTTTGGGGAAATGGTATTCTACAAACACACATGAAAAATATTTCCATTATCCTATGGATTGGAGGGTATAAAGGTAGATAATATAATATAATTATTGAAAAATAGTTATGTAATAAATAAAATATATATTTATTATATTCATCTTTATGAACATCATTGTGTGGTATTTATGAAAAATTAAATACATTGCTTCAAGAATATAATAGTTTCTATATACCCATGAGTGGTGTTTTCATTTATCAGTAAATTTAAATGAGGTATAAAATAGTTATTCAATTAACAAAATAATATTTAATTATATAAAATATAATGATTTCATTGAATTATTATTGTTATATAATTTTTTATTTAGGTATTAAATAAACTATTAAGAAAACATTTTCTTAATACATATACCTTCCCCTTGGATATCATGCTTTATCTTAAAACTAAATCCATCAAGGATTGGTTTTTATTTGAGACTAAGGATTATAAGACTGTTTTAAGAGCATTTTTACAATATTTAGTGCTTTATTGGAAGACGTAAGGAAACTTTAGATGTGTATAATTTACGAGATGAGTTTTACTTTTATAAGTGAGGGGAGTTACATCATTGTAAATATTATAAAAATTAAAATATAATTAATACATTTTTCATTTTAAGTGGATCCAATTTAGTTTTATTTCACATAGACTGCTGGATATGGTTGAAAAATCTTAACCAACAACATGTAGACAATTTTTATATATTTATTTTAGGTCAGATCATAATGTTTTACCGGCTCATTAACTATTTTAACCGTTACTATAGTTGAAAACATTTACTATTTTAAATTTTAATTTGGATTAAAATATTAATTTAATAAAATTAAATAAATATAAAAATTCCGATAAAATATTTTGAATCAATTTTTTGTTTTTTAATTTCATAAATTGTTATAAATTAATTTTAATATATTTTTTCAACGCACAATGAAAATAATTATTAGATCAATTCCCCCTTTTTAAGCATAAAAATGATTTTATATGAAAGCTATGTAAAACTATGATTAAAATGGAATTAATTGGATAATTATTTTAAAAAAATGTATATTTTTTGAATCCCAAACCGAGGAATAATTGAAAAGAATGATTTTAACACATCATTAAAATAATATAATCAAAATTTTTTTTATATTCATAGAAACATTACATAGATTATCAAAATGTAAAACCGAAATTTCTAATTTTAGAATTTTATTTATCATTTGATTATATTACCTATTAAATATATAATTTTCCATAATAAATTTTTCAAAAATGTTCTATTAATTATTGTATCATGCAAATATCCAAAAAAAAAATTTTAAAAATTAGTATTTTTTACTATTTACCTAAATATCAAATGATTTTGAAAAATAAAAAAAATAACATATGGTAATTTTAAAATTATAAACAAAAAATTGAATTTAATTTCTCAAAATGTAATTACTAAAATTCATAAAATTACCTTTTAAAAAAATATATAATACAATAAAAATCATATGTTATAAGATGATTGAATTTTTAAATGTCCATGTTCGAGTCTTATTTAGTATAAATTGGAAAATAATTGAGTGTAAATTTATATTTTTATTAATTTAATTACACTAAATGTACTGAACATTATAAAACACACAACATGTGGTTCTTTTTAAAAAATAACCATTTAACATTGAAATATTTTAATATTATCACATTAATTATTGATTTTCTAATAATTAAATTTTATCATCCAAAATAAAATAATAAAATATTACTATTGTAATTGATTACTATATCTATTTTTAGAAATTATATCCCATTTATTATTCTGAATATATTAGATTAGTTTATCGAGATTTTAAATATAGGAGATGAAGAGATCTATTTTTTGATTTATGGAGGTTTTATGGAATTATCCTCATTTGAGAAAGACGGTTCATTGTCACATTATGACCTAGTATATTTCCATTAAAGAATAAATTAACTATTCTTTCCAAATTCATGAAGTAATAAAATATAAAATTAAACATTAAATGATAACATCATTGTTTTTAGTGGTTTTTAAGTGCTCTTTTGTTGTCATTATTTCATGGCTTCAAGAGATCAACCTAAGGTGATTTGAAGTGATGTTTCTCCTTATTTTTTTGAGAAGGTTCATAAATGCATTTTATTTATGGGTTGATTGGCTGGAAATTGTGAATTTATAGAAAAATTATTGTCCTCTAGGCTGATTGAAGATCTCTCCTATATGTTGGGAATTTTGGTCATCCTTACACCCCTGTTCTTGTATAATGGAGTGTAAATGATGAAATATGGTAGGGGAATAAAAAACTCTATTTTAATATTTTTATAATGTTGAATTAAATTTTTTTTATTGATTTTAGTTTATTTAAAGTACCATGATAATGAATATAATGAATTAAAAAAAGTCTAAATTGATGGTAATTGATTATTCTTATGTTTAATTTGTTTCATGTAATATTTCTTATAAATTTGTTAGATTACTTATTAATATTGAAAAGATTTTTTTGTTATTGTGTTAAATGTTCTAATATAATGGTTTAATTTTTAAACTCATTATCCACAGAAGCATAATAAAGTAAAAACTACAATTAAATGTATTTTTCTACTCTAAAAATCAAGTAATGGATGTTGTGAAAAATAGAATTATGTAATATAAAAGCATAATCATAAAAGGAATGTCTTGAATTATTTTACTAGTATATTTTTTTCCACATTTATTTTCTTTTTTAATGTTTTGAATATGTTCATTATTTTAGATTTTTTTTAATTTAGGCTATTAGTTTTGATGTACAGTGGATTTTTTTGATTTTATTCTATGGTTAGAAAGAGGATAAGAGGATATTGATATAGAATGGTGGATTTATTTCTTGGGTGGAAGGAGTAAGATTTATGTGGTAATTGTGGGTTTTTGGACCTATGTAATGGGATAGTGGTGTAGATTTTGGTTTATATTCTTGGGGTAGTTTTATAGTTTCCCTATAGTAATGTAATGTGACAAGTAATTATGAATTTTTTGGTTGGGTGTTAAATCTAATTGAACGAACCATAGGCTGTAAATAATTTTTTTTCTAGAAATTATAAAACAAATAGAAAGAAATAATGTTGTAAATGGATATGAATGATTATTCATAAAATATTAAATTTATGTGAATAATAAATCTAATATGGTCAGTTAATGATAAATCCTAAATGATCAAAAATTGTTATTAAATGATAAATCGTGAATTTATGTTTTCCTTGTTTTGTGCTGAATGTGGGTGTGAGTGGTGAAAGAAATTTAGTATTTAGTGGTTTTTCTACTCTTAATAAAACCCATTGAAAAATAATATTCATACATTCTAAAATAGTATCTTGCAAACATTAAAAGAATAATATTTTTTAATTTCTAGTTGTATTTTAAATTATTTAAATAATTTATTTTGTTATTTATTTGATTGAATAAAAAAATACTTTTTTATATGGTTTTATTTAAATTTATAGTTATTAATATACTTTTCATTAATTTTTCTATTTTTTAAAACCCTACTAAAATTGATCCTTATTGTTTCTTTGTATATCCATATATAAAAAACACACTTATGTTGAATCAGATCAACATTAAAAATGCATTCACATTTTTATCAATAAGAAATTTATATTGAACATTAGTTTGGTGTTTGTTTTTATGTTTTTTTATTTAAAAATATAACAATAACTATGTATTGGTGTTATGAGAAAAATTATAATGAGTGGAAAAGTTTTGGGAATTAATTACAATAAGTTTTAAATATACTTAGAATATGGTAAACACTACACTATAGTTATATTGTTTAAAGTCTTCATTTATATAATATATAATAAGAAAATGAAATGGAGTCTACTAAATGAACATAGTAATTCCATGGTTCATGGATTAGTTATGTAGTAGTCTTTCTCCAATGTATATTATGGGTATTGAATCATTACTATGTCATTATTATTATACATTTGTTTCCTATAAATATTAATTTAAAATAATTATACTAACAAAAAATCCCAAGATACCACAGGTTGAATACTATTTTTTACATCAAAAATTGTGTTTTTTTTGTTAATTGATTATATAATGCTGATATATATAGCACAATGGTGATCCCTATGGCAGAAATAAGTAAGAAAAAACCATTCTTATAAATCTATGATGATGTTTCCATTTTACTAAAAAGGGGTGAAATATAATGACTTATGAAAATCCATTCAATATGAAATCCAAAATTCCTTTTTTTGTAAAATTTAATATTAATATAGTATGGTTTAGTAATCAATGTGTTGGAAACTATTTTAGTGATACATTCTAAAGTGAGAATCAAACCATGACATGATGAAATGTAAAATATCATGCTTTAGATGATATTCTGATAGAATTTTTTTAATTAATTCCATTTTTATATAGATATTGATGAATATATTAGATTAATATAATGCATAAAGAAAATAATTTTGTGAATAATAAATTTTGTATTACTTAAAGTTATTATATAGAGACAACCTCATTATTTTTATGAGGTCCATATTTGAAACTCTATTATTTCATATATTCCAATGTTATTAGAACCACAGTTGTGGTCATCATCCATATAATTATTACGGATATGTGTGTGTGAGTAAATATTTTCTTTATACATTATATAGGTCATATAATTTTCTTCTTTTTTCTGTTCAAATTCTACTTCTTAAACATTAGATTCATTAAATGTGTTATATTATTTAGAAAATAAATTTATCCTATATATTTTATTTTCACCATTATTCCCCAAAATATTTTCTTTTATATCATTGCCCTTCATGATTATTTCCATTTTACATTATCCAAAAATTAATTATATATGTGTAACTTTGATGTATAATTTTTTCATTAAAAAAGTTGTTACCTTCTTTGAATTTATGATTTTTTTTTCTTTTATGATTTGTTAAGTGGAAATAAATCGTCACCAAAATCTCATGATAATAATTATCTAAAATTAATAGAAATTTTATGTTTTCAAAATAAACTTCTTTAGACATATTTTCTTTTATATTGGTGTTTTTCACATTTATATCCAATATGTGTCAAATTTTATTTAAACAGAACAAGGTGGAAGCATTTTTAAATTCTAATATTTATTTATAAAATAGTATTAGAATATTATAGGGTTTTGGTTACCAAAAAATTATTTTAATAATATATATGTAATAAATAAAATCCAAAATTATTTTAATGAGACTAGTAATTTCCATGAATTAATTAATGAATGAAATAAAAAAAATTATACTTCACCATTAAATTATAAAATTTAATTAAAAGTAGTTGTATTTTAAATTCATTACCCCTAAATTCTCCTTCATGGATATTTATTTTCCTTCATCCAATATATTTAAATGATTGAAATCTCACTATCTCTTCATAAATGTTACATATTAATGCTCTAGCTGAACAATTTATTAATTTATAATCAACATCATACACAATACAATCTTTCACCAAAATGTTTTTTTATGATAATTTTTTTTAAAAATAAAATAAAGAAACATAATAAATTTTACACAGTCAAGAATGGTATTTATAAAATATAGTTATTCGATAGTTGAACTTTTCTTTCATTGATGATTAGAATGACGTTCAGTTTCTATAGAGTCCCCCTAATAAAATATTTAATAGAAAAAACAACAAAAGAAAAGTAAATAATAAAATGTTTTATACTAAAATAAATTATGGGACTCCATATGTGATAGTAAAATTTATTAATAGTATTATACCTATTAGCCTGTAATGTTATATCTTATATAATAATTAAAATTTTACAATAAATTATCTAACATCATTTAGAATATGATTTTTTTTATTTATATGCTTACTAAAAATTACTATTAAATATTATACCATGTATATATTAATTGATATTAATTGAGAAAAGTGTATGAATTATATATCCATACATATAACTCTTTAGTTGTTTACATTCATTCAACTGAATTCTTTTCCACTTAATTTCATTACCCAAATTGAGTATCACATGATTCTTAATAACGATACCAAAATTCCTTCAAGAATATTCCCCTAAATGTTATAATAGGTTGATATAACTAATTTTTTATGATAAAGAATTGGGGAAACATTTAATTCAAGACTAAAATATCATAAACACTAATGAAAAAAACACCTTGTTTGGAAAATAAAATCGATTATTATCCAAATAAAATAATTAGAGAAGAAATGTGGAAGATAATTATTGCATGTTATATAACTTCTTTCATAATCACATTACCATCATCATGTAAATTTTTACTCAAGAGAGAACAAAAAATGGGCAAGGCTGTAACAAAGATTACGGGGGTCTGATGAAATAGAGACTGAGGGAATCCCCTCTAATATAGTTAACCCCCTCAGGTTTCAAGCTATCCAAATTATGAAAAAGGATAAAATCAGGTCTATGGTGGAAAAATGAGCCCATGTAGTCTGTGACTTTGTTTCCCTCCCGCTATGTATGGGTCACATTAATGTCTTCTCCATGGATTCCGTGACAGTTTCTAATGGCATAAGCAACTAACCACAGAATCATCCCGAGGCCATGAATCATGTTGTGTAGAATCATTGAGTCTGTTTTTCCCTTTGTGATGTGCAAGACCCTCTACCTACAGATGTTAAGGCTAGTTTTCATGGAGAAACCTTTATCTTGGAGGGATATTACATAACCCAACCATATGGAGAATTCCAAGGGAACTAAACCTATACTATCATGAAAAACCACACCCCTATGAATCACACCTGAAATTTATGAACCATCAGAGTCAAATTTCAACCAACTCAGAGGAGGATGAGAGCATACCTAGTTTCCTTACTAAATTCCACCACCTAAGGGAGAAGAACGAGGGGTTGTGGTGAGGTGTCGTAGCAATAGAGCCTCCCTTCCATTGTCTGATGCCCTGATCAGGTCAGTAGGATTGTTTTTTTGTCCTGGTAATGATCGCATGACCTGACAAGGGAATCCACTCATTAAACCACTTGTTCCTCACCTTCCACAAGCACTAACAAACAGAATGCAAAATCTGGGTGCGAGCTATCCTCTATAAGCTGCCTCTTCCTGAGTTGTGATACCTACACTCCAAGAAAGGCTAGGAAAACATGGACGATATGGGGATAGCCGTGAACTCACCAAAGAACTTCCACTCCTCACACTCCAATTCCATTTCAAAAAAACAAGTGGTCTGAGTTCCCCTCTTCATACCTCCCACAACAAACACATTGGGAAACTAGAGTGACACCACATCGCATGATGTTCTCATCTGTTGGGTGGATCCTATTCCTAATCCTCCAGATGAGGAAATTTTATTTTGTGTGTATCATTTTGATCCAGAGAGCCTCATTCCAGGTGTCGACCGGGCCATGAAAACTGATGGTTTTCCAGTAATCCTTTATTATGAAAGGTCCAGAGGGTGATTGGGGAGAAAAAACATCTATCTGGATTAGTAGACATCTAGACGAGGTTAAATTGGTGTTGTTGGGCCTTATTCAAAATTTCTATGGTGAAATCAAGATATTTCCCAGCTTCCCAAATAGAAATATTAGTAACTGGGCAGCCTGGGTATCCAATAATCGTCCCACTCCAATTGTGGTGCCAAAACATAATGTCTCCTCTTCCGACGATCCAATGGGAATGAAGCCATATATCATTCACTATTGGACCAGTCTCTTCCCACAAGGGATAGGTAGCCCTCCCATTGAAACCAGGTCCCCCAAGGAGTATATGTGCATAGTGATCCCCCAAAGGGTGTGGTGTTTGATGATCTCGCACGCTAATTTAGAATTCATGCCATGAAGGGTGTCTTCGCTAATACAAACAGTATTACCCCACCTCCATAGCGGGCCTCACCATCATGCCCCATGAAACCCCGTGCATTTTCCCCTTAGATGTGGGGTCCCAAATGAAGTTATCCAAGATCATGTCAATGTTTTTGATAGCTCCATTCGGGACCCTTATAGCAGAGATTGTGTGGACCGGGGTGGCGTCTGAAACACTATTCACTGGAGAAATTCTCCCTCCAAAAGGCAATAAGTTATTTTTCCAATTGAAAACCCGATCCATGATTCTATTGATGAGGGGGTCAAAGTCACAGATATAGAATCTTTTTAATGATAAGGGATCCCCCGGATACTTCAGGGGAAAGGTCCCTCTTTTCATGTCCAAAAGATGAATCACAGTGGAGACTCGGTTAGGTGGAGACTTGTAGGATAGGAAAAAATTTCTCTTACTTCTATTAATTCTCTACCCACTACAAAGGTACTACTCCTCCCGCAACCTGTCCAACCCCCTCAATGTTCTACTCAAGGTATTCATGAATAAAACGGTATCATCCACAAACATAACATGGGACGCTGATGAGGAGTACAATCTTTTGTGAAAAGGGAGGATATCTCCAATGCCAAGCTGTCGATGAATATTGCGATTGGAAATAATGAAGATTCTTGGGGATATGGGTTTGCCTTTTTGAAGACCCCATGTAGCCTTGAAAAATCCATAGGTCTTCCCAATAAATGACATTTCTAACCATGATGCACGAAAAAACCAAAAATGAGGTCAACATTTCTTGCAAAAAAGCCCTTACCTATCAAAACATTGTTGATGAAGCTCCATTCCACCCAGTCATATGCTTTTCACATATCAAGTTTGATAGACATGATGGACCCTTGGGACATGTGGCTCGTATCCCAGATTATTTCATGAACCAAAGTGATCACCCCTATATGGATATCCCCTTCGCAAACTCATGTTGTTCCAAGGAGACCCACCAAGAAAGACAAACTGCAAGACGAGAATTAATGATGCTAGTGAGGATTTTATAAGGTACATTGCACATACTTACTGACCAAAATTTTTGGATTGAGGAGGGAATATTATACTTGGGAGGGAACACTATAGTGGTAGCACAAGAAACACGAGGCAATTGCCTGCCCCAAAAGAATTCATGAATAGAAGTAATATTTTCATCATTTACCACTGTTGTACCCCTCTCTCTTGGATTTTAATGATCACAATCACTCTCATCATGTTATAACTTGTTTTCAAGTGTTTTTGATATTAGGAAAAAGGTTTCCCATGAGTTGGCCCAAGAAGGACTGAAAATGGATTGACTGAGACTACCGGTCGACCGATGGATTCCCACCGGTTAGTCGGTGGTCTCTGGCAGAAGCATTTGCTTCTGTCCAGAGACACCGGTCAGCCGGTGTGATACCATCGGCCAGCCGGTATGGGCACCGGCCAACCGGTTCTTGCCCAACGGTCAGCCGGAGGACTCAGGCAGTAGGCTTGCCCACTGCCTAGTGTCACCGGCCAACCGGTGGATGACCACCGGCCAGCCGGTGGAACCCAGACAGAAAGCATGCTCTCTGTCTGACCACCGGCCAGTCGGGAGCTCAGCACCGGCCAGCCGGTGGACCACCGGCCAACTGGTGAGACACCACCGGCCAGCCGGTGTGCCCAGTCAAACTAGCCGTTGGGCTTTGACCAGACTTTTACTTTTGACCCCCAACGGCTCCGGAAGCTTTCCAACGGCCATATTGAAGTGTTTAAGGGTATTTCTCCTATAAATAAGAGACCATGGATGTCGGGAACATAATGGAATGATATTTTGATGTCTTGATGCTCTAACGACAAATCTCCAAGGCCTCTTGTGATCCATTGCCATCCTTGAAGCTTGAGCTCCCTCTCCATCAGCTGCTCTCACACTTTTGGCGCTCAAGGTTTCTGTGTGTTTGTATTATTTCATTTGTTTAGTTCTTCATTGGGTTTGTATTAAAACAAACCTCTCCTTTCCATTCTTTCTTTCAATTGGGTTTCTTGCTACAACCATAATAAAAAAGCAAGTTGTACGAAGGTGTTCTAGCCTACCTTAAAACGGCTAGTGGGTTTCTTGCTATAACCATTAAAAAGCAAGCTGACGTATAAATCTCTCAACGGTTCTTGTTGGGAGCGGAGACGTAGGCTTGGGAATTAAGCCGAACTTCGTTATCAAATTGTGTATTGCCTTTTTTATTTCCGCTGCATTGATAATTTTTTTAAATTGTTAATTATTTTTTAAAAGGCAATTCACCCCCCCCCCCTCTTTCCATCCTCTACGACCCAACATTTGGTATCAGAGGAAGCGTTTGTGTAATACCTTAACCGGTTACAAACTTAAGATCCTTAGTGATGGCTAATTCCTCGAATGCTCCCGAAGGGTATTCTATGACTCGGGCTCCATTCTTTAATGGAACCGATTACACTTATTGGAAAACTCGCATGATTACTTTTCTTAGAAGCATTGGTTATCCTATCTATAGGATTGTAATGCAAGGCTATACTTTATCTAACAAGGATGAGTCCAAATGGACCCCCGAAGACATTGCCAATTTCGAGCTTGATGGAAAATCCATGAATGCTCTTCATTGTGGGCTAGACCGTAATGAATTCAACAATGTTTCTACTTGCTCCTCTTCTTATGAAATTTTGAAACTTTTATAAGTGACCCATGAGGGCACTAACAAAGTCAAAGACACTAGATTAGACATGTATCGCCAAGATTTTGAAAGTTTCACCATGCACCCACACGAATCAATTACTGAAATGTTTACTCGTTTTACTGACATTTGCAATGGGAGAAAATCTCTTGGTGAGGATGTTTCTGCAGAAATGATGGTCAAGAAGATTCTTTGGGTCCTACCAAGTTCATGGGCACCAAAGGTGACCGCAATTCAAGAAGCAAAAGATGTCAAGAAAATGCCGGTTGAAGAGCTCATTGGATCACTCATGACCTACGAGATCACCATGAAGAGGCAAGCCGATAAAGAAGGTAAAACCTTCAAGGAGAAAAAGAACATTGCTTTCAATGCAAAGGAAGAAAGCTCCTCTGCTGATAGCGAATCCGAGATTGCTCAACTAGCAAGAAAAATGAGCAAATTCATGAAGAAAAAGAAGAACTTTCGAAGGGCACGAAAGGAAGAGCCTAAAGCGGAGAATGAAGTTACATGCTTTGAATGTGGAAAGAAAGGCCACATCAAACCAGAGTGCTCCATTTTCAAGAAAAGGGTAAAATAAAAGAAAAACAAGAAGGCTTTCAAAGCATCCACATGGAGTGCAAGTGATGACTCCATGTCTTCAAGCGACTCAAGCGATGAAGGTGGAAAATGCCTAATGGCATTTGATGAGGTATCTTCTTCCGACTCCTCTTCCTCATATTCCTATTTCAATAATGACATGTCCTACGAAGATCTCCAAAATGAGAGAGATCAATTAGAGGAAGGTTTTCACGAACTTACCTCTAAATTTATGGCTTTGAAAAAGAAAAATAAAATTCTCATTTCTGAAAAAGAACAACTTCTCAAAAAGAATGAGGAACTTACCCTTAAGATCCAAGATATTCCAAATGTTGATTCTTTGAATTCAACCATTAAAGATCTAAGGGAGTCTCTTTCCAAGTTCACCCAAGGTGAACAAAATTTGACCAAATTACTAGGTTCTCAGCATTCGGCTAGAACAACACATGGACTTGGCTTTAACAAACAAGCCACTTCCTCTAGAGCACCCACTACTTTTGTAAGGGGGAGCTCTCAATATAAATTTTGTAATTATTGTAAAAAGACCGGGCACATGATTTATGAATGTGATTGTAAAAATGCAAGGTATGGAAGCCCCAAAACCATTACCTACTCGGATGAGTATTTTAGATGGCAATCCTCTAGAAACATATGGGTTCAAAAGTCTCTTTTAGCTAATCTTTCCGGACCCAAACTTATATGGGTACCAAAATCTATTCTCTCTTGATTTTGTAGGATAAACTCCAAAGAAGTAGGACTTCGAAAGGCTCGTGGTATCTCGACAGCGGATGCTCGAGGCACATGTGTGGCGATCCCTCCGAGTTCAACTCCCTTGAAGAATTCGATGGAGGATACGTCACCTTCGGTGACAATTCAAAAAGCAAGATCGTCGGAATAGGTACCATTGGTTTTGGTAGAACCTCTTTAATTAAAGATTTTTTATTTGTTAAAGGTTTAAAACATAATCTAATTAGCATTAGTCAACTTTGTGATAGTGGTTTTTCGGTGAATTTTCAAAATGATTTATGCAATGTGTTTGATTTTCAAAACAAATTGATATTTTCTGCTTCCCGTTTTCAAAATGTTTACATTATTGATTTAAAGTCTTTAGCTAGCCAAAATGTTAAATGTTTAAGTGCTCTTGACAATGAGTCTTGGCTTTGGCATAGAAGGTTGGGGCATTGTAGCTCTCATACACTTCTAAAGCTTAATAAGAACAAGCTCATCCGTGACCTTCCTAAACTTAAGTTTAAGAAAGATTTGATTTGTGAGCCATGCCAACTTGGCAAGAAACACAACTCTTCTTTCAAATCTAAGAAGGAAGTGTCCACTTAAAAATCTCTTGAGCTCCTACATCTTGATCTTTTTGGTCCTACCCCTGTAGCAAGTCTAGGTGGAAAATCCTATACCTTTGTCCTAGTAGATGACTATTCTAGTTTCACTTGGGTTTTCTTTTTACCTCATAAAAATGATGCTTGTAGAACCTTTTTGAAATTCTCTAGGAAAGTAGAAAACAAAAAAGGATATAAAATTATATCACTCCGTAGTGACCATGGAGGTGAATTCGAGAACAAAGAATTCGATGAATTGTGTTCCTCTCAAGGATACAATCACACCTTCTCTGCCCCTAGGACTCCACAACAAAATGGAGCGGCTGAATGGAGAAACCGAACTCTCCAAGAAATTGCTCGAACCCTCCTTAGTGAATTCAACCTCCCTCAATATTTTTGGGCCGAGGCAGTTAACACTGCTTGTTATACTATCAATAGAGTCCTTGTAAGACCCTTTCTTAAGAAAACCCCCTATGAACTTTGGAAAGGAAAATTGCCCAAAGTTGGTTATTTTAAAGTGTTTGGTTGTAAATGCTTTATCCTTAACAGAAAAGATAACCTAGGGAAATTTGATGTCAAATCCGATGAAGGTATTTTTCTTGGGTACTCCAACTCAAGAAAAGCCTATCGTGTCTTCAACAAACGTTCAAAAACCATCAAAGAATCATCTCATGTCAAGTTTGATGAAACTCTTCCAAAACCCCATCCGGTCATTGAAGATGTTGAAGATAAGCTTGATAAACTTGAATTAAATGATTCCTCTTCTCCTCTAAAGGAGGATGATGATCATGAACCTTCTTCACCTTCTTCGCCTTCCACCTTGCCTAAGGTTTGGAAACCTTCTAGAGACCATCATTTAGAAAATGTTATAGGTGATCTTCAAGCCGGTACTCAAACTAGAAGATCAATCCTCAATGAGGTTGAACATCAAGCCTTCATTTCTCACCTAGAGCCTCAAACCATTAATGATGCCATTAATGATGAGAATTGGGTTCTTGCAATGCAAGATGAACTAAATCAATTCTCTAGAAATGATGTTTGGACTCTTGTTGAAAGACCCAATGATCATCCAATTATTGGCACTAAATGGGTTTTTAGGAACAAACTTGATGATCAAGGAAATATAACCCGGAACAAGGCTCGCCTAGTAGTTAAGGGCTATAATCAAGAAGAAGGAATTGATTATGGTGAAACCTTTGCGCCCGTTGCTAGATTGGAATCCATTAGGATCTTGTTGGCTTTCGCCGCCCACTTAAATTTCAAACTTTTTCAAATGGATGTTAAAAGCGCCTTTTTAAATGGTTTTATCTCAGAAAAAATCTTTGTTGAACAACCTCCCGGTTTTGAAGATCCAAAATTTCAAAATCATGTTTTTAAATTAACCAAGGCTCTATATGGCTTAAAGCAAGCCCCTCGGGCTTGGTATGAGCGGTTAACAAAATTCCTTTTAGAAAATGATTTTAAAATGGGTCAAGCTGATTGTACCCTCTTTTTAAAACACACTTCAAAAGATCTTTTAATCTTCCAAATCTACGTCGATGACGTTATCTTTGGTTCTACCAAAGAATCACTTTGTACTGATTTTTCAGATTTAATGAGAAAAGATTTTGAAATGAGCTTTATGGGGGAATTGAAATTTTTTCTCGGTTTTCAAATCTTTCAAAATTCAAAAGGTATTTTTCTAAGCTAAGGCAAATACACAAACGATCTCTTAAGTCGTTTTGGTATGGATCAAGTAAAGGAAATTAGTACCCCCATGAGTACTTCCTGTAAGCTTACGTTAGATGAAGTCGGGAAACCGGTTGATAACAAGCTTTATAGGAGTATGATCGGGAGTCTACTTTACCTAACTGTGACCCGTCCTAACATCATGTTCAGTGTTTTCCTTTGTGCTCGTTTTCAATTCAATCCCAAAGAATCTCATTTTAAATCGGTCAAAAGGATTTTTAGGTATTTAAGAGGATCCAAAAACATTGGTTTATTTTATCCTTCTAATACTTCTTTTGAACTTTCTTCATATTCGGATTCTGATTTTGGCGGATGTCAATTAGATCGAAAGAGTACTAGTGGAACCTGTCATCTACTAGGCAAGTCCCTTGTATCGTGGAGTAGCAAGAAGCAAAACTGTGTTGCTCTTTCTACTACCGAGGCTGAGTACGTAGCCGCTGGGAATTGTTGTGCCCAAATTATTTGGATGCAGCACACTCTCTTGGATTATGGCCTTTCCTACGATCATGTCCCTATTCGGTGTGACAACACTAGTGCCATTAGTATTTCTAAGAATCCAATACAACATTCTAGAACAAAGCATATAGACTTAAGGCATCATTTCCTTCATGACCATTTTCAAAAAGGGGATATCACTTTGGACTTCATTTCTACTGATTTCCAATTAGCTGATATTTTTACCAAACCGCTCCCGGTTGAACGTTTTGATTTTATTAAGGGGGATTTAGGAATGATTCGTCAATAAGCACTATTAAATATTTGACTCTTTTGACTTGTCTTTGTATTTTTGTTTTGAACTCTCTATGTAACGTTTCATCTTTTATAAATTTCAAGTTGTCTTATCTATCACTTTTCTTTTTGTCATTGCTTACCTCCTCATTTTTGTTTATCTAATTTATTCTCCTTTTTTTCCTTTTTCCCTCCTATTTTGATAATCCCAAAGGGGGAGAAATTTCTCTGTTTACTAGTTTCTTATTTCAATTGATTAAAGTACTCATTTTAAAAGTTCAAAATCTGTTTTTTTTAACCGGTAAGTTATTGATTTCATTTGTTTCTTTTAAAAATGAACTATGGTTACAATTTCAAAATGACTCATTCTCTTTAGATTATGATCATTTTCAATACATGGTACATCTCTTCAATTCATTTTTTGAAATGATCTCTAATAATTTTTCATGAAATTGTTTATTTAAGTTTTCAATTGGCATACCCTTTTTAAAGCTTTCTCTTTTGTGATTGTGATCATCAAAATAGGGGGAGATTGTTGTACCCCTCTCTCTTGGATTTTAATGATCATAATCACTCTCATCTTGTTCTAACTTGTTTTCAAGTGTTTTTGATATTAGGAAAAAGGTTGCCCAGGATTTGGCCCAAGAAGTACTGAAAATGGATTGACTGAGTCTACCGGCCAACCGATGGATTCCCACCGGTTAGCCGGTGGTCTCTGGCAGAAGCATTTGCTTCTGTCCAGAGACACCGGTCAGCCGGTGTGATACCACCGGCCAGCCGGTATGGGCACTGTCCAACCGGTTCTTTCCCAACGGTCAGCCGGAGGACTCAGGCAGTAGGCTTGCCCACTGCCTGGTGTCACCGGCCAACCGGTGGATGACCACCGGCCAGCCGGTGGATCCCAGACAGAAATCATGCTCTCTGTCTGACCACCGGCCAGCCGGGAGCTCAGCACCGGCCAGCCGGTGGACCACCGGCCAGCTGGTGAGACACCACCGGCCAGCCGGTGTTCCCAGTCAAACTAGCCGTTGGTCTTTGACCAGACTTGTAATTTTGACCCCCAACAGCTCCGGAAGCCCTCAAACGGCCATATTGAAGTGTTTAAGGGTATTTCTCCTATAAATAAGAGACCATGGATGTCGGGAACATAATGGAATGATATTTTGATGTCTTGGCGCTCTAACGACAAATCTCCAAGGCCTATTGTGATCCATTGGCATCCTTGAAGCTTGAGCTCCCTCTCCATCAGCTGCTCTCACACTTTTGGCGCTCAAGGCTTCCGTGTGTTTGTATTATTTCATTTGTTTAGTTCTTTATTGGGTTTTTATTAAAACAAACCTCTCCTTTCCATTCTTTATTTCAATTGGGTTTCTTGCTACAACCATAATAAAAAAGAAAGCTGTAAGAAGGTGTTCTAGCCCACCTTAAAACGGCTAGTGGGTTTCTTGCTACAACCATTAAAAAGCAAGTTGACGTATAAATCTCTCAACGGTTCTTGTTGGGAGCGGAGACGTAGGCTTGGGAATTAAGCCGAACTTCGTTATCAAATTGTGTCTTGCCTTTTTTATTTCCGCTGCATTGATAATTGTTTTAAATTGTTAATTATTTTTGAAAAGGCAATTCACCCCCCCTCTTGCCATCCTCTACGACCCAACAACCACCTCCCTCGATGCTCTATAGAAGGAGGAAGTAAATCCATCTAGGCTAGCTATGCTATCATGGTTGAGGTTCATGATTTCATCTCAGATCTCCTTCTCGAGGGGAAGGGCCCCCATACCTTCATTGTCTCGGGTGGATACAAGACGTGGAATGACATAAAATAAATCAGTGTTCCAAGTCAGGTACCCAATAAGCCATAGGTCATTAAGACCAGTGAGATGATCCCTCAAGTATGTATTGGCCATAGCCCCCATGAAATCTCTGTCATCAATGAAAGATGCATCATCCTACAATATGTTCAGATGGAAAAAACTATTCCTTTCCTTAATTCATGCATGGAATTAAGTTTTATTGTTGTCCCCATATTTTAGCCAGATAATTATAGTATTCTACCTATAAAGGCGCTCTTGTTTCAGAATCATTTCATCTAGATGCTCTTTCTTATAGACGAGGTCAGTGAAAACCTACTCGTTCTAAACATCTTCAAAACTTTGTTCGAGATGGTCGACTTCATGATAATTGGCCTCCATGTACATTCCTGGCCGGGGAAGATCCCGAGGCCACACCTAGAGCCTTTCCTTGAGCCACATCAGCTTATTATGAAAGGCATCCCACGTCTTCTATAGAGACCCGAAGCTTGACGTACATTGACATTACATTACATTTGCAGAATACTTAGTACATAACAAAAACACACACGCAAGGATCGTAATAGTTTAGTGTCTTTGGAAACTCGGAACGTAATCTTCTAATCGTGGTGAAAGATCTTCAACATCTCCCGTAAAGATCTTCTTTTTTTATACCTAAAACCTTTCTTTATATCCTGGGGAAAATAAAACATAAAAGGGTGAGCTCAAATGCTCATTAAGGGTAAACAAAATAAATATCAATCACATCATATACATAAGCACATAACTTTTGAAAATCTTAACCTGCAAAAGAGATCATAATTTCATAACATGGGGTAAATCATGGCAGTGAAATGTAATCACAATAATCATAACTTAAAACATTAAACTTTTTGGCATTCACACATAATCATAGAGAATCATTTCTTATTAGTCAAGACTCATTTCCATGACTATCTTAGTGGACAAAGTCCCTTTCTGAACCGAGTCACCCTCGTTTCAGTCCTATTTCACTGAACCGGTATAACCTACCATTCCAGCCATGTCTATCTCATGAGATATAAAATCTTTACCCAATTCATTGGAGGGAGATATAGGTCCCACCCATCTCATAATGATACCATTCTTATGTGTGCCACAAAATCATAAATCATACATCATTGCATAACCCATGTAATAAAATGGGATTCTTAAACATCATGCCATCATAATCCATAAACAATTGATATCATTTCATCATAAGAAAATTGAAACCATTTAAATCATAGAGACATTTTACTTGAAACATACATATCAAATAACATCATCTTAGATGGAAAATAGTTTTGAAAAAAAACACTTGAAATGAATTCTTGAGGAAAATATCCATTCTTCTTTAAAAACATTTTTCCTTTCTTAACATGTCATAAAACTTAAAACTAAAAGAAGTTGATTAAAAATAAACTTGAAAACAGGTAAATGAAGCTTCTTGGAAATAATGTTTTAAAAATCCATTCATTCCGTATAAGTTAAAAAAACATTCTTCTCATACTTTTGTCGGAAAAGTCAAAAAGTACCTCGTATGAAAAACGACAAAAGATTCCTTTCATATCTTTTACTAAAAACACACCGAAGGGTAAAAATGGATTTAAACAATTTTAGGTGGATGGAAATAATATTACATATTTAGGGAACATGGATGTGGATGATAAAATACACCTTAGTTAATGACAAAATATAAACAATCTCGGATAAAAATGAGATTGTGATATTTCCCTTACCTTAGGTCCAATTTGCTTCGTAAGTGTCCGAACCTAGTGTATAATAATTTAAATAATGTCATTGACTTATTACAGAATCATATTAATTGTTATTATATCATATATGGTTCACTTATGAATTTATATTACCTGTTCTTTTATAATTCATGTTAAAGTAGCGTTTTGGGTAAAATCGTCTCATTTGTCGTTCGTGTTTTAACTTGTAATTATTCATATGATAACTTAGATAATTATTAATTAATTATAGAATATAAAACATGATTTATATATAATATATATTCAGAATATACATGTATATAATGGATCGATAAATGGAAAGAAATACACCGTTCATGGAGACGGTAGGCCGTACGTACGCATGAACGCTGTTTTCTTTTCGTTATTGAACTGAGTGGAATAAAGTATATGACATACATATATATACACATAAGTCTAGTAGCATTATAATGTCATATATTTCATGATTAATTTTTATATATACTTTATAATCATTCATGAATGGTTAAAGTGGAGAATAAATCTCATCGCGTCGTGGAGACGGTAGTTCGTACGTACACACGAGCGATGATATCGTTCTCATGATCGTGGGACTATATTGGAGTGTATTTATACTATTTAAGAATCAATATCACTTTAAAATAATAATATATAGTTATTATTTATACCATTATACCCATCCAAGTAAGGTGGTGGTGGAAAATAGATTTCACCACAGCATGGAGACGGTATTCCGTACGTACACACGCGCGGTGATTTCGTTTTCCGTAGGATGGATAGATGGTGAAATATGATTGTTTAATACATATAATAACATATAAGTATATGAGTGATACTGATGTTATTACTTCATAATGAAACAACTTAAGAAGAAGAAGTGGAAGAAGAAATAAAGGTGAAAGAATCGGTAATGGAAATTACCTCTTCTTTGAAGCGCCTCTTTGAGACCTCCTATTAGGGCACTAAAATTGGTCTTTGAGGAATACCAGAACCTCTAGGATGTTTCTAGGGAAGTGGAGAAGAGAATTTTTCAGGGGTTGGCCGAGCTTGAAGGCTCAAAGTTGTGTGAGGAAGAGAGGGAGGAGGTGCCCTTTTATAAGGGAGGAGAGGGGCACCTTTGGAATAACTAAAAATATTATTTTATTATAAAGTAAAGTTCGGTTTTAAATAGCTCCAAATTGATTTATTTCGAGGATAAGGTGGGGATGGGTCGAAATCCTCTCATCCAATAGGATTTGGACAAGTTTAGGTTATTATTTTAACCTTATAAATTAGATTTAACTCAAAGTTAAATAATTTAACTTTTACCGTGTCTTTTTGTTTTCTTACACTATATGGTTAATAAATTTACTATATAAAGCCAAAATAACCCCAAGTTGTTTATTATTAATATATATAATCTTATCTAAGTCATTTTTCCGAACCTTAGATTTTTAGGAATAAAATAACAATTAATAATATAATATTTGTTTTAAAAACTATTTTATGTCAATTTTGACACTATTTGGTACATGATTTTTATGAAATTCATAAAAGAATGATAAGTTCGAACCAAGTTACTTAAATAAACAATAACATGTCATATTAACCTAGAAAATTAGTGTAAGTCATAAAAAGTCTCAAATTACATTTATTTGGGCATTTATAACATCAATTATGTCAATATTTCATTAATAAGACAATTACTGCATCATCTTTGTGTCATAATAAATGATAATTATTTAATCCCAAAAAATTCTAAATAAATTTCTATGATTTAGATAATTGTATTAGATTTCTGGATACTATCCATTTTCGACGTTTCATGAAGTTTATCACTAAATTAAAATTATTATACTTATAAGATTTAAGAAAGTGACATGTTGTCACATTCTTTGGTTTTAATAATAATTAAATTATTTTCACTGAAAAAATTTAATTAAATGAATCTAATCCGACCCTTAGGTGATATGGGTCGACTTTTATTCATCCAATAGGATTTTGACATTTGTTAGGGTAATTTTAAAATAATATATTTACCCTTAATTACCTGATTTACCTTTAACTATGGTAGATAAAATTTACCGTAGTTACTATTCATAATTCCCAAAAATAAAAAGTAGCCTATTAACATAATTTGGACCCACTTATTCCAAATATGGAATCAATTTTTTAAAATTCAATACAAAGAATTTGCAGAAATTAAATTAAAATTAATCCCGTTGTCGAATAAAAACGGGTTTTTGTTTAAAACATTGCAAAAGATTGAATTGATTTAACCTACGAATTCAAGGTAAAATCAATGCTAATGACATTAATTATATTAAATGGTAAAAATATATTCTATTTATACTTTAAAACCATTCAATATTATAATTTGACCACATAAGATATTACGATGAAAAAAGTTGTTTTTAATATAGCGTGTTTTTACTATTCATTAAAATATGATAGTTATCGGAAAAATATCAAAACTTTGTCTAATTTAAATTTTTATATCCTGATTCAAAATAAAAATTTTATTTTGTCAAATTGAACATATAAACATGTCAAAAACTATATTTAAAGTGGGTGCGCCATCAAAAGGCGGCAAAACTGAATTTTTTGAAAAATACTTATTTTACCCGAAAAATTTATTTTGTTCTTATACCATGTTCTATAAAATGTGTAAGATGAATAATAATGTTATAAAATTCAAAATTTAGTTAATACTATTCATAAAGGCTAGTTCATGACAATATTATAATATATCGTTGTTTATTAAAACCCGGTATTGCGTACAACACACGCTATCGAGGAAGGTCGCGATTGCGTGTAATGCAAGCCAAGTCAGTGTTGTGTGTTGTGAAAGAATCCTTCGTTGTTTTGTATAACAGAATCCAGCCATATTTCATTTATACATTGAATATATATATATATATATATACTCAATGTTGCGTAGAATAACTATTATCAAAATTGTGTGTAACACGATCCAAGAATAGTGTTGTGTATACTGCAAGCTAATACGGTGTTGCGTATAGTGTAAGGTAATCTTGGTGTAGAATAAAACACAAAACATTAATGAAATTAAAATAATATTTTTCATAAAATCTAGGGGTGTTACATTCTACCCCCCTTAAAATTAATTTCTCCCTCGAAAATCGTCGAGGTTATAAATTGTTTACTACTTGAAAGTTTGTTTAATAGTAACCCACGTCGTAAAAAGGAATACCAAAACATGGATTTAAAAACTAAAGTATGAAATGTAACGGTTACCCAAATTAACTCATCATTGGGTTTCCACATAGGAGAACATAGGTGAAAATATGGATATGGAAGAAAAATCTAACCATCAAGTTCTGATGGAGAGTGGTAGAGAACATGGCTATGAAAAAGCCAACAATCACAAAGCTATTGATTTGTGATGATCTAGGGTACCATCCGATTCATCAGATATAAGATCACTATGACAACATTTTTGGTTTTCAAGATCGTTTCCCTAAAGTTGAAGAATTTGAATTAGAATAAATACTTACTTTATTTTGGTACAATCTCACTGTTGTTCGTGCCTTAAACAATTTCCACTTCATCTCTTAAATAAATGAAGTTGAATTTGTTATTCGTGAAGTGTTATCAGATCATGTGATAGAATGACGGGTCATTCCATCTTTCTCAAACAAAAGGTTAGCAAAAGTTATTAAATATACATAAGTCATTCTATAGTGAGATTAATCATATATGGTTCCTAAAATGGACTTATACTTCATATATCATACTGCTTAATATAATAAAAATAGTTTCTACTAAACATGGACTTCCTGTAGGCCAGTGGTAGGCGATAAAGGCTAGTCGCATTTTGGTTGTGGGTTCGATTCCCACAGCCTTGTCCGACGCGATGGGCTGTCGCCCATCCTGCAGGTTGTCCTTTTTCTAAAGCTATATTACTATAACATCCCATCAATAATATCGAAAAACGTTTTATCCTAACTTATGTCCAACATAATCCATTCTAATCTTTAGGCTTATCTAAAATACTTCTGTCCAAGCTCATCGTATAAAGAAAATGATTACTTGAAATGTCACAGAACAATCACGTGAATGCCATCATTTATCCCCCATATATCATAAGATATATCTTGTTGGTCAAATGTGAATACCTTAATCATGTATTCTCTTGAAGAATGAATACCCATTGAACCTTAGTGAAAACATGAATGCAGTTAAAAGTTAACACTTTCCACATGCCAAAATCCAAAAATTCTATATACTCAAACCATGATATAACCTTCTCCTTATATCAGTCATGAGCTCATGAATACTATCAAACATTTAATTTTCTCCTTATCCCTTCATTATGCGCATATCATCTACATTCCAAAAATATCTGAATAACCTTTCATGGATACTGGCAACATTAATCATACACTTTCAAAACTCAAGGAAATACAACAGTGTAACAATCCATAAATGTCTCTTTATTCCATAGTAGCATGAGATTACTTATACAACATTACACATGATAAACATGTAATCATTCCACTACATTCTTAAACCATTGACCGAGCATCAACAATTCTTTCATCTCACATATCATTTGTAGTGTCTTCATCATCATCCACATAAATACTACCCATACGACCATACTGATTCTCTTCATCAGACTTTCCCTTAGGGCATTGGTTTGCATAATGCCCGTACATTCCACATTTAAAACATTTAACCATTGTTGATGTCGTAGCAATACCATTATCATCATCCCTAGTGTTAACTGAACCTTTTCCTTTTCACTTACTGGCTTTGTGTCCTTCTTTTCCACACCCAAAGCATCTTCCAGTTCCTTTGAAATATTCTCCTTGATGCCTCTTCCCACATGATTTACATAGGGGAAATTGAACTTTATTTCCTCTATGATCATCATGAAACTCCACCTTTCTCTTATTAGCCGAGTCAGGAAACTTACCAAATTTTACTTTATTGATCATATTATGAGATTTCTGATTCGGAATAATAATGATGTTTGGACTTCCAAATCCCATTTCATTAGGTTGCTCATGAAGAATATCATTCCCTTGTCCATCATATCCTTCATTATCGTGAATCATCTTGTTTCCAGCCATTTTCTAAAACCCAAAAAGAATAGCGTGAGAGGCAAAAATCATGCTAGGGAAAACAACATAATAAAAGGGGATTACCTTCAATGTCTAACATCTTAGGTTAAATTCTATGATCGTTAGCGTAATTCTAGTACTATAACCTATACGTATACTTAACCTTAGGGACATCCCTAGACATACCTTAGAAATATCTCTAGAGATCTCACTAACATTTTCGCATCCTAGTTTCCAAAGGATGAATAAACCTTTCCTATGATACCAACTGTAGAGACCCGAAGCTTGACATACATTGACATTACATTACATTTGCGGAATACTTAGTACATAACAAAAACACACACGCAAGGATCGTAATAGTTTAGTGTCTTTGGAAACTCGGAACGTAATCTTCTAATCGTGGTTAAAGATCTTCAACATCTCCCATAAAGATCTTCTTTTTGTATACCTAAAACCTTTATTTATATCCTGGGGAAAAGAAAACAGAAAAGGGTGAGCTCAAATGCTCAGTAAGGGTAAACAAAAGAAATATCAATCACATCATATACATAAGCACATAACTTTTGGAAATCTTAACCTGCAAAAGAGATCATAATTTCATAACATGGGGTAAATCATGGCAGTGAAATGTAATCACAATAATCATAACATAAAACATGAAACTTTTTGGCATTCAGACATAATCATAGAGAATCATTTCTTGTTAGTCAAGACTCATTGCCAAGACTATCTTAGTGGACAAAGTCCCTTTCTGAACCGAGTCACCCTCGTTTCAGTCCTGTTTCACTGAACCGGTATAACCTACCGTTCCAGCCATATCTATCTCATGAGATATAAAATCTTTACCCAATGCATTGTAGGGAGATATATGTCCCACCCATCTCATAATGATACCATTCTTATGTGTGCCACAAAATCATAAATCATACATCATTGCATAACCCATGTAATAAAATGGGATTCTTAAACATCATGCCATCATAATCCATAAACAATTGATATCATTTCATCATAAGAAAATTTAAACCATTTAAATCATAGAGACATTTTACTTGAAACATACATATCAAATAATGTCATCTTAGATGGAAAATAGTTTTGAAAAAAACACTTGAAATGAATTCTTGAGGAAAATATCCTTTCTTCTTTAAAAACATTTTTCCTTTCTTAACATGTCATAAAACATTAAACTAAAAGAAGTCGATTAAAAATAAACTTGAAAACATGTAAATTAAGCTTCTTGGAAATAATGTTTTAAAAATCCATTCCTGCCGTATAAGTTAAAAAAACATTCTTCTCGTACTTTTTTCGGAAAAGTCAAAAAGTACCTCGTATGAAAAACGACAAAAGATTCCTTTCATATCTTTTACTAAAAACTCACCGAAGGGTAAAAATTTATTTAAAAAATTGTAGGTGGATGGAAATAATATTACATATTTAGGGAACATGGATGTGGATGATAAAATACACCCCAGTAAATGCCAAAATATAAACAATCTCGGATAAAAATGAGATTGTGATATTTCCCTTACCTTAGGTCCGATTTTCTTCATAAGTGTTCGAACCTCCTGTATAATGACTTAAATAATGTCATTGACTTATTAAAAAATCATATTAATTGTTATTATATCATATATGGTTCACTTATGACTTTATATTACCCGTTCTTTTGTAAATTCATGTTAATCTAGCGTTTTGGGTAAAATCGTCTCATTTGTCGTTCGTGTTTTAACTTGTAATTATTCATATGATTACTTAGATCATTATTAATTAATTATAGAATATAAAAAATGATTTATATATAATATATATTCAGAATATACATATATTTAATGGATCGATAAATGGAAAGAAATACACCATTCATGGAGACGGTAGGCCGTACGTACGCATGAACGTTGTTTTCTTTTCGTTATTGAATTGAGTGGAATTAAGTAGATGACATACATATATATAAACATAAGTCCAGTAGCTTTATAATGTCATATATTTCATGATTAATTATTATATATACTTTATAATCATTCATGAATGGTTAAAGTGGAGAATGAATCTCATCGCGTCGTGGAGACGGTAGTTCGTACGTACGCACGAGCGATGATATCGTTCTCATGATCGTGGGACTGTATTGGAGTGTATGTATACTATTTCAGAATCAATATCACTTTAAAATAATAATATATATCTATTATTTACACCATTATACCCATCCAAGTAAGGTGGTGGTGGAAAATAGATTTCACCACGGCATGGAGACGGTATTCCGTACGTACGCACGCGCGGTGATTTCGTTTTTCGTAGGATGGATAGATGGTGAAATAGGATTGTTTCATACTTATAATAACATATCATTATATGAGTGATACTGATGTTATTACTTTATAATGAAACAACTTAAGGAGAAGAAGTGGAAGAAGAAATAAAGGTGAAAGAATCGGTAATGGAAATTACCTCTTCTTTGAAGCGCCTCTTTGAGACCTCCTCTTAGAGCACTAAAATTGGTCTTTGAGGAATACCAGAACATCTAGTATGTTTCTAGGGAAGTGGAGAAGAGAATTTGGAAGGGTTTGGACGAGATTGAAGGCTCAAAGTTGTGTGAGGAAGAGAGGGAGGAGGTTCCCTTTTATAAGGGAGGAGAGGGGCACCTTTGGAATAACTAAAACTATTATTTTATTATAGAGTCAAGTTCGGTTTTAAATAGCTCCAAATTAATTTATTTCGAGGCTAAGGTGGGGATGGGTCGAAATCCTCTCATACAATAGTATTTAGACAAGTTTAGGTTATTATTTTAACCTTATCAATTAGATTTAACTCTAAGTTAAGTAATTTAACTTTTACCGTGTCTTTTTGTTTTCTTACACTATATGGTTAATAAATTTACTATATCAAGACAAAAGAACCCCAAGTTGTTTATTATTAATATATATAATCTTATCTAAGTCATTTGGCCGAACCTTAGATTTTTAGGAATAAAATAACAATTAATAATATAATATTTGTTTTAAAAACTATTTTATGTCAATTTTGACACTATTTGGTACATGATTTTTATAAAATTCATAAAAGAATGATAAGTTCGCAAAAAGTTACTTAAATCAACAATAACATGTCATATTAACCTATAAAATTATTTTAAGTCATAAAAAGTCTCAAATTACATTTATTTGGGCATTTATAACATCAATTATGTCAATATTTCATTAATAAGACAATTACTGCATCATCTTTGTGTCATAATAAATGATAATTATTTAATCCCAAAAAAATTCTAAATAAATTCCTATGATGTAGATAATTGTATTAGATTTCTGGATACTATTCATTTTTGATGTTTTATGAAGTTTATCACTAAATTAAAATTATTATACTTATAAGATTTAAGAAAGTGACATGTTGTCACATTCTTTGGTTTTAATAATAATTAAATTATTTTCATTGAAAAAATTTAATTAAATGAATCTAATCCAACCCTTAGGTGATATGGGTCTACTTTTAGTCATCCAATAGGATTTTGACATTTGTTAGGGTAATTTTAAAATATTATATTTACCCTTAATTACCCGATTTACCTTTAACTATGGTAAATAAAATTTACCGTAGTTACTATTCATAATTCCCAAAAATAAAAAGTAGCCTATTAACATAATTTGGACCCACTGATTCCAAATATGGAATCCATTTTTTAAAATTCAATACACAGAAGTTGCAGAAATTAAATTAAAATTAATCCCGTTGTCGAATAAAAACGGGTTTTTGTTTATAACATTGCAAAAGATTGAATTGATTTAACCTACGAATTCAAGGTAAAATCAATGATAATGACATTCATTATATTAAATAGTAAAAATATATTCTATTTATACTTTAAAACCATTCAATATTATAATTTAACCACATAATATATTACGATGAAAAAGTTGTTTTTAATATAGCGTGTTTTTACTATTCATTAAAATATGAAAGTTATCGGAAAAATATCAAAACTTTGTCTAATGTAAATTTTTATATCCTGATTCAAAATAAGAATTTTATTTTGTCAAATTGAACATATAAACATTTCAAAAACTAGATTTAAAGTGGGTGCGCCATCAAAAGGCAGCAAAACTGAATTTTTTGAAAAATACTTATTTTACCCAAAAAAATTATTTTGTTCTTATACCATGTTCTAGAAAATGTGTAAGATGAATAATAATGTTATAAAATTCAAAATTTAGTTAATACTATTCATAAAGGCTAGTTCATGAAATATTATAATATATCGTTGTTTATTAAAACCCGGTATTGCGTACAACACACGCTATCGAGGAAGGTCGCGATTGCGTGTAATGCAAGCCAAGTCAGGGTTGCGTGTTGTGAAAGAATCCTTCATTGTTTCGTATAACAGAATCCAACCATATTTCATTTATACATTGAATATATATATATATACTCAATGTTGCATAGAATAACTATTATCAAAATTGTGTGTAACATGATCCAAGAATAGTGTTGCGTATACTGCAAGCTAATACAGTGTTGCATATAGTGCAAGGTAATCTTGGTGTAGAATACAACACAAGACATTAATGAAATTAAAAGAATATTTTTCATAAAATCTCAGGGTGTTACATCTTCCCCTAGGGAAAATCTACCCAGGTAGCTCGAACCTGGTCAAGGAAGGATGGTTTGCTGGCCCAATGGTTGTATAATCTGATATTCTTTTTGTGAACGTGCATGTAAGATAATGTGATTAGCAGGGGGAATGATCTGAAATTCCACACATCAGTTGGACCACTTTGAATCAACCATACATAGAAATTCCATGCACGTTAGCGAAACACCTATCCAGGAGGCCCCATGTCTGGTGAGACCCTCACTTGTTGTTTCCCCATGTAAACCTATCCCCTGAGTATCAAAGGTCCATAAGACCCTTTTCAGCAATAAACTGAGAAAACACCAAGTTGTCTCTCCTGTTGATAGGACCTCTGCCCTTCTTCTCACTCAGATCTGCAATCTCATTAATGTCTCCCGACTATCCATGGGAGATCTCCATGATAAAAGGTATTGAGATTGTCCCACATGATTTCCCCTTTATGAGCTTCACATCTCCCGTAAATGAAGGAACAGATAAAGGGATGTGTGTCATAGGATTCCTTAACTGTGATACACTGGTCCCCTGCCTGCACCGGCTCCACTCAGAAAATCCTGTTCCAGAAGATCCATATGTGCTAGTTGGTGGGGGCTGCATTTAAGAAACCATAAATTCTGATTTTCATAGAGAAGGCACAACTCCAAGCCAGGTCATGTTTCTGTTCTAGAATTCCAACCCAAGAAATCTTGTGAGTTGAAAACTATGAGGCCACGAAGTCTATTTTTATCCCAACACTTAAGGCACAGACATTCCATATAAGCACTGGAATCATTGATAGAAATGTGTTCTGGGGCTAGCTCGAGAACTCATAGCCTTCTCAATGTGGGAGATAAACCTAAACTTTAGTTCCCTTGACCTGGACCTAGTACACACCCCATTTTCCTTCGATAGAAGAGCACTTGTGGACATAGATGTCTCTGGATGCTGAGAGGCCAGCCTACCCTTCTTGCCATGGGAGGATTTTGATACCCTTCCTGATCCATCTAATATCCTAGAAGGGTATCTGACACCCCCCAAACCATGATCTACTGGTGGAATAATGATTTGGTTCTCTCTCGGAGGAGACCTCTTAGGATATAATATCAATGCAAGAGGACCTAATTCACCCTCGGATGCACTTCAGGGAAATGTGGAGGTGATAAAAGGAAGCACCAAACACATGAAGATCTGTGGACAAGAGTCAGGAAGAATGTCCATATGATACAAACTAGTATAATTGTTGAAGTTAAGAACCGAAAGGTGAAAATACCCTACCTGAACCTTGGGAAACCGATGTGGAAAAAAGGGTACCATTTCCCGACCTCATACCTCTGCACCTTCTAGCCCCGAGCCAGTATACGCCACGAGATTAGGGGTAGAAGTAGGGGTTAAGGGAGTTGTATCCATAGCCTCGGCCTTCACCAGCTCCATGTTGGGATGAGCTCCATCCCTAGATGCCGGTTGAGGAATACCAGTGTTAACATGTTGGGAACTATCATGTCACCCACCCTAATAATGACGGTGAAACACCTACAAGGTATGATTCTGTAGGAGGTAATGAGATCAGCACATTCGGTACACGAGGTAGGCAATATTCTGGTTCCAACTAAAAATTTCATGCACCCTAAGAGTATTTTTATCTGGTACAGGATGTGATAGGTCCATATCCATGCACATATGGGCCACCACGGCTTCTGAACATCTCCTGGTCCTATAATCCAAACATAGAAATCCTCTGGGGGATTTACTGATCATCTGTAGAAAACCATCTTTCTAGAAATGAAGTGGGGGGCATGGGAGATCAATCCAGATTGCAGCAACCGAGCTTTCCTTCCCCTTGTGGTTGTCTATGGACCACCTGGATAAATTGAAACACCATCGACCCATTGACCAAGGAGCCAAGAACCACACCAGAATGAAGTCTTCCATCAACACAAATATGAGGCAGAAGGAGAGCTTCTAAATCGGGGAAAATAATTTGACATAAAAACCCACCACTCCAACTAGTTTCCATGTGACTTGAACACCTTTTTGAAATTAACCTATACCAATTAAAAGGACTTATACTACCACAATTATGTAAAATATCATCAAAAAATGTATATAGTGTGAGTAAAATATTTTATTGTATTTTCCATAATGACCTGTGTTTTTAAGAGTGTATAAAAGTTCCATTATTCATAATGAATCACATAAATAGCCAACATCAAATAAATGAAAATAATTAAAATTTACATATAACACATTGTCAAATAATTATAAAAAAATACTATAATAATAAAATATATATTATAAATCACATCATTCAACTCAAATGATCCCAAAATATTTACATTATAATAAATTTCCAATATAACCACAAAATATTATAGTATGACTATCTAAACTGATATGAAATAGAAATTCAATGTTAAGAAACAAGTAGGTTAAATAATCCTCATACATAATAATAAAATGGGAATTCATAGGGAACAACCAAGAAGTTTACTAATTATTTAATCAATGTCCAACCTCATAGTTTCAAACCTTGAGTAACATTCTATTTTTCTTACTATATATAGTTCACTATATGATCAATAATAATAAATGTTCAAACTGTCTCTAAAAAAACTAGTAACAAAGTGAAAGTTTAATGAATTTAATGAAATAAAATTTTATTATTAGACCCTATATACACTTATAATTACTAATATAACCATTCATGTTTCCAGGAACCTACCTAACATAAATCTATTGAAATAAATTATAAAAGGTTTTATTGTGAAAAAATATCATAAGTAAAACAAAACCAAACACAATAACACAAGAATTATCCAATGAGAAATAAATTACATATTTTGGATTATAAAAAGTAAATTGATTCAATCCATGAATAATCCATATTTTCGCCTCAATAAACATCCCATTATTTTTTATAAAATCCCATTACTAATAAAAGATTACACAACTATGGTTAATATATTGATAAAAAGACTATTCCTTTTTATAAATATTCATTCCCACTCTGTGGAATAGTAATTGAAAACATTCATTCTATATTTAAATTAAATTGATCAACAATAATGAATATAAATATTTCATAAAACATAATGTACACTATAAATTTCAAATGTTGAGAGGATACCAAATTCAAAAATGTTAACCATAAAAATCCATCATGATTCAACTAAGAAAAATTATATATTGAATATTCAAAAAATGGACACTCTAGAATATATAAATCCTTAAATATATGTGAAATGTTATTTTATTGTATTTATATATCATATCATAATATTGGATGAATGTATGGAAGATATAAATGAGAAATATAAAGGTAGAATCTTAAAATATTAATCTTAATTTCAATAACAATATAGTCTAACTTAAAATCAACCTTTTATAGTAAGATGTCCAAATAATGGGAGATGAATGTGATGAAAGTTTTTAATGTGTGGCTATATTCCAAATAAAATATGTTTTTATCCCATTATTATAATGAAATAACCTCTTGTAATCCACAAAAATGATAAATTTAAATTATTTAAAACCAATAATAACATTTATTTAAGAAACAATTCGTCATACCTCCTTGTGATCAATTTAGACTCTCAAGTGGCCACTCTATGTATACTTTAGGATCCTAGATAAAACATCATATCAATATTCGATTCCTTTATATTTGATTATTTTTAAATTATAATTTTTTAGAAATTCTAAAAAAATTACTCCATTATAAAATGACATAAAATTAATATTTTTAATTATAAAATTAATTAGTTAATCACTAAACATTAGTGGGGTTTACAGTCCCCTGACTAGTTGATTTTCTATCCCTAAAATTTTATGAATCGGTTTCACTCAAGAATAGTTAAATCTATAATTATAATATTTATGTATTATATTTCTTTGTATACTCAAGAGCATTGAAAATTTTTAAAAATATCTCTACAAGTAGAATAATACCCTTGAAAGAATATTTTTTATCTTTAATAATTTATTTATTCTTCACAGGAGAAGTATAATTCATATATTTATCCAAAATATCTCAACTAAACTTATATAGAGGATCTATCTCATACCTCATTTCATTAAATATATAAAATATTTCACATAAAAAACTAATTATTATGGATAATATAATCTAATATTACACAAATATATATAATTATAAGATCTAAAAAATGTTAATAATTAGTGGAACTGACCTCTCTTTGTCCTTATAATTTTTTATGTACATAATGAGGTGAAAAAAATAATAAACATTATCACAAATCATAAACTCCAATGATCGGTGATGGTGTTCATTTTATCATTTACTGGAACTCTCAAAAGAAACCATACAATTTTCAACCAAATAGATATTATTCAAGGTCACTTAGACTAATATTGGAATAATTAGTTATGTCTTCCCAAATCATCCAGGAATAGAAGGGTCATATATATATTTTAAAAAAATTACATGAATTTTTTTATTCATATAGATTTATGATGCATATTATTTTAAGAAAAAATAGTTCATGTAATGTAGTCCTATTATGGTACAAAAATGTTAAGAATGAAGGATCTAATAATTTTCTACATGATTTGACAATTCCACTAATAAAAAAATTATTTAAGGATTCTTGGTTGTTATTAATATTAATTATGTTTCTAGGGCACGATGAAGAACCTTTAAAAAAATTTCATTGATCCTAAAATCTTGATTATTTAATATAGTCATTTGGAAACCATGAATCTTGAACACCTCCAAGAAATAATTTTTAAAAACATTACTAATGTCATTGATTGTTTTTCAACAGCCTACATCAATATTATACATGAAATGAATCAAAAGGCACAAAGTATGAATGATGGTGAAATAATGACTTAGATTGCAATATATATGGGGTCAGATCCAATGATGATGAACCCCCATTTTAAGTAATTATTTATTTTTCATAAAATTGTTTCATACAATATACACCGTAAAGAACCATTCACATAGATAACCTTATCATTACCCATACTATAAAACTATCATCTAACATGTAAATTAATATGCTTTATTATTCTCTTAAAACATAAAAATCCCCTCAATCATGAGTCACCCAAATGAATCCTACCCTCATTAATATATAACTACATATATACTATATCCTTGAATGTATCAACATACATAGAAAGATGAAATCCTTCTTATTCCATAGAAACCATGAAATCCTATATTTTATGGAACTTAAATGACTTTAATAATCTTTCTACACACAAAAATTATTCATACAATATAAATAGGTCATAAAATATAAAAAAATTGGTATAGAATCATTTTATCATAACTATTCATATGGGACGTTTTCACATATATCTAACAAAAAACACACACACCTCTATAACATATAACATTCGAAAGATAATAATTAAAAAATCACACTCTATAGGTTGACAATATGTATTATTACAGAATTAATCCATTACTACCGATATTTAATATCATTTCCTAAGGGATCATGGTAATTTTATCATAAAACCTATAGTCACCAGATCCCATTATAATTTTAGAATAACCTATTATTGTGATATAATTTTTCCTCATTGATTCCATATATTTAAATTATAGAATTTGTTGTATACGACCCTTCAATTACTTCTTTAATACCAATACATAACGAATATCATAATGATTCATAATATATATTACCCTCACATAGGTTTAATATAAATATAGTATGATATTAGTCCGTAATTTCTACCTCACGTACCAATGTTGGTAACAATACATTCCTTGAAATAAGGGGAAATTTGGGTCATTTAAATAAACCCTATAGGTTCTACCCACTCTAAAGGCTATAAAATATTTCTATATACTAATATTTAGAAAACTAATACTCTATTGATTTATCCCTATATATATAGGACATATTTATCTAAAATAACTACAACTTCATCTACTTATTAATGTATTGATGTATGTACACTATTCTATAAAAAAGCTTCCAAATATCACTTAAATCATAGAATACCATTATATATAATTTATATCTCAAATAAAATATGAAAAAATGCACATTATCAGGTTATTATAAAAGATAAAAATAAAATATCTGGATGTACTCCATCAAACAACATTATAAAAGGTTTGAATCCATCAAAAAAATATTTATTTCAATGTCTTATAATATGTATAGATGATTGTCTGCTCACAATTTAAGACATATCACTAAAATATCACTACATTAACTATCGTGTAAAATACCAAGTTAGACATATGGTAATTCTTATCACGTGGTCTATGTTTTATTAACCAAGTTCCACCATATTCATTATTTATATAATGGATCACCCTAATCCAATTATAGGTCCAGTAAAATATAAATAATATAGATTATAATGATTATGTATGACTGAAATTGTTTTTTTATACCCATTTAATATCATGAAAACAACATGAATATTGGTGACTCCTATAAAAAACATAACATTTTATGTCAATTCCAACTTGATGAGCCTTTATTTTTGAAATTATCTGTTAATATAAATATAATCACTTTCCAGTTCAAGGATGTTCCTAATAATAAAAATATTCTTGGGAATCTATCAAGATGTCACAGTATCTAGATTCTTTAAATTTAGAAACTTACTCTCCATAAATAAATTATGGACCAAGAATTTCACTTCCTTAATTAATAAGTGTCACTTATAATGAATAGATAAATATATCATAAAACCATTTAAATTCAAAAAAACTTTTATTTATCATAATTACCTCTATTTAATGGGAATATGTAAAAAAGACATTCATGAAGATGACTATAATGCAATCCATGTATCAATGCAAATATATTTAATTAATTCCATGAAAACAACTTTAATATTTTAAATAAATGGTGTATTTTACACTTAAACAAATTTAAAAAACTCAAATTATCACACATATCATATATGTTATGGAATTTGATTTTGTTAGAACGTTATATAACTTATAAAGCCTTAGATTGTTTTTATCTAATGTGTTTATTATCAAATTGTCAACATATTTTGTGTATATGACTTATATTCTTTTACATATAATCACATAATAATAATTTATAACAATATTGTTACTTATAAGAATAGTTTTTATATGTATTGAAATATTTTTCCCAAATCCCATGAAAATAAATGGAAACGACATAAAAATTATATAAGTATACATATGAGGTTATAGAATACATTTATAAAAATATATTAAATAATTTTAGATGAATATTCAATACATAAAAAATAAGCCTCATAACCATAGTGGTTTTGATTCTTTAGGGACGAGATATATAAATCATTCTAATTCTTGAAGGATCTTCAATATCTAAAACAATTATATTCTCAAATAGTAATCTTATTATACATTCCCAACTCAAAACCCTTTTCAACACTTAGACAAATGAATAATAAAAATTATGATCTTATATTCTCAATAAGGGTAAGCATGAGAGATATCAATCAATGATCATAAGTGAGCATATGATAAGCATGCGGTTTTTTGAACATGATCATAACATTTAAAAATCATACCCAATCATTAAAATATAACTAATTAAAAATCATGTCATACAACTTTTTCATAAAAAATATATATCTTATAAGGGTGAAGAATCATTAATAATCAAATCTGAATTATAAATTCACATCATATGCACAAGAAATAAGTTTTTTTTGTATGCACAAGCATAGAAAGTAATTTCATAGTTAAGGAACTCTACCAAGGATATCATATATGATTGAGTTCACTACCCATTACATTACATCCATAGTCAAGGTTTACTCTCAAGGCTATGATAGAGAAAAAAGTTTGTTACTAAACTGGTTTCACTCTTAATTCTACTCCTTATTATCTAAGGAGATATCCTTCCATACCCCCATAATTAGAGGGAAATATAATTCTAGTCCCACCAATCATGTAATTAATACAATTTATATATGTTCCATAGTATCATAAAACATTAATCATGTCATCATGACATGACTTATCTAAATTAAGTAGGTTTCATAATTATTTCATTATTTCATCAGAGAATGAACCATTTAAAAGAAATGGGGTTCATAAAGAATTTATCATAAGGTAATTAACTCATGGGAAAGAAATGGGTTTTATAGAATCATCCTTAAATTTTCATCATCATAATCCATCCACAAAAAGAAAGTTGATGGTATGATAAGATCACATTCCTAGTGATGCATAAAAATTATTAAAGGATGTTGACATATATGAAAAATACCATTAAAATATCATTAGAACCATTATATGAAAATATGATAACAAATTCATCTATTATGATACAATTTTAACTAAAAAATACCAAAATATTGACAAATTACATTATGTTTAAATAAACCATGGAAACGGTTATAGTATGCTTCAAATAAAATAATTTTCCTTATGGTGGAAAAATTCATTCATGTTTTATATGTTAAAAAATCCATTCATGTTTTTTTAAAAAGTAAAAATTTACTTATTTGAAAAACATTTAGAATGATTCATTTTAAAACAATTGAAAATTAATTCAGTGATAGTGAAATTTAAAATTTTAAAACATTTCATGTGTAGGTATGAACATTAATAAAACAATTTTGATGAGTAAATACATATAAGAAAATGTTCATTGACCTAATAGGATATAAGTTCATATTTTAATTAAAATGATTTTCCAAAAACTTTTATTTGAAAAAGAGATGAAAATGACACTAATTCATAATAACTCTTAAAATAAATAGAGAAAAATATAATATAAAATTTTTAATGGACAAGATCAACATAATTTCCCTCAATGGAAATTCAAACATAGATAATCCAGATTAAAACACGGTTGCAAAATAAAATACTTACCTTAGGTTCTATTTTTATTAAAATGTATTAACATATCCAATATGATAAATATAGCTTTATTAATAATTATTTGTAGAACCATATCCTTATATAGTGTTCTATATGTATTTTTTTCTAGGAAAATGTGTGGTGTCCTAGGTTTAGGAGTTATGGTGCCCACCATCAATAATAATCTAGTTATTCTGTCATTTCATTCCTTAATACTAGGTCTACCATTTTTTATTACATCTTGAGAGTTTATTGAGGAGGTTCAAGTATGGTTTCACAATCACCTATGCCCATTTCACCATGTCCATTTTTAGAAAAATCTAAAGTCTCCCACATCCATAACAAGGTACATACCTACTTCCCTAATATAGGTGTTAAGTTGGGGTTTCATACCAAAAGGGGCTTAATAAATCACATTAGTCAAGAGGATGGGATTTCAAGTTCATCACACCCTTTTTAGGGGAGTTATTTTCTATTTCGAGACTCTTATTGATTTTAAATGTATTCATGAATCTCTTCTAAATCCCAATAAATAACCAGTTACCCTAACAAAATGACCAAGTGTTGGATTCATATATGGGTAAATGGTGTTATATCAATGAGGCATTGTTTATATATAAATTGTTATTCATATATTTATTGTTATTACAAATAATGAGGTAGAAGATTCTATTATAAATCTATCTAACCATGAACTCAATAGTTTACTTCCATACATGGAGTTGATTGATATATTGAAGATGGGATTAAACCTTTATGAGAAAATGTTTGTATCTTGTTGATAATAGGTATACAAACCAAATAGTTTCTATAAACCATGAATTTTAACATCATGCATAAAGAACATATATGAGGGAACTTTGGCACTGGTTATGGAGCTCGATTTTTTGGATGGAATCCTACATATTCTATTTATACCGGGAATCAAATTCATCATAGTTCAATAAGTCCTTAGAGATATTCCCTAATATCTATTCCCTTTTATCGGTTTAATAATATAATTCCATTAAATGGGATTAAAAATTTAGTATTCCTTTAATGGGGAAAAATTTATGATGTTTATGATATTATAACCGAAAATTCATATGACCACATGAGCCATGCTTGGTGTGAGAATAAAGTGATATAAAGTGATCTATCACATTGAATATGGATTTGGTAAATATTCACTTGGGCTAATCTTATTAGCTATTTGATAGAAATCTCAAGCCATATTAAGGCCTCCTTCGTAATCAATTTATGGAAGGAATCAAATTCCTCATAGATTGATTGTCTTCTTAACCCACTGATGGATGAGGTAGAATGATGAACCTCTATAGTGGAGTTTATTTTTCATAGGTTATATTGCTATAGATGTGGAGGGTCTTACACCTATGTGTATTCCTAATGGATATCTAGCATTAATAATGTGTCCTAAATATCTTTTATTTCGAAAATAATCAGATTTATCATAGTTCATTTTTGTTGTATGCCCAAATATTTCTGTTGGGAAAGTTTTTCATTACATAAGGTGTCTAAATAAAATATCGTTATTGACTTCCTAACTTGTATAGGGTGTCTTTCCGACATGTTTGAGGTTCTATAGACATTTTCTAGTTTTCTAGAATACATTTCCTAGGATATTCACTTGTCCCTATGGAATTTTCTATAGGACATCTCATTATTTCGATTATGTGTCTAGAGGAAATCACATGACATACATGAAAAACTAGGAGGATTTCAAATGATTAGGTAGATATTTATGGATGTAATATCATTACTTGTATGAACTATCTTTGACAAATTATCATAACCTAGAATCCTTGTTTTGAGGGTGTTTAATAACATGGATTACATGTCTGGAGCGATTAACATGACTTATCCAACATTCCCAAAGGGCATCACATGATCTGGATTTCATGTCTAGATAGCATCAAAAGACCTAAAAAAATATGGATGTATGACATCAAAATACATGAGATACATGTCTAGAAAAATTTTAAATACATGGTTGAAATTTTAGAGGACATCACAAAACATTGGAGACATGTCTTAAGGAATTTTTCAAAGTTGAGGGACATGTCTAGAAGACTTCGTAATATTTGGTTGACAGGTCTTGATTTTTTCACTTTATTTAGATAGGCCATGTAAACAACATGATGCCTTATTATAAAGGGTACTGTATCTATCCTTTCATAAGTATTTTTTTCATTTTCTTCTTTGTTGCATATGTGATGCAAGGTTCTTCAAGAAATATTTCATTTAGATATTGCATGAATAAGTATAAATATAGAGAAACCATGAAATAATATATATTTCTAGCCACAATTCCTTCACATGATCTATAAGGAAATTCAAAGAATAATATATTCATTCTATGTGATCTCATCGGTTATTCCATGTATTTTTCTTACTGGAAGACTCTTTTGATTAGGTAACATTCCTCTATGAGAATTTCTCTCTTCTACGCTTATATGGGTGTAGTTTAAGTCATGTGTGTAGTAATTCCTCTATTTCCATTCCAAGGTGGAGGATTTTTTAGCCTCACAAACCAATTTATATGCCACCTTATGTAATATTTAACTAAAAAATATGAGCTGAATTCAATGGAGGTATTTGCATCATGGGATTCGCAGGACCTTGCCACAGGTCATCCACAGAATTACATGATATTCATCAACCGTGAGAAAATACCATCGTTAACATATTCATTGGGCTTGTTTCTTATCAAAAAAAATTCAATTAATCATTTTTACATGTCAAAATGCAATTCAATCATTGAGACGATATGTTTTATAGACTTTATGAGATCAAGACACCTATGTAATGCTTCTCATATGATCTGAGATGACTTTTCTAGAGTCCTTTGTGATATTAAGATGAATTATCAATGTCCATTCATTAAATCCTAATTGGTTGTCAGGGCCCCCTCACAAGATCAAATATGATTTTAAATGGGACTCAACAAGATCAACGGTGATTCCATGAGGCACATACTCCATTCTCTTGAAAATCAATGTATCTTGTCTTCCGAAAAGGATTATACAATTTATTATTTTAATTTATTCCCTATTTTATAATTATATCTTCTTTTTACCATATTATTTTCATGAGGGTATAACTTTAGTAGTAGGGGATCTCATGATTTCATGTGAGTGTTTTCATGGATAGTCACTCTTCTTATCAGAAATGTGTCATGTGGTCATTGTTAGATCTCATACTGGTGTGTGGGTATTGTCACGAGCAACCCCCTAGATACTTGTGGACATGAAGGGGTATCACATGATCAAATAGATGTCTCTGAGGTCCTTCACATGATGAAGGGTACATGACTACAATAAATCTCTTGATAGTATCGACATGTCTCTAGGGGATCTGTTAGGTCCTGAAAATTTCATAAGCATGTATCATGAATATCAACGTATCTCGACAAAACATGAGTTTTCTAAATATTTCCACATCTAAAAGGAAATTTAATGATCATCATGATTCTTCCAATTGAAATGTAACATGTTCATATGAACTCATCTGATATCCTTCACGTGACTATCAATGCTTTTCTTGAAACCTTCATAGGGACAAGATAGTTTGTTAAAGGGGCCTCGTGTGATCATATGTATATCATATGAAATTCAGGATTTTTTAACATGGACTTCATAGGGTTATGTGATCATTTATCCTTATGGATATTACATGATACATGTGATTCTTCCACCCATAATTCATTCTACTCCTTCTTTTGTTTTGAATATAAAATAACACCCATCATTTGGAAAGTTATTCAATTCTATAATTTTATGTGAGAATTTGGTGGAAATAAAAACATCCAATCCCCTATTGTGAGAATGGTACATAGATACAATAACTTTTTTATGATGAGAGTAAATTCCCACATGATACCTTTGGGATTCCACTGATAAGTGTCTTAGGTGATGGTTGGACTTCTAGTTTATTGTATTAAGGTTTTATAAAATAGGACATTATCATGATGTAGTTTAAGTAATTCCATATCATACATTACATTACTAGTAATATACCATTAAATATGTAATTCAGTAAATGAATTTTAATTTTATTTTGGATAAACATATGATATTCTATTTAATTTCATGTGATGAGGACATATTTTGTGAAATTTAATGTCATTTGGTAGGTACAACTATCAGGTAGTTTAATCTCGTGCTGTAATGATGTAAAAAAATTTGAAACTTATATTTATGCTTTAATAATATTATTTATGAATATTAAATGAAAAATACATGTTGGGTTTGAACAAAAACACCTTATGGTGCTTAGTTGTGTCACAGTATTTTCAGGGAATCACGCAGACTGGAGTTCCATTCCTGAAAGGTGGAGATATCTATAGTTGGTAGTTCAGAAGCCATTATACATGAGACCCTAGGATAATATACAGGGTCAAGTAAACATGTAACCTATCCTTTATAAGTACCATGTTAGATATGTGAATAATTTATTGGTATATGGTAAAATATAATGGAAACATTTTCAACCTGGATAGTTTAAATATGGGTCATTCAATTCACTTGTCTAGTTGTTTGATCCAATGAATATAGAAAGGGGGAAACAAACTAGTGATGACCAAATACACCCTAAGGTACTGAGTTCCACCATTATGTCATTGAGTCTCATACGGATTATATTTGTTTTCTTGTATGGAGGATATGACACTAGTTTGTAGGTTAGAAGCACTTATGCATAAGCACATAGGGATTACATGCATGGTAAAGTAGATGTTTACTGACTATATTCCAAGGGACATGAGAGATTTATAAAGACTCAATAATTTATAATATGATGTGGGGTTTAGAGAAAATAACAATAAATGAAGTGGGGATTGGAGAAAAGAACTATCTAGGAATTTGAAAACACCAAATTATCTGGGATAGAAATGATTTAAATCATAACCCAATAGTATCTAATATAATTGGAGGGGATAACTAGTGGGCACAAGTCCACTATTGGTAATAGAGAGAGCCTATCATGTTATTTTATATTAGTAAAATAACTCATGTATTTATGGGTGTCTAGAGAAGGTTATCATCTCAAGGAACTAGATGTGTTGGATCATATATAAAAGATATGAAGTTGGTTCCCAGTAAATGAGTGATTTAATAAGGTTTTGGGTTCCTTAAAGGCTACACCATCTTTCAATTAATACATTTAGAGATGAATGATTAAAACATATGATTATTAGATACAAAACCATAAGAGGGGATAATATATTCAACATGAAGAACTATTTTCATATAGATTAATGTCATGGTACAATGAAGTTTCTCCTTATATAAGGTGAATATAGGTCACATCTTTAAGAGTTGATTGACAGGTTCCTTAATATCACATGAACCATGCTATGAATGAGATACAAGGGATAACATGGTAGTTGACTGAGTCATTGAAGAATGGGTCTAAGATGAATCGATACATAGGTCTAGCCCATTTGTAGTTAAGAGTGAATTTTATCATTTTCTATGTGGATTTAAACCCAGTATTGATGTTCCTGGTGTCACTACATATCCTATTATGGAAAGAATCAATCCACGCACAGTTCTTTCATGAAATATTCATTTACAGGTCTGAACCATATACAGGGAGGGGAAAATTTTTTATGTTGTTTCTGGACCGAAGATTGGAGAACCTAAAATAACTACATTTCATAGAGTAATCAGAATCAAGCCATATATAGTTCTTAAATGGTAAAATCTCAAAACATGTCTTGGATATTTGTAAAGAGAGTCATTGAGCGTGTTTATTGTTGCAAATAAACCTAGGATTAGATATCCAAGAGTCATTACATATCTAGTGATGAAAGGAATCAATCGACATTTAGTTCTACAGTGGGAAACTCTCTACACAAGTCAGACCCATACCCATTGGAGGGACTGTTCCCCTTGAGTGTTGTAGCTAGATATAAGATTCGATATGTAAGTATCACCATATATCCTATGGTTACTGGTATCATTCCACTTAATGTTCTTGAATGGGAAACTCTTCACAAAGGTCCTACCCATATGAAGATCCAGAATTATTCTCATGGATTAGTGCTTCTTGACATAATATTTGATATTTTAGTGTAAATACATATCTTATTATTATAGGAATCAATCCACAAAATGTTCTTGATTGAAATATCCATTCATAGGTATAACCCATATTTAGTGAGGGGTCAGTTTTATGTTGTGGATGAACCTAGGATTGGAGATCCATGAGTCACTACATATCATTCGGTAATAGGAATCAAGCTACATATAAATTATGAATGGGAAACTCTCCCCATAGGTTTGACCTGTAGTCAGAGGGGGCATTGTTCCCATTTATTGTTATAGCTCTAACCAAGATTAATGTTCTATGTGTCACTATGTATGTCTTTATGAAAATAATAAATCCATATATAGTTCTTGAATGGAGGTCTAGAGGGGGACCAACACCCTTTATAGCAGTCCTCTCTTGTGATGTCAATAGTAATGCATAGCTTTGTGCCATGTTAAAGGCATAATACATGAATTTTAACATCAACAGGAAAGACATACGGTGTTCTATTTTGGATTCTATAGCAGTGACCATTCTATCCATGATTTAAACTAATATATATCAATCATGTTTACAATCCATTACCAATATTTCTAATTACATGTCAACTATGATTCGTGTGAGATAAAATGTATGAAAATTGATTCTTTCGTAGAAAAAAGTGATTAAAGGAAAGGACAATAGAATATTGAATTAGGTAGTGGATAGTATGAGATATAGGATCTATGTATCTCTACAAATGTCATTGGAAAGAGAATAAATCCATATTTTGTTCTTAGAAATAAATCTGTTTAATTTCATGTTAGAAGGATGAAGGTTCCCCAATTCCAAAAGAGGGCGTGAAGCCATTTCGCAACATTCATCATTTTTTTATGATATAAGGCTTCCCAAGTTATTTTCCCAAGGAATCATATACTTAGTAAACAAGGTAATACTACATTTTAATGTAAAGTGTCATAGATGTTATCACATCTTCTAGTGGTTAGTGACCATGATGAATATATCATGGCTTGTCCTAGGATTTGGGATCTAGGGATTAATACATAACCTATGATGATAAGAATAAAGATAAACATTTTTCTAAAATAGAGATACTACCCCTACAGATATGACTCAAGCACATGTAATGGGGAACTTCATTTCACTTTTTTAAATATCCAGATCATGTGTAGTGGGTTATTTCTAAAGTGAAGTTTTCTATGCTGTTTGACATCACCTTGTAAGGATTAATAGTGTCTTGTAGTTTTAGGTTATATGAATAGGGAATCTCCTGTAGTTTAGAATCATGGGACCAGGAAGACTTCTTTACAGTTTATTGTCATAAATATGTGACTTATATTGATTTGATGGTAGATATGAAATTTGTTTCTTCCGAAAGCATGCATTATTGAAAGTGTGATGAATTCCCCATCCATTGAGGCTAATGATCAAAATTTATTAGAATAGTCATTTTTTATGATGTAATGTCCATCCCAATTGGGTTCCATATTTGTAGATCTCTATCTTGGTTTCATTGGGGTTCTAAGAGCCAATTCCAGTTCCACTTTAAGGATCAAATGAAGGGGATCCTATTTATCAAAGGCTTATTTGATCCGATTCTAGTGGAAATTGAGGTTGTGAAGTATATATAATCTTTTCTTCTTGATTATATCCAACTCATCCATCCATTATTGTGATTTATAATTATCTGAGATCTATCCAAAGATAGATATTCAATGTGATGGAAACAAGACTTCTTTAAAAAATACTTCTTCGATTTCATACACCAATGAATACAGAGTTTCTTGTGTATCAGTGCTCATTGTGGTAAGAGAGGACCATATTTCAGGAATGAAAATTATTTTCATATAATTATAGTCATTGTATACCATCTTCTGGAGTATATATTAATGATTTTTATTCAATGCCTCAATCAATCAATTTTACACTCCCTGATAGTGGTATGAATGGTTTGAATCGATGTGGAACTCCAAGTAAAATTTCCACAACTTGGTAGAAATGGTGTCAGTTTCATTGCCCTTAAATATTGTACGAGGGACTCCAAATCAACTGTTGCTGTCTGAAATTATTATATTTATGATATTATTAATCCTAATATACTTAAGGGATATTTCCTCATCCAATATGGAAAAAATCTAGTAGTAGTGAAGATATATTTTAATATCTTAGTTGTGGCTAGTATATATGGACCGAAAACATCCATTCCCCATTAATAAAATAGAAAACAATATTTCATTGTATGTAGAAATTATGGGGGTTTATGGATGAAGTTTTCATAGAACTATCATGTATAAAATTTCCGTGTGAATTCCATAAAACATTATAAAATTTTTTTCTAAGGGTAATCAAGCTTCAAGATTTGATGGGATATCCTAGTCCCCGACTGATGAGTGATTTTGGAGCCTACATAGTCATCTTTCATGATGGTTAGAATCTGTATTTATACTATGCATATGAGGACTTTTCCTTCGAAGCCTCATTTTTAGAGGGATTGTTTCCCATTTGTCCCATCCTGGAGGGTACTTTTCCCAACATTGGTCCAACTCTATTCCTTCCTGGCTTGTTCCATCATGAGAGTCATTTTTGGAGATAATCAATTAGGGGCTCCATCAATCAGTTGGTTCATATCAGTTCATCATCCTATAGGTATGTGTGGATATAAATGGTTTATTCCATTTCACTAACAATGATTGATGAGACCATCCTTTTTTGTGTGATGCAGAAGACCACATCATCCTGATCAGGGTCAACCAGAATTATAACTGTAATAGAAAATGCATCGATACAAAAATTTTATGATCAAAATATATGATGCAATTTTATTTAAAAATTTAACTTCACTATTATTCCTCTTACATAGAAAATGGTAGGGGACAATTATTCATTTTTTATGTCACATTCATGGTTGATCAATTTTATCACTAACTCTGAATCCCCACTGAAGATCACATAGGCGATCTTCAGTTGTTGGGATAGTTCCAAGATAGCAAAGATTTCATGGTATTCATCTATATTATTTGTTAGATCACAGGTACTTATAAAATAATATTTTTTTAAAATACTTTAATATTTACTAAAATAAATATAATTTAAATGAGACTATATGTTCAACAACGTATCTGATAAATCTAGATTTATGGTTAAAAAAATTATTTTTCTAAAAAAATAGTTTTACCACCTTTTGATGGAGAGCCCATTTTAAAAAATATATTTTTTTTAAATTTTATAAGATATTTTATTCAAAAGAAACTTCTTATTTGTAAACGATACTCTAGAATTAAAATTTTTTAATTATTTTTATTTTTCTGTTAAAATTTATATTTTAATGAATAATTAGAAATACTGTGTTTTAATTCAAAATAGTTTTTTCGTCAATTTTATTTCTATTTTAAGAAGATGGATTTAATAGGTCTTAAATTATATTTAGATTATGTTTCTATAATTTAATCAAATTTTGGTCCTCGAAATTAATTTCAATTTGAAATTAGATATAGAAACATTTCAATATTTTGAACAATTCACTTTTAAACGCCACTTTTAGATTGTTCTGTGGAATTAATTTTAAAAATAATTCTCCCAATTATATGAAATGGATTTGGTAAAATGGATTCCATATTTTTATTTATTATGTTCAAATTAGTTTTTACATTCAATTTCATATTTATACATAAAAAATTTACCTTGCCTATTTTTTTACCGTAGTAAAAGTAAAATTTTAAAAAGGGTTACAGTTTAAAGTTAAAAGATTAAAATACCTAAAAAATAGAACATTTAAAGGGTGTTTTAGGTGTGTTTAGAACTTAACTAGACAATAGAACATTAATTTCAAGCCAAATTCTTGTAATTTAATTCCACCTCTATATGGTTTGCTATTTTATATAAATAAATAAATTAATTAATCAGATAAGCCCACCTATCCTCAAGTATAAATAATGACCCTCACCAGCCAATTTTGACCCACAAAGACTTATAGATCTTAAAATATCTACTCAAAACTCTCCACATCACTATCCCCATTTCCATGTGCTACTGTTCAGACAAAAATACCAAATCTATGGTTGTCAAGGGTCTTTCATGGAGGGGATACTCAAGAGGTAATTATCTCAAAGTAACTCTCTTAATTTATTTTCTCTTCTCCTTTCCCCTCACCTATTTCATTGATAAATTCATGATAAGTTTAGACCAAGTTAAATAATAGAGTTTTATATTACTAATTTAATATCTTATATCCATTTCATTTCTCACATCATCTTATTCAATGAAACAGACTTTTTTTCTAAGTTATGCTGGTTAATCGCTACTGTGAATAATGTTTTTATTATTTTTCCTTTATATCCTCCATGGATGTTATTAAAAATATTTTTATGTAAGAATAATATTTTAATATTTATATTATAACCAATTTAATATTTTTTAAATGTTATATTAAACATACCATCATGCTTCCCAAGTTCTGGTTATATGATAACTTTGATTGGGGACATGTGGACTGTCGCCTCCTCCAAATGATGTGATTCTTTCACACATCACAAGGAATGTATTGAGGATTTATTTAGAAAACAATATATGATATAAATGAAATATTAAGTCTAGTTTTATTATATTATATATTTTTACATATTTACATACATTTCATTTATTGTTCTTTCTTTCAATACGATATGAAAAAACAACACTCAAGCGTACATACGACCTACCATATCCATGAATGGTGTTTTTAGTTTTTCAAATATTATTATTATAAATACATATATAATTAATATATAAGATATTTATACCATGTTTTGTATTCTATATATGAGGAACCTATGATCACATGGATTATTAACATCACACCAAGTTCATTTTCTACTCAAGAACTTAATATCAACAAAATATCTAATATGAACATAAATAATTGTGAAATTGACTAAAAATGGTAATAAGTGGTATAAAATAAATAATAAAAATGAAAAAAGTTCTCAATCATGTAAAAAATTACCTAATTAATAACACAAGTGATGAATCGGACTTGAGGTAAGAGACTTCATCTCAATCTAATTTCATTTAGGAATTTCTTGATAATATGAGACATTATTCTTTTATTATGTTTATATACAACCACACTAACATCCCATATCCGTATTTTATCTATAATAATGTTAATAAATGTTTTGGTGAATTTATTAATTCATATATATTAATATTTTAATGTTCAATGTGGTATGAGACAACTCAAATGTTTAACCATTTAATTAGAAAATATTTTCTTCATGATGTTAATTCTAATTTTTATTTATATAGATATAAAAGGATTATAAATGAAATTTTATGTCAATTTTTTAAATGTTTTCAAAAGGAATCTTTTTATATGAAGATTTTTTACTTTCTTTACAAAATTAAAAAGAAATTTTTTTAAAATGTAAGCGGCGACAATGACGTATCAATTTTTGTGACTGTAATTTGATATTTGGCTTCATCTATAATCCACAATGTTTTTTAAAAGGAAAAGAAATACCTTATTACATTTTTGGTTGTTTTGGTTTTGAAAATGGTTTTGAAAGAAGATTTACTATTTTGATATCTTGAAATGATTTCATATGATTGAAAATGAAATTTTACGATTGTAATGTGGATAATTAAAATATTTTATGTGTTATGATTATATAAAGGTACATAGAAAAATATGGATGGTTGTGTGATAAACCAATGATGTCCGGTTATGTGATAAACCAAATATGGGAAGCTCCATGATAAACCATGGATGGTGGTTTTGTAATAACCTCCAATGAATTGTTTATGGATGTTTCCCAAATGACTATTCCATTTTTAGAAGTGATATGTGTTAAAATCTACCATTTGGTTATTCCATTTAAGTATGAGTATGTATGATGTTACCTTTATATGTCATATGGAATTTTTTATGGGGTTTATAGAAATATTTTGATTAAAAAATGGCAATGAATTAAATTATATTATGTAAAGATTATTTACTAATTCTAAAGGGTGAAATGATTTAATTTATGATAAAGTATTCATGGTTTACATGTTTTCACAAGATGAATTGTTTTTTCTTTTTTGGTATCCCTTATCATTTTATACTCATCCAAAGCATTAAAATATTTTAATAGGATTTAAGGGAGAATATATCAAATGATGGAATCAAAGGGAAATGTTGTGATGAAACAAAACCATGATTCTTTTTAAATTTTTTGTTTTATAAAAAATAGATAGTGTGTAGAAGTGTCTACTTTGTAATATTGAAGTTTTCATGTATGAGATTTGGACTAATTATCTAAATCTCTAAATTAAAAAGATCCTCAATGGAAATTCTAGACATAAATCCACATTATGTAACATTCAAGGATGGGTCTTTATATTGTTAGTAAAGTCATTTTAAAATTGGAAGGTTTAAGGAAAATTTCCTCTATCTGGAGAAACAAATAAAATCATAAAACCAACCTAATTATGATTCAGGGTTTCATCCTCTATGCCATAGGGATTTGGGATCAAAATACATATCCACTAATCAAGTACTATCATGGGAATTGAAAACATCTTTCTATGGAATATAGGTGTCCAATTGTGTACATTATAGAGAGAGATGTGCTGTAAAAAAATTAGCTAGGGACTTCCCTTTCACTACCTTCTATGACATGACCTAGATGTCATATTACAGCAAAATAACCACTAATCTATCCAAACTCCTATTAATCATAAGAAAGAAAAGGATATACTTGATCAGTACAATATAATGGAGCAAGTGGAATTCATGGTGTTGTAAGTAACACCTCATCTTTTTCACTATAATGATGGGTGCAAGGAAGTTCATCTTATCCTTGTAATATCAGGTATTTTTACATATAATCATTTGACTGAATTAGTAGAGAAGTTTCTCGTTCCTATAACATTTTTCTATGTGAGTAGAGTTACATGTGATCGTTCCATGGAATCCACATACAAGATGGTAGGATTTCCTTCCACCAGTGACATCAAGACCTGTAGGTAGAGTGTGTACTATTAAAAACCTCAATATATTCCTAGAAGACATTATCTCATTAGAGGTGACTCTGTTATTTATTAATTTGGTGAATTAGATACATTCTATAGCCTGGTTATCTATGAAATTCTTAATGTAAGTGAGGTTCCCTTGGAGACCCCTTAGTTCTTTGAGATTTCAGGGAAAAAAAATTATATGATTACACTAGTATTTTTTTGGTCAACCTTGATGCAATGGAAGGATACCATAAAGATAGATAATCTCCTAGATGATACCATGAATTCACATTTCATTAGATTCATCTTCAAAATGCACTCCCACAACTTGTTGAACATTATTTTATGATATATGATGTAATCACGTCATTATTTTTATTTGAAAACCAGTTCATCGAAACAAAATTCTCCTAATCATCCCAATAAGGGATTATAGATATATCAGCATAGAACATTCATAAGTAGGGTTAATTGTCTTTAATATAAATGGAATGTCTTAATAGAAAAATATTTCCTGATGTACATTGAAGATAGTAGATTTCTCATCATTAGGGGACGTATTTATTTGATTATACCATTAATACCCATCCAAGATGGAAATGTCTTGTAAGAACGAATTTTTTCATCAATCAATAGATCTATGATCGGTAATGGAAATTATAATTCGAGCAATGTTGATTACGGACTATAAAATCAATACAGACCATAATATACTCATTCATTATCTTTATTATGAAAATTTTGGTGATCCATCTTGTGTATTGAACCTCCCAAAGAATGTGTATTTAAAAAGGTTTTCAATGTATGATTCAACATTAGATTCATGAGAGGAGTACATCTTCTTTACTTCTATCATGAAATGATGATAGTCTTCTAGTATGCCCAGGTGGTGTGTGTCTATATTGGGGATCAACCTATGAATATTGGTTTAATTTCAAGAGAATACATATCAATGATACTTAAAAAGTTAAATGAACATATCATACCCATTTATATAAATTTATGATCTAATCATGATTGTTTACAAGTCTTCTTCTATTCTAGGATTCTCCAAACAGATCTCATCAATGTTTGTGGAGATTCCTTCCTCAATTGTGAGAGGGGCGTTCTTGTGTCCATCTCCCTCTTCTTCCACCTCTGAGTTAGTAGAGGTAATTTTATACATGGTATGAAATATAAGGGATTCTCTATCCCTATTAGGGTGATAGTGTCCATGGGAAGAGACATTGTTATACATATCTTTCAGAGTTGTTGTAGAGAGATTCTAGAGATGATAATTATTGATCATGAGGTTGCATATGGAGGATGATATTGGACATCTACGATTATTTATAATACCTCAGTCAATTTTAGGGTTAGAACATAATATCCATCAAGAAAACATTAAGGATTCAAAGTGTTAGTCCCCAAGCCATTGGGTTCTACAACCTGCAAAACATTATCCACCATTGGTTGTTTTCCTCCCTTTTATATAAACATTACTTAGTATATATATCATTGTAAGACTCTAAGGGAGGTTTGTCACCATGAACTATGTCGACCTTCCCATCGATGGGGGTATTTTCTGCACTAGTGAAATTTTGAAGGTACCTCCACATTTATATGAGTCCAATGTCTCACAAGAAGAACATTATATAATATTTTTGTTGGATAACCATCAAATAATTAGTAGATGTGAGATACATAGATAGATCTTCATGCTTAATCTTCACACAAGGTTTTTTCTCACACTTATCATATCCCTTAATGGTTATCTTTGTTGGAGATAAATCCCCTTATCTATATTCAAAATTTCAAAGTGTATGAACTAGGATGAGTTTGATCCTGAGATCATTTACAATCACATCCCCTTAGATGTTGACACTTTTTGAGTCTTACTAAATCATATAGGGATGTTATATGTTCCCGGATGACTTTTCTTGATTATTATCTATAAAAATATGGAGACATGGAATTATTATTTCATTATCATAAGTCAACAATCCTCACCTGGTGTGGATTTTGTTTGGAACTCATATGGGATTTGGCTGGATTCGATATGTGCATTTATGATTTCATTTAAAAATGTAGAGAATATATATTGATAGTTTTTCTAGAAAATCTACTAATTATTTTAGAATTTTGTACATTTTAACTAAATTTTAGTGCTTCCCTATGTGGGGTTTCACACTATTATATGTCTTGATAGATAAGGTATTTCAGGTTGTTGGGAATCGTGCTTCTGTATAGGTTCTGGGAGCATCTACATACAGTGGGGTAGGTCGCACTGAGCTTTCAATTTGTCTAGAATAATAATAGAATATCACTTCCATCAGTCGGTTGTGTATGGTGGATAGGATTAGAAGATTTCTGTAGCATTATGGGACACCTTGGTGTTTATATATGGATTTTTGGAGGTCTCACCCATGTTTCTCATATACATATATGACCGTTGTGGGGATGTGACTGAGAAATTTTGTTAAACAATTCCCACACTATCCCCAATATCCTTGTCACTTGTGACTTCAGCTTATAGTTCCCCAGTCAGGTTTGAGGAACTCATATTCTGAGGTGTATTCTTCACGAAATTAGGGATATTTTATGTGAACTACATTAACAGAACAAAATACAAGCACTTAATCCAATGAGGATTCCATTATATAGGGTGGTGATTATGGTCTAAACATTGAATAAAATAATCCAATAAGAGTTAGAGCTTTCATTGAAAAAAATATGACCCTTCCTATTATCTATCTTCATGGGTATAATAATTATGTCCTCCTCTTTGATGTATATTCTTTTTCACCCCCTTAGGTGATTGTTACATTATGTGTTTGAGAAGAATTACTCAAAAGGTGGAATGTTCTCAGTTGATTATCTTTCAAGTAATCTTTTAACCTAACTTTTTCCCATGCCCGGCTAGAATATCCTTCCAATCACCCTATTCTTATGGTTTTTAGTTGAATACACATTTCACATGTTCTAGGAAATTTCCCAACATCACCTGTCTAAAATCAATCATGAGTTTGTTGACATATTTGAAGGTGATGAAATACTTTATTATGGGAGCCAGCCTACTATGGAATTAGAAGTAGTTAAGGTGATAAATTAGGTTAACCCCATTGGGTTTCGTGAGCTATGGAATCTTGAGTATGTTATTTTATATGGCTTCAAGTAAATAACATGGGTCCTTCTCATTTCAAAAAGAGTACACATTATTCAATCATTACTCAAATTATAGGTGACCCATATCTATTTTTTCATCTATTTGAGGGTTTTTTGTTTATGTCGCTCAAAAGTAGGCATTGAGTGATTTGAGGCATTCCATCATTCCTAAATGGTAATTTTTATTAGTTGGAGGGTAATATCACTGGTTTCAACCCTTCCTTGACATTTCCCTAATGTCAAAGACATGATTTGAGACTTATCATGGTTCTTCTGAATGAAACATTCAAAACATTGATACATTTATACAAACTCCTAGTGTCCCCCAAGATACTTCATCAGGAGTCAATGTGTTTGTATCTCTTTCTAATGATAATCATCATAGAGCTCTAGTAGTTTCTATTATAAGATATGAATTCTTAGGGAACATGATAAGCCCTTGTATGAGGTAATCAAGTGAGACTTTCTCTCAATTTTCTCATTGTTTTAGTCCATGTGGTCTAATTTTTTTATTTTCCATTGTGTGTAGATGAATTTTTAATGGATTTAATGATGAATGACTTACCATCCTACAATGGGGATAGCACGGAGGTTGTTGTAGCAAACAATGGCTATCCCTATCATTCTTTGTAAAAGGAACCTTATATTATAATCCTAATACTAATCTTGAGGTCCCGTCATTTGGTTGAATTAACACATGATGTGAATGAGATTTTGTTCTTGATCTCCCAAACAATAAAATGTACAGAAGGATGGATTGCATAATTTTGGTGGTTAAATGTGTCATCCACCCATTTGGGATATGGTTTCTTCTCATGCTATATGGGTGAGCACTTACCTTCCAAGGATTCTTGTTTCGCGCTAGAATTGGGGATGAATTCGTTGGTTTAAGGTTTAAACATTCCAATCAGTTTCTAATGGGTTTGTTCGTAGAACCGAAAACATCCAATGATTCTATATCCATTTGGACCTACTTTCCAAAGGCACGTGCTCATTAGTTATGGACCGATGGGGCTTAAGAATTTGTGTTGGTCGAGAGGATGGGAGGTTGGCCTCATCACACCTTTTTGAGGGGAATTATGGTCTACTTCAGGACTCTCTTTATAGATTTATGCTATGTTCATGAATCCTTATTACATTACCAAGTATAAAAATGAGCTTTCCTTTATATCTAACAATCAATGGTTGATATGTATGAAATTTAGAGAATCTTTTATATGTATTCGAGGTTATTAATTGATAGAGAATCATATGTATTTGTTTAGAGATTCTTAGTCAATGGTATCCTTCAACACATTATATAGAAGTCTCTTGGTCATTATGATAACCATACTGGTTTTAAAGCCACTCAGTGGGGCACTTGAAGTTTATTATCATTCAGAAGGACATGGATTATTTCAGAGATGGGATCGTACCCACAGATGGGTTACCTATGTATCCTTGATTAGAAAAGGAATCAGAACTCACACAGTTCGAGTAAAGGAGTATGAGGTTTATGCATGATTGATGTCTCAAAGAAAGATTTCATAATTACTTTTACACTCTAAGCTCACATGAGTCATGATCGGTGTGAGAAACAAAAGGAATTGGTAAAACCAGACAATTGTGCCACGAAAGATGCAATCATAGGAAATAATGTGGGGCTTATATATGTATGATTGCCCTGATAGATGAGGATTGGGATTTACTTCATGGAAGAAACCCAGAAACAAGGTTCATAAAGGTATATGTGCATTATAGGGATCTAGATACTTAAATTAGGACTTAATCTTGAGAAGGATGCCAAAATTAGAGGGGACTTATGATTGAGTTTTACTCCTGAGAAGGAAGCCCAAATCAAAAGTAAATTAAGACTGGTCAAGAGAAATTATGACTGGGACTCATTCCTGAGAAGGAGGCCTAGGTTAAGGGACTTGAGAAATGGGGCTTACTCCTAAGTAGGAGACCCAGGTTAAAGGGAAACATGATTGGGTCATACTCATAAGAAGGAGGCCTAGGTTAAAGGAATTTGGAACTTGGGGCTTACTCCTAAAGAGGATTCCTAGAATTAAGAGAACTTGGACTGGGGCTTACTCCTCAAAAGGAGGCTGAGGAATAGGGGACTTGGGGCTTACTCCTAAGGAGGATAGCCTGGTTAAGAGAACATGGACTGGGGATTACTCATGAAAAGTAGGCCTAGGTTACAGATCCTCTCATCTTAAAGGATGAGGTTGAATGAATTAAATCTCTAACCTTAGTGATGCAAAGATATGTAAATCACTAGGTTTTAAGAGATATTACACATAATTACTTTTAAACAAAGAGGAAAACAAGGGAACTATGCAAAAAATGGCTTTAAAGAGGGTTATAAAGGCTATATCTTGAATTAGAGAGGTGGATTTGAATAAGAGAGGTGAATATGCAGGAGGCCCACCCAAAAAGAAGTAGGCGTGCAGGTCCTGCGTGGGAACGGAGGTCCTGGTTGTGCAGGTATACCTGCGCGACACATGGGTACTTGAACGATGGTCAAACCATGGGGTAATACTTGGGTGAGACCTGGATCAAGCCCTTAGTACTACCCCTAGGGGCTTATAAAAGGTTGTCACGCAGGTTCTGTTGAAGGGATTAGGCAGTGCACATGTGTCTTCATTTTCCCGTAAGGGTTAGACACTAGGCGCGCAGGTGTTAGTGAATTGTAACACTTAAGCCTTGTTTCCCTTATCTAGATATTCCATTATAGGTAAGAAATTAACTTAGAAGTGTTCAAAAGACTTTCAGAAGAGACTAGGGCACCTGGAACTTAAATCTAAGTTTCTAGATTTTTTTGTCCCTGAAATGGGGGGCCCACTGGGGGTATTTATAGGCTGCTAAAGACACCGAGCGAGAATCAAAGAGGGCATGAAAGTCACCCTCATGACCACTAGGTAGCGCGCAATTATACCTATTCATCCATGATGAATCTTGCGCGACCCAAGTGGGAAGAAATCCTTTTTCATGCCTTTGTCGATTTTTGATGTTTCTTCAAAGGATGAATAAATATGGACTAAGGTATTCATTTTTTCAGTCATTTAGACTTTGTGACGGAAAGGAGCATCAACAAAATCCCCCCCCCCCTCGGATTTGGATCCGAAAGAAATGAGAATGTGACTCTGAGGTAAAGAAGAAAACAATGGAACATGCGGCGTGCAAGTGTTGAGCGCGCAAATGTCGGTGCACAAGGGTGAGCCGCACAGGCTTCGGCGCGCATGGGGTGCGGTCTTGCCTATATATTTTCAATAATTCCTCACTCAAATCAACTGGATTTGAATGCTTCTGAGCTCTCGTCGTGCAAGTTTCCCTCTCCGTGTAAGTTACTCATTTTTCCACTACTTCCTTTTGTGGTGCGCTACTGTAGAGGTATTTGGACTGGTGTAATGATACTTGCGTGCCAAAACTTGCGCCACACACTTATACATTCTTTCCAACTTGGAACTTTCTTGCCTTAATGACTTAGCCTTTTTTTCACATTTATTTACAAATTTTATGAAAAATCAACTTACTTAAGAGTTAATTATTTCACCTTTGTGTAGATTAAATGTCTCCCAAGAGAATCGGAATGACTGACGAACTAGCTAGCAAGAGAATTGATGATATGATGACCATCTTTGGCCATGATTATTATACTATCTGCGATAGTAATCTTCCAGATTTGGCCAATTACTTGAAGAAGTATCATCTTGATTTCCCACATAGCATTTATCTGCCTCTATATGGTTGTGGTCATCTGTGAGAAGTCACCATTCTAGAGGCAAAGAACTATCCCCCAATTTCTTGGTTTCATAATTACACCAATTTTTATTCAGCAAAATATCTCAAGTGGAGGAGCATTTATAAATACTAGAATAGTAGATAAGGCCTACATAATGCATCATAGCCCATGTACCTCGTATTTTAATCCTCATAATCCCGTGCTACAACCACATTGTTATCCCTCAATTTTCAAAAACTCTCAGATGGATCAATCCAAAGGCTGGAAAGAAGAGTTGGGACTTTCGTCCAGGAGGAGTTGTGAAGCCAACATGGATGTGTTCATACTGGGTGCGACAAACCTACGTAGTGTTTGATGAAGATTTAAAAGGAGCTACAATATATGAGGCTGTCTGGGCTGGGCAAACATATGTATACAAGAATGATGACTTTGTGTCAGAGATAATCAGCCACTGGAGCCCAGAAACCAATTCTTTTCATCGGACTCATGGAGAAGTAGGAATTAGTCTATGGGATTTCCACAAGATATCAGGGGCTCCAATTTTGGGTGATATGTATGATGAATTATTTCCCCCTGAGGAAACATGGAATGATTCAGAGAAGACTCTGGTGTTGGCTCTGGAATTATTGAAGATTTTCCAAAAGCTCAAGAGTTTAAAGACCTCCAAAAATCATTCCAGAAAAGATATTCATCCAGAGGAATGGATGGATATGTTTCTTACCAAGAAGAAAGAGAAAGAGCGGGAGGAGAAGGGATCAAAGGACAAGGGGCCCACATGTACTCGTCCTACCACCTTCCCCAAAATAGAGAATAGGGGTGCTCCTGGCACATTCTGGCTGACTCTAGAAGCACGAGAATTTGAGAAGTGGGGATACGAATTGAATTAGAGAATCCCAAAAAAGAATTGTCGGGTGGGCTTCATGGCCTTATAGATCAGTGTTTATCTTTTTCCAGTCAGGGATTCGAAGGGAGGCGTTAGTTCATGGACCTTCGTTGTTGCAGCCAAGTTGGCTGAGGGGAAAATGGTTGGGTTGGCTACCCCCATTTTAGCGAAGATTCACAGGAGCGTACTCCATGTCTTCATGGGTATGTCTACTTTGAGAATAGTGGGACCATTCCATGTTTTGTGGGGATGGATCGCCACTCACTTCAAGACATATAATGTACAAAACGGAGTACAGATCCTTGGAAGTTCTTTTAGGCCACCAGTGTGGGAATTCTCTAGAATTTCGGCACTAGCTCTCAATTCCTATGACATAAAGGTGAGGATGAGCATGTATAAGGAATTAAATTTCTTTCCGTATGGAAACCCGCCAACCGGGTGGTTTTTTGATGATAGAGCATCCAACCTGGAATTCAGGGCATACATGGTGTCCTGCAGAGATGGTGTACTGGCCACTAGGATTTACGGAGAGATTATATGCGAGGCCTATGCTCCATACAGATTTTCCCACCAATTCAAGTGTTGCAGAAGACAGTTGTATCTCCTCCTGTGCATGTCAGGTCAAAGAAGCATCTGATGGTTGCCCGACAACTATGGCTGCTGACATCTATGGAGAGGACCAGGGCAGTGTTTGATCTACCAGTTGCTACAGCGGCAAGTAACTTGACTACATGGTATGCCGAGAACTGGATAGCATCATACCCTAGAGGGGTGCTGAATAACCTAGTTTATCTGCTGGGGAAAAGGAAGAGAACTATAGAAAAAGAAACCCTTCCTCAGGAAGGTGACACTTCCCCACCTGGAGCAGATTTGTCGGATTCCTCATCTAGGGATGACTCACCAGATTCCCAAGATGGGGATGATGAGGAACAACATGTGGAAAAGTGGCCTCGTGCCTGATATAATCCTCCTATCAGAATCAAAAGACCAACTCCATCAACCCCTAGTGAGTTAATTAAATGGGGAAATTTAATCACCACTTCTTTATAGAGCAACAAGTTTCATTTTCTTATTCTCTATCTGTAGTTGCAGGAGCTGGGAATAAGGTGAAGTCCAAGGTTATAGGACCCTCCTCATAAAATTCTTGTACACATACTGAATATCTATGACCAGAGGCTATCCGGACATGGAAAAGTTTATACTGTGATGCTGAAACTGCATGGATGGACTTGTGTGAGGGGCTATACCTCCCTAGAATAGGGAATCTTCTGGCCTCCACCGATATATGTTACATGTATAACCCCGATAATGTGTGGACTTGCATGATAGAGCTGGAAATGCTCATATATTCCACCGATTATTCCATTCATGTCACCAAGCGGGTGGAAGAAATGATAGATTGTGGCACCACTTAGGGGACTGGTGGTTCCAGAGATGAGGAGTGGTACGATTACATGGCTCCTAAAGATGTAAGTATCTTTCCTTATTTGCATTGCAACTTGATTTTAGTCAATGATTTTTTACTCATGAAAATTATTTTCTTCATCCTGAAGCTTTCAAAGAAAGGAACTACGGAGGTTCCTTCACCACAGTATAGCCCTGGTGGTACTGCCATTGGGGCTAATGAATCTCCTTGCGAGTCGGGCAAGATATCTCCAGGCCAGAAAGCCATGGATGAGGAGTTAGACATGGATTTACATTCTCCAATTCATGTACCTATAGAAGAGACTGTCGACACTCCCAAAAAGTCAAAGAGACAAAGGCATCGAAGGAAGAAGTCCACAACTAAACACTTCATCTGTAGTGGTAAGTCCTTCGAATAGTAATGAGTCTTAACCCATTAAAAAGGTTTCTAATAAATCTTGGGATTTCAGGGGCTTCTTTAATTTCCCCTTTGAGGGAAAGGACTAACCATCCTATGAGGACCACAAAGGGTACTGGTGAACAATCACAAGTTAATGTTGTCTTGGCTGATCCTGAAGAGGAACCAGTGTTTGTTCCGAGTATCACTCCTACTACTACTGCAAGAAGAGAAGAAAATGCTTCTCGTAAGTTAAAAATGATTCATAAAATGTTGAATGAAACATCAACTTACTTCTATTATGTGATACTTTAGGTTCAACCCATTCACTAGAGCATTTGGTGGCCATTGCAACTGATGCCGCGATTTTATCTGAAGAAGCTATCCAGGGTTAGATGCCACAGAATGATGGTCTCCAAGAAGATATATCGAATGCTCCCACTAGTGAGATTAACCAAGATTCTGAGATAACATTGGATGAAATTATGGAACTTGGCGCATCTTTTGAAGATTTTGTAGAACATGCTAAATTACCATGTAATTTAGAAGATTATGGACGTGAGTGTTATCCTTCGTCCTGTTAAAATAACTTCTTATTACATTTCTGACCAGGATCGGTTAAAAAATGATCAGTTCCTTCTGAGTAAGATGCTGAATTGCTAATTCCTGAAGGGGGTGTAGACAACCCTACTATTGCAGATACATTAGAACAAGTGGAGCTAATCCCAGTAGAGCTTCCTGAAACTCGTCTTGAAAATCATGTTGAATCTAGGAAGGACAAGGAGGAGCCTTCTCAAGTTGTTGATCTATAGTTGGGTAAGGGATAACAATATTTGCAACTATATGTAATTTTCAACATAGCCAATCAAATTTTGTTATCCTTTTAAACTAACCAAATATTTCAATTGATTATGCAGGGCCATCAATTTTTGTGGCTAGATTCTGAGGTGAAGCATCAGCCTCTGCCCCAATGGAAATAGAAAGTGGAGTAACATGGGTCACGGGGGAAGGAGTAGAACAGGGACCTTCCATAAGTGAATTAATCCTGGAATATATTCCCCCCTATGACAGTGATGCAAAGTCAGATCTAGAGGTACAAAACGTGCTCCAATTTTCACGATGCAAGGCATGAGAGAACATATGGAAAATCATATCTAAAGTGCCTCTAGAAGAGCTGTCATCCAAGATTCCCCGGTCATCATCTCTATTTTTCATGTTGGGACTTGGTGGTTTTGGATATCAAGAGATCCATACTGTGGTGAAACAAGTCATTTTAAGGAGGGGGCAAGAGTAGAGGTACCATCAAGATTTTACCAGGGTGAGGTTGTCAGTCAATATCAGTGAATTTGAGGCTGTGGTATCCGGAGCTGAAGCTGATTATGCAGCCAAGTTAAAGGATCTGAAGCATAAGATCAAATAAAAAGTCATCTAACAGATGTATCTTCTGCAACAGTTAGATGTTGTTACTGGGGAACTTTTCCAAATTAATAATTCACTGGAAGGAGCTGAAACAAATGGTGTGAAAGCCATTGCAGATGCCAAGAAATCACTCCATCAAGCTGAAAAGAGTGAAGTTGGTCGGGTGCATGAGCTTCAAGTGGCTTCTGATGAAGCTCAGGATGCTGTAAACCAAATGAAGTTTTATGTTGACAGCCTTTGGTAATTCTTGGAAAAGAGAAGATAATCTAGTCTGTGGATGTCCTTCTAACTCTTGTTCCTCAAATGGAAAACATTTTCATCTTCAATCATTTGTGCATGCCTTCTTTTGCTACTTTCTTTAAACATTACCCAAGCCAATGGGACTAGTAAGCATAGTTTAATTTTTTCTATGATTATTATATATAACCCTACAAAAATTGAATTTTTTATTTTTTCAATATTACCTAAATCATACAAAATGTATGTTTAATGAGCTGGGACTTGACCTTTGTTCAGAGTTCCATTACATTTTGTGGGCAGTTTAAAGTCATGCACATCGGACATAAAAATGATAATGTTTACGGTCAAAATAGCTTTGACCAAATGGATTAAAATTGACTCAATTCCTTGACAATTTATCTGAAAACATATTACCACACTCAAGTGTGGGAGAAAAATGTAAACGATGACTTATGAAATTTTGAATCTGAGAAATGATATGAAAAATGGCTAAAAGGAATTAGAAGAATTATTTTACCAATAATGAAGTTACCATCGTTTAACAAACCCGTTAGGGGGTTGAATTATGCAGGGCCACTTAAGGGCTTTGGCTGTATAGTCAAATAATAACATCTTTTGGCTGACTGGTCTGTTATGTAGACTACTTATGCAAGGCCGCCTAAGGGCACGTGCAGCATAGTCTGGCAAAATAACTCTCAGAAATTAATTTTCTACTGCTAAAAATCCAGTGGAAGTTTATGGAGATCAAATTTTCAAAAGCATATAGTTTGCTGTATGGAGAGAGGTACTTGAATATGGAGAAGATATCTCCAAACAAGATTTTATAAGAACTAGATTAATATCACTCCTACGAAGGTATTACCCAAACGTAGGGAAGAAAAATATAAACCATAGACTTGAATACTTTCAGATCATGAAAAATAGTATGAGACAAATATGTTAAGGATTGCTATTTTTGCAGATCCCTATATATTGTAGATAAGACCAATAAGGACAAAAGAGGTTTTCTTCCTAAGAATGAAGTTACCATTATTTAACAAACCCATTAGGGTGTTGAATTATGCAGGGCCACCTAAGGGAATTGGTTGTATAGTCAAATAATATCATATTTTGGTTAACAGGTATGTTATGTGGACTAGTTATTCAAGGATGCCTAAGGGCATGTGCTGCATAGCCAGGAAGAAGAACTCTCAAAAATTGGACATTTGTGACCAGAATTCATGAAAAGGGTTATGGAGATCTTGGAGTATTTAAGGTTAGGAGTATGACACACCAAAATGGGCATTGTCCAATGTATGTAAAAGATACACAGACCAATGGTAACAATAATCATGTTGTGGATGGGTCCTGAATTGAGGTGCTGGACTTCACTACGTATCCCATAAGAATGAGAATCAGGCCATACATAGTTCTTGAAATACAGTTTAACGCCATGTGGGACGAGAGTGTACGAGATCTTAGATTAGGGTCATATAACATGAACCATAATAATGAATACATAGTGTGTGTTTTATAAACCTGATGTGAATGAATACCAGGGTTTTCATACCACATTATTGTTTTCACAGGGGGACTTTTCAGCCAAGGGACTGAAAGTGGAATTTGGGGTTAGGCCCAAAGAATTGGGGCTTGGTTCTAGGGACACTCAAATGTTCTTACATATGTCATTAGGATGGGAATCAATCCACATGTAGTTATTGAAATACCCTCTGTATAGATTTGGTTCGTACATATGAAGGGGGAAAGGGGACTTTAGTTCAATGATGGTTTGACCCAAGATAAAAGTTTTGGGCATTCCCATGTATGCACGTAGTCTTTGGAATATAACATGACTGAAAATTAATGTAAATAATGATTCACTCTTAGGTGAGGGTGTCCAATAATGTTGTAGTTTATTTTCGTAAAAGACAAAAGTGCTATATAGCTTAGCGTCATATAGCAAGGAAAAAGGTGAACCAATGTAAAAAATATTGGTTCTGGGGGCGGCTTCACAAATCAACATCGTATGAGATGGAGGTGAACTGATGTGAAGAAATTGGTTTTGGGCTAGAACCTTGGGAGGTTGCCTACGTATCCATCCTAGAAGTCAAGGGTCAAAGTCTGCATAGTTCAATTAAATAATGAATTAGTGATCAAGTTGTTATTGGGGACAACGACCTAAAAAAATATGTTGGGACTTACACATGGTTAGTGGCCCCGATAGGGTGTTATGGTTGAAGTTTACTCTAAGATCACGTGAGTCATACTCCATGTGAGAAACAATAGGTAGCAACAACCCTAACGATATACAGTTTAACGTCATGTCGGATGTATTAAGGGACTTCTGTACAGTTTAGCTTCATGTAGCTTAGACGATGGGGACAATACAATTTAACTCCATGTTGGATGAAAGGGGGACTGTGCAGTTTAATGTCATGCAGTAAGGACAAAAGAGGACACAATTTAACATCATGTTGGATGTATTAGGGACTTTTTCACAATTTAACGTCATGTTGGAAAAGTGGTGCGAATAGTTTAAGGTCATATGCATAGACCGACGATGGTGTAGTTTAATGTCTTGCTGGACAATAAGTATTTGTGTTACAAAAAATAATTCTTCAGAAATCTGGCATTGGTTGGAGTCGTGATGAGTTCTCCATCCATTGAGATTAATGAATAATCTCCATTGGAGTAGACCTTATGTATTGAGTATGGTCCTTCCCATTTTTGCTCAAGATTGGGAGGTTTCATTCCTGGTATCATTGGAGTTCTGAGAACCAATACCCATTCTTCTTGAATTAATTAATGAAGATGAACTTTTTTGTTTAAAGATCGTTCTATTCGATTCTGATAGACTTCCATGTGATACCGGGTGCAAAATATTCTCTCATCTAATTATTCCAATTTATCCAATTTCTTTTGAGATTGTTCATCTGTAGATGACTTATCACAAATTTCTACACTGAGATAAGGTAATTGAACTTCAATGGGCAAGAATTATTCTGTTCCATATACCAAAAAATATGGAGTTGACCACGTTGCAGTGTGGGTGGTTGTTCGATAATCCCATAAAGCATGAAAGAGTTTATTAGGCCATGACTTCTTATCTTTATCCACCTTCTTTTTCAGTATATTTGAAAGAGTCTTGTTGAAGTCTTCTATCTGGCCATTGTCCGCTTCATGATACTGAGATGAATGGTTGGATTTTATGTTGTATTCTTGATACAACTTCCTTACCTCGTATAAACATAAGTTCGTGCCATTTTCCATCAATATGGTATGAGGGAAACCAAATATAGTAATGATGTTAGACTCGATGAAGCTAAAAATGATTTTAGAACTAACTTCTTTGAGAGGTATTACCTCTTCCCATTTGGAAAAGAAGTCAGTAGCTATAAGAATATATTTAAATTGCTTGGTTGTAGCTGAAGGATAAGGTCCCACTACATCCATTCCCCATGTGGAAAATGGCCACAAGTATTTAGCTGTATGAAGAAACTCTGGGGTTTGATGAATGAAGTTGGCACATACTTGGCTTAAATGACACTTCTTTGTTAAATCAACACAATCTTGTATCATTAAAGGCAAAAATTATCCAATCCATCGAATTTAATCAGATAGTCTTTGTCAAGACCGGTGGGCACCACAGACTCCTGCATGCACTTCGTTCATGACATCCATTGTCTCTTCACCATCAATGCATCTGAAGAATTTTCATTGTTCAAGAGGATGGGAGGTCGGACTCATCTCACCTTTTTGAGGGGAATTATTGTCTACTATGGGACTCTCTTTATAGATTTAAGTTATCTTTATGAATCCTTGTTACATTACCAAGTATAAAAATGATATTTCCTTTATATATCACAATCAATGATTGATATGTATGAAATTTAGAGAATCTTTTATATGTATTTGAGGTTCTTCAATGATAGAAAATCATCTGTATTTGTTTAGAAATTCTCAGTCAATGGTATCCTTTGACACATTATATAAAAGTCTCTTGGTCATTATGATAACCATACTGGTTTTAAATCCACTCAATGGGGCAGTTAAAGTTTATTTTCATTCAGAAGGACATGTATTATTTCAGAGTTGGGATCATACCTGCAGATGTGCTACCTACAACTCCTTGTTTAGAAAAGGAATCATAACCCACATAGTTTGAGTAAGAGAGTATGAGGTTTATGCATGATTGATGGCTCAAAGAAAGATTTCATAATTACTTTTACACTATAAGATCACGTGAGTCATGCTCGGTGTGAGAAACAAGATGTATTGGTAAAACCAAACAATTATGCCATGAAAGATGCAATCATAAGAAATAATGTGGGGCTTATGTATGTATGATTTCCCAGATAGAAGAGGATTGGGATTTAATTCAGGGAAGAAACCTGGAAACAAGGTCCATAAATGTATATGTGCTTTATAGAGATTTAGATACTTAACTTAGGACCTAATCCTGAGAAGGATACCCAAATTAAAGGGGACTTATGATTGGGTTTTACTCCTGATAAGGAAGCCCAAATCAAAAGTAAATTATGACTGGTTAAGAGAAATTATGACTGGGGCTTATTCTTGAGAAGGAGGCCTAGGTTAAGGGACTTGAGAATTGGGGCTCACTCCTAAGGAGGAGGCCGAGGATAAAGGAATTTGGAACTTGGGGCTTACTCCTAAAGAGGATGGCCAAAATTAAGAGAACATAGACTGGGGATTACTCCTAAAAAGGAGGCCCAGGATTAGGGGACTTGGGGCTTACTCCTAAGGAGGATGCCCAGGTTAAGAGAACTTGGACCAGAGCTTACTCTTGAAAAAGAGCCCCATGTTACAAATCCTGTCATCTTAAAGGATGAGGTTGAATGAATGAAATATCTAACCATAGTTACATAAAGATATGAAAATCACTAGGTTTTAAGAGATATTCCACAGAATTTATTTCAGACAAGGAGGCCAACAAGGGAACCATGCCAAAAATGACATTGAATTGGGTTTTGAAGGTTGAATCTTGAATAGGAGAGGTGGATTTGAATAAGAGAGGTGAATAGACAGGAGGGGAACCCAAAAAGAAGTAGGTGCGTAGGTCTTGCATGGGTGTGCAGGTCCTGGTCGCGCAGGTATACCTGCGCGACACATGGGTACTTGCGCGATGGTCATCCCATGGGGTAATACTTGGGCGAGACTTGGCTCAAGCCCTTATCACTACCCCTAGAGGCTTATAATAGGGCGGTGCAGAGGTTCTATTGAAGGGATTATGCAGCGCACATTTGTCTTCATTTTCCCGTAAGGGTTAGACAATAGGCATGCAAGTGTTGATGAATTTAAAAACTTAGGCCTTGTTTCCCCTATCTAGATCTTCCATTCTAGGTTATAAATTACCTTAGAAGTGTTCAGAAGACTTTCAGAAGAGACTAGGGCACCGGGAGCTGAAAAATGAGTTTTTGGATTTTTCTGTCCCTAAAATGGGGGGCCCACCGGGGGTATTTATAGGCTGCTGAAGACCCTGAGCAAGAATCAAAGAGGGCGTGTAAGTCACCTGCACGACCACTAGGCGGCGTGCAAGTATACATGCGCGTCCATGAAGAAACTTATGAGACCCAAGTGGGAATAAATCCTTTTTCAAGCCTTTGTCAATTTTTTATGTTTCTTCAAAGGATGAATCACTTTGGACTAATGTATTCCTTTTTTTAGTCGTTTAGACTTTTTGACAGAAAGGAGCATCAAGACTTCCATTCGAGTAGTTATATATTTAGTGGGATTGATCGGTTCAAGAGGCATCACTACTTGGGATTCCTCCCATTTACAAGGAGTGGGTGGGGAATCATGATGTGACACCTAGTTCAAATCCTACGGATTTTCTATCCATGGTAGGACTGAATTATCTCCCTAGAAGGGGAAATTATTTCTCTATAATGGTGGAACATATTCATCATCTTCATTTTTCTCATTTAGATATACCGAATGCCTAGACTAGAGTCTGTCTTAACACTCAGATTCCACTCTTACAGGCTATTTTTCTCTTTCCTGATCTATGGTATTAGGGATATTCATCTCTATTTAAAGATGTTACCAAGTGAAAACTTCACACCTGATCACCTCCTCATTGAGTTGTCTAAAATATTGTATCTGATTCTCATATTGTTCCAAAAAAATATTCAGGGATGGAATTTCATATCTTTTGGGTGACGATAGGAATGTAATAACATTTTTCCTTTTATCCATGAAAGTGTTCCTCTAATGAGGTGTCAAATCATTATATGGTGGTACAAAATTATAGTTTCTATGTTGATTCTATGAATGTGAAGCCTCAGTTAGATAATCCAGATCACCCTCCGCTTGAGGATTGTTTTATACATTTCATTCCCCTATATTTTCAACCTAATATACATCATCTATTATATTTATGGTGAATATATTCACAAATTTTTATTAAGAAATGGTAGTTATCCCATTAGTCTCAACACAACAATGTGATTATTTACAAATTTGATTGCATTTATTATTATGACCCGTTTCCATAATAAAAATACACATCTTATGAAAATTTTGTTTTTTGATTTAATTCTTCATACATTCCTCCCATATCGGTCTATGAATTATGACATTAGGGGAGTTTCTGACCATGTTTATTGATTGATCCCCATATATAAAAGGTTTTTCTTATAGTGGGTGGAATATATGGAATTCGTACTAATGATATTTACCTCCCAAAAATGAGAGTACCAATTCCTTTTGGGGTGTTCATAATGATGAAATTTACCCTAGTGCTATGAGATAGGGACTATTCATTTCCCTCATTGGAACTTTTTGATCATGTTATGGGGGATTTGATGATTTTGATAGATGATTCAATGAATTATAGGATAGTCATCGAGAAATAAATTCCCCCAACCCTATGGGTTAGGTATGACATGTAATCTCCCCTGATTTCTACTGGACCCAATTGGGGTGTGATAAACCTTGTGATTAATATTGAGATAAAAAATGCATGTAAACCTATGGGTTGGGGTTGGTTTTAAGCTTCCATAAAAATTTCTTAAATACTCTTAGTGATTTATGGATTGAGGGGTGGAGGTAGATGAAAGTATTTCCCTAGATCTATGGCCTAGGTTCTCTCATAAATGGATACTATGAAAGTTTTCATTGAGACTCATTTGATTTGGCCCAATTTTTCATAGGAATGAGTTTGGTGTAATGGAAACCCCCAACTGGAGTCATTTTATACATTATGTGTTTGGTTTGGAAACAACTTCAGATACCATGTTTGAAATAAATTCCTATTATATTAGGGGAAAAACTTAAGAATCTATTGGTAATACTCTCCCTTCATTCATGATGTCGTTGAATAATAAAATAAAGGATATTTCATTGTATTTACCAACTGGTGCATCCATTACCTATTCCCTTTATTTAAAAAGAGTCCATGAAATTATAAGATAACATGTTGGAGGGGTCATTCTATTCATGGGGCTCTGTAAAGTGAAATGATCCAGGCATTCCCTACCCCTCGAATATAGATACCTAGCAAGGATTTGATGGTTATTTGTGGAAGGGTTATGAAGAAATAGAGGAATATAGGTTGTAGATTTATGATGTGATTTCCCATTTTTGGGTCCTAGGCTATAGGGATTGTAGCTAGGTCTATTTTAAAATAGAGTATTTTGATGGTCAAAAGGTGAACCTCCTATCCTGGATAGGGGAGGTGTCTATAATTTACCATATGATGAGTTTCTCACATATTTTAGCATAGGTAAAGAATGAAATATTTCTCTATCTCATATAGGATCTCATAGTCAGAACTGGTGAGGATAAAGAAAATGGTTGGGAGGACGTTTATGGATAACTCACTCAATATATCCATTTATGCCTCCCCTTCATCAGAATTATAGACCTCCACTTGGTCATACCATAGAGTTTACTTATCTTGGTTTCATGATGTCCATGGTTATGTTTTGTAAAAAATTGATGGGGAACTATATAGAGTTGACACATGTTTTTTAAGTACAATCCTATTCCAAGGTATGTATGTTTGAGAACTCTCTATATGAAGGTGTCTAGGAATGTGTAGGATTTCCTATCATGAAAGGGATATCACTATAGAGAGGTTGACCAAAACAGATGTTAGGAGTAGAGTCCCTGAGATCCATTTATTCACTACCACGAGGATGAAAATCAATGAAATGATTTCCTTTTTCTTCAGTTAAAGAGTTAATAGACACTTGAGGTGTTTTATATATGTATAAAACATTCTCAAGGACACTATAATTGAGAAAAATAGGGATATGGGCTTCAATATACATCATGTTCAAAATATATCGACCTTCCCTTTGGGGTTGATAAGGGATATGATATTGATCCCAGATTGCTACCATAATATATGGATAACATTATAGTGCTTCAGAAATATAAACTTGTGACTAAGAATTAGATGTATTATGTCTATGAGATTATATAATATCAAGAGGAAATTAAGTATTCATGTTGGTGGTTTCTGGAATATGATGGTTAATCAGGGAAGATTCGGGGATATGGGCCCAGTTCAAATATGCATTGCACATAAGAATTTTATTTGGATTCATGTCGGTGGTTGTCAGAATATGATGTTCAATCATGGAATATGAATTGATATGAACTCGGTTGTAATATTCCTTCCCAATTAAAATATTCTAACTATCCTATGGAATGGGAGAAAGGATATGAGCATCCTAATGTATATCCTCTAAAGGATTCTAGTGTAGTCATCCATTAGCAAAAGTAGGGATATGTGTCTGGATTTTCTGCCCTGTTAGAATATGATGAGTTGGTTTAATGAAAGAAATTTCAGCTTATCCTAAGTCATGTGTGTCTATCCCTTGGTGGTCCCTGATTGGAATCTGAATATTATCCCAGTCCTATGACTTCAGAGTGTTTCTACAGTCATTTTCGACAAGAATATGAGTTATTCCAAAAAAATGTATCTCTATCACATGGTGTAGCCCGATCATGATCATGATCATAATCATAATATAAATTTTTATTCAAAGAAAAGAGGAAACAATACAAGAACAACTCATAATGGTAGGATAGATGAAGCACATAACTACAGGGGTCTAAAATAGTGGAGACTGAGGAAATCCCATCTAATGATATTAATCGCCACTAACTTCAAGATGTGAATGTTATGAAAAAATAATCTCTCCCAGCCTAGAATGTCATGCGGGGCTAGGTAGTCCACAAACTTATTACCCGCCCACCATGTGTGGATCACTTTGGTGTTGTTGTTGAGTTTGCCATAGCATTTTATGATGATATAAACAATTGACCAAGGGATAACTCCAAGGCCATGAAAGGCATTGTGCAATAGCATTGAATCTATTTCAGCATCCATAATTACTAAACTCCTTTTAATACACACACTAAGACATGTGCGTATGCGCATGGACTCTTCCTGGAGAGATGTACCTTGTACCAACCTGATAGTAAATTCCTAGATAACCAATCTATTCTCATTTGAAACAAATCCCCCACCTCGAAAAACATGTGAGGCACAACATCCATCTTTTTTAGCTTCAAGAACGTAGGTGGAGGATGCGAATAGACCCATTTACTGGTAGTAATATTTCTTCTTTGAGGGGGATTATGGAATGATGTTTTAACCCACTCCAAATATTGTTCCACCCACTAATTGATTAGTACCCTAACCATATATATTAGAATATTATTAGTTATAATGAAGATTAAGCATCCGGTCGAGGACACCCCCTCATGAAAACACTTATTCATCACCAACCATAAACACCAACAGCCTGTATGAAAATCTAAGGTGCTATCCCTTTTCTCCAGGCCAAATCTCTTGAGACATGGAACCAACGATCAAGAATGTGCTAATCAGCCATGGCCAAAATGGAGAAAGTTGTGAACTCATTAAAATAATTCCCTACCTCAATCACTCATTCTATATTAATGAAGAGGTTTCCCAGACATTCCTCGTGATTCCTACTACAACAAGAACCCCTAGAATGAACATAAAAACTGCGATACTTAATGTTATCATTAGTAAGGAAAGATTTGTTTTAGATTCTCTAGGAACAAAAGTTGTATTTCATGAGGATAATCCTAGACCAAAGAACATCATTACACAAATATGTAGGGGCCTTCATGGTAAGGACCCGATGATATTCCATTGTCATGAATGAACTTGAAGGAGATGGGGTGAACACACACCTATCTGGGTCCATGTTCAGCTCGATCAGATGGATATTTTCGTACTAGTACCTATTCAGAATGGAATTGATGAATTCTAGAAAGAAGATGGATTCTATGAAAGATATGTCTATGGTAAGTCATCCCTGATATTTGACAGCCTCCCCACTAAAATGGAAATTCTAGAAAAATACCTCACCTACATCGATGATCTAGTTAGTTTGGGGTTTGAGGGAATTAATAAAGGGGATGATATCAGTCCTAATGGGGGAGCATGGTAATTAATTGCAGCCCAATCCCCAGAATAACATCCATGAATAGTTATCCCCTACAAGTCCCATTGTTCCAACACCTCCCATGCCAATTTAGCATGCATTATGGTAAGGGTTTGATTAATACAATGAACATTGATACCACCTTCACCGACCGGCCTCTCCTTCCAGGGCTAGGAAACCCAGTGCCTTATACCCTCAAACATTGGATCCCAAATGAATCTGACATGAATTTATCTATATTTTTAACAACATCCTTTGGGACCATGATAGATGATAGAGCATGAACTGAAGTAGCTAGGAGCACACTATTTACCACACTATCCTACCCCCAATGGACAAGCACTTATTAATCTAGTTAAGAAGATTCTCCATGATCCTACTGATGAGGGGGTCAAAATCATGAATATAGTGTCTCCCCAAGGATAAATGTTCTCCCAGGTACACCATGGATAGGTTCCCTCTCTGAAGACATAAAATGTAGCTCATAGTATGGACTCGTCCTGTTGAACAACTACTGGGGATGTAGAAACATATCTTTGTATTATTAATAACATGACCACTCCAATGTGTATACTCATCCGACACCATGTTCTAGACACACATAGATTAACTCATCACATTTATGAATATGATGGAATCATACGTGAATGTGTGGTGTGACACGGATTGTTATCTCATCATTCTACAGTATGGGAGGATTTCACCACTACTTAAGTTCCGATGTATGAGGTGGCGGAGGAAAAAATGGGAAATGATAAAAAATTCTTAGAGATATAGGGCCCCCTTATCATATGCAATAGGTATACTTTATAAAATAGAGTGTTTTACCCACGAACTCTATCGCAAGCCACACTATGCTAAAACAATGAAAGTGGATGTCAATATTACAAGGAGAAGGACCCATTACTACAAGAACATTGTTAATAAATATCTATTCAACATAGTCATAGGCCTCTATCATATAAATATTGATCTCTGTATTAGACCTTTGTGTTTTCATGTTGATATCCCTGATCATTTTCTGGGCCCAAGCGATTCACCCTAAATAGGGAACCCCCCCCCCCACAAAGCCATGATATTCCATAGAGATCCATTAGGGAAGATTGAGGGAGAGTCTTATGTTGAGAATGATGTTGAGGATATTTTAGGGAACATTACACATTCTTCCTAGAACAAAATGATGTATTGATGTAGGAGACATGGATTGGGGGATGAGAATTATTGAGGTAGCACACACAACTCGTGGAAGATTCCCACACCAAAAGAAGTCTTGGATAGCCATAATTATTTCATCGTTAAATATCTCCAATAAGGATCTATAGAATGAGCTAGGGAATATTTCCAGACCCTCCATGCTTTTGGGATTCATCTTAAGCATGGCATCACATATATATTTCTCTTGAGGAATGGCCCCCAGGTCTTCATTGTCCCCGATAAAAAAAGTGTCGAAATCAAATAAAAGTGCCATGTGTTTTCCCCTGGATACCCATTGGGAAGCTGGGTGAGGGGGACAACAAGTATATCTCATAAGTATGAGTTATCCAGCACTCCCATGACCTCCCTGTCATTAGTATAAGTACCATACTCTCACAATTTGTTTTGGTTTAACCCACCTTTTCCTTTTCTTTAATGAAATCATGAAAATATGATGTATTCCTATCACCATATTTGATCAATTTAATCCTAGAATCCTCTTTTGTTAGGCACTATTGTTTCAGTAACATGTTAATCATATGATCCTTTTTACTGGTGAGGTCCTCGAAGACCCGTTCATTCCAGTCCTCTTATAGACTCATTTCAAACCAGTCTACATATTGCATGATGGCCTCTAAGTCTCTATATGATGAGGGAATATACTTCGACCACACCCAGATCATCACCTTAAGATGCATCAGGTTTTTCTGAAGGGAAATACATGTGTGTCCCTATGCAGGATTATTTGAGGAGTCTCTAACTAGGTCAACATAATTAGGGGTACTGTCTGAGTACTGGTAGTAGAAAAAAACGAGTGTTATTATCATGTTCAGAAGATAGGGAGATCAAGAGTGAGAAATAATCCCATATACCACACAACATGTGAGAAAACCTATTGTTGGCTTACCTAGATATGGAATGCATGTTGGCCAAAAATCTATCCAAACCGATCCACAACCTTTAGTTTCCCTTTGGGTTATTGCACCACATAAACCAAACACCTGAGTATCTGAGATCCATAAATCCCCATCCCACCATGAATTGAGAGATGTCTCAGTTATATTTCCAGTTAAAAGTCTCTCTTCCCTTCCTCTCCTCTGGATTTCCATCAATGTTAATGTATCCCATAATTATCCATGTAAGATTTCCTAGGTCAAATGCACTGTGACCATTCCACAAGGCCTCCCTCTGCTGAGGATCACAACTCCCATTAATGAATGATGCGAAGAAGGAATGAATTCCGTAGGTCACCTAAAATGTGACGAACTAGTCTCCCACCCAGTCCATATCAACTAAAAAACCCTTGTTCGAGGAAATCCATATATGCCTATTGGAAGGATTAGTGTGCATGAAGCCATTCATTTTGATATTTGTTGGGAATTCACAAATCATGATCAATTGCTACATGTATTTCAGGTTTACCACCATTTTAACCTTTTGTTTTATAGTCTTGAAGGCTAATAAGTCTATTTTAACTTATCTCTAATGCATTGGGAATTCCATATTATCATTAGAATCATTAAGAAACACTATTCTGGGATGATCCCCACAACTCGTATCCTTCCCGAAGTGGGAGGGAACCCACACCATTAGTTTCCAAGACTACCACCTTGTACACTTGCCAATAACCTAGGCCAGGATCATGTTTGAGGATGTTATAGAATCTTGGTGAAGGTTAGATAACCTTCCCCACATTCCCAGGGAGTATTTAGATCCCCTCCTCAAGCCATTAGACATCCTTTGGGGAGAGCCCTGATATTATGCCTTTTGAGTATATCATCGGTATTTTTTTATAGGAATGTGTTATTTTCCCTAGGAATGTGATGATATCATTTCATGAATTTCCATTTTATTGGGAATTAGGGACTGGTCCAGTGCCTCATCATTTACCAAAATATCCTGATAAACCTATTGTATGGGAGAAAGAATGAGTGCTTACACTGGAGTAGCCCCCTATTTATAATGATCACACTGATGAACTTCTTCGGCTATCCAGATAATAATATTTTCCCGAACTAGTATCTATACCAGTTTTTCAATTTTTTTGCAGATTTTCACAAATGTTACTAAAATTTAGTGGAACTTTAGTAATGTGTGAGAAAGATTTTTGTCTAACACATTTATTATCTGCAATATATGTTATAAGATATTTTTAATTAAAATAGAGATATAAGAACACTCGTGTACTCTATTTTTCCCTCAAAATATATCGATGGGATTCCTGAATGGGGGTAGAGATATGTTCCCTCATGATTACTATAGGAATACGCATGAAGACTTGATCTATGGGTGGTAAGGATTTGATATTTCTCAGTGGATACTTCCAGAATATTCTAGTGGTAATCATTAATTGGAGTATAGATATAATCCCCCAATAGTTTTTTCATAGCTTCCCATTCCATATAATACTTCCTTGGTAACCAAACATGAGTGTCCAAGGTGGAAATGTGTTGGTTAGTGCCCTGATTGGGTGAGTGAGGGATACCAGTAGGATGATATTTGTGGTGGATGTTGAAAGAATCATGCCTTGGTATATCCTAAAATCAAATGGACCCATAGTCAACTCCTTGATACAAATTCTAGTAGTACATAGTGAGATTGTTGTCATGCTATTGAGGATAAGATTATATAGTTATTAGTGGTGGAAACAAGCGCCATTGGTTTCATTGTAACTTTCCCAGAATATTGTGGGATCATCGTATTTAGAATCTTGATACCCTTTCATGAAAACTCAGAATTCAAGATCATACAGTGTGGATGGTATTCCTGAATAATTGTTTGTTCTACCCTAATACAAAACTTTCTGGTCCATGGGTCATTCATTGACTCAAAGGGGTTGAATCCATAACTAATGTTTCATAATAGTCGCTAGATAAAGACATGATTTCGGTTTGGGGTATTTTTTGTGATAGTAGTATTTGGTTTCACAAATAAATCAAGGAACATGGTCATCAATTAGTGCTTTATTGAAAGTATAAAACATGTTCAATTAGATATGCACAGGTAAAAAAAATTCGCTTTCTTATTCCAGGTTTTTTCATTTGTCTCATGTTGACATGAACCAACAAGAATTAATTTATATAATTAGAACCCATGTTATGTCATATTCTTTGTTAGGCATACCATTTTCATTCACATAGGGATTCAACACATATTGTATCGATGTATATTTAACTGATCAATTTAATTATTCGAGAGATTCACATCAAGTGCAATGTTTTTTTCTAGAATAATACATAGCTTCTTGGGTTTATGAGACAAGGTGATCTATGGATATAAGGATCCAATTACTATTTCATTAAACTCATTCGATCTAGATTATCCATTTTTATTTCTTTCATTGTGGTTGATTTTGGTGGTTCATGTAGGATTTTATGATCACTTATTCCTAGTTCACTGATCTCATTTCATATAAACTTCCAACAGATCCCACATCCATGACAAGGTACATACTTTCTTTCAAAAGGAAGGAATTCATTTTGTGTTTTAGACCCAACAACACTTAGGAACTCACATTGTTTGAGAGGATGGGAGGTGTCACTCATCACACACTATTGGTGGGAATTATTAGAAAATTTTGATGACTCTCTAACAGATTAAATATTTGTTCGTGGGTTTCTTCAAAATCCTTATACGGAACCAGTTAACCAAATTAAAAATTTGGGTGTTGGATCCTTCTATTAGTAAAGGGTGTTCTATCAATGCGGTCATCTATATGTTTTTGAGGTTGTTCATATGTTTTCTATTATTATTGAGAAATTGGTAGCTTCTTATATTTTGAATCCATATAACAATGCACTCTAGATCATACTTATATCTAGGAATGGGATTGATATTTAGCAGTTTGGATTGAACCATTATGTAAAGGCATACATATAATGTTTATAATTGTAATAAAACCCCATTTAGTTCATTTAAACACTGTATTTTAACGTAATGTGGAAAGAACATATATGATGGAGCTTGAGAATCTTGTATAAAGATCCATCCTTAAAAACATCATACATATCTTATTTATAATAGGAATCAGAGTACTCATTATTCAATGAGGACATTAGGGAATACCCCATGGTTGATGCCCTGATAGGTAGGCAGTGAAATCATGAAGCTAAATGGAGCTTACACACTGAGGTTTCCCCATTATGGGGGAATTTATAATTTGAATCATATGATCACATAAAATCCCTAAGCCCATATGAACCATTCTTGGTGTGAGAGACAAATGGTAGAAATTTATTAGTCTCATTGCCTATGGATTCATGAATTATTAACTGAGAAATATCCTATGAGATTTTTTTATGGAGATTTGGGATTAGGAAGGAATCTTATATTCCAAGTTTATGGCTGGAATCATAGTCCTTACAGATCTAATATCTTTTAAACCAATTGATGTATGAGTAATAATAATGAAATAAAAGTTGATTTAGGATCCCATAGGGTTACATTCTCTTATATTTGGAGGAACTTACACCGAATTTAATACTATTTGATATAGATCCATAAGAGGGTATCCTATGTATCCTATTTGGATAGGAATGAGAGTTCTCATAGTTCATTTTTATGGTATTTTCTAATATGCCTATTGGAAAAGGTTTTAATACCCAAGGGTGTCTACCTAAAATGTCATGATTGTCTACCTGACATATTCAGGTTGTATTTGAACTTGTTTGAGGGTGTATGAACATGTATGTGTTTCCCTGAGGTAATGTCCAACGATAATATAATGACCTAGTTGACTTTTTTAGAGGATGTCCCATGATATGGTTGACATGTCTAGGGGACATCACCTAACATGGCTGATACACCTGGATAATGTCTCAAGATCCAGTTGATATGTCTGAAGTGTATTGCAAGACTTGGATGACATGTGTGGTGGATATTTTGTGAACTAGATGGTGTGTCTGGAGTGTGTCACATGACTTGGTTGACATGTATGTAGGGATATACATGTCCTAGAAAACATGCTTGAAGGACATCTCATGAGTTGGATGGCAAGTCTGGAGGTCATCACATGACTTGTACAATATGGATCGAGGACTTTGCAGGACTTGCGAGACAGGTACATAAAACATAGAAATATATTGATGACATGTTTAGAGGACATGAAAGGTCTTGGAATCCATGTCCAAAGGACTTTATGAGAATTGAGACACATATCCATAGGACTTCCCACGACATGGGTGACATTTCCTAGCATTTTATCATGATTCAAATATGATTTGTGAAGTGCATGATGAATTCACATGAATGATTACATATCATTCATAAAATAAGTATTCCATATTATTCACCTATTATTTCATATTAAATCAAGGTTCATCAAGAATTATTATTTATATATTTTGTGTGAAAAATTTGATAAATGGGGACTCCTTTGAAAAATCAGGTTGCACATCGTAAGTCCTTCATGTGATCTATAGGGTGATTATGTGATGCATATATGAATTCCATGTAATTCCTTAGGCTACTCCATGGATTTTAACTAGTGTAATAATCTTATGATCTCATAAATTTTTTTTTTATAAGTAACCTCTTATATTTTTCTATGGGTTTAGTCATCATCAAGTGTGTATCAATTCTTGTATTTTCATGGTGTAGGGGATGCATTTATAAGAATCATAACCCCAGTAATACACCACCTTTAAAGGATAGTATCTCAAAGTTACGAGATTGATTTGATGGAAGGGGTATTCACATCATGCGCTTTGCATGATCTATTTGTAGGTCAACCAAGGTGTCACATGATATTCATGAACTGTAAGAACACCCAATAATTTCCATATTCATTGGACCCATCAATTAACAAAGAGATTTCACATAATCATGTTGACATGTAAAATAATATTTGCATCACTGAGATGATATATTCAATAGCCTTCATAGGATCACAACTCCTATGGAAGGTCTCTCGTATAATCATAGAAGAAATGTATGGAATCATTCAGGAGATCAAGATACATTTTTGATGAACCTTTGTGAGATTGATATGGCCTATCAGGGCCCCCTTTCAAGATCATGATGGGTTTTAAAAGAGAATTCACATGATTAATGGTGATCACATGAGGCGCATAACCCGTTCACATTAAAATAAATGTATCCTCCCATCATAAGCGAACTCCAAATTTTCTTATTTAATTTTTCCCTTATTTTTGAAGGTTCGCATCCTTTTCCCATTAGTTTCCCATCAAGGAATTTCTTGATCAGTAGGGGATCTCACGGTGACATGGGAGTGTTATCATGGATAATTTCTCTTCATGTTAGTGACGTGTCGTGTAATCACTTCTAAATCTCACAATGGTGTGTGATTTCATAATGGGAAATACCTCTGCATGTATGTAGAGAAAAAATGGTATCTGATTACCAAATAAATGTTTTTAGGTTTTTTTCATGATGAAGGTGACACACCAATATGCTCTCACATGACAAGGTCGCCCTCTCACCCGGGGGAGGGGGATCCAGAATGTATTTTGAATTTCATAATCATTTTTCATTATTATAAAAAAATACTCCCCCATCACATGATGATTCTACCTCATTATACCTTTATATTATAAAGGACTTTGAATGATCACCAAGTATCAGTCGATTGAAAAGCTGCAAAATCAGAGGAACTCTTCTGGAAGCCTTCACATAACCATCAATTCTTGTATGGACCCCTTTACATGAAGAGGAATGGTTTCAGAGGTGATTATCAGGACAATATGTATATAATTCATAGTATGGGATCCATTCACATGACCTAACTAGTGTCATGAAATCTCATATCCCTTTATAGATTAAATAATTTCATTATTTGGCTACCTGTACAGTATTCTACTCATTACATTATTTTTCTGAGAAAATAATACCCATGATTTTTTATTTTATTCCATTTTATAATTTCCTACTAAAATTTTGAGGGAATAAAAAATAATTCCTTTATAATTTTCAATTATTATTTTATTAATAATTTAATCATTAAAATGAACATTTGAGTGAAAAATGGTCTGTTTTCTATGCACACTTCGCTTAGATGGTTTTGATACATGAACCTTGTTCATGGATTAATTATATAATAAAAATTAATCATGGACTGAGTATCATATTTATTCAACATATAAAACTTTTTTTTATAAAAAAAATGTGATGAAAACGAATCAAATCTCTTGGTGGATGTGGTAGTCTAGACCTATTCATGAGAAACATTATTGTTATCCAATAAAAGAAAAGGTTAGAATGTATAAAAGATATAATAACTATAGTTGCATTATTATGTCATAAATATCATATATAAACACTAAATTAACCATAATAACAATCCAAGAATTATAGTTAAGGAAGAAGAGTCATATTTCTATGTAGTGGTGTTAGTCGACATTTATACTTGATAAATCTTCTCATTTACCATCTACTAAAAAGGAGGATTTAATCCATCACCATAATAATTATTTTCTAATTTTTAAGATAATAAATTCATTTTTTTATAATGTATACCATATATTTATAGGAATTATAAGAGGAAATATAATTTAATGTGCTTGGTTAATAGCTAGACCTCTTCGATGAGAAACATCCTTTACCTAACACCATAATCCTTAATAAATTTGTATTATGAAAAAACAAGGACCTTGAGGATTTGGGAAATGAGATATCATGAAGGGATTATGTTTGGTTTTTAATAAGATAGATTTCTCATTATGAGTTAGCAAGAGGTGATATATGGTATCCTTTTATAATGGATAATGAGGACACACTTGTAATTTTTCAAAAGATTAAAATATATTAATTTATTAACAATGTGAAGTATATACAAAATTCTAAATTAATAAATATAAGATTTATAATTCAAAAATAAAATAAATAAACCAATTTAAATAACGTTTTTTTTATATTTTTAACCCTATCTCAATGGTTAATCCTCAGTAATCTCATTTTTACCTTAACCGTAGTAACACATTTTTACTATTTTTAAAATTCATTAGTAAAGAAAATTATGTTCACATTATTAAATTATATTAATTATTTTAATTAAAAATATTTAATATGTTATAACTGATTTATTTTATATATGTTACTGAAATAAAACTTAATATAATAGAAAAAACACAGAAAACTGCTTTTAGAAAACATCATTTTTAGAATAAAATTAAATTACCTTCAACTGTTTCCATGTAATAAATATTTGATGAATTTTAAATTTTTTATTTGAATGTATACTATATATTATTCATTAAAATCATTCATAAATATATTTTAATTTTGTTTAATAAGGTAAAAATATGTTACGCATATAAAAAAATTCTTGGAAAACATCCCTTTCTACATTGAAATTATTTTATTTTAATTGATGAACAATTAAAAATTAATGAATTATTTTTATACATATTTAAACCAAAAGATTTAATAATTTAGATTTACTTATTAATAACATCCAATGAAATATCTTGGAGATAAATAACAAATTAAATAAAAATATTTTAATATCATTTCACATTTCATTTAAACTCAGTGTTTTGTATAAAGAAAGATATCAATGAAATTAAATATATTTAAAGATAAATATATCATTAAATATTATGTTTTTTCATTATAAACCCCTTATATGAGTTTCTCTATCAAAACACAAAAACATCAATACACTTCAGGGATACTCTGAGCTCATTTCATATTTAGGTTAGAACATAGCTTTCTTAAATAGATGAATTCACCACAATACAATAACCATGTGAGTGGTATTGGTTAAAAAATATATATTTGATCTTGAATATAAATTGGTCTTTACCCATAAGAGAGATATTTATCTATTGGAATATCATGTAAGATATATATAATTGAAGGATTAGGTATGTACTTTTTCAAGTGATATTCATTTAACACATCATGAACTTAATAGAGATTCAGTTTAAGTGTCATGTGATATGTAATTATCCCTAAAAGATTAATAATTTTCAATATATTAATATATCTAGACCTCATTTTTTTTCTTTATTCATAATCTCATAATCTTAACCAATGGATAAATTCAATGGAATACCTTCTCGCTAACTTGTAACTGTAGATTTCACTGATGATGGTCAACATAATATCTCTCTCAACTATGAGTAGTTCTGATGTAGTGTTGAATAGATATAACCTTATTCTACATTTATTAAAATAAATCAACTCCAAAAATAATTTTTTCTCTATCTCCATAACTTAATTATGAAATTATTCAATTCCTTCAATATAAGGCTTTATTATGATCCATATGAATTCATAAGTGAAATACTTTTTGTACAAAAATTTGACCAAGAAAGAAATTGATCCCAACGACATTTAAAATATATAGAAAATGATTGAAACATGTATTATAGGGTCTAAATTGTCCTATCACACTAACAACCTATCTAGGTATTATATGTATTACCAGACCACAACTCTATATCTAGATCATTCTAACGAATTCTATAGTGTATCGAGGTAAACCTTGGATCCTTATATAATACAATTGAGAGTTTTAATTCATTAAATTTAACCACTTACATGATGTATATCATTGAAGTTTAACAAAGATAGAAATATTCAATGATTTTAATGATGTGTACTAACTCTATATAGAGATAGAATACAATCCAAATAGAATTATTTACCTTCTATATTTTGGGGAGTTCTATGATGAAATCCATGTTTAGGTTTTACTATATCCATTATAATATAAGAAATGATTGTAAAATCCCCTAAGACGTTTTTCTATAAACTATAACTTTTTAATATAACTAGAATCAGGATGAATACTCTACAAAATTCCTTTTAATATTATCCAACCACAAATACTATTTTAGATATATATACATATTCATAATTCATAGAGGAATATAGAATGATGAACTATGAGCTTCATACAACAACTTTTAATTTAGGACTATTATTGAATATATCCATACTCATTTATGGAACCTTATCACTCATTTAAAAATATTATTCTTCCCAACAACATTTCTCTCCATTTTTTCTTGTACTACATCCTCTTTATGGGCCTCTATAATAATCATATTGATGAAGATGTGAAAATTCAACTGTGAAAGAAATGATATTTAACCATTCATTATTATTTAAATATCTATATTCTATAAATCCATAAATATTGGATCTCTTGTAATCAACATCATGAAAAATATATCATTGTATTTTTGGATTAAATAAGCATCCACCATTTTCACATTCACAGGGTGTTATTGTATTGTGAAATCACCTTCATTAATGAACTACAACCACCTTGTTCAAAGAACATTAAACAAATTCAGCGTAAATATATACTTCAATATTTTATTATTAGTATATATATCACACAATTTTTTGTAAATATAATTCCCATATATTTATATTGAAAAATATGCTGATGTTAACTCAAAATTGTAAGTTGGATAATTTGTTTAATGAATTCCCAATTTCTGTGTGGCATAAGATATCACTATATCATTAAGAATAAGGACACATCAATGTACCTTTGTGGATGCATCACTAAATAATAAATATCCCTATCCACTAGAGGGTAGTGTAAGTTTAAGTGTTATGACTAACCATATTTTTTGCACATTATAATTGTCCTCATATTTATATATATAAAGGGACTCAGATCCCTTTCAAGTCAACTCGATTTTTTGATAATATAGTCATGAAAAATCCCTCACAAAGCCTCGGTAGTATCCTACCGACCTAATAAAATTATAGGTCTCAGTTTCCATGGTTATTAACATAATTTTTGGAATAAATTCAATGAAGGATCCACCAATATATCCACATATGTTATTATAGGATCCAATATTTTCAAATTATGTAGAAAAAAATCACACATGGTAAATTTCGCATGTAGTTTTACCTTTATTATGGTATTTTGAAAAATCCTCCAATTATCTTCATGTTTTTAATTTCAATTTGAATTTATAATAATGTCATCTATAAATAATACCACAAATCGATCAAGATAATCTATTGAGACTCTATCTATTAGATCTATAAAGAGATCTAGGGAATTGTTATGTCAAAATAGAGTATCTAAAATTTATAGTAAACATACCTCATACAGAATGATATCGAAGATATATCTTACTTTTTGAGCATCCATTGATTATTTCTATAACGAAGGTTAATCTTCCCAATATTTTGAGCTCCAAATAGTGGATGAAATATGTCATGAATACTTGTTAGTGGATACCTATTCTTGATCTTGATCTTGTCATGTTCTCAAAAATCAATGAAATCACACATTGACCAATAATTCCCCAAAAAAAGGTTTTACACGATGTATAAGTTCAATTGAAAATTCAACTCTATTATTTAGAGGAATATTGGGAAATCCTTAAAGAAATACTTCAGCATAATAAAAAATATAGTAATATCATTGATGTTTAAATTCTTCTAAAACATTCCAGATAGATACCCCAATGAATTGGCTGTAAGAACCATACAATATAAGTATCTTCCATTTGATTATAATATTCATCGCCTTATCGAAATATAATTATAGCATGATTTATAATATAAAATTTTAAATAACATCCTTGATAATTGATATGGTATCTCTATAAAGATATCCAACCCATGCCACAAATCACATCAAGTTTAACTAGAGGGAGGACCACATGATTTGTAGGAAGGCTTTTCCCAAAAACATTTTTTAGATATTTTCTAAAACAAGAGTTACGATCATTTTACCATTAATATTTTTAAATATTAACTCAATATATAATCAATAATGTAGTTATGTGATTACCTTAGAAAACAAATTGGATATAATATTGTAGGTAGTGTTAGAATAAAATAGATAATTTTCAATTCGATAGTAGATTGTAAGTGTTCCTTTCATCACATCATTCTCGTGACCCTATTTAGCAGTTGTGATTTCATGAGATTTTCATTTTTCTCTAAAATTATGAGGTTAATGACACAAATTTTCGTTATTAGCCCTATAATTCATTCATTTAATGGTATAATATTCATACTTCATGTAATTATACCATTCTATTTTTGTGGCACATTCTATTGAATTTTATTACTATTCATTTCATCAACATTCCTCTTAACATCACCTCAAAATTATTTTTCTCGATGGATATCTTTTCCATTGTTAAAATTTTAACCAAACCCTATTTGAATATATACTATGCGGTTCCTTCTATTCTTCTGACATAATGAAAATTAATTTTCATTCATCAATGGGATTAATTATTTGAATTTCCTAAAAATTACATCTTTCTATTTTTGTCACAAAAACCAAGAAAATAATAAGAGTCTATAATTTATAATAACTTATTGAGAACACCTAGAATAATATTTTTCACAACTATAAATTTACATTATGGAAAATTCCATTTAGATATTTTTTCACATGATAGTATTAATACAATAAATTTATTTTTCAGGATCGATGATAAAATAAAAAGCATACAATGTATCTCTTGTGAAAATTTCCTCACAGTTACCCAATGATCTAGAATCCTTCTACTTTAGTTCAAAAAAATTTATTTCTATTTCCTTGTGAAGTGTTTGGGGAAAATAGTTTTTCAGAAATACTATAATGACTCGCCAATTCTCATTGGCTTGAGAGCTCAACGAGTCATTTCTAGGCCTTAAGCGAAATCCCCAAGGTGCCAAAGGATGGAAATAAATACCGATGGGTTTCAAACAAGTGGGGGATGATTTACCCTTTTTGAACATCCATAGAACCAACAACCATAACCAAACCAACAACCAAATGATGCATGATAAAAGTTGTGACAAATCAACCCTTTATTTTATCATAAATCGACCAAGATTAACACAGTGGAAACTAACACTAAAACATCAGAGTAAATAGGAAAAAGACAAACACGAAGAATATAAGACAACAACCCAAATCCATTCTCCAAATGTTCCAATATCCAAAATCAAGAACCAACCCAAGTATCACAAAGCAGTGCTCTAAACATGTGACACTTTACCTTTTCCAACGTCCCGGTACATGACATCTGCAAAAGCAACAGCGTGCCATATCTGGGGGTGAGTAATGAAACTCAGTGGGTTGTCCCCGATGACTTCCCAACCCATGCCTCTAAAATAAAACATGTTAGCACATTTATAAAAAACAATTTATATAAATCAATTCCAAAACAGTTCACAATATAATAGGTTCCATGTTAAAACCATTTTCCAACAAAAACCATCTTTCTCAAGAAAAGAAACCAAGAAATGTTTCCAATCAAATTCCCATTTCCAATTTGGAAAATTCATTCCAGTTCACAAATCCAGACAACCAACCATGCATGCAACCTGGACCTCCCTATACTGGCGATTGGTGCATTATCCTTCCACTAAGTTTTCACTTACTGAACTACGTTGACAGGGGTACTTCACAACCATATCCATCCAAACCTAGTGATGGGGGGACTTCTCACCCTGATCCATCCCAACATTTTGATGGGGGTACTTCTCTCTCTTATCCATCCCAATGAATATGAACACACACCACAAATCATGCAATTCCATGCCCAAAACCAAGTGTGTTCAAAACCTTTCAATAAAGCATCACCATTTTATTGAAAACCATTTCTTTCAAGAAGAAGAACCATATCCATTTTAAAATCACCATTTTAAATTTACTTCAACAACCACTTTCCAAAAACACACAATTTCCATCACCCGTTACTAAAAAGGGGGTTTAAACCATTCTTTCATAGCCTATAAAAAACCATTTCAATCAAGGAAAACAAACTGAAATTAAGCCTTACAGTTCTATGAAAAAGGAATCGAGAGTGAAGCCACATACCTCAATGGTTTTGACAAAAAACCTAAAAAACGGAGAATGCATAAGAAAACCGGGACGATTCACCAAGGATCCTCCTTAGATCTCTTCTCCTAACAAAACCAAGACCAAAACTCAACATGTTTGGAATCCACATACTAAGATCTACCCATAGCAGGTGTATATCTATGAAAATGATAGAAGAGAAGAAGTATATCTAAGTAGATCTGAGAAACCAAACAAGAACGATCATATACCTCAAGAATTCGGCTTCGATTTGTCGAGAGAAGCCTTCAAATCGCCTCCAGAACGATGGGTGAACCCTCTTTGAACATAGGAGAACCAAAATAACGAGTTAGGGCCACTTAAGAGGAAGAATAATCTACTTAGAGGCAAAAACGCATGAGATCCACTTTTATAGGATCTCGTTTAAGTGGTCGCACGGTTAGTTCGCACGTTTTGACAAACCGTGCGCTAACCATGTGTTAGCTACTACCTCGGCCACCCTTCTCACACGCTTTGGCTGCACGGTTAGACAAACCGTGCACCACCCATGCGGAAGATACTCCCTCCAATACCAACTCCACATGGTTTGGCCGCACGGTTTAGAAAAACTGTGTGCCACTCGTGCGGCTTCCCTTTTCCCCCTAAAACATCATTCCGAGATCTCCCGGCTCTCCGATACGTCACCCTTAACATTATAAACATTAAAAGAATCCTAAAAGGGGTATCATACCAGAAACCATGGGTACTAAATTCTCCCAACCATTGGTCTTTTCGTCCTTGGAAAGTAGAAAACCTTCAGCCAGATGAAAGAGTTCCGACCACTGGTCTTTCATTTCCCTTTCACATTCCCAAGCCTCTTCTTGAATCTGACCATGCTGCCATAAAACCCGCACTAGACCGATTCACCAAGGATCCTCCTTAGATATCTTCTCTTAACACAACCAATACCAAAACTCATCATGTTTGGCATCAACACACTTAGATCTACCCATAACAGGTGTAGATCTAAGAAACCAATAGAGGAGGAGAAGTAGATCTAAGTAGATATGAGAAACCAAACAAGAACAATCACATACCTCAAGAATCCGGCTTTTATTCATCGAGATAATCCTTCAGATCGCCTCTAGAATGATGGGAGAACCCTCTTTGACCATAAGAGAACCAAAATCCCGAGATAGGGCCGCTTAGGAAGAAGAATGAGCTACTTAGAGGCAAAAACGCGTGAGATCCACTTTTATAGGATCTCGTTTAAGTGGTCGCACAGTTAGTTTGCACGGTTTGAAAAACCGTGCACAAACCACGAATTAGCTACTGCCTCAGCAACCCTTCTCGCACGGTTTGGCAGCACGGTTAGAAAAACTATGTACCACCCGTGTGGAAGCTACTACCTCCAAAACCAACTCCGCACGGTTTGGCCGCATGGTTTAGACAAACTGTGCGCCACCCGTGCGGCTTCCCTTTTTACCCCAAAACTTCATTCAGAGTTCTCCCAACTCTCCCATACATCACCCTTAACTTTATAACCATTAAAATCATCTAGAAAGGGGTTACAGACCAGAAAATGGGGGTACTACATTCTCCCAACCATTGGTCTTTCCATCCTCGGAAGGTAGAAAATCTTTAGCCAGCTAAAAGAGTTCCGGTCACTACTCTTTCATTTTAATTTCACATTCCCAAGTCTCTTCCTGAATCTGACTATGCTGCCATAAAACCCACACTAGATTGATAATTTTTCCACACAAGAAATTCTCTTGCCTATACACAATCCATACTGGGATATGTATCAACAAAGCATCCGACTCTAGGTCAACATGATCCCATCTGATCACATGGTCAGGATCGGGCTGATATTTATTCAACTGAGATTCATGGAACAAATTTTTCACTGCACTGAACCGTGGTGGTAATTCCAACTGATACGCCACCTCACTAACTCGTTCTAGTATCTCAAAAGGGCCTATATATCGAGGAGATAATTTTCCCTTCTTCCTAAAACGAAGATGTCCAAGCCTTGGAGAGATTCTTAAAAATACATGATCACTCACAGAAAATGACAACAGTCTTCGGCGATGATCCACATAATATTTTTGATGACTCTGTGCCATCTCCATCCTCTTTCTAATCTACTGGATCTTCTCTGTTGTTTCTTGGACAAGGCTTGGCCCAACTAGTGAAGTCTCACCTGTTTCCACCCAACAAAATGGAGAATGATAAGGATTCCCATACAACGCTTCAATCAGAGCCATGTGTATTGAGGCTTGATAGTTGTTATTGTATGAGAACTCCAAAAAAGGGTATATGGTCCTCCCATGAGCCCCCAAAATCAATTACAAAATCCCACAACATGTCTTCCAATGTTTGTATCGTTTGATCGTATTGCCCATCCATCTAAGGTTGATACGCCTTTCTTATCGTCAACCGAGTCCCAATGGCTTGTTTTAATGATTTACATAAATGAGATTTGAACCTCGGATCTCTATCTGAGACTATAGACACCGGTACACCATGCCTCTTTACCACTTCTCGAATATAGATTTTTGAAATATCTTCCACCGTATGAGTTTCACTAATCAGGATAAAATGGGATGGCTTGGTTAGACGATCCACTATCACCCAAATGGCATCATGTTTCTGAACCGTTCTTGAAAGACCTATATCAAAATCCATTGCTATCTGATCCCATTTTCACACAAGGATAGGTAAATATTTTAACATACTATCTGGCCATTGATGTTTTGCTTAAACTTTCTGAAAATTTAAACACTTGGAATGAAATCCAGTTACCTTCCGTTTCATGGCGCTCCACCAAAACTGTGTCTTTAACACCTTATACATGTTCTGTGCACCCGGATGTACAACCCATCTTGAATGGTGGTAAGCCTGAAAAATTTTTCCCTGAGCAGTTAAAGGTACAACTATCCGATCTCGAAATCACTAAACTAAACTCCCATCTAGCTTCCATCCTTTAATGGTCTCCCCACCATTGAGTTTTCAACTCACTACAACATAGTCTACATCGGATACTGGTTCCTCCTTTACTATCTCCACCAAATTGGGAACAAGAACAACTGGAAAGAAAACTACAACATCAGTTCGATCTTCACATTCCATATGCATGTCGGCTAGGACCGACATCAACTGCCACCCATCTGAAGCTTATTTCTCCAACTGAGTATACGACTTCCTACTTAATGAATCAGCCACCTAATTTCCATTACACGGTGTATACATCAAGTGAAAGTCAAACATTTGAAGATACTCCATCCATCTCCTCTACCTCAGGTTCAAATATCACTGTGAGAAAATGTGTTTCAAGATTTTCTGATCCGTAAACACAGTAAATTTCTCACCAAAGATATAATGTCTTCATGTTTTCAAAGCATGGATGACTGCAGTAGACTCCAAATCATGTGTTGGGTAATGTTTCCCATGCCAACACAACTTCTTTGAGCCATAAGCAACCACATGGTCTCCTTGCATGAGAACACAACCCAACCCTATCCCCGAAGAATCACAATACAACACATACCCCTTTCTTCATTCCGACAGAATCAAGATGGGTACTGATGTAAGGTGAACTTTCAACTCTTGAAAATATCTCTGACATTCTTTATTCCATTTTAATACATTGTTCTTCTTTTTCAATGTTGTCATAAGCGAAGCTAGTCGTGAGAATTCATGGAAAAAGCGTCGATAATAACCACCTAGACCAAGAAAACATCTTATTTCAAAGACATTATTCGGCGGTTGCCATGAAAGAACAACTTCTATCTTTTCTGGATCCACTGAAATACCTTTCTCAGAAACGACATGGCCTAGAAAGCATACCTCTTGTATCCAAAAATCACACTTTGATAATTTGGCATACAACTGATGGTCTCACAAGATTTCTAATACTATCGCCAAGTGTTGCTCATGCTCAGCCCTTGTTCTTGAATACACCAATATATCATCCACAAACACCACAACAAAAGAATCCATATATCACTGAAATATCTGATTCATCAATTCCATAAAGACTTTTGGTTCATTCGTTAGACCAAAAGGCATGACTACAAATTTTTAGTGGCAATATCGGCTTCTGAAAGCTGTCTCAAGAATATCCTCCTTCCGGACTTGCAATTGGTGATATCCTGATCACAATTCAATCTTGGAGAACCACTGGGCTCTGCTTAATTGATCAAATAGATCATCAATGCATGGAAGTGTATATCAGTTCTTTATCATAACATGGTTATGATTAACATAATCAACACATATCCAAAGAGTTCCATCTTCCTTCTTCATAAACAACACCGGTTCTGCCCATGGAGAAGTACTTGGTTGAATGAAACCCTTTCTTTCTAGCTCTTCATACTGCACTTTCAATTCCCATAACTCTATTGGTTCCATCCTATAAGATAGAAGGTAAATAGGACTGTTCCTCGGAAGGAGATCAATCATAAACTCCACTTCCCTTAGAGGTGGTAACCCTGAGAATTTTCTGGGAAAGACATCTAGAAACTGATCCACCACAGCTGGAAAACTATTTTCCACAATCTCTTTCATTGATTCCAAAGTCAACACTGCCAATTGGTGAGATATCATTCCCACCATTGGTGCCAACAAGCTATTTTCACTTTTCTTTTCCATCCTATCTCCTCTGAAGGGATGCTCAATGTTGTCCTCAGTCGTGCATCTAACTGTTCTCCTATAACAGTCGATGTGAGACTTAAACTTTTTCAACCAATCCATACCCAGGATTACATCATAGGCATCCATATCCAACATGGATAAGTCCTATTTCCGCTAAACTCCATCAATAGTTATAGCACATGCTCTACACATGAAGTCTTGACATTCTATTTCACCAAGAGGAGTTTGCAGTTTCAAGACAGAAGTCATCATTTTCAGTTTTAAACATAGCAAGTCAATAGCATGAGATTCAATGAAAGAATGTGATGCACCAGTATCAAACAACACTTGCACAAAGGTAGAATTCAAAAGAATTGTACCTGTTACTGTTGATGGTCAATCCTGATCATCAACAATCATCTGCTCAGCTCCATACAATTGCTTCTTCATTGCACTGTTCTCCTTGTTTCCTTACTGAGATTGCCCTGGTTGAGGAGTCATGGTATTTTGAGAATCACCATAGCTAGCTCTGTTATGCTGAAGAGATTGAATCTGCTGTCCTCTTCATGTCGAAGCATACGATGCTTGCGACACCTGGGAAGTGTCACGTGCACCCGACCTTGGAGATTTCTACAATAGCGTTGTAGATGCCCTATCTGTTTGCAATTTTGACATTGTCTAGGTTACATCGTACACTATCGCTTTATGTGATCAGTCGAGCCACATTGAAAACCCCAGGCTTTCATCATGGATCGTGGAGGAAGATTCACCGATCTAGCCGTCTGATTCTGATTCTCCCTCCCACCTTGGAAGTAGGTTTACCTCTTCCGCTTTTTCCCAGCATTAGAGTTCCCACTCGTTCCCATTGGTATCATCATACTTCCTCCTCCCATAACTCCCGAGATGTCTCTTTCAGCTACTGTTTCTCTGTTTACCATTTCCGTATAATCCTTAATACATAGAATAGCTATCTTTGAGGGAATATCCTGCCGCAACCCGGATTCAAAGATTCATTCCTTCATCGATGCACTTTTAGAAACTTTCAGTGCAAAGAGCACTAAATTCATGAATTTAGCCTCATATTCTGTGACAGAGGGATTCCTCTACTTCATGCCGAAAAATTCCATTGTCCTTGGGTTCTTGAATGTGTGAGGATAGAATTGTTTATTGAACAACTCCTCAAATTCCTCCCAGCCCAGGCCTTGATCCACCTTAGCATGCACCGCTAGCTCCCACCACTGTCATGCAAGATCCTCTAGCATATACATCGCCAAATTTACTTTCAGTTCTGCTGGTGTGCCAATGAAATCGAACATACGATTCATCCTACTCAGCCACACCTCCGCCCTTTCTAGTTTAGGATCACCCCAAAATATGGGTGGATTCTACTTTTGGAATTGGACGGAATGGTCTACATGCCTTGACACATCCCTCATATTCCTCGTGTCCATATCCTGGAATGCTTGAATGATACTTTGAACGAGCTCTTGGTTTACACATGGTTCAGGTGCAACCACATTTTCCGCAGCTTCTTCGGGTTGGTTTCTACGATGCCTAATGGGTGCCATTTTCTATACAACAACTCATGACGTTAGTCTCACTTCCTAACAACTGAAAGCTTAGTATTTTAAATTCTATCACATCAACTATCACCACATTTTTTTTCAAAACAATATTTTCCCATGTTCAACCATTTTTGAAAACATCCCACATGATTTTTGAAAGTCATACCATTTTAAAAATACACTAAATATCATGTTTTCAAAATATTTTTAGTTAAAAACAATTTCTGAATTTTTCAAAAAATGGCACCTTACACGAAGTCCTTACTCATTCCTCACAATGAAATATGAAATCCTAGTGGGAATTCATTCCTCTAATTCATGTCATGCGCATCTCATTGGCTAAACCCATGACAATGAGATTTCCAACATTCTAGAAGTGTATCCAAAACACTTATGTACCCAACACCCCGGTAACTTGAAGTTCAGCATAAACGGGTTAGCTACATCCTTTTATGCTATTAATTTCAAGTTCCAACAATCCTACTCCTATCTAAGATTCCAAACCAAGGGATAGGAAAAATGAAATTTCAACTCCATGACCGAGAACATCGATGACTACTTGTTAGGTAAGGACCGAACTAGCTGATACCATTTGTAATGACCCGCCAATTCTCATTGGCTTGAGAGCTCAAAGAGTCATTACTAGGCCTTAAGCGACATCCCCAAGGTGCCAAAGGCTGGAAATAAATGCCGAAGGGTTTCAAACAAGTGGAGGAAGATTTACCCTTTTTGAACATCCGTAGAACCAAAAACCATAACCAAACCAACAACCAAATGATGCCTGATAAAAGTTGCGACAACTCAACCATTTATTTTATCATAAACCGACCAAGAGTACCACAGTGGAAACCAACACTAAAACATCATAGTAAACACTAGAAAGACAAACTCAAATACTACCAGACAACAACCCAACTCCATGCTCCACAAGATCCAAGATCCAACATCACGAACTAGCCCATGTATCACTAAGTAGTGCTCTAGACATGTGACACTTTACTTTTTCCAACGTCCCGGTACATGACATCTGCAAAAGCACTAATGTGACAATGTAGGGGGTGAGTAATGAAACTCAGTAGGTTTTCCCCGATGACTTCCCAACCCAAGCCTCTTGGATAAAACATGTTAGCACATTTATATTAAACAATTTATATAAAACAATTCCAAAATAGTTCACAATATACCATGTTCCATATCAAAACCATTTTCAAACAAAAACCAACTTTCTCAAGAAAAGAAACCAAGCAATGTTTCCAATCAAATTCCCATTTCCAATTTGGCACCTTCATTCCAGTTCAAAAATCCACACAACCAACCATGAACACAACTTGGACCTCCCTATAGTCATGAGTGGTGAGTTATTATTCCACTAAGTCGTCACTTAGTGAACTACCTTGACGGGGGTACTTCACGACCTTATGCATCCCAACCTAGTGATGGGGGGACTTCTCACCCTGATCCATCCCAACCTTTTGATGGGGGTACTTCTCGCCATTATCCATCCCAATGCATATGAACACACACCACAACCCATGAAATTCCATTCCCAAAACCAAGTGTGTTCAAAACATTTCAATAAAGCATCACCCTTTTATTGAAAACCATTTCTTTCAAGCAGCAAAACCATATCCAATTTGAAATCACCATTTTAAATTTACTTCAACAACTACTTTCCAAACACACACAATTTCCATCACCCGTTACTAAAAAGGAGGTTTCAACCATTATTTCGTAGCTGATAAACAAACCATTTCAATCAAGGAAAACAAATTGAAACTAAGACTTCCAGTTCTAAGAAAGAGGAATCGAGAGTGAAGCCCCCTACCTGAAAGGTTTTGATGAAAAACCTAACAAACAGAGAACACACAAGAAAATTGTGCCGATTCACGAAGGATCCTCCTTATATCTCTTCTCCTAACACAACCCAGAACAAAACTCATCATTTTTTGCATCCACACACTTAGATCTACACATAACGAGAATAGATCTAAGAAACCGATAGAAGAGGTGAAGTAGATCTAAGTAGATCTGAGAAACCAAACAATAACGTTCACATACCTCAAGAATCCGGCTTCGATTCGTCGAGAGAAGACTTTGAATCACCTCTGGAACGATGGGAGAACCCTCTTTGACCTTGGGAGAACCAAAAGCCTGAGTTACGGCCGCTTAGGAGGAAGAATGAGCTACTTAGAGGCAAAAACTCTTGAGACCCACTTTTATAGGATCTCATTTAAGTGGTTGCACGGTTAGTTCGCACGGTTTGACAAACCGTGTGCTAAGTGTGTGTTATCTACTGCCTCAGCCACCCTTCTTGCATGGTTTGGCCGCACATTTAGGCAAACTGTGCGCCACCCATGCGGAAGCTAATGCCTCCAATACCAACTCCGCACAGTTTGGCTAAACAGTTTAGAAAAACCATGCGCCGCCCGTGTGGCTTCCCTTTTTCCCCTAAAACTTCATTCTGAGTTCTCCTAACTCTCCCATATGTCACCATTAACTTTAGAAACATTAAAAGCATCAATAAAGGGGATACATACCAAAAACCAGGGGTACTAAAAATACCATCATATATTGTTCCCATTTCATGGATTCAATTTACTCCACTTTCTATTTATTATTAATAAGACTCATCTATTGATCTTCTACATTTTCTAAAAGATATATTCTAGGAAAGAATCCCTAATCCAAATAATAGAGAATGAAATATATTTTTTTAGTGGTACTGGTCCATTTCACAATAATTATTGGATTATAGTAACCATTAATGAAATTTGTAAGTTTTGATATAAATAATAAATATTGAGTTGTTTCTTCCACTGGTTGTTTGGGAGATCAGCGTTATCCTTGTTTCTATTCATATCATGAGAGAGTTTTGTATTCATTATTTTAATATTTCAAAACCCTTATCCCATTTCAATTGTTTTCCCATTAGTACATTCATTTACTTTCGCAAATTTTTCATCATTAACATGATTCCTTCTAGGTATGTCCATCAAAGAAGTCCAAAATACATAGTGTTAGAAAAATTAATCATAGTGAGTAATAATGTAATCATGAAAAAATATTCACATGGTGTCTAAATAATATCACATTATTTTCAGTATATTATACTTTAGGATTAACTTAAACCATTAATTATCATAATATATTGATATTAATTGTAATATTTTATAATAATATGTGAATAAACACAAACACAACCCCTTACAGTGTCAAGATAGGTGTCCAGTCTTACATATATGCTTCCTAAACTAGTGATGATTGAGTTATTGCCTAATTCAACCTTTTTATATTTTTTACCCCTAGGTACAGCTATATCAAATTCACATCTACATTCTAGTATCTATATAGGGATCAATTTTATTGGAAATCCACATAATATTTATACTAAGAAATAATTAGGATTTTATCCAATACATAGACTTATCCCCAGGGTTTCCAAAAATGTTCTCTAATCTTATTATTTAATGATTAACAAAAAATTTCTCTAATACCAACTATATTATACCCTGACACAAACCACTAGGTCTTAAATATGTTCCAAATAACATCATGAGGATCACCCCATACTCAAGAGGTTTCCAACTAGTAGTGATCATCTGAGTCCATTTGTGGGGAGATTAAACCCCTAATATCATGTGATAGGAAAAATAATTATCTAAATAATTATCAATAAATAAGTAATTAGAGTAAATTTTTTGGAAACTATTGAAATAGAATACCAATCATACATAAAGTAAATTATCTCCCAATGTAAATTCAAAATCGAGTGAAAAAGAAAAAAAGAAAAAAAAATAAACTTCAATGCTTCTTGGATTTTGTCTTGATCCCTCTATTATCTTCATGATCCACCTCATAGTTATCATCCATGGGCCCCTTTCCCTTACTTAGATACCTAAACATGATCTCTACATGCCCATAGAGATTCTCATACATATTTTATGTAATAAAGCAGATTAAGATACCACCACTACATCATAAACGTGAGTGACAATGAAAAAAAAATTTATTTTTTAATGATACTAAATGTTAAGGAAATCATAAAAAACACACTATCATACAACGAGAAGTTGGTTGTTAACCAGGCTACCATAATCCTTTAGCGATTAAATTTTTAGATTTATCTTGTAATGATGATACAGGATGTCGGAAATGGCTAGAACAAGGCCCACATATATCATAATATCACTTATAATCCAGAAGACATCGATTGGACATGATACTCTGAATCTATAAGAAATCAAGTTGACAAGATAATTAGAATAAAAAATGCCCTATTTTATATTCATACATAATATTAGTCATGATCAATAAAGGAGTTAATAAATTATGTCTCATAATTTTAGGGTTTTAAAACATGAAAATGATTTATAGTATCAATCTAGGGAAGAATAATAAAAAACAATTGTAATTAATTTTATGGAAAAAGAGTGTTCCATAAGGATAAACATGTTATAAAATTATATAGGCTATATTTATCTCATAAGGGTAGAAATTACCCATACATAACTTGTAAATTGTTCAATGTGCCCTTACATGGCTCACTCCAACCATTACACATAATTTGGAAACTCAATGCCACATGTAAGTATATGCTTGGCTACACATACTGAACGAGGGTTTACTCTTATAAATCCTATGGAAAATTCACTTAACCTATACATGAGATGAATATTAATAAGGTTAGAATTAAGAAACCTTTATAAAGAGGGGAATACTCTTATACAACACAGAGGGATGTGGATTTACCATTATACGAGAAATCCTTACCCTTATTTGAGTAGGTAATACCCTAATGTGAACATTATTACTAAAATTTTTCCTTTAAGAAAATATTTAAAACAAGTAATTACCCATAAATTACCCTTATAAACAATTTTATACCCTTTACAAGATTATTGAAGACTTATTTCCCAATAAAAATCATTATTTTAGTGTAAGTGTACGAATTTACATGAAATTGTTTAATTTTTTAAAACTAATATCATATAAATTATTTTTAGAAGAGGGTTTTAAAAACTGTTTCAAAATTAGAATATTATAAAAATTGGTTAATCGTTCATTTCATTAATTTATATTTCATTGTTTTAGATGAATATTTAATAAATCTAACTACAAAATACTCCCCAGACCCATAATGGTACGGATTATTTGGAGAGTAAAACCAAAAATCATCATATTCAATGAAATATGTTTAATATCTCCCCAAAATATCTTCTCACATAGTACACTTCTTATAAATACCCATATTTAAACCATTCATCATAACCAGGTGAAAGAAAACAAGAGAAATGGTCAGCTTAGATTCTCAGTAAGGGTAAAAAATAGATTTAAATCAATGATCATAATTTAGTATATGATAAGTATAAGGTTATTGTCATGAACCATCCCAGGGGGCTCGTATGTGACTACCTGAAGCCCGCCCTCCATAGGCAAGGGGTTGGTGACTAGAAGCTGGAGAATTTTCCCGAATAGGGAAGGAAATTCCTTAGATATCTGTACACACTCAAAAATTGAAACTGAAGTAAAAAAACATCAAAATTAAGCTATAAACACAAGTGTAAAGTACAACCACAAGTACAAATATAAATTGAAAACAATGGTCCAGAATACAATCCCTAGAAACTGAAAATAAAGTAAACAGTTGTCGCATATACTTTGGAGCTCTACCTATAGGGTAGTAGCTGTAATTTGTAAGTCAAAGAAGAGGATCTCGACAACTCTCTTCGTACCAAACTCCACCATGACCTGAACCTCCAATGTCTACCCCAGATCATCAGTAGTCTGCACCATACACACACATGTGGACAAAGCCCATGCATGGGTGATTTCAACAATACCTATTAGGGGACCACGAGACCCTGAAGGTATCTCAGTAATCCACAATAGGAAACATAACATGAAATACCTCAAAGTTAATATCACAAGCATGATTTAAATCATGAAGCACAAGGAAAAAGATACATCTCACTCTAATGGTTTAACTTCAACGTTACTGGGATAGGGATGACTAGTCAAAAACCAAGATCATCCTATCCATAGTAACTCCACTGCTGACCCATATAGGTCACTGTATGTTGACCTGTATTTGTAGCTAGATGTTGACCTGTATTGGTCTCTTGATGCTGACCCGTATTGGTCGCTGGTGCTGACCCGTATTGGTCACCGGTGCTGAACCGTATTGGACGTTGGTACAGAGGTTGGGATGATTAGTCAAACATCTAGATCATCCCACTCTGGAGTTTATGATGATGACCTATATCATTCGATCTTCTTCTTCATGTCACAACCAGCCACTGGATTCCTGCACAAAGCATGAATGATCTTTAGAAGAATCTGCTTCTCAAGCCATCAATTATATTTCAACCGGTATAAAGTCCTGTAAAAAGCATACCAAAGGTACCACCCCGTCATAGATGTCCAAACATGATAGACATCGCGTTGATCAAATGCTCAGTCTATGAGATATGAGCACATTTGTAAAAAGGTAATGGTTGGATTCAAGTCTTATCCAACTTGGGTTGCATGTCAAACTCTGTCAAAACTCACATAGAGTATCTCCAAAGGACTGCCTTGTCACAAGGGTACTTATGCCACAAACAAGGCGTTGATCTGCACCCGGTTTGTTAGTTACACCACATTCCAGAAAATGGGAGTGATCGTACCTCGGTCTAGCCTGGCTCGATCGGGCCCACCAGAATATGCCAAAGAGACTGCTTCCCAAAAGGGGTCACAAATACACTGAGGTCATGTTAAACAGACACTCATTTCATCATTTATATGTGTTTCATTATTTTTGGGTTAGTTGGGTCTGGGCCCAGTCAAACTTGGTCAGGTCGGCCCGATGCAATGGGTACTGGGGTCTAATTGTCCCCTCCTAGGTCTGGCCCATTAAGGGTTCGCCCGGTTCACTGTGATCGGCCCCTTGGGGTTGGACGACTAGTCAGCCGGCCCGGGCCATTGTTGGCCTGACCCGTGGGGTGTGTATGACCCATTCGGCCTAACCGCATCCAGTCTGGCGTGCTAGAAGGCAGTCTGCTTCACCCAACTAGCCCCGTGTATGTGGGGAAAGTTCGTCCAGCATGACATGGCATGACACGTGGCCGCACCACAGCCTCCTGCTACGACCAGTTGGCTACAGATGATTTTGGCAGCGGTGGCTGCGGGCGCCACCCTTCTCCGGTGTGGCAGGCTCGAGTCGACCGCCTCTGCCCACTACAGCGCGCGATGGTGCGCCGCCTTCCCACCGCCCACTGCTAGTTGTCACGAGCCTCCTCTGGCCACTGTCGGTCGTCACCAGCATGGCGAGACAGTGGTTGATTCTGCGGGCCATCAAATGTGCTATGGTGGTCCATTCATGGTGATGTCTGTGCCAAAGGTCCTCATAGATCACCGCTGCCACAGTGTGACCTTCTGTCTCGTGCTACCATCGAATTGGGAAAATTTTCCCCGAAGAACGCGACAAAAAGAAAACAAGTGGTGGAAGGTATGAGCCTTGTTTAATTAGCTAGCGCCCTCCGCGTTATCATTAAATCAAGTTGGAGGTAATTTTTCATCACATTTTAATAATATTGAACCATATTTAAGAGACAACCCCTACTTCAATTCTTTGGAGATATGAAAGTCGTTGGCGTTCGTCGTCTGTCGACCTTCAGATCAATCCTACCATGGGCGTCGTCAGTTCTTCATTCTCCACTGGTTGAAGGTGTGGCATCACATCATCATGGGTTCCTCTATTGATGAAGCCGTGCCAAAAACTAAATCCAATATCCATAATAATAGGAGGGGGAAAGGTGAGAAACACCTCGAAGAATTAATGAGGTTCATTAATTGACGTAATTAATGTGCCTCATTAATTAACGTAATAAAAGTGCCATATTTATTACATGATGGGTGGTTATGAAACCAAGGTGTAACCATGAAACTAAAAACCCACAATTAAAGGTTTTACCACCTCTGTGGTCCCCACCACTGCCTCTCAACATGTTCTAGGAAAAGAAAAATAAATAAAATAACAATTTATGTTTTTTTATTATTTCTTTAAAAGTTGCAAAGACTATATTTTTCTCCCGACCAACTATGGTCCAAGTGAATCTTCCCTTAAGCGAATCCCAGTGCTACGGATTCAATAGTTCCCTCATATTTTTAATCCGAGCATTGGTTCAAAATATAGAAAATATTTCCCGCACGTTTACTTAATGTACCATAAAAAACTTCAGAAATTTATTCTAGGCACATCGGGCCTCGGAATCACGTGCCTTAAATTTTTGCAGACTTGTAAAACCCCCAAATAATTTAAAAAAAATTACATTGAATTTTTGGGTATTTACATTCTCCCCACCTTTGGGACTTACATCCATGAAATCCAAATAAGTCTACACAATCAAAAATGGGTACTGGGCATGCATATGAACCTCTCACTCCCAAGTGGTCTCCTGGAGATTCCATTGCTACCACATAACATGCACCAGAGGTATCGACGACCCAAAAAGTATCTAATTCTGTCGATCCTCAATCTCCATTAGGTAATCCACAAAAGTTTCCCCATCATCAATCTTCATCCTTCCATGGTCGATGACGTGACATGGGTTATGCACGTATATCCTCAGCTGGGATACGTGGAAGATGTCGTGCACCATCTCCAACTTTAGTGGCAGTTCCAAGCATTATGCCACCTTGCTATTCCTACAAATAATCGAGAATGGTTCGATAAATCCTGGTGAGAGTTTTCCGCCTCAGAAAAATATTTGTAGTCCCTATTGAGGAGAGTCTCGCAAGTATACATGGCCCCACTCTTGGAACTCGTATGGTCTTCATCGCCTATCAACATAAGAATTATGTCAGCTTTGTGCAATCTTCATCTACTCTCGGATGACCTGCACCTTCTCAGTGGTAGCCTGTACCATCTCTAGGCCCACGAGTGCTGTCTCTCCTAGATCTGTCCAGCACAAGGGCGATTTTCACGGTCATCCGTACAATGCCTCAAAAGGGGCCCTTCCAATGGTGGAGTGATAACTATTTTTGTACGCAAACTCCACAAAGAGTAGGTGGTCTTCATAACTATGACCAAAATCTAGGACACATGAACAAAGCATGTACTCCTTGGTCTGGATGGTCCGCTCAGTCTGACCATTTGTCTATGGGTGAAAAGATGTTCTCAAGCGAAGCAGAGTACCAAAAGACTCTTGCAATCCATTCCATGATTGGGATGTGAAGTGTGCATCATAGTATGATACTATCGCCAAAGGCACCACATGAAGTTGCATGATCTCTTGAACGTATAGATTCCCCATGCTTTCTAATGAACCCTTCTCTCGAATATCATGGAAGTGGTCTGACATGCTGAGTCTGTCAACGATCACCCCGATGGTATCGTGCCCTCTAGACATACGTGGTAACCCCATCACAAAGTCTATCGATATCTCTTCTTACTTCCACTTTAGTATCTAGAGGGTTTGGGTCAATCCTACTAGAACTTAGTGCTCGGCCTTCACTTGTTGGCATGTGAGGCATCTACAAACAAATCCCGCAACAACATTCTTCATCCTTGGACACAAGTACTAACGTCAAAGGTCCTAATATATCTTCATCATTCTTGGATGTACTGCCAAGGGGGTTGTATGGAACTCCCTCAGTACCTCATCTTGTAGTTCCACTGGTACAAATATACGTCTTATGAAAATGATAGCATGCTCCCCTCCATCAAAATATCCATTAGGTGCATAGCCTGAGGATATCTGAGAACGTGTAGTCTCGCAGCTGTTGTCTCCAAGTTACACCTCCCTGAATTGTTGAAGGAGTAGAGGGGAAACTACCATCAACTAGAGGCATAATGTCTCATCTCTATCCATGTAGGATATCTGAAGTGAGTCTAACTGCTCTGAAGCATCTTTTATTAGCTGTGAACTTGATCTCCAACAAAGTACATTTTCCACTATGTTCCCCTTCCCATGAGTATAGGATATATCAAAGTCATAGTCCTAGTGGATCTCTAGCCAACGTCGTTGCATCAGATACATGTCTTTCGGTGTGAATATATATATGATACTCTTGTGGTCTGAGTAAACAATGATCCAATCACCCATAAAGTCATGTCGCCACATCTTCAGTGCGAAGACTACAGCTGCCAACTCCATGTTGTGAGTGGCATTATTCTGTTCATGAGGCCTCATCGGTCATGAGACATAAGCAATCACAACATCATCATGCATCCAGACGCGACCGAGTCTGGTCCTTGATGCGTCATAGTATACCACATAAACAACTCCCTCCTCTAGAAACTCCAGGATGGGAGCACTGGTCAGGCTCTGCCTCAACTATTGAAAGCTATGCTGGCATGTCTCTGACCACAGGAATGGTTTCCCCTTCTTCATCAAGGAAGTCATAGGGGATACTACTCTAGAGTAATTGGGTAAAAACCTATAATAGTAGCCTAGTAATCCAAGGAAGATTTGCACCTCAGTAACACTCCTAGGTGACTCCAAACCAAGTACTTCCATGATCTTCGCTAGATCAACTACAACTCCAGCCTCTGAGATGACGTGTCCCTTGAAGTGGAACTTCCCTATCTAGAACTCAAACTTTGAAAGATTCCCATATAACTGGTGCACCCTGATTGTGTCCAAAACTATCCTAAGGTGTAGTGCATGCTCTTCCTAGGATGATGAGTACACTGAGATTTCGTCGATGAAGACCACCATGAAGTGATTGAGGTATGGCTGGAAGATCTTATTCATGAGCACCATGAACACTAACGGAGCATTGTTCATGCCGAATGGAATCCCCAAGAACACTTAATGTCCATAACGACATCTAAAGGTTGTCTCCGATACGTCCTCTTCTCATACCCTAAGCTGGTGACAGTGTGATATGAGGTCCATCTTCGAGAACCACTTCACTTCTTTCAACTGATCAAAAAGATCATCAATCCACAGAAGATGATACTTGTTCTTAATTGTCACATATTTTACGCACCGGAAGTCCACACATAGCCTCAAACATCCATTTTCCTTCTTGGAAAACAACTCTATGGATCCCCATAGAGAAACACTATGCCTTACGAATTGCTTCCTTTATAAGTCTTCCAACTGTTCCCTCATCTCTTGGAGCTCCGCAGGGGCCATCCGATATGCTGGTGTAGATATCAGTGTTGTTCCTGGGTACATGTCATTGCATAATTCTACCTCTCTATGAGGATGTAGTCCTGGGAAATCTTCTATAATGACATCCTCATACTCATCCACCATTGGTGGGAAATGTGGACTCACCTCATCCATCGTGTCGATGGTTATGCAAGCTAGTTGATTTGCAATCGATTGCACCCTCCTAAGACCAAGTCCCTCTCATGATGCTCTATTTTCCTTCTCACCAACAATGAAATAATGGCATCCATCTCTACGTGTGAATCCCACTATACGTCTTAAGTAGTCAATCATTGTGCGAACTACTTATAGCTAGTCCATGCCAATAATGACATCTTAGGGCTATAACACCACCACCAGAAGATCACTTTTAAAATGATCTCCTTCAAGTGTATAATCACACCGCCAGAACCTGTGTGTGACCACTAAATCTCCTCTCGTAGGAGTATCAAAATGAAATGGTTGATCTAAAAGATCATTCAGAATCATAGAGTTCTGAACTAAGTCCGTTGCAAGGAAAGAATGGCTAGCACCTGTGTCGACAAGAACTACTGCTAAAGAAGCGAAGAAAAAAAATTGTACCTCGTATCATCTCATGGAAATCGGTATCGTGGGACTCTTCAGCCTGTAGCAGGGCCTGTCCCCATCCACCTGCTCCTTGAGATCAAGGTGGACCGCCTGTGGGTGGTGGTGGTAGTACCCAGTGACACCAACCACCCCTACTGCATGTCCTGCTCCCCTACCTTGTCTGCCACCTGGATGATGCTCATGTTACTGCCACCGTTACTGCCTAGGTGGCCCCTCCACTGTCTGGAAATCATCCATGTGAGGAGTCAAATAGTCATGAGCTTTGTGACGTTGTCTCCCCTAGAAAAAATAGATCATTCCTCACTGGTGGCTCCCTTGGCCTCTCAAGCCACGCACCACTAACCCTGCATCGTGGGTTCGCCCCTCAAAAGGTCTAGCCCACTTGGGATTTTGTGTTGTCTTTCTACTGCCATCTAAATATGAATCTGCTACATATCGTCTAGTAGGGGCTCTCACTAGCTGTGCCTACTCAGCAAGGATTCTCTCCATCAACAATTCTAGCTCTAGCACCCCAGCCTCCGTCGGGATGCTAAGAGAAACTGTCAAAGCTCTGATCTCTCATCGGGGCCCCTTCTCAAAGGTTTGGGCCCTAAAGTATGGGTCTCGTAACATGTCTGTGGAGTACCGATAGAGTTCAATAAATCTCACTAAGTACTGAGCCACAGCCTGGCTACCCTACTATAGATGTGTCATCTCTAGAATATGCATAGAGCGTTGTGTCGCGGGCATGAAATCCACCAAAAAAGGCTCTCAAATTCTATCTTGGTGAGGTTTATCTCTTTAAGCACCTAGAGCATCTATCTCCATCATTGTCCTACCAATCCCTGAATAAGGCTACCATCCAAGATCTCAATCTTCTCAGTGGGTGTCTCTACTAAGAGAAAGACCTGAAAAATCGCTTCAAGCCGGTCCTCTGCTTCTTGGGGGTCCATCTTGCCTCGAAACCTCGGAGGCATCTATCTTTGGAACTCATGCATTGCGCTCAGCCGGTGTGCATGATCCACTTTTAGCATCTACTACTCAACGGGTGGTGGTGCTACTGTGTTAGGTCCACAAGGATGAATACCTTGAGGGGGGTGAATTAGGTTATGACTAATTAAAAATTAAATCCCATTCTAATCTTGTTTTTCTTTAAGAAAAACACTCTTCTCTCTCTTTCACGTTGCACAATATAAACAGAAAGTAAATCCTGCACAGGTTACATGAATTTATACTCGGTTCACCCTCACTGGGCTACGTCCAAGGAGAAAACGCCGAAAAGTTTCCGGTCATAAGAAATTCACTAAAATAGAACTTCTATTTACAAAGATCAGGATAGATCACTTCTAATCCCAGGCTCACTACCTATACAAAATTTAGGGTCAGCTCACTGCTTTACTAAGGGTCACTCCCTATTTCTCTCTCTCTGGCTCACTGCTGGTGGAGAGGATTAGCTTCTTCCTCTTCCTTTGCTCACTACTCCAGAAAGGATCCACTCACAGTTTATAGACTTTTAGTTCTCTTCATTATCCCTAATGAATACATCATATGTTGTGTGTGGATGCTCTATTGAAGTCCAACTTTCACCCGTAGATGAATTTTACTTTGCACCGAAGGAATCAGGCAATCTTCCAGCTTTCACGTAGCCCTGAATAACCACCTTCAATAAACCTTACTTGGTGCACAGGTCTAACCCGGCACGCAAGTATCGGCGCGCATGTCACAGCTGGCGTGCAGGTCCACCTCAACCACCTGTGGGACACAACCTTCTTCAACTCCAAACCTGGGCGCCTCACTTCCTTCCTCACCCAAACCGTTTTAGGCGTGCAACTATCACCTAGCACGAAACTTTCACCTGCGCGGCCACACACCACTTCCATGACCACCACACCAGGGCGACAGGAGCTCTGATTTTTCTAAGTGTTGAACTTCGTTGGAAATAAGGAGGGGTGGTCTTACATTTATTGGCATTTGGACAACTTGCGCGATGGTGCGTAAGTCTCCCCTCGGCATGCATGTCACGGTGCACAGGTCTCTTCCCCTACAAGTCACTTTCACGACCCTCTTTCCTTTTCCATATTTCGAAGATCTGATCTAGAAAAACATATGGTGCGCAGCTTTCCAATAATCCAAGGCACCGACGCACAAGTCCTTTCACAGCGCACAAGTCACCTACATGACACCACCAATACCTATGCGACCCTCTTTATTTTGTAATATTTTTACCTTCTTATCTTGAAAAACATTAGGCATGAAAGTTTCCTATTATTAAAGTAAATGGAACGCAAGTCTCTTTTCCAAAACCACTTTTCTCTTTTTGTCGATTTTCAGGCCCAAAAATTTGGCAAACACTGGAAAATAGCGCCACCTTTTATATCCTCTTTTTGTACTGCCTCCAGATCATCCATTCCTTTTTCAACGTCCTTGAATCAAACATATATCATTGACCATAGCTCTTGAACTTGACATTCCTCCATGAAATCCCCTTTGTCAACAAATTATTATGTCATTATTTCTCTTTGTCAATAATCACCACACAGATGTACACTTTTTCCACAAACACAATCACCTCAAAAATTATTCAATGATAACTTGAGGGAATTTTTCCCAACAATATCCCCCTTTGGGTTTGTTGAAAACTCTTCCATAAGAAGATACATATTTACTTCTTCATCCACCATTCTCCTCATGCGATTCTGATAGCGTTCAAGGATTTACTCAACACATACTCTAAGTCGACATGAGCAATGATTGGCGTGAGAAACAAGAGTAAATGAAATATTCATCAATGAAGCACTTCAACTGTGACACCCACTTTTGACACCAAACTGATACCAATTTGTTGAAAATATTTAGACAGTATCCCAACACCACTCTTCTACTTTTATCACGATCCTCAGTTGTCATGATATCTAGTCTTTGATCGATGAATTCTAGCATCGTCAGATTTAAAACGCTCCCCCTATCTTCTCACAGCTTTAACTCTTTTAACTTGTAAATCCTCTTCAGCACTATTTCCTGTGTTTTCCATGCTAAGATCTGGCTAAGCACTTTGAACCAGTTTCAACTCCCCCTATCTGGCTGCTCCACCTGTCAGCTTCTCCCCATATCTGTCATGGTTTTCTCAAATATCCCCATTGTCTCCCCCTAGAACAATCACTATTTTCTCCCCCTTTGTCAACAAACCCAAAGGTCACTCCTTTGCATTCTGTAACAGAGTAAAGAACACATATCATCACATTAGGGTAAAACACATCATACCTCAGGGAGAGGGGGTGGGGGTGTTTCGCATTCAGTCTTTTATGTGCGGAGAGTCGACTGAACACCCAAAGCTAGTCGATTCCATTCAAACGCTTCCTTAGGTAAGGCCTTTGTTAGAATGTATGAAACTTGTAGTTCTGTAGGTACGTACTCCAATTTCACAATTCCTTGCTCAACCTTCTTCTTGATGAAATGATATTTGATATCAATGTTCATGGTCCTTGAGTGATGGATGATATTTTTTCTAGTATTGATAGCACTTGATTTATTGCACTGGATTCTGATCAGATACTTCACTTCAGCTCCCATATCTTCAAGAGGCTGCTTCATCCACAATATCTGTGTGCATGCTTGAGTGGCCACAATATACTCAACCTCCGCAGTGCTCAATGAAAATCAGTCTTTCTTCTTACTTAGACAATAAACACACAATACATAAAGATAGAATGCGCTTCCGGAGGTTGATTTTCTATCATCTGCTGATCCAGCCCAATCTGCATCTGTGTAACCTAATAACACGGATTGAGATTTGTCATTAAACATCAGACCGAAATCCATGGTGACTTTGATATACCAAAGTATTCTTTTTACTGCAATTATGTGGATTTCCTTGGGATTACTCTGATATCTTGCTGCTTGGCATGTGGTGAAAACAATATCAGGCCTTGTTGTAGTCAAGTACAACAAACATACAATAATTTTCCTGTATTATTTGAAATTAACTTCCTTTTCATCCTCAACTTTTGATAATTTCATCTGGGTAGCAACCAGAGTCTTCATCTCCTTGGAATTATCAACTCCAAACCTTCTTAACACCTCCTTGGCATATTTGGATTGGGAAATGAATATGCCATTCCTTCCTTGTGTCATCTGTAGAAAAAAGAAAAAATGTTAGCTCACTAATCATTGACATTTCAAAATCATTTTTCATGAATTCTGAAAACTGTCTGCACTGAGCTTAATCTGATCTGCCAAAAATTATGTCATCGACGTAAACCAATACCATCATCCTTTGATTACTATTGTTGCAGAAATAGAGATTGTAATCAACTCCCCCATGCTGGAAACCAAGCTTCTTCAAGTACTGATCAAGCCTTGAGTATCATGCTCTTGGTGCTTGTTTCAGCCCAAAAATCACCTTCTTCAGCCTGAAAACATAGTTATCATCCTCATGAATTAGAAAACCATCTGGTTGCTCAATATACACCTCCTATTCTATAACTCCATTCAAGAATGTAGATTTGACATCCATCTAGAACACTTTGAACCTTCTTTTCACTTCTATGGCCAAAAATAATCTGATTTTCTCCAGCCTTGCAACTAGTGCAAATGTTTCATCAAAATATATTCCCTGTATCTGGGAGTATCCCTTGCACACAATTCGTGATTTATTCCAAATCACTGTTCCATCTTCATTTATCTTATTGCGATAGACCCATTTAGTCTCGATGACATTTTTTTGTGCTGGCCTTGAAATAATCTCCCATGTCTAGTTCTTCTCAATCTGATCAAGATCTTCATTCATAGCTTGAACCCAGTTTTAATCTTCATCTGCATCAGAAAAACATTTCGGCTCCACCTGAGATAAAAACGATGTTTGCTATAATGATTTCATTCTTCGAGTCTTAACTGGAGCTGTCTGATCACCAATGATATTTTTCCTATCAATTTTAGCTGGACTCTTTGGATTCCTTGCGGACACAGACTTGACACTTTCTTGTTCATCATTACTATCTTCTTCTGATTCAGCCTCTGCAACTTCTACTCCCCCTGTGTTGCTTACCTCATCATCACTTTCATCCAGAAAATGTTCACTGGGTCGTTGAGCATTCTATTCATTTTCAACTATAGTGACATAATTGCTCTCAATAATTTTTCCCATCCTTTTGGTGAAGCATTTATATCCATTGATTTTCCTTGTGTAGCCAAGGAATATCCCCTCATCTCCTCGTGACTAAAACTTCCTATGATTTTCTTTTTTGAGTATGAAACACTTACTTCAAAAGATTCAAAAGTATTTCAATGTTGGATTCTTTCTGTACCACATTTTATATTGAGTCTTCCCTTCTTTAGGACACAACAGAGCCCAGTTTGAAATATAGACCGATGTCAAAACTGCTTCCTTCCAAAATTTCTCTGGTAGGTCTTTTTCTAATAAGCATTGTTCTGGCCATGTTGTTGATGATCCGATTTCTCCTTTCAACCACTCCATTATGTTGGGGAGTTCTCACTGATGAAACTTGATGCCTTATCTAGTGTTTCTCAAGATATTCTTCGACTTTACTGTTTGTGAATTCTGTACCGTTATCAGTACGAAACTTTAGAATTTTCTACCCAAGCATCATTCGGATTCCCTCTTATACTGCTTTATGAAACTGAACACCTCTGTCTTAGGGGTAATGACAACTACCGAGGCCATTCTTCTACAATCATCAATTAAATGAACATAGTACCTTTTCACATTTATAGATCATGGTGAGATAGGCCCACATACATTAGCATGCACCAATTAGAGCACTCTAGTTGATTTCTGTTCCTTTGTCCTGTATGTATTTCTGATGATCTTCCCTTGTTGGCAAGAATTACACGTATGAGTGTGATCATGTGATAGTTTTGGAAGGTCTCTAGCAGCATCAATTGTACTAGATCTTCCATGGATGGTTAGCATATATGACCAAGTCGCTTATTCCAAAGCTGGTTTTATTCCTCTTTAGATAAAAGGCACGTATCTTCTTCCCCACTTACAAGGTAAATATTTCCCTTTGTCATTTTTCCCTGCAGAACAACTGCTTCATATTTTCGTTTCACAACACACATCTTCTTGGTAAATAGGATAGAGTTCCAAGACTCACATAGTTGACTAACACTGAGCAAGTTATGACTAAGACGCTCTACTACCAAGACATCAGCACATCTCATTTCTTTGTCCCCAAACTTGGATTTTCCGGATCCAACAATCTTCAGGCCTTCATAGTTTCCAAATTTGACAACTCCTTCTTTGTCATAATTTATGCCAGTGACAAGATCCTTATTACTTGTCATGTGATATGTTCAACCTGGCCATGTGCCCAAATCCTCCACACAAAAAATTGTGTCCTTCAAAATATGCTCTGGAAATCCATTCTCTGTTTGGATACCACCTATGTTCTCATTCCCTTTGATATCTCTTGTCTATGGAACACACATACTGTGAATGTCCCATGTTTCAACAAAAATAACACCTAATTTATGGTGCATTAATCCATGTTACTTCAGCACAATGAGTTTACCATTGTGATCTCTGAATACTATGATTCTCCTTTGTGCCCAAATCAACCTTTGATCTCGGGATGGGTGATTGCGGTCAAACATCAATTGCCACAGATTTTTGCTTCTGATCAAGCCCTGAATCAACCATAATGTTTGAGCTCAATTGCTGCTTCTTTCCTTCTGAACTACTAGGCTCCTACTTGATCTTTTTAGTCTTCGGAATGACTTTCTTTCCATAGAATGTATTAGGAATCAAGGGTTTTTTCTAGTCTTTAACTTTTCTCCGCAGACTGACAACTTCTTATTTAAGCTCTTCGATACGCTTGACGTGATCTTTCACTTTTCTGTTCAAGGAATCGATCTCCCTTTTCTGTTCTTCAATCATGAGCTTATACTCACTAACTAATTCTGAGTTCTTTGGTGTTGATAACTTGAGTTTTTCAATTTCATCCATCAACTCAGACATCACTTCTTCCTACTGCTCCATATAGATTTTGGCATCACGAACAACTATACTGGATTTCATCGTTTTGGCTCTCCAAACTTCTATCTCCTCAAGAGTTGCTTCCAATTCAGCTTCCAAATTAACTATTCCTTCAACTTATTCTTCTTCTTCTCCAGTGTCAGTTTCTTCCTTTTACAGAGAAATACTAATGACCACCACCATAACATTTTCTCCTAGATCTTTGCAGTTCTCTATTTTCTTAACCTCTTCAACCTCAGCCTCATTTGAACTGTCTATTTCTTGTGAAAGAAGATTCTTCATCATGAAGAAATTTCTCTTAAACTACTTCTTCCCTTTCACATAGGCTGATGATTTATTCTTGGGATTTTCAACATCATCTTCATCATTTTCTTCTTGAAAATTATTGGGACATCTTGCTGCGAGATGTCCAACCTTTCAACATCTAAATCATGCAAGAGGATGCTTCCCCTTGAATGTTACTTTTCCTCTTTGAAGATTTGAGGAGAAGAATGACATTACCTCATCTATCTCTTCTTTCTCATGAGAATCTGCAATGGTGAGCTTCTTCATGGACTTAAATTCCACCTCTTTAGATTTCCCCTTTTCCACATCATTGTTATCATCATTTCTCATTTCATATGCAAAAACGGTGTTGTACAGGTTATCCAATGTCAGTTCTTTTGGGTCTTTATGTTCCAAAACATAAACTTTTGGATTGAACCGAGGTGGATGTTTTCTCAAGATGCGCTTCACAATTTTTATGTCTTCGATAATCTCACCAAGACCTCGCATGTCTTCTACCACAACATTTAACCTGTCAAAGAATGCATCAACAGACTCATTCGGGTTCATTCTCATATCTTCATACTTGTTCCCCAACAATTGCACCATTGCCTCTCTAACCTTTGTATCCCCTTCATATATATTCAAATGATTTTCACACATGGCATGTGACATTTTTCATGACATCAACTTTTTATAGATGGGATTAAAAAGGGCTCCCCCTAAGGCATTGATTACTTTGGCATCAGCATCCAACTCTCTATGACCAGCTTCTGATAGTTCACCACTAGTAATATCAGCTGTGATACCATGAATAACTGTTGAAAACACATCCATTCCCAAAGATCAGAAATAGTGTTGCATTAGATTCTTCCATATCTGAAAATTACACCCGTCGAAGATCGGAATACCTTTATGATTAGTAACCTCCATTAAGAGAAGAAAAAATATCAACCTTTCACTCTGATACCAATTGTTAGGTCCACAAGGATGAATACCCTGAGAGGGGGGGAGGGTGAATCAGGGTATGACTAATTAAAAATTAAAGCCCGTTCGGATCTTGTTTCACTGTTAATCATAACACTCTTCTCTCTCTTTCCCGTTACACAATATAAATAGAAAGTAAAGCATGCACAAGACACAACAATTTTTACTTGGTTCACCCACACTGGGATACGTACAAGGAGCATACGCCGAAAAGTTTCCAGTCATATAAAATTCACTAAAACTGAACTGCTATTTACAATGTTCGGGATAAATCACTTCTACTCCGAGGCTCACTGCCTATACAAAATTTAGGGTCAACTCACTTCTTTCACAATGGTCACTCCCTATTTCTCTCTCTCTGGCTCACTACCAGGGGAGAGGATCACCTTCTTCCTCTTCCTTTTCTAACTACTCCGGAAAGAATCCAATCACAGTTTATAGACTTGTATGTCTCTTCATTATCTATAATGAATATATCCTCTATTGTATGTGGATTCTCTGTTGAAGTCCAACTTTCACTCGTAAATGAATTTCACATTGCACCGAAGGTATCGGGCAATCTTCCAGCTTTCATGCATCCCTAAATAACCATCGTGAATCAACCTTACTTGGCGCGTAGGTCTAACCCGATGCGCAAGTATCCACGCGCAAGTCACAACTGGCGCGTAGGTCCACCTCAACCACCTGCGCGACAAAACAATATTCAACTCCAAACCTTCATGACTCACTTACTTCCTCCCCCAAACTGCCTTAGGCATGCAACTTTCACCTGGCATGCAACTTCCACATGCACGACCACACACAACTTGCGCGACCACCACACCAGCGCGACGGGAGCTCTAATTTTTCTAAGTGTTGAACTCTGTTGAAAATGAGGATGGGTGGTCCTGTATTTATAGGCATTTGGAAAACCTACACGATGGTGTGAAAGTCTCCCCTCGGCGCACAAGTCTCGGCTCACAGGTCTTTGCCAATGCAAGTGACATGCACGACCCTCTTTCCTTTTCCATATTTGGAATATCTGATCTTGAAAAACATATAGCGCACAACATTCCAATCCTCCTAGGAACCGGCGCACAAGTCCTTTCACGGCGGGCAAGTCACCAGCGCGACACCACCAATACGTGCGTGATCCTCTTTCCTTTTCCATATTTTTACCTTCTTATCCTAAAAAACATTAGGCGCACAAGTTTCCTCTCCTTCAAGTGCATGGCACGCAAGTCTCTTCCAAAACCACTTTTCTCCTTTTGTCGATTTTTAGGCCCAAAAATTTGGAAAACACTAGAAAATGGTGCCACGCTGTATCTTCTCTTTTCATACCACCTCCAGATCATCCATTCCTTTGTTTATGTTCTTGAATCAAACATGGATCGTTGACCATAGATCTGGAACTCGACATTCCACCTTGAAATCCCCTTTGTCAACAAATTTGTATGTCCTTGTTTTTCTTTGTCAACTATCACCACACATATGTCCACTTTTTCAATAAACACAATCACCTCAAAAATGATTCAATGATACATTGAGGTATTTTTTCCCAACATACTAGTACACCACCCAATGGTGCCATCACTGTGAGTGGTCCTTGTACAGATGCCTCATCACTCGGTGGGCCACTATCGTGATCTCTAACTGGAATCATGGATGGCAGTCTTCGTGGAGGAATCTGGTAAGAAACAAATGTGCCACCGTCAAAAAATTATACATGGTGATATGACTCAAGAAAGATCAAGAAAACTTTTCAAAACATGAGGAACCGGTGCTTTCATGTACCGAGTCAGAAAAATGAATTCTGGGTATTGGTGTATAGATACGTTGGCCACCGCAATAACACTGGACTCCCTAAAATGAAAACCGAACTCAAGACACATTACACCATTTCCTCATTAAATGTAGACTCTTAGTTTTTCTGGCAGAACTGAATGTCGTCTAATACCACTTAGTCATGACCCGTCCAACGGGGCCCTGACAGGACTATCCCAAGCTCTCCATCCATAGGCCAGGGTTTGGTGACTAGAACCTGAAGGCTTTTCCCAAACAAGGAATGTGTTGCCTTATATATCTGTACACACTCAAAATGGACAACTAAAGTAAAAAACCAACAAAAGTAATGTATAACCAAAAGTGTAAAGTACAACCACAAGTACAACTATAAACCGAAAACAGTGGGCTGGAATAGAAGCCCAAGAAAATGAAAAGAAAGTAAACATATGTCGTATCTTCCATGGAGCTATACCAAGAGGGTATTAGGTGTAAGTATGAAGTTGAACAAGAGGATCTTGACTGGTCTTGTTGCGCCAAGCTCCACCAAGTCCTAAACTACCAAAGTCTACCTCGGAGCCTCAGTATTCTTCACTAGACACACACATACGGGCGGAGCCCGTGAAAGGGTGAGGATGACAATACCTAGTATGGGACCCTGATACCCCCAAATGTCTCTCAGTAAAATATGAAAGAAAACATCAAAATAAATACCACAAAGTTAATATCACAAGAATGATCTAAATCATGAAGCACAATGAAAAAAGAGACATCTCACTCTAATGGTATAACATCAAGGTTACAGTGATAGGGATGTCTAGGCATAAATCCTGATCATCCTATCCACAGTAACTCCACTGCAGACCCGTATAGGTCACTATATGCGGTCCAATATTGGTCAGTAGATGTTGATCCATATTGGTTGCTAGATGATGACCTATATTGGTCACTAGTGCTGACCCATATTGGTTGTTGGTGCTAACCCATATCAGTCGTTGGTGGTGACCCTTATTGGTTTCTGGTACAGAGGTAGGGATGATAAGTCATACAACTAGATCATCCCACTCTAGAGTTTCTGATGCTGACCCGTATTGGTCGGTCTTCTTCTTCATGCCACAACCAACCACTTGATCTATGCACGAAGAACTCCTAATCTATGAAAGACTCTTCTTCTCAAGCCATCTGTCATATTTCAACCAATATGAAGTCTCGTAAAAATCATACCTGAGGGACCGCCCCATCATAGGGGGTCCAAACATGACAAACGACACATCTATCGAATGCTCATTCTGTGAGATATGGGAACTTTTGTAAAAAGGCCCCAGTTGGATTAAAGTCTGATCCAACCCAGGTCGCATGTCAAACTCTATCAAAACTCACTTAGAGTATCTCTAAAATACAGCCTTAAAACAAGGGTCCTTATTCCACAGACGACGCATCGATCAGACGCTCGATCTGTTAGTTACACCCCTTTCCGTGAAACAAGAGTGATCAGACCTCAATGCAGCCCAGTTCGAAAAAACCTGCCAAAATATTACAAAGGGACCACTTCCCAAAAGGGGTTCTAAGGCCTCTAATTTCATGTCAAATAGAAACCCAGTTTTTCAGTTACATGTGATTCTTTATTTGGTGGCTGGTTGGGTCTGGGCCCGGTCTGACTCGGTCAGGCCTGCCCGACGCAACGTGTCCTAGTGTCTACCTAACCCTACTAGGGTCTGAACTGTTAAGGGTCAGGCTGGTTCACTGGGTCCGGCCCATTGGGGTCAGCCCGATGGGTTTGCGGTCTTGAGGAGAGGTGGGACCAGCCCGATGTGTGTGGCTCGGCCCACCCGCATTGTCCCGCGGGTCTGGCCCCTTTGGTCGGCCCACGTTCGGCCCGTTCGGCCGGCCCACGTCCATCTGAGTCTGCCTGAAGGCAGACCGCTTCACCCAGCTGGCCCCGCGAATGCGGGGATGTTTCTTCCTTTGTGATGTAGCACAACGCAAGGCCGCACCCCCACCTCCTGACGCGGCCCACTGGCCATGGATTCTGTCGACGCTGCTACCTACGGGCGCCGCACTTCTCCCCCGCAGCCGGATAGGGCTGACCGCCTCTGGCCACTGCGGTGCATGACGACATGCTTCCTTCCAACTTCCCATATCTAGTTTCCACTAGCCTAATCCGACCACCACCGGCCACCTCTGGCATGGCACACCGACAGTGGTTTCCATGGGCCACCAGACGTGCTCTGGTGGTCCGTTCTTGTTGTTGTTTGTGCCTATGGCCTCACGGATCACCACCTCCATAGCGTAACCTTCTATATTGCACTGAGTAAAATTGGGGAAACCATCCCTGAAGAACGCACCAAAAAGAAAACAAGCGGTGGAGGGTTCATGCCTTGTTCGTTTGGCCCACACCTTCCATGATATGTTAAAGCAAGAGGGACGTAATTATTTATCACATTTTAATAATGTTGAACCATGTTCAAATCCCCCTTAACAACCTCCTCCAAAATAGGAAAATATAATCGGGGGAAAATCTAGATTTAAAAGAAAAACCCTACCTCGATTCGTTGGATATATCATAATCTTTGGCATTCGTCATCCGTCGACCTTCGGATCGATCCATCCATGGGTGTCGTTAATCCTCCGTTCTCCACTGGTGGAAGGCATGGAGTCACATCATCAGGGGTTCCCCACTTGATGAATTCGGGAAAAAAACTAAACCCAAGATCTATATAAATAGAAGGGGGAATTTTTGAGAAATTCCTTGAGGAATTAACGATGTTCATTAATTGTCGTAATTAATGTGCCTCATTAATTGACGTAATAAAATAGACTCATTAATTACGCGAGGGGTGGTTATGAAACCATGGTGTAACTGTGCAATTAACACACCTTAATTAAAGGTCTGACCACCTCTATAGTCCCCACCACCACCGCTCAATAGGTGGTAGGAAAATAAAAAGAAATAAAATAACAATTTATGTTATTTTATTATTTCATTAAAAGTGGAAAAAACTATCCTTTTCTCTCGACCAACTATTGTCGAAGTGAAGCATTCCTTAAGCTAATCCTTCCACTACAGATTCAATGATGACCACTTATTTTTAATCCATGCATCGGTTCAAAAGATACGAAATGCCACCCCAGCTTTCACTGAACGTACCTTAAAAAAAGTTTAGAAATTATTTCCGGGAAAACCAGGCTTCAGAATCTCCTAACGTCAATTTTTGCAGACTTGTAAAAACCCCAAATAATTTTAAAAAAAATAAAATTGAATTTTAGGGACTTTACAGTTATGATAACATGAACAAAAAATACAATAATTTTACTAAATTAGTCAAATATCATTAATCGTAAATCACAGAATAATGTTTTTTCAAAAAAAAGAAGAAATATTTTTTAATTTTGATGAATTATATATATTCAATCACGAGCCATGAAATCATATCATTAACATAATACATAAATTCATGGTATAGACATAAGTATAGAAAATAATAACTTTAGTTAAGGATCACTACCAATGTTATCATAGTGGATTGGGTTCACTCCCCATTCCACTATTTTGTTACTCAAGGTTCACTCCCAAGACTTTAATAGTGGAAAGGTTCCCCTACTATGTTGGTTTCACACACCATTCTAGTTCTTATTATCACTTGAGATATCTATCTTTACCAGATATACTATAGGACTATAAAATTCCTTAACAACTATTAAAAAAATTAAAATAACGCAAAAGTGGTCCAAAAGATCATAAAACATTCATAATAACTACATATAATGACTCATGGAAAGGAAACATATTTTATAATAATTTCATTATTATATCATATAATTAATTTTTTTTTAAAAATTAGTTTTATAAAGGTTTCATTATAACATAATTATCCTATTATAATTAAATGAGTTTTATATATTCCTCCAAAAATCCTCAACATCATAATCCATGTAGATAAATAAAGTGTATTTTATAATAATATCATATCCAAAACGAAGAAAAAAAACTTAAAAAAGGTTGGCATAGATGAAAAATATCATTAATGGACCATTCAAACCATTGTTTGAAAATTTGAGAAAATATCCTTTTATTTTGATAACATTTTAACTAAAAATTCTAATAATGTTGAGGATATCATTTTATTTTAAAATGAACAAGGATACTTTCATTTAATTATTTAAATAAAATAATGGTCATGATGGTGGAAATATTTTTTTCTATTGTAAACATTAAAATATAACATTCTCATCAAAATTTTGTAAAAATGATAAACAATTACTTTTTCAAAGAACTTTTAAAATCATTGCTTACAAATCCATTGAATATAAATTCAATGGTCTTCAAAAAGAAATTTTTTTTTAAAAATAAAAACATAATTAATAAATCCAAAAACAAATTTTCTTTAGTATGGTCATATAACAAATAGATCATTGACTGAATAAAAATTTAGTTTTGTATTTATTGAAAAAATATATTGATCATGTTATGTACCAAAGAGAGTAAATTGGTATTAATGCATTAAAAATATTGAAATAACCATGTTATAAGAAAATTTAGTTGGTTTAATGTTTATGATCTATACAATTTCACTCAATGTAAATTCATGCACACACTATCCTGATTAAAATGAGATTGAAATATAAATCCCTTAGTTCAGGTTCCTTCTTTATTAATACATGATCAATTATAAGGTATAAAAAATTTAAATTTATTATAAATATAGTCCCAAAACATATTAATATATTAAGTAATATTTTTCATTTCATTATAATTTCAAATTATCTATTTATTAATAATTTCATAATTAAAATGAACATTAATATGAAAACTACTTCGTTTTCCATGCATGTTTTTGGTCAATTGTCCTGGTACTTGGACTTCAGTTATGGTATCATCATATATATAATATTAATCATTAAATTAGTATCATATTTATTCATCATATATAATTTTATAACTATTTATATAATTCTGTGATGAAAATTAATCACATACCTCTGTGGAGATGGTTGTCCACACATAACCACGAGTGATATATTTGGTTTACCACATATTGAATGATAATAAGCTACATAAGGTTTTATAAATACAGAATAACAATTTTGACATAAATTTTACATATAAAAATTGAATATATCATAATAACAAACCATGAGTGATGGTGATGAGAAATGAATGATATCACTATGTGCAGGTGGTAGTCCACATGTACACAGGTTTGATACTTTTAGTTCCCATACGATGAAAAGAAGGTGGAAAATGGTAGATACATAATAAAAATATTAATAATTATGTTTAATATATTATTTAATTTATTTATAAGGGATACTACAAATTTACAGGTTATTGAAGAAATAAAAAAATTTAATGTAATCAGTTAACAGTTATACATATTTGTTGAGAAACCTCCTTTGGATTATACCTTAATCCATGAATGGATGGTCTTCTGATCAGACCAATAGTCTAAGACATGTGTAGGGATTTTATTATGGGATTCATGTTAGTATGTGTTGATATATAATGCTCATAAATTTTTTGGAAGAATGTAATGTGTGTATAATTTTATAAGGGAGGTAGGGGACATTTATACAATTTTTTTTTAACTTAAAATATAAAAATTACATACTCAATTCAAGTTGTTAAAAACATAAAAATCATATAATATTAGAAATATAATCTCAAAATATCAATAAATAGTCTAATTTAATCACATTTTTGTGATATTTTATACCATTTCTCTTAGATTAACCCATTGTAAAGTAGTTTTAACATTAACCATGGTAGCATTTTTTATGTTTTTATAATTCATTGTGAAAGAAAATTAATTTTACCTCATTAAATTATTTTAAATAAATTGATTCTAAATATAAAATATGATTTAAAATATAAAATTTATATAATTGTTAGAAATTATTTTTTAAATAAGTCCATAAAATGAATTAAAGTTGTTTTTGACCAAATGCATTTTTTAGATAAAATTGATCTTAGCATCATTGCACGCCATGTAAAAACAGTTAGATTATTTTTGAAATATTTAATTTAATTTATTATGTGAAAATTTCATAAAATCCATTATTAATAGTGATTTATTTAATTTATTAATATATAATCCCTGTATTCACATAAAATAGGTATTTAGAAAATCATATCTTTTTACCTTAAAAGCTTTTATTTTATTTCTAACCAATTAAAAACTAATGAATTCAATTTATACAGATGAAAACAATAATTCTTCATAATTCTATTTTTATTTTTTGGACTAGTTAGTCCAAGAGATAAGAGATAACTATCACATTTAGTAGTAATATTTTAACAGTATCTTATAGTTTTTATAAACTCAATAATGAATATAATGAAAACTACCAGAGAAATTAAATTTATTTAAATTGGAACATGTCATATAATATTTAGGGGGTTATAGTACTTCTCATATTTATAAAAAAAATATTTTAATTTCATTTTACATTAAACATATTCAAAAAATCACTTTAAAATAGTTCTCCAATAATTCAAGTGATTATATTTTGATACCAATCACTAGAAATCTTAATTAATACTCTTTGATATTATTTTCTAATCTAGAAAACAATAATGGATCTCTATAAATCTCAAGTTTTTAGTATATGATATTTTCTAACTTATATCTCCAGTACTTTATTTCCTGAGTCTACCAAACCAAATCTCTCCTATAATAATATATTTTATACAAAGTCGTCGTACCCATGAAGAACACATTAATTTGATAATTTAGAATAATTTTTTAACTATAACAATAAATTAATGTCATATATTGAATTAAAAGAATTGGAAAATGGTGTTAATAATAAATAAAATATATTCATCATAGTTGGTTCATCAATGTCCTCCATTTTATTTATTTGATATTTTTTTCAAAAATAATTTTTTTGAAGTAATTCCTCAAAAGAGAATAAAATTCATCAATATACATTACAATCACTTGATTGGGTTTTATGAAAATTTATGTATTACTTTTAATGAGTAATTATTATCTCAAAATTTTTATTCAAATACAAGGAAATTTAATTAATGATATGAAAAATAAATCATGTTTTCTATCTCAATAAAAATTTTATTTAACTTATTTAATATAAAATCTCAACATTATATACAAAAGTAAATAATAAAAGCCATATGATCATTAAATTTCCAAAATTTTATATCTTTCAATCACTGAATACATTAAATACTATATATTGTATTATGTGGTTATAAATATCCCTCCTTTTTTAGAGATTTCTAATTATAGGACAACATTTCAACAACTATAGTGGTTATTCATTAACCAAAAACATGGAGAAAACTTCATCTCAATCACTCTTCAAATATATATAGTTTTCTTAATATTTTATATTTTCACTTAAAAAATACATATAAAATTTAGAATAAAATTTATTTAAAACCAATATTTTTATTGAATTTATATCTTTAAAAATTATATTGGTATGAATTTTTCATTTTTTTGAAAAGATTGATTTTTAGGTGAATAATGAAAAATACGGTTTTTACAAATACTATGAATTTTAGGAAATTATTAATATATTATCATGAAATTGAAATTTATGAAACCATTTAATAATAAACTATATATTTCATAAGAGATATTATAAAAGTTTTAAAAACTATTTTAGTTTACAATCCTAGGTTTGATATTTTATAAGTCATGTTACATTATTCCCTGAAACTTTTTTAAATACAATACACATTATAAATATAGAATTTATTATTATTTCATTATAATGTCAATAAACCAAACATGATTTAAAATATGGAATTATATGTTTGATATTATTTAATAAGGAACATTTTCTTTTTTTTATGGCCTGGACCTCTCCAGTTCATTACTTTGCTGATATCTGGGGTTGAGGCTGTTCTGGGAGGTCAAAGTGACTTATTTCCCACACTTTCCCAAATTTCTAGTTATGTGAATAGTGTTTCTAGTTTTGTGAATAGTTTCATTGGTAGGTCATCTGTCGGTAGGTCTTATTGGTAGGCCATATGTCGGTAAGTCTTATCGGTAGGTCCTTTCAGTAAGTCAAATACCGGTAGGTCCAGTTGGTATTTCTTTTCTATAGGTTATCTATCAAAAGGTCATATTGATAGGTCTTGTCGATAGGTCATCTCTCGGTAGGTTTTTTTGGTAGGTCTTGTCTGTAGGTCATATATCAGTAGGTAAGATCGGTAGGTCCTATGTCGGTACGTCATATCGGTAGGTCATGTCGGTAGGTTATCTATTAGTAGATCCTAAAGGTCCTATTAGTAGGTCATCTGTTGGTGGTACATCATTCGGTAGGTCATCTATCGTTATGTCATCTGTTGATAGGCCATATGTCGGTAAGCGCTATAGTGTTTCTAGATCAGTTGGTGAACATTGTTTCCATATTCCAACATTTTCTCCTCTTTGACGTTTTAATTGAAGTAAAACACATTCAATGACTTGTTTTAATGGATTAATGTCCGGTTAAAATTCCATAACTCCTATCATAATTTTCTTAAGGGTCTATGTGACTTTACTTGGTCAAACCACATAGTCTTGATCAGACCCCCCCTTTACTATAAAATCTAAATCGTATCTAAACTAATGCTCTTTTTAGATTTTCAAAAGGATGATATACATTCTACCTTATTATTCCTTCTTTTTCATCATTTGTATGGGATTTCTAGATCTCTTCCTTTTGTAGTAGTCATGTGATCGAACTACAATCCTTGGGTCGTTTCCCCTTAGATTTTTCCTATGGCATGTGAACCCCCAGGCTTGGTACAACCGAGAAGTGTCGATCCATCTTTGATATAAGGTATGTTATACCTCAATTCATCTATGTCCATCGATCTATTTCCTCCCATTATCCTTTCCATGATATGGAATGTGATCCCCATATTTCTAATGAAACTTTCTTGGGTGTTGGTTGATGTGGTTGTGCCACGATGTCCTCGAGTGGATGCAGTCATTGCATAGAGGTGATCATGATCCGTTGTGTTGGCCCATTCACATAAAAAGAATTTCATAAACCTTTTGATGTAGTGGATTCTTGGATTCTCTATTATTTTATATGAAGACATCAAGTTAGCATGTTTTAGCCATTGGATCGTAATTAAATTGACATAATAAAAACATAAACTTGATTAAAGAATTGATATCAATTGGGTAGAGATGTTATTGCATCTTCATTTACTAGATATTTTGATATCTATGAATTTAATTTTTTAAAATTTTGTTCATGTTGGAAATTTTTAATGAACATAAAGCTATGATTAATTATAAATTAATTGGATAATGATATAGAGGAATTCTTAATGAATCTGGTAGTTGTTGTTGTTCTGGTTGGTAATTAAAATGGATGCAGCTATGCTTATTTAATCGAATCGTTTAATTCAATATGGAATAAAGGACTTGTTGTGAGAATGAAGATATTGTCTTGAATGGTTTTCTATTACCCTCTTTCACTTCATGTCCATGCACCTTGTGCTTAGGAAATGTGAGTGCTCATTGTGTGTGAAGTTTGAATGCCTTGTTTAGGGGAAATAGCCCAGTTTCTGTGTTGTTTGTTTCCTACAACTTGTTTTGTTGTTTGAGCCTTGGGTAGCTAATCCTTGATGTCTATAGTGGTATTTGGGGGAAGGGAGGCCCAGTGGTTGTTGTTGTAGTTTATTCCTTGAGCGGTGATAAGTAGCACTTTATGCATGTGGGTGTTGTGGAGGACACTAAAGATGAAGGGACATGTTGAATATGGGCTTACCTATTGATGAAAGTGGTTTTTGTTGAATATGATGTTTTTTAACAGATTGTTTTTTCCACTTCTTTGGGAAGATGGTCTTTCTTACCCTACTTCCATAAGAGGAAAAGACACAAGGGGTCTACCATGTGATTTCTATGTTTATATTCCCAAGGATGGATGGGTATGTGCTCTAGCTAGGGGTGGAAAAGACTCGATGGGTTTTTCATCTACTAACTGTGTTGAGACCCTTGTATTTTGATGCTTATAGTGCTTTTATAAAATACATTGAATTATGGAAAAGTGATAATGATGTTATTAAATGATTTTAACCAATGGGTTTGGATCTTACTAGGATGCAATGATGAGGTTACAATTTAAAGGCATTATATACTTGGTTTGGTTATTCCTGGAGGCCATGTATGTTTGTTTTGATTCTAAGGAAATGTAATGTGGAAATGATAATGGTTAATTAATGGTTAAATAATTAGTTAACATAAAGTGAAACTGATAAAAATTGATAAATTAATCTAATGTGGTTATTTAAATGGTTTCGTGCTTATAGGATACCTAGTCTTAGTAGTGGATGTTGGGAGTCTGAGAGACATAATTTGTAGTTGATTCTAATACTAGGTTATGGCCATAATGTGGTTGTGAGTTGTATTGTATTCTATAGTTTTACGTTTCTATATGAAAATCCACCCAATCAGTTATGGAAACAGACACCATGGGGATTATGAGCCATGGGGGGGAGGTGTTTCTCCCAACACCCCGTTGTGAGGATGGATGGCTCACTACCCCTTTGGCCATGCCCTATTATCTTGGTAGTTACTTGTGCCCGTATACACGATACTTAGTTTTACACATATGTGTGTGTAGAGGGATGTAATGGCGTATGGTTATTTCACAAACATATAATCAAAATATAGTTTCCTATGTGCCTCTATTGGTATAACATGTATATTTTGTGATGTCTAGAGGATCTTTACATGGTGTATGGGTTGTAGTGGCTTGAGGTATAATACCTGACATTTGATACTTGTTATATGGGTTGTGGTGGCTCCCAGAAACTACATATTTACTTTTGGTTGTCTGAATGGAGTGGTTCTTTTCTTAGGTGTCTGAGGTAAATCATTTGTTTTGCACAAGGCGTATGTTGTGGTGTTTGCCCAGGTGTCTTTGGGATAACCCTTTTTGGACACAGATTCATAGGATGTACGACGTTGGGGAAAAGTGGCAAACCAGTGAGGAAGTGGTAACAGGGTAACCTTTACATTATTTACTATATTATATATTATTATATGAAAATCCTGGTAAGATTATCCATGGGGAGGATGATAACATAGTATATATGTTTAGGTGATGAGTTAGTTTCACTTTTTTATCACCATGCTTTAGCATGCATTATTTACTTTTACATGTGAGGATCCGGGGAGGATCCTTCTGAGTATGTTGTTATACTAAACCTATGTATATATAAACAATTTTTATTGTCACTTAGAGTAGTTTGGAGATATGGATGGTCACTACTATATATGGGTTGTAGTTACTATTTGGGATTTGTGGTCACTGATGTTTTACTTTCTTTGGGTACTTGTAGTTTTCAATTTCAGTTGTAGTAGTTCTTGCATGACATTACATATGTTTACTTGGGATTTCTATTATATGGTAATCTATGAAGGAGTTATTTGGTGTTTGTCTTATATCTCTCTTTTTCATGTATTCACTTAGAGGGTAATGCCTCCCATTTGAGTGATTACTATACCCTCAGTGCTAGTCTCCAACTCGAGGCCTACTTGAGGTTTGAATCTGGGGTCATTATCTATATTCTCATAATTCCAACCTAGAAGGGGTACACTTTGTGGGGAGGGGGATGTGATATAGTGGTATCAAAGCTTTGTCTGATAGATAGGATGATGTTTGGAGATAGTCACAGGTGAGGTTTCATGGGTTGGTTGGGAAATAGTGTCAGCATTTTTTAAAAATAACTATAAACCCGAGAGACCCACTGAAACATGGGTATTTAGGGCCCGTTGTGATATGATGCAAGAAACTTTAAGTTTATAGTGGAAACTCAAATAGGTGGTACTTGTTTTAAGGCAGAGTCCTAGGAAATTATCATGAATCATTCTTCTTTACACCTGTGTTTTAGTGCGTAGATAGTGGGATAGGTTATCCTGAGATGAATAAAAGAAATTAGTTAATTAATGTTAAGTCATTTGTATTCCATGTTTTGTTGATCTAAATATTTTTTCTTCTACAAGAATGGCTCCTGGTCTATGTCCCTGTCAGGTTTTCATAGAATATGTTCAGCAGGTTGTTCCTGCTTATTGCAGTAAAGTAGAGGATGACCACAAAGACCCTAGGAAGAGGACACTCTAAGAGTTTTAGTGCTAGAGATTGTAGAAGTATGAGTCCCTATTTCGTATGCAGTCATGGAAGTCTGGTTGGAGGAGGTTGAGATAAATTTCAGTTTGATCCATGCTCAGAAGGAGCACTGATTTTAGTTGGTTGTGATGTTGCTGTGTGGGGCAGCGAGGAAGTGTAGGTTCTTGTTCCATAGAGATCACAAGGAGTCAACAGTATCATGCTAGGTGTTCTGAGACCAGTTCGAATTCGTGTTTCATTCTTCTCCACAAAGGTGGCTAGTCTCTAGGTGCTTCTTATTCTTTGACATGGGATATATTGTGGGAGAGAGTTTGGAATCCATTTCAAGAACCTTTTTAGATATACTTAGGAACTATTTCCAGATGAAGAGGCCGGGGAGTGGCATTTTTAGGAGGTTTTTCGTTTAGAGATCCAGGGCCCGGCCACCACGTTTATGCTGAAGACGTATCTCGAGGTGATGAAAAGGGAAGAGTTCATCGAGAGGATTTTATCCATAATCGGATCATCATAATAGGGGAGTCTTCATGATTCATCATGAAGTAGAGATGTGGGATGGGTTCCTAGTTTTTATGGTAGAATATTTTCCGTTCGGTTGGGGGTAGGTCCCAACCCCATGAAACTCGTTTCTATTAGGCCAGTGGCTCTTAGACCTATGTCAAGGGATTATGAATGTTTTTTCTTATAGATATTGAAGGAATTAGTAGTGAGAGTTCCTAATAAATTTTAGTAGTAAATGTTCATCGGGTGTTTCACATCAGGTTCCTCCATTGAGACTATTCAAGTTGAGGCAGCAGTAGTAGGTTCCACTGACTTTGGATCAATAGGGAACAAATGGGATAAGTAGATGATATCCCTGAGATTATCATCATCCTTAGAGAGTAGAGCATGACCATTGAGGTGGTCACCGTCAAGGTTAGGGAGGCCGTGGAGTAGGTGTCAGTCAACTTCATGTCTTATCTTTTCCACCTCTAGGCGAGCCATACGTCATTAGAGGTAACCATTCCTTATTTTCTACTTGGGTGCATGTCTTTTTTTATTTGGGAGAAACACACTCCTTAATATCACATAACCTTGTCCATTCATAGGGACATGAGTTAGAGAGGCTCCCAATGCCCTTTTCATTGACTATTCTAGTTAGAGTTCGAGCATATTTGTTTGATGTATGTAGAGACTATGAGCTAGTGATGGGGAAACACTGCTCTTGGAGATATTTGCTATGTTAACATATACAACCATATGATGTCATCCTTTTCATGGATTGGTTGCATTCGGTGTAGGATATCATGGATTGCTTCTTGATGCTGATGGAGAGCCAGCGATGTTTGTTGGTGAGTGAGACCCTCATATGGGTTAGAGGAATGCTCCATCTTTATCATCCTTGATGGTTGAGCTGATTCTCAGTTCATTAGAGGTTCATCATTTGGTGTTCACCAGGGTCATAAAATAGTATCCTAATGTCTTTCCCGAATATGTTTTAGCATTACCCGGTCAATGAGAGATCGAGTTCATGATCAAGCATTAGCCATACACATCTCCTATCTTGATGGATTCGTATAGGATGGAGCCTTATGAGTTGTGGGAACTGAAAATACAAATCGATGGTCTGTGGCAGGGTATAAGTTTTTAGCTGAGTGTGTCACTATGCGGTGCACAAGTTTTTTTTGAATAAGGATGATGGTAGTTTGCGGTTGTGTGTCGATTATCAACACTTAAATAAAGTGACAATGAAGAATCCATATCCTCTTTAATGGATTAATGATTTATTCTTTCAACTGATGGGTGAATGTTTGTTCTTAAAGATCAAATTATTTTCAGGATATCATCATATGTGTGTGAAAGACAAGGATATCTTGAAGAATTTTTTATGTCGTCTTCATGTGCATTATGAGTTCTTTGTGATTTCATTCGGCGTGATTAATGCTCTAGATGTTTTCTTGGGGTTGATGAACTCTATGTTCTATGAATTCCAATATATTTTTTTGGTGGTATTCATTGGGAAAATCCTTATGTACTACACATCTAAAGAGTGGCACGTAGATAATATTCATTCCATTTTGGGAGTCGTTCGTCAGCATCAGCTGTTTGGGATGTTCTCAAGGTGTGAGTTTTTTGATTGAGAAATATGTTTCATGGGAAATGTTGTATACTATCAAGGATTATATATAGATCCATAAATAAAATAATTAGTTTTGTCTTGGGTATCCATTGAGATAGTGGTAGATATGGGATGTTTCATTGGTCATGTATGATATTATAGGAGGATCATTGCTGATTTCTATCAGGTTGAGACTCCATTGGCATCGTTGACCAGAAAGGATCAGACACTACTTTGTAATGATCAGTGTCCAAAAGAATTCATGTTTATAGTGAAAAAGTTGTTCATTGATCCAATTCATTGTCTTCCAGTAGAATCAGTTCAGTTTGAGGTTTTTTGTGATGCTTCATGTCTGAGGTTAGGATGTGTTCTGATGCAGCAGATACCATTTGTCCCTTATGGATCTCGACTGTTATGTACCAATGAGTGTAACTATGCCACCCATGATATTGAGTCGGAAGTAGTGGTGTTTTCCTTGATGTTGTCGAGACATTACCTCACCATAGGCACATTTTATTATTCACCGATCAAAAAATATGGATGTATGTCTTCTCACAACATTACTTAAACATGCGACAACATCGGTGGATGGAGTTATTATAGGATTATGACATTGAAATGAAGTATACACCTGGTAAGGGTAATTTTGTTTCCAATTCACTAAGAAAGATGTTTCATAGTGGTGTAGTCTATGAATTAGGTGATTGTTTTAGAGTAATGGAAGAACATTCTGCACTACACCTTGATATGAGAGATATTTGGGGAATAGGTTGTCTTTTTCAAATGACGATTCAATCATCTCTAGTGAATCAGTTAGAGGAATCCTAGATGAGAGAACATAAGGTAGAGGTCTAGAGAGACTGAGTTTTTGTGGTGAGTCCCCTTATGGTTGTTCTAATGATAAATATCACCAATTTTTGTTTTAGGGAAGAATTTTTGTTACTTTGACAATGAGGGAGGTTGTTTTAAAGTATTTCCATCATTCACCCTTAGTGGTACATCCTAGCATGAAAATGATTTTCTGAGATTTGAGGAGTTAGTTTTGGTGGCATGTGTTGAAGCATAAAGTTGTAGAGTTTTGTGTCTTGATGTTTGGTGGCCATAAGGTGATGGTCGGGCACCATGTTCCTAGTGGTTTTCTTCTTCCATTAGATGTTCCTCAGTGGAAGTGGGAGGATGTCTTGATGGAATTTTTTACTTGTTCACTTAGATCTCATAGAGGATGTGATTCTATATGGGTAGTTGTGGATCGTTTGATGAAATCACCACACTTCATAGCAATGAAGGAGTTTAAAACGGTCGAGGTTTGGTCATGATGATGTTTGGAGGATTTTGTGAGACTCCATGGGGTCCCTAGTACGATCATTTATAATAGAGATTCTCATTTCACCTCCAAGGTGTTTATAGGTCTCCATCAAACTTTTAGTTATTAGTTATGACTTAGCTCTTATTATCATTTGTAGACCAATAGTCTAATAGAGGGGACCATCCAGACTCTTGAAGACATGTTTTTATCTTCTATTTAAGATTTTTGAGGTTCGAAGATGAGGAAACTTACCTTGGTAGAGTTCTCTTACCACAATACTTTACACTCCACAATCGGTATGGCACTGTTTGAAGACTTTTATGGGAAACATTTCCATTCTATGTAATTCTAGACTGGGGTGAATGAGTCCACAAATATTGTGCCAGAACTATTATAGACAGAGAAGGCTCAGGTGATTCAGGAGAGGATGAAGGCTTTCATGGATAGTTATAAATCCTATGATGATCATAGGAGGATACCTTTGGAGTTTGACATTGGGGATCATGTATTTAGGAAGGTGACTTCCCATCATAGAAAATGAAGGTTTTTTCATGGGATTAAGATTTTTCCACAGTTTGTTGGGCCTTTTGGGGCGCTGGCTTGTGTTGGATCCGTGGCATATCAGATAGCACTCCCCCCCAGATGACCAGGATACACTATGTTTTCATGTGTCACAACTCGATCTTTATCTCCATGTTGACTATCACATCATCGATTGGGGTGATATCTACATTGAAAATGATTTGACCTTTGATTATAAAACTATAGATATTTGATCCCACAAGGATATGGTGTTTCATATGAATGCTTTTACCTTAGCCCATCTCTTGAGGCATTACAATGGTGTATGGGAGAGTACATGGGAATATGAGTAACAAATACATGCTTACTACCCTGAGTTGTTTTATGTTTTGATTTTTTCTTTTAGTGATGTCTATTTTGTGGTTGTAGACCTTTCCTATTTATGAGATGTATTTATCTTGTTTCTTGTCAGGTCTTTCTCTCTCTTAAGTGGTATCTACCTCAGGATAGTGTTTAGGAGCATGTTATGGTTTCTGTCTACTTTTATGTTGTTTGTTTGAGTAAATGTGTAGAAACTTGGGTTTTTGGCCCTTTCAGACTTTGGAATATTTCTAGGAATAATTCCAGAGCTAGGCCTGAAGACGGCGTGCGATTCTGTGGCCCGGTGTTCCCGGAATTAATTTTATAAAAAATATTAAGTTTTTTTATACTATGCACGTGGCAGGGGTGTGATATCTCCTAAACGGTAGCTCAGAACTGGAATCTGAGGGCATGGTTGCGTCCGGAATGTGCCGTTTACCCTAGGCGGGGTGTAAACTTTATGGGCGCGGGCCTGCGGTGAGAAACGCCTCCAGGGGAGTTTTCTTAAATAAGTGGCGAAGTAAGTGTGCGGGCATCGGCTCGAATAACTTCTGAACGGAGTGTCGGATCGCAAATACGAGTCCACCGTTGCGTTCGGAACAGCAGGTTTACCCTAGGGGTGACCTTACCTTGGTCTGCATCAGGAGCCGAGACGGAGGCGAGTTGGTGAGGAGTGAAATGTGTTGTGTTATATAAAAAAAACATTTCATCTCCCCCCCCCCCCTTATCTCCTATGCAGCGGAACGAAACCCCCTCCCGACCTCCATTTCGTCGCCAAATCGAGCCAGAATCGTCCGTTTTCTGAGCCGTTCGTCAGCGGATCTAGCTTCAGGGCGTCGCCGGCGTCGTTCTGCACCCGAAGCTTCGGTGATCCGCCAACAGGTAGGCGGTTTGAGTTTTGAAATCCCAGACCCCATTTATTTGTTGTTTTTCTTCAAATCGTTATAAGGGTTGTATAGTTTGGGTCCCGAGGTTTCTGAAACATGTTTCAGATCTGATTTTGGAGCACCGGGGTGCTCCCGGGAGTCCCCGGAAGTTTTTCGGCGGAAATCCCGGATTCCGGTGGCGGCCATGGCGGAATCCGGTGAGCCAGGGCTGCGGCGCTGCGGTTTCCGGCTACGGCGGCGGCGGCACGGCGGAATCCGGCGGCGGCGCGGTGGTTTCCGGCGAGGCTGGCGGTGGTCCGGCCAGGATTTTCCGGGGGTTCTTTAAACCCTCGTAACTCGCAAACCATAACTCCGATTTGCGAGCCGTTTGCGGCGACGCGCTCCTTGCGTCGAGACGGAACATTTGAAATCACTTTGAGGGTTTAAGGGTTCGGGATCGTGGCCCGGGAGTTAGAAACGTCGTATAAAATAATATTATTTTATTATTTTACGACTTCGGGCCGTTGTAACTTCTACCAGGAGCGTCCTATTGACTTGTCGTCAGTGGCGTTGAGACCCTCATGGTACAACGGAATTTTTGAGATGGTTTTTGGGTGTTGGGTCTGTCAACGGGGTGCGGGCCCCACGAGGCCGGGTTTTGGCGTTTGCGGAGAAACACAGCTTTTGCACCAAGAGTCTGATTTTGGCGGATGAATAGTCGATCCTGTGTGTTTTTCTGAGGGGATCGCAATGGTGTGATCCGTTCGATGAGTTTCAGAATCCAGGCATGGGCCCCACCCGAGCTGGCCTTCGGTGAATAGTACCTTTTTTACCGGGTGTCCGTTTTGGACGAGCGAGTAGTCGATTCCGCTTGTTTTCTCGAGGGGATCGTCGTGGTATTGTCCGCTCGATGAGTTTCAGGATCGTTGTGTGGGCCCCACACGGGCTAGCTATTGTGAATAGTGTCTTTTTCACCGGTGCTCCGTTTCAGGCGAGTAAACAGCCTATGCTGCGTGTTTTTTCGCATGGAACGCGATGGTGGCCGCGGTTTTGGCCTAGGAGATGCGCAGTGTGGCGTTTTGGTGGGTCGCTCGGGTTAGCGACGTTTGGACCAGCCGTGGTTGAGGGTTCTCCCTTGGTTCGTTCCTACGAGGGATCGTGTGGCATCACAAACTTCGTATGGGTTTGTGATCCTCTCGATGGGATGTTTTAACTGATAGAGTTGTGGTATCCCTCTGGTGGGCCCGGAGTGGATCCTCTAGCATCTTTACCCTAGATCGGGTTCTTGGTATCGCTGTGACCGCTTATTTACGGGTGGTGATCCCTTATCTAGCAGGTTAACCCCGTAGGGTTTGTGGAATCATCGGAAATATGATCCCCTACGTGGTGGGCCGTGCTCAGTAGGGTTGTGGCATCGTCGGGTATATGATCCCCTACTCAACATGTGGTTTATAGTAGGGTTACGGTATCGTTGGTTATGCGATCCCCTACTCAGCGCATGGTTTCGGTAGGGTTGCGGCATCATCGGTTCGATCCCCTACATCACGAGTTATACCAGATAGGGTTCCGATATCATCGTGATCATCTTTATAAGGACGATGATTCTCTATCTGAGTGTGGAGTTTCTGTCGAGTGCCAGATCGGGTTGTGGTATCCCCCAGCGGATCCTAGGTGTGATCCCCTATCTGTGAGAACTACGTATGCCAGATCGGGTCGTGGTATCCCCCAGCAGACCCTGGGAGTGATCCCCTATCTGTGAGCTATGTATACTAGAGTGGGTCTTGGTATCCCCTAGCGGACCCTAGCGACGATCCCCTATCCTAGGAGTTTGGTGGTTATGGTGTTTCAGCGAGGTTTCCTCAGTGATGCTATCCGACGAGTGTGATCTCTCGGGTGAGCGTCTGAGAGGTTTGAGAGAAACCCGATGGAGTGTATCTCTCGGATGAGTGTCATCTGGGATGACAGTGATCGTGTGGTGTACTCTTCGGGTTGTGGACAGTTGCTGGTGTTGAGGTCGGTACCTCTTGTGGTTTGGTGCGTGAGCTGGGTATATCTGCTTTGTTCAAGGTGTATGTATGGGCATACACCTGAGCTGAGCTGAAAAGTTGTGTTTACTTGAGGATGGTCACGAGATGGAGTTTTTATCTCGTCTGGGTTCCCTTTGGCTGGGATGAGCAAACTGTTTCCTTTCAGTTTCTCTCTTTAGTTTTGGGTTATTGGGGTGCCTACTGAGTATGTTTATACTCACCCCTGCACGGTCTTTGCCCACACATGATTGTTTCTTGTGCAAACCATAGGCCTTTTGACGGAGACCCAGGAGGACCCGGAGCAGGCGGAGCTTAGTGAGCGAGTTGACTAGGGTGTCTACCGGAGCGGTGCCAAGGGATCTTCCTGGCGGGTGTTTGTGGCAGTGTTCCCCTTCTTCAGAGCAGGTTGGACATGCTTGTAGTTTTCTTTGGTGGGCCCTATTTTTCCCTTTGTACTTTTGCTATTGCACTCTGGTTTGGGATAGATTGTAGGCATGCATTTACTTTTCAGTTTCTATATCTTTGCACTGTTTCATGGAGGTGTTTGTGGGTGCGTGTGTACATGTACCTTAGGCTAATGCCTCCCATGTTTGTGATAGCCTACCCGGCGCTGGTCGCTAGCCCCTGGCCTATTGGAGGCGGGCTTGGGGAGTCGCGGCTCAAGCCCCATTGGTTCGGGTCGTGACAGAGTGGTATCAGAGGAGGTTCCACCTTTGGGCTCTTAGAGCGTAGCTGGTCTAGATGTGAGTTTGGTTTGGGTTGCATAGCGGTAGTGTTAGGGTGTTTCGAGTTCGGCTTTCAGGCCAGGGACTCCAGTGTTGGTGCGGCGGCCGACGTATCCATACACCAGGACTCTGATAACCTGCCTTTCGACTTGGGACATTCGTACACTGGTCGCGGGGACATAATGGTACATGCATCATATAGGACTGGGTTTTTGGGTTTTCCTTGTCCTTCTTGAGTCAGCTCTCCAGATATACTCTTTGACAGTGGTGCATCTTGAATGTATTTCAGGATGCCTCCACGATGACAGCCAGCGAGGGTTCCGTAGCAGGATTGTGCTAATGACCCGCCCCGTGTAGAGGCTGTGGAGCAGGGCGCAGGCTCTGAGGTTGCACCTCCAGGTGGTCTTCCGGTTGAGACACCACCTGTCGAGCAGCTGATTGTGCCGGCGGTGCAGGACGAGGTTGCACGTAGGCTGAGTGCGCTGCACGAGTTCCAGAGGCAGCGACCTCTGAGGTTCTGGGGTGATCCAGACCCCCAGGAAGCTGATGACTGGCTTGAGGCAGTCACCCGAGTTTTCCGCATAGTGAGGACACCTCCAGATCAGATGGTGGTCCTAGCGGAGAGCCTTCTGCAGGGTTCTGCCGGGCGATGGTGGAGTTTGGTGACGCAGTCCCATAACGAGGAGATGCTCACGTGGGTAGAGTTTGAGCGGCTCTTCAGGGAGGAGTTCTATCCAGTGACACTGAGGTCAGTGCGGATCCAAGAGCTTCTGCAGCTTCGACAGGATAGCATGACCGTGTCGGAGTACTCAGTGAGGTTTATATACTTGTCGCGCTACTCTCTGGATATGGTTCGAGACCCGTTATTTAGGGCTCGGACCTTCGAGCAGGGCTTACGTAGGGACATCTGAGCAGGTGTGGTTTCCTTATGCCTTCCCACCTATGCTGGAGTGCTGGAGCGAGCGTTGGTGGTAGAGAGTTTTCTGGCTGAGCAGATTCCCCCTGTTAGTGCTGGGCACTCAAGAGCTGAGACTTTGTCGGTCGGATCGGCATCTGGTAGCCGACGACAGACTCAGGGGTCTGGACGTGGCCGACGTTTTAGGAGGCGACCCCAGGATGGAGGATCTGAGCCTCAGGGCTCACATGGCTCGCATGCCAGTTTTGGTCAGCCGCAGGAGAGGCGGTGTTATGCTTGCGATGGTCGGGGACATCTTGCTAGAGATTGTCCGACCAGACATGCTGCTGAGAGGGAGCCGGTCGATGGACCGCCTTGGCAGAGGCAGCGTCTCGAGCAAGGAGGTCTGCAGGGCGGCAGACGTGGCGGTGGAGCTGGTGCAGCAGGAGGAGGTGGTAGGCAGTATCAATTGCCACCACCCACACCCCCCAGGTGGTCCACGCCAAGCTCAGGGAGCTGGTGGCCGAGGGCGAGGACAGCTGCATGCCCTGGAGGCAGTCGACCCAGAGGCACCGCGGATGGATAGAGGTACGCCTTGTGTCTTTTCTACTTACTGCAGTAGGTTGTCAGACACTGTTTAGCGGTACTCTTTCCTTTTTGTTGCTTGCTCGAGTTTTGTTCAGGGCGTTGGTAAGACCCTGTGTGGGTGTTTGTTGGTGAGCTCGCTGGTGTGTGAGACCCAGTTGAGAGTCCAGTCGCTTTCCTTGTGCTTATAGCTTTTCGGGGATGAAAAGTTCTAAGGGGGGGAGGATGTAGCGACTCAGGTTTTTGGTCCTGTCAGACTTTGGATTATTTCTAGGAATAATTCCAGAGCTAGGCGCGAAGACGGCGTGCGATTTTGTGGCCCGGTGTGCCCGGAATTAATTTTATAAAAAATATTAAGTTTTTTTATACTATGCACGTGGAGGGGGTGTGATATCTCCTAAACGGTAGCTCAGAACTGGAATCTGAGGGCACAGTTGCGTCTGGAATGTGCCATTTACCCTAGGCGGGGTGTAAACTTTGCGGGCGCGGGCCTGCGGTGAGAAACGCCACCAGGGGAATTTTCGTAAATAAGTGGCGAAGTTAGTGTGCGGGCGTCGGCTCGAATAACTTCTGAACGGAGGGTCGGATCGCAAATAAGAGTCCACCGTTGCGTTCGGAACAGTGCGTTTACCCTAGGGGTGACCTTACCTTGGTCTGCATCGGGAGCCGAGACGGAGACGAGTTGGTGGGGAGTGAAATGTGTTGTGTTATATAAGAAAAAGAAAGAAAACATTTCATCTCCCCCCCCCCCACTTATCTCCTACGCAGTGGAACGACACCCCCTCCCGACCTCCATTTCGTCGCCAAATTGAGCCAGAATTGTTCGTTTTCTGCGCCATTCGTCAGCGGATCTAGCTTCAGGGCGTCGCCGGCGTCGTTCTGCACCCGAAGCTTCAGCGATCTTCCAACAGGTAGGCGGTTTAAGTTTTGAAATCCCGGACCCCGTTTATTTGTTGTTTTTCTTCAAATCGTTATAAGGGTTGTATAGTTTGGGTCCCGAGGTTTCCAAAACATGTTTCAGATCTGATTTTGGAGCACCGGGGTGCTCCCGGGGGTCCCCAGAAGTTTTTCGGTGGAAATCCCGGATTCCGGCAGCGGCCATGGCGGAATCCAGCGAGGCAGGGCGGCGGCGCTGCGGTTTCCGGTGATGGCGGCGGCGGCGCGGCGGAATCTGGCGGCGGCGCGGTGGTTTCCGGCGAGGCTGGCGGTGGTCCGGCCAGGATTTTCTGGGATTTCTTTAAACCCTCGTAACTCGCAAACCGTAACTCCGATTTGCGAGCCGTTTGCGGTGACGTGCTCCTTGCGTCGAGACGGACCTTTTGAACTCACTTTGAGGGTTTAAGGGTTCGGGATCGTGGCCCGGGAGTTAGAAACGTCGTATAAAATAATATTATTTTATTATTTTACGACTTCGGGCCGTTGTAACTTCTACCAGGAGCGTCTGATTGACGTGTCGTCAGTGGCGTTGAGACCCTGATGGTACGACGGACTTTTTCAGATGGTTTCCGGGTGTTGGGTCTATGAACGGGGTGCGGGCCCCACGATGCCGAGTTTTGGCGTTTGCGGAGAAAGGCAGCTTTTGCACCAGGAGTCCGATTTTGGCGGATGAATAGTCGATCCTGTGTGTTTTTCTGAGGGGATCACAATGGTGTGATCCGTTCGATGAGTTTCAGAATCCAGGCGTGGGCCCCACCCGAGCTGGCCTTCGGTGAATAGTACCTTTTTCACCGGGTGTCCGTTTTGGACGAGCGAGTAGTCGATTCCGCTTGTTTTTTCGAGGGGATCGTCGTGGTATGGTTCGATCGATGAGTTTCGGGATCGTTGTGTGGGCCCCGCATGGGCTAGCTACGGTGAATAGTGTCTTTTTCACCGGTGCTCCGTTTCGGGCGAGTAAACAGCCTATGCTGTGTGTTTTTCCGCTTTGAACGCGATGGTGGCCTCGGTTTTGGCCTAGGAGATGCACAGTGTGGCGTTGTGGAGGGTCGCTCGGGTTAGCGACGTTTGGACCAACAGTGGTTGAGGGTTCTCCCTTGGTTCATTCCTACGAGGGTTCGTGTGGCATCACAACCTTCTTATGGGTTTGTGATCCTCTCGATGGGATGTTTTAACTGATAGAGTTGTGGTATCCCTCTGGTGGGCCCGGAGTGGATCCTCTAGCATCTTTACCCTAGATCGGGTTCTTGGTATCGTTGTGACCGCTTATTTACGGGCAGTGATCCCCTATCTAGCAGGTTAACCTCGTAGGGTTTGTGGCATCATCGGAAATATGATCCCCTGCGTGGTGGGCCATGCTCAGTAGGGTTGTGGCATCATCGGGTATACGATCCCCTACTCAGCATGTGGTTTATAGTAGGGTTACGATATCGTTGGTTATGTGATCCCCTACTCAGCGCGTGGTTTCGGTAGGGTTGCGGCATCGTCAGTTCGATCCCCTACATCGCGATTTATACCAGATAGGGTTTCGATATCATCGTGACCATCTTTATATGGATGATGATCCTCTATCTGAGTGTGGAGTTTCTGTCGAGTGCCAGATTGGGTTGTGGTATCCCCCATCGGATCCTGGGTGTGATCCCCTATCTGTGAGAACTACGTATGCCAGATTGGGTCGTGGTATCCCCCAGCGGACCCTAGGAGTGATCCCCTATCTGTGAGCTACGTATACCAGAGTGGGTCTTGGTATCCCCTAGCGGACCCTAGCGGCGATCCACTATCCGAGGAGTTTGGTGGTTATGGTGTTTCAGCGAGGTTTCCTCAGTGATGCTATCCAACGAGCGTGATCTCTCGGGTGAGCGTCTGAGAGGTTTGAGAGAAACCCGATGGAGTGTATCTCTCGGATGAGTGTCATCTGGGATGACAGTGATCGTGTGGTGTACTCTTCGGGTTGTGGACAGTTGCTGGTGTTGAGGTCGGTACCTCTTGTGGTTTAGTGCGTGAGCTGGGTATATCTGCTTTGTTCAAGGTGTATGTATGGGAATACACCTGAGTTGAGCTGACAAGTTGTGTTTAGCTGAGGATGGTCACGAGATGAAGTTTTTATCTCGTCTGGGTTCCCTCTGGCTGGGATGAGCAGACTGTTGCCTTTCAGTTGCTCACTTTGGTTTTGGGTTTTTGGGGTGCCTACTGAGTATGTTTATACTCACCCCTGCATGGGCTTTGCCCACACATGTTTGTGTCTTGTGCAGACCACAGGCCTTTTGACGGAGTCCCAGGAGGACCCGGAGCAAGCGGAGCTTAGTGAGCGAGTTGATTGGGGTGTCTACCGGAGCTGTGCCAAGGGATCTTCTCGGTGGGTGTTTGTGGCAGCGTTCCCCTTCTTCAGAGCAGGTTGGACATGCTTGTAGTTTTCTTTGGTGGGCCCTGTTTTTCCCTTTGTACTTTTGATGTTGCACTCTGGTTTGGGATAGATTGTATGCATGCATTTACTTTTCAGTTTCTATATCTTCGCACTGTTGCATGGAGGTGTTTGTGGGTGCGTGTGTACAGGTACCTTAGGCTAATGCCTCCCATGTGTGTGATAGCCTACTCGGCGCTGGTCACCAGCCCCTGGCCTATTAGAGGCGGGCTTGGGGATTCGCGGCTCGAGCCCAGTTGGTTCGGGTCGTGACAAAGCGGTTGATCTATTTTGGTGGAGAGAGCCTTGAGAGGTATCTCATATGGTGGTTGTTCGGACCCCTTTTTTATGTTTCCTCTTGAGGTTGGATTTGGATTCTTGAGGATGAGAATGTCGTTTGAGGTATCTTATGTAATGGCACATACATCTTTGGTTCATTCCATTGCTGATATCAGGGGTTTGAGGTGTTCTAGGTGGTCAAGGTAAGATATTCCCAACACTTTTCCAAATTTCATGTTCATTGAATAGTGGTTCTAGTTTTGTGAATAGTGTCATCAGTATGTCATCTTTCAGTAGGTTATGTCAGTAGGTCATCTGTTGGTAGGTCATGTTAGTAGGTCATCTGTCAGTAGGTCATCTGTCAGTGGGTCCTGTCGGTAGGTCATGTCAGTAGGTCCTATTGGTAGGTTTTCTATCGGTAGGTTCTATTTATTAGTCCTCTCGGTAGGTGGTTAATTGATAGGTCTTGCTAGTTTTTCCTATCATAAATTCATCATTTGGTAGGTCATCTATCGGTAGTCCATCTATTGATAGGTAATCTATCAGAAGTGCCACAATATTTCAAGATCAGTCGAAGAAATTTTTTTTCATCTTGCTATAGTTTCTCCAATTTGATGTTTTAATTGACGTAAAACACATTCAAATCCTCATTTTAATGGATTTAAGGATAATTAAAAGGCAAAAACTCATATCATATTTTTCCTATGGGTTCAGGTAACTTTACTCTATCTAACAGTGTAGTATTGACAAGATCCTCCATTAATGGAAATTCTAGGCCATATCTAAACTGCTACTCTATTTAGATTTTAAAAAGTTTGAGATACATTTATCCTTGTTATTACTTCTTGTATTTCTTTGGTTTGGGATTCCCAGAGTTATTTCTCCCATAGGATTCATGTGATTGAACTGTAGTCCTTGGATAATTTTCCCTTGTAGTTTTTTCTATTGCAAGTGTACCCCCAATCTTGGTGCATATAGGAAGTGTCGTACCTTCTTCGATAGAATGTATGTTATACCTTCTTTCCTCTGGGTACCATGAACTATTTCCTCCCATTCCCGTTTCGTTATTATAGCATGTGATCTCCATGATTTTAATAGAACATTCTTGGATATTTGTTGATGCAGATGTACTATGTCATCCTTGGGTGGATCCGTTATTGTAAGAGAGGTGATTGTGATTCATTATGTTAGCCCGTTCTCAGGAAACTAACATCGGAAACCATTATTTGAAAGGGATTTATGGATTCTATATTCTTTTATATTCATTTTAGAGTTATCATATTTTAGCAACCAGATCCTAATGAAATTGACATTATAAAAACATGAACTAGATTAAAGAATTGGTTTCAATTTCTTAGTGATGTTATGACCTCTTGATTTTTTAGATCATGTGATATATATGATTTTATTCTTTATAATTTCATTATTGATGGAAGTTAGTGATGAAAATAAATATGGGATTAATTATTAATTAATTGTCTAAAGATAAGTATTCATGTTTAATGAATCGGATTGTTGTTGTTGTGCTTGGTGATAAATCAAAGGGATGCAGTTGTGAAAGTTTTATTAAATAAATTAATTAAATCTAGAAAAAAGGATTGGTGGTGTGATAAAGATAAAGACGTTAAGGGTTCTGATTTACCCCCTTTATTTTAAAGACCAACCACCATAGGATTTGGAGCTATGAGTTCTCATTGTGTGTGAATGCTGAATTCCTTATTTAGGGAATATAACACAATTTCTATGTTGCTTTTTGTAACGCCCCGACCCAAGCTACCCAGAGTCGGTGCATTACTTCGTAACATTGTCATGATCACAAAAGATCAAGTCTCGAAAGACCGATTAGTTTAGTAGCCTTGGAAACACTAGATACATTCATAAATGTTACATTACATCATAAAGTGAAAAACTAATAACAAAGTCTTCATAGTCCACACTCATATCCTCTTCTGACTATCCCTGCAGGTCATTCATAAAATACTTCTTCACATCTTGGAATATATTATAACATTGAAAGGGGTGATCTCAGATGCTCAGTAAGGATAACAATATTGCGGATGCTTTCATAAATAAACATAAACATTTAAGGCAATGTATTACTAAAACAAAAGCCTTTTAAACTTGAACATCAACATAATATGGAAAAAGTAAAATGAGATAATGCCATTTACTTCTTCACATGGATATTATACTGGTCGAATAATCACATGCAATATCAATAACCACTTTCATAATGATGGAATGCATAATGCCAGACTATCATAACCACGTAGCCAAGGCCTCGTGCTAAGACCACAAATAAGATTTTGTCAAGGCCTCATGCCAAGACACTAGTTTGTCTCATGAGACCTGCCGATGCATTTTTTTAGAAGATAATTACATTTAAAATTGCTCAAATATACTCCAGTGTTTTTATGAAAACATTAAGCAAGCTTATGAAAACAAAATAACTAATTCTGAGACTGATCGACTAATTACAGGCCATGATGGGTCCACGCCCAATCCCTTCCTGTCTACCACACTCGAGAGTTGGGTTTTCTGAAAACATTTTTAAGCTTGCGTTAAATACGTATACATTTGCACTGGATTTTCATATATTGGAGAGAAATATCACTTTTTTGAAATCATTTAAAAATCACATAATTATAAAAGAAAACCTTTTGAATAAACGTAAAAGTCAAAGGGGATTATACACCGTATAAAAGAAAATTGTGTATAAAACCAAATATGCCTCAATGAAAGGAGATTGAGATGAAGTCCATAAAAAGATCATTTTTAAAATAAAATAGATCGATTATGAGTATTCACTATAGGTACACATGAAGAAAGTAAAAATACAAAATAGGACATAATAATATCGACATAATTTGAAAGTAGGAGACTAACCCAAAGAATGGAAGTTGGGTTAAGAAATTCCCTTACCTTGCATCCTGTCCGGACTCGACCGTTCTTTAACCTCCTGAATAATAAACTAGAGTTAATTTCTATGTACTTAAGAACCTTTTTCATGTTCATTATTCCTTTTATATCCCTTATTACCATGTTATGAACATTATGTAATTATTTAAGTTTATAACGGTCATTTTGTCGATCTTAGGTACTTGAGTCAAAAAAAAAATTCTTATAATTACAAGTTGTTCATGTGGTGATATATCCATTATATCCAGAATTATGTTCATAATGTAGATATAATATATATCATATATATCCAGTATATACATTCTTTTATAATATTACGTAACATTTAGAGGTAAGAAATGAAATGCACCGTTCATGGACACGGTAAGTCGTACGTACGCATGAACGCTACTCTCATTTCTATTTCATATTTAATGAAATCATAATGATATAAATGTATAATATAATTCCAGTATAATATAGCATATAATACCATTTACTCCATCCTTTATACATCCCACATATGGTATTAACGATTCAAATCATTTTGAGGGGGCGGTAGTCCGCACTTCCAAAAATGAAATTATCGCGTTTACCCATAATGGAAAAAATAAAGTATGCCATAAATCAGAAATAAAGAAGAATAAGTAAAACATAAACATATCATATATCATATATAAATATAGTGACATCTTAATGGACACCTTTGAAGGTGTTATATGAATGTTGAACAATCATCGTTTCGTGAGGCATAAATTCTCCATCCACAGAAACAGTATGTTCTTTAACCATTAGATATAGGTGTGTGTAAGTGTATCTCAAATCCTTTTTATAAAAACATCCTAGTATATTGAGGATATTGGTTTTGTTACAAAAGAAATTAATAAAAATATTTTAAGGGGTTGGAGAAGCTAAATAAAACAAATCAACATTAGAGAAGACATTACCTAAAAATCGGGTAACTCTTTTTGATTTGAGCCAAAGGCTTCCTTGGGAAGAATTATGCCCAAAGTGAGGCTTCTAGGAGTAAGGGAGGGAAGTTGGGAGGGTATTTGGGAAGAGTTTGGCCGAGCCAAATGGCTTGAAAGTGTGAATGAAGTGGTAGAGCTGGGGGCCTTTTATAAGAGGAAAGGAGGGGCACTCTTGGAAAGTAAGGGAATTTTACATTATTATACAATGATTTTCAGATTCTAAAGGTCCCACACTTATATAATTCATGGATAAGGTGATAAGGGTTCGAAATCTACCCATCCAATAGTCTTTGGACAAGTGTAAGCCTTGTATTTTACATTATCTTTTCATTTTATTAAAATCGTTAAATAATGAGGTCATCGCTGCATCATAATGATGTCATAAATAATTTAATTTATTTAATGTATAAAATTTATAAACAAAATACTATGATGTATTAAATATTTTTATCTTTCCAATGACTATTTATAGTAAAAAATATGACTTGTATAACCCCATGTAAAAATTGTTTTAGTAAAACATTTCATGTTTGTGTCATTTTTTACTTTAACATTAAATAAAATGTATTTATGTCATTTTCTAACTAAAGTGGCTCCATGGGGTCCCCAAGTTGACTCATGGATTGTCTTGGTCGGCCATGGCACTTCCAATGAGGGTAGGACATGTGTCAAGCTCATCTCATATTATTAAAACATTATTTTTACCGTAAACTACACTAATTACCTCTAATCGCGATTAAGAACTTAAAAGTTACTATTCACCAAAAATTATTTTAATCCCATTGAACCACATTTTACTTCCTAATGACAACCATTTATGTCGGATTTTTGAAATTCAAATCACAGAAGTGGTAATGTTTCATTTAAACGAAAAATCAGTTTTTTTAACTACCACTTAGTGGTTTCACTATTCATCAAAAATTGATGTTTTTTCAGAATAATGCCAAAATTTCACCCTAAGCTATAATTGATATTCCGAATTCAAAAATTATGTCTATCTTACAAAATTACAAACATATAATTTGCATTAATTAATTTTATAATTAATTCCCACTATCACAACAAATAGCGTGTTTTTAAGAAACAATTTATATCAAAAGATTGGCAATTGTTTATGTCCAATTTCAAAGTGAAATTAATTATAATGAACACCATTGGATAAAATGGTAAAAATATATTCTAATTATACATTAAAACCACTAAATAGTATAACTTATCACTATAAATTATTTGGATTAAAAAAGTTGTTTTAAGTATTTTTCACTATTCATAAAAATTTGGAAGTTCTCAGAAAATTACAAAAAATTCAACATAGGCTAATTTCAATATTAGGAATACAAAAATGAAATCCATTTTGAAATATAAAATTTCTATAATTTTAAAAAGTGGTTATTACTATTCATAACGGCTACTTTGATTAGTCGCGGTGTTTTAGAACTCGAAGTTGCGTACAATGCAAGCTATTGCATTATTGAATGAGAACCGTATCGTGGAAGATCAGGGTGTTACATTCTCCCCTCCTTCAATAAATTGCGTCCTCGCAATTTGAAAATTTTCTTTGAAAATAAAAGGTTGAAAAGAGAAAATACCTTTGTGGAAAACCCACATCAGAAATAAGATTAATAAAATTTAGCCTTAATAAGAGGGAAAGGGAAATGAAAAAGTCACCACCGAATTATGATCTCGATTAGGAGAACATTGGTGGAAATTAGAGACATTTAATTAGAGGAAAAACGTAAATATTTATAGGGAGTGATTGAGGTCATCAATCACAATCAACTGTCAAATTGAGGGCCTCAAAGCCTTCAATCTATGTTGATTTAAAATATCATCAGTTCAACAAGACATAAGGTATTAGGATAACACATTTTTTTGTTTTAATATCCCTTTACTAATGTTTAAGAATTAATTTATTCATTAAATAAGAGATAGGTATATATATATTTATGCTTGACAATTAGAGTTTCAACCTTCAACTCATCTTTCACTCAAAAAGATAATAGAACTCAAAAATATTATACTTATCCAAATTGTATAAGGTTCCAAATGTTAACACATACCATTTAGATTAGTAAAATTATTTTGTAATAACCAGGGACTTCTTGTAGGCTAGTGGTAGGAAATAAAGGCATGTCGCACTATGATTGTGGGTTCGATTCCTACAGCTTTGTCCGACACGACGGGTTATGCCCCACCCTACATGTTGTCCTTTTCCTAAAACTATAGTATTATAATATTCCAAAAATAATCTTCATAAATTTTTTAACCTTAAACAATACAATCCAAAGATCAAATTAATCCACTCCAACCTTTATAGTTATCCAAAATACCTCGGTCCAGACATTCTCTAAAAGGGCTCTTAATTCCAAAATCAATTTATCAGATTCCCCATACAAATTAAAGTTTCTCTTTTTGTCACATACTAAAAATATGATTACCTTCATCATATTAAAACCTTACTGAAATCAACAAGTACTGCAGTACAATCCTTATATATATATATATCACATTATTCTAATAACCAAAATATAATTCATGAGTCCAAAAGCACCAATACATTAATTATTCTGCTTCAACTGTAGTAACAGCATAAAATTTTCCTTGATCCCTTGGCCTTTTCTAAGGTAAGTTTCCCTGACGCTTAGGACATTCATTTGCATAATGCCCCATTTCCCTACAATTGTAGCATTCAACATTGATAGCCTCTTTCTTCCCCTTGCAATCACGCGCCTGGTGACCTTTTTCTCCACATTTATAACAAACTCTCATTCCTTTTAGGCAAGTACCAGGGTGATTCTTCCCACAATTATCACATAATGGAAAATCCTTCTTTCCCTTTTTCCCTTTATCGATCTATTGTTCCACCGTTCTCTTCTTCTCTTGCTTTACTTTGTTGTCATAAGACTTAGAGAATTTATTTTCTATCTTGATAGAACACGAGACAATATCTTCGTATGTTGAGAACGATTATGATACTAAAGCTCGACGGATAAATATTTTTAACCCATCAAAGAAACAATCAATATTACTTCTTGGGTTATGTATATAATCTGCAGCATACCTCGCTAACCTTGTAATGTTGGCCTCATACTTTGCGACATTCTCATCCTCCTTTTGTTTCAGACTCAGAAATTGCCTTTCCATATCAGCTCTATGGTCATGAGGAAAGTATATTTCTAAGAAAAGATCTTTGAACTCCCTCCATTCCATATTCGATATTTCATCATCTTGCTTTGTGTTTTGAATCAATGACCACCATTGATAAGCATCTCCAGTGAGGCGGTAAACTGCCATGATAACCTTTTCCCTTTCACTACTCCCCAAGGCGTGGAATATTTTCTCTAAGGAGTTTATCCATTGCTCAGCTACTAATTGATCTGTACCCCCATTAAAAGTTGGCGGTTGTTGCCTCATGAAGCGGTCTAACATTGATCCTCCACATTGCGGATCAGGGTGCTCCATACGAGTAAGTTTATTATTCATAACCTGAGTGAGTTGTCCCAGTATGGTAATATGTTGATCAGCACCAGTTGTATCTCCAGATCCACAATAATTATCTTGAGCAGGAGGGAAATCCCTACACAGAGTGCGTGCATTGATACAGTTTCCATTCCTTCCACTAGGTGCCATTTCTAAACAATGGCATAGACTAGATTAGTTTATGAATTAAAATACATAATTCCATATTTGTAAAACACTTTACATAAATTGAACTATTTATGGATACAATCCATAATCATAAAAAAAAGTTTTCTTTGAGGAAGTATATACTCATAACCCTTCATAGTGGTTTGTAAAGAAATGAGAATTATCCTAAGCATATCCCCCGGGAGTGTCGTAACTAAGAGTGCAGCAAGGCCCATTGTCATACACCAGTTCCCGTTCGAGTATAGCTCAAAGCGGTGTTTTCGGGTTTTACCCCTAGGTACATCTGTGCCAGATCCACCTCTACCTGCTCGTATCCAGACATGGATGTATTGCTCGGAAAACTCACAAAATCTCTATAATACCAGAAATCTAGGAAGTTCTTCTATACTAATCCTCAAAGTCTATCTTTGGGCTATGCACTCTAATCAGAGTTTATCTAAATCTAGCTTCCAAGGTTAGTACTAAACTGCCTCTAATACCAACTGTAACGCCCCAACCCCAGCTACCCAGAGTCGGTGCATTACTTCGTAACATTGGCATGATCAGAAAAGATCAAGTATCGAAAGTCCGATTAGTTTAGTAGCCTTGGAAACACTAGATACATTCATAAATGTTACATTACATCATAAAGTGAAAAACTAATAACAAAGTCTTCATAGTCCACACTCATATCCTCTTCTGACTATCCCTGCAGGTCATTCATAAAATACTTCTTCACATCCTGGAAAATATTAAAAAATCGAAAGGGGTGAGCTCAGATGCTCAGTAAGGATAACAATATTGCGGAAGTTTTCATAAATAAACATAAACATTTAAGGCAATGTATAACTAAAACAAAAGCCTTTTAAACTTGAACATCAACATAATATGGAAAAAGTAAAATGAGATAATGCCATTTACTTCTTCACATGGATATTCTACTGGTCGAATAATCACATGAAATATCAATAACCACTTTCATAATGATGGAATGCATAATGCCAGACTATCATAACCACGTAGCCAAGGCCTCGTGCCAAGACCACAAATAAGATTTTGTCAAGTCCTCGTGCCAAGACACTAGTTTGTCTCATGAGACCTGTCGATGCATTTTTTTAGAAGATACTTACATTTAAAATTGCTCAAATATACTCCAGTGTTTTTATGAAAACATTAAGCAAGATTATGAAAACCAAATAACTAATTTTGAGACTGCTCGACTAATTACTGGCCATGATGGGTCACACCCAATCCCTTCCTGTCTACCACACTCGAGAGTCGGGTTTTCTGAAAACATTTTTAAGCTTGCGTTAAATACGTATACATTTGCACTGGATTTTCATATATTGGAGAGAAATATCACTTTTTTGAAATCATTTAAAAATAACATAATTATAAAAGAAAACCTTTTGAATAAACATAAAAGTCAAAGGGGTTTATACACCGTATAAAAGAAAATTGTGTATAAAACCAAATATGCCTCAATGAAAGGAGATTGAGATGAAGTCCATAAAAAGATCATTTTTAAAATAAAATAGATCGATTATGTGTGTTCACTATAGGTACACATGAAGAAAGTAAAAATACAAAATAGGAAATAATAATATCGACATAATTTGAAAGTAGGAGACTAACCCAAAGAATGGAAGTTGGGTTAAGAAATTCCCTTACCTTGCGTCCTGCCCTGACTCGACCGTTCTTTAACCTCCTAAATAAAAAACTAGAGTTAATTTCTATTTACATAAGAACCTTTTTCATGTTAATTATTCCTTTTATATCCCTTATTACCATGTTATGAACATTATGTAATTATTTAAGTTTATAACGGTCATTTTGTCGATCTTAGGTACTTGAGTCAAAAATAAAATTCTTATAATTACAAGTTGTTCATGTAGTGATATATCCATTATATCCAGAATTATGTTCATGATGTAGATATCATATATATCATATATATCCAGTATATACATTCTTTTATAATATTACGTAACATTTAGAGGTAAGAAATGAAATGCACCGTTCATGGAGACAGTAAGCCGTACGTACGCATGAACGCTACTCTCATTTCTATTTCGTATTTAATGAAATCATAATGATATAAATGTATAATATAATTCTAGTATAATATAGCATATAATACCATTTACTCCATCCTTTATACATCCCACATATGGTATTAACAATTCAAATCACTTTGAGGGGGCGGTAGTCCGCACTTCCTAAAATGAAATTATCGCGTTTACCCACAATGAGAAATAAAGAAGAATAATTAAAACATAAACATATTATATATCATATATATATATAGTGACATCTTAATGTCCACCTTTGAAGGTGTTATATGAGTGTTGAACAATCATCGTTTCGTGAGGCAGAAATTCGCCATCCAAAGAAATAGTATGTTCCTTAACCATTAGATGTAGGTGTGTGTAATTGTAGCTAGAATACTTATTATAAAAACATCCTAGTATATTGAGGATACTGGTGTTGTTACAAAAGAAATGAATAAAAAGATTTTAAGGGGTTGGAGAAGCTAAATAAAACAAAACAACATTAGAGAAGACATTACCTAAAAATCGGGTAACTCTTTTTGATTTGAGCCAAAGGCTTCCTTGGGAAGAATTATGCCCAAAGTGAGGCTTCTATGAGTAATTGAGCGAAGTTGGGAGGGTATTTGGGCAGAGTTTGGCCGAGCCAAATGGCTTGAAAGTGTGAATGAGGTGGTAGATGTGGGGGCCTTTTATAAGAGGAGAGGAGGGGCACTCTTGGAAAGTAAGGGAATTTAACATTATTATACAATGATTTTCGGATTCTAAAGGTCCCACACTTATATAATTCGTGGATAAGGTGATAAGGGTTCGAAATATACCCATACAATAGTCTTTGGACAAGTGTAAGCCTTGGATTGTACATTATATTTTCATTTTATTAAAATTATTAAATAATGAGGTCATTGCTGCATCATAATGATGTCATAAATAATTTAATTTATTTAATGTCTAAAAATTATAAACAAAATACTATGATGTAGGAAATCTTTTTATCTTTCCAATGACTCTTTATAGTCAAAAATATGACTTGTATAACCCCATGTAAAAATTGTTTTATTAAAACATTTCATGTTTCTGTCGTTTTTTACTTTAACATTAAATAAAAGGTATTTATGTCATTTTCTAACTAAAGTGGCTCCATGGGGTCCCCAAGTTGACCCATGGATTGTCTTGGTCTGCCATGGAACATCCAATGAGTGTAGGACATGTTTCAAGCTCATCTCATATTATTAAAACATTATTTTTACCTTAAACTACACTAATTACCTCTAATCGCGATTAAGAACTTAAAAGTTACTATTCACCAAAAATTATTTTAATCCCATTGAACCACATTTTACTTTTAATGAAAACCATGTATGTCGGATTTTTGAAATTCAAATCACAGAAGTGGTAATGTTTCATTTAAACGAAAAATCAGTTTTTTTAACTACCACTTAGTGGTTTCACTATTCATCAAAAATTGAAGTTTTTCAGAATAATGCCAAAATTTCACCCTAAGATATAATTGATATTCTGAATTCAAAAATGATGTATATTTTACAAAATTCCAAACATATAAGTTGAATTAATTAATTTTATAATTAATTCCCGCTATCACAACAAATAGTGTGTTTTTAAGAAACAATTTATATCAAAAGATTGGCAATTGTTTATGTCCAATTTCAAAGTGAAATTAATTCTAATGAACACCATTGGATAAAATGGTAAAAATATATTCAAATTATACTTTAAAACCACTCAATAGTATAACTTATCACTATAAATTATTTTGATTAAAAACGTTGTTTTAAGTATTTTTCACTATTCATAAAAATTTGGAAGTTCTCAGAAAATTACAAAAAATTCAACATAGGCTAATTTCAATATTAGGAATACAAAAATGAATTCCATTTTGAAATATAAAATTTCTATTATTTGAAAAAGTGGTTGTTACTATTCATAACGGCTACTTTGATTAGTCGCGGTGTTTTAGAACTCGAAGTTGCGTACAATGCAAGCTATTGCATTATTGAATGAGAAGCGTATCGTGGAAGCTCGGGGTGTTACACTTTATTCCTATTTCTTGTGTAGTTTTGTGAGCCTTGGACAGGTAAGTTTAAAGGGATATTGTGATATGTGGGGGTAGGGAGGCCCATTGGTAGTGGTCGTAGTTGACTCCTGTAGTATTGAGATATAGAACCATATGCATGTGGTTATGAGGGAGGACACCAGGGATGATGGAACATGTTGAAGCTGGGCTTACCCATTGATGAAAGTTATTCATGTTGAAAATGATGTTTATTTATCTAATTAAATTTCGCCACTAACTAGGGTATATTCTCTATCATACCCTCCATCTAAAATATGAACGACACACAAGGTATGACACTAGGTTTTCGTGTTTAGAATCTTGATGTTTTAGGGGCCTAGGCATTAGTGATCATTGGAAAAGACGTGAAGGGTAGTTCATCTACTCACTATGTTGAGTCCCTTATGTTTGGAAGCTTATATTAATTTTAAATAATACCTATAATTATGAAAAAATAATAATGATATTAATAAATGATTGAATAAAGGATGTTAACTCATGCGTTTGGAACTTCCTAGGATGTAAAGTTGAGGTTAAAATTTATAGATAATGTAGAATTGGTTTGGTTGTGACTAGAGCACATGGATCGTTGTTGTGAATATATTGAAATGTAATGTGGAAATGATAATGGTTAATTATTTGTTAAATAATTAAATAATGTAATATGAAACTGATATGAATAGATAATGTAATCTAATGTATCTCTTTAAATGGTTGTGTGTTTATAGGATACCTTGTCTTAGTAGTGGCATCTGAGATTCCATGAGATGTTAGCTGTAGTTGAGTCTAAGACTGGATTATTAACATAAAATGGTTTTAAGCTATATTATATTCTGTAATTCTATTTTTCAATATGTTAATCCACCCTGTTGGTTTGGGAAACTGACACCCTGGGGATTATGAGACCCAAGATCCTTTTTTCTAACATCCTGATGAGAGGATGGATGGATGACTACCCCCTTTCCCTCACTCTCTTCTCTATGTAGTTACTCCTGCTGGTTTTCACGACAGTTAGTTTTCATTATATATGTTTATAGAGGGATGAAATTTCATGTGGTTATTTCACACACATATAATCTCAATATTGTTTCCTATGTGCTATTATATGTAAAACATGCATAGGCAGTGATGTCTTGAGGATTCTTACTCGGTGTATGAGCTATAGTGGCCTAAGGTATACTACCCGAAGTTTGATATATGTTATGTGGGCTGTAGAGGCTACTATAAACTACCTAGTTACTTTGGGTTGTGTGGATTGGGTGGTGCATTTCTCTGGTGTCTACGGGTAAACCTTTGTGTTGTAGGAGGTGAAGGTTGTAGTGTTCTACCAGGTGTGATCATGCCAACCTTTTATGAACATAGATTCTTAGGATATGTGATGTTGGGGAAATGTAGGAAACTAATGAGGGAGTGATAGTAGGTTACCCTTAAAATTCATTATGTTATTATATATTCTATTATTAAATACTTGGTGAGAGTATCCATGGAGAGAATGGGAACATTGTGCACCTGTTTAGGTAAAGAGTAAGTTTCAATTGTTGTTCATAGTGCTTTAACATGAATTCTTTATTTTTGATTGAGAGGGTTAGGGGAGGATCTTACTGATTATATAGTTATACTAAGCCTACATATATATAAACCATTTTTAGGTCTCCCAATGCAGTTTAGAGATTAGGCTGGTTACTACTAGAATTGGGTTGCAGGAGAGGTTCGGGCATCACGATCACTGTAGTTTTAATTTTTTTTATTGTATTTTCAATTTTCCATTTCAATTTTAGTATTTATTGCATGGAATTACATTAGTGTACTTGGGATTTATTTGATATTGTAGTCTGAGATGGATTTTTGCAGTGTTTGTCTTATCTCTCTCTTTCACATGTGTTCTCTTAGAGAATAATGCCTCCCATTTGTCTGTTTACTATACCCTAATTACTAGTTTCCAGTCGAGGAATATTGGTGACGGGACTCGAGGTTCATTATCCTCTTCTCACATTGATGGCCCTGGAGGGGTACACATTGTAGGGAGGGGTACGTGACATTTTTTATATATAATAAATTATTTTCTTAGGTAGAATCTAGTTACCACTATAAAATCGAAATGTTAAAAAGTGTCAACCAAATGGGTAAAGTCTTAACATGTAAAAAAATATTTAATATATAAATTTTATGTTTTTTATAAGAACAAAAAACATATCCACTCTGTTATTTACTTTTTTTAGGGTCTTCTTGAAAAGTGAACCTTATTCTGTCTTTATATTCATATTAAATATTTACAAAAATGACATCCCAACAACTTATAAAAGGGGCCTCTCATCAAAAATTTAACACCACTCAAAGTATAACTATAATTATAAAAAAATAGCACTATAAATACCATTATAATAATTTTCCAGTTATTTTATCTATTTTTTACAAAAAAATCCTAAGACCACAATTTCGAAGGATTTATCCAAATGAAAACACATGTTTTCAACATGAATACTAGAATTTCGCATATTTCATTTGTTATAACACATAATTGTCTAAGGATAAATATTTTATAACTCTATAATAAAATAACTATTTTTATATAAATATTATTAATATAGGATATGAATAATTAACCACTTTTCCCATTTTCCATCAAGAAAAATTATAAAGTTATTCAAGTGTTCTTGCTAACTACCACCTCAACGAAATAACATCATCTCTTTTTAACTACAACCTCCCCTAAATGGTTATAAGTATATAATTGAAGTGGAAATTTTTCATATATAATATAATTATGTTGATAAAGATAAAAATTATAGTACACCTTCAATACATCATATGTATTAAGAAGAAATATATATCATTCATGGGTTTGTAAATATTACCATCTCTACAATGTATTGTATCTCATCTTCCATCCAGTATATTTATTATTTATTATTTTTTTTGGAAAATAGGAACAAAACCATAAATAGTACCTAAGAAATATCATCCTTATTCAGTAATAATTATAATATTCCAAAGTAAATAACTTTAATAACCATACTCATCAAATGATTTTGGTATATTTACGTTTGGTTTAGTTGAATCACCTACACAAACAATGTTGTAAAATATTATCATTGATTATGATGACAACCTAATTATTGAAACAATATGATATTAATAAGAAAATGAAAATTTTAGTTTTGTTATGTAATGGTAAGATTAATAGTAAACTAAAAACTTATGATACCAACATCTAATCAACAAAATTCACTAACACATTATTATCATAGATATCATATTTATGGATAATATAAAAAATAACATATAATGAATTTACAGAACTAAATTTAATTATAAAAAACAATATATGGTGTTATTTTTTATCATCTAATGTCTATATTTGTGATAATAATAAAAAAATTGGGAAATTAAGAAACTAGTTAAAAACGATCATGATTACTCACTCCTGATATTGAAAATAGATAAAAAGTGACAAATATACATGTAACGAATAATTGAAAATTAATTTATATATATATATATATATATATGTTTAAGGTTTCTAAAAAAGTGATTAATATAGTTATTTTTTTATCAAATAGATTCATGAACATTATTAGAAGTCAAGAATTATGGTATGGATTTATTTGTGTCCTTTTCAAATGAATGTAACATGATAGATTTGGAAGAGAATGTTTTTATAGTTTATAAAAAGTCATTTTGAAATGATTTATCAATAATTTCAATCCTTTAATTGTCTTTTATTTTAAATTTAAATCTCTCTCTTTAAAAGAGTTTTCATTAAATTTTTACTAAAAATATAAGAATTTTGTTTCCAATGTTATCATGAAATCAAGATTATTTGTCAAAGATAATTCATATGGGGAATTTTTATTAATTCTAAAACTCCTCATAATTTTCTTATTTTTTTTATGGATTTTACAAGACCCCTCAAAAATTCATTTCCACTTGAAGCATATTTTACCCAAGGCGATTCTTATAAGTGAAACTAACCCTGTCCTTCTTTTTAGTCTAGAACCTCAATTTTTCTACCCATAATCATTGGATTCTTTTGAGAATGTCCTTATATACGAATAAATAATTTATTACGGGCATTTTCGAAAAATTTTACATTCATTAAATATTTATTTAATTTTTTAATATTTTTTATGTTTCATTTTAATTAATTTATAACAAGAATCTCTTTTTAATGTTTTCCATGTGAACCCATATTTCTGTTTTTTATTCTTATTATATGAAAAAACCTATCTATGTTTCATGTTTTCTACATGAAATTCGTATTCTATGGGGTTTAAAAAATATAAATAAATTTTTTAAATAATATCATTAATTTTTATTATTTCAAAATAAATTTCATTAATTCTCCTTAAAATGATTTCAGCTAAGTCAATGTACTTTAACATATATTATGTCTAATTGATGGTATTATTCAAATATTACTATCCGTACTATTTATCATGATGGCATATAGAGTGTTATTATTTATTATTGGATTTATTCAAAATTATTTTGTCATTCCGAACAAACGATATTGAATAGGCATTACTTTTCTTCTAATTCCATTCCATTTTTAATATAATAATCTCCAATTCCTTGATTAAAGGGTGTACACTGAGATCACATACCCTTTATAAACCATTAATCCTTTATAAATATATTTTATATACCAAATACATCAGTGAGTTGTATATACCTACAAATTTATTATTTATCACTAGATACCCATTTATAATTTTTGGGTTTATTATTTTTATTCATAGAATTATTAATTTTCTTGTTTTTGTTTTTAATTAAAATGGATACAAAACCCATTTTCATTCCACTTGATTTCTATGATATTGTGATGATTAATTTATTTGGAACACAAATGTATGGATGATAATTGTTGGGGTATTATATCACCATCCGTTTCAAAGGTAATTTTATATATCTCAAGAGATAATGATTTTGTGCATTGGTATATTTGTGATTTAGTTAGGATCACAAGAATTTTCATTTTAATAATTGTTGTTAGTATGTTCCCATATGGATGTGTAAGTACATAATTGTGGTTAAGTTATATTCAATGTGATAAGATTTCATATACCTCTTTTTATGCCACACTAATGTAAATATAATTATAAATGTGTTTTTTTAACATGGATAATTTTCATTTAATAATTGTTTTACACTATATTGATTATTTTTTATGACAATACTTAATCCATGACTCATTATTTATGATCCATGATTTATTGGGTAAGATTTTCCTATGTGTCAAGATTATACCATAATTCATACTTAATATCATTGATTGTTATCTCTTATGTTTTCTTTTTTTTAGAATTGGATCTCACCCCATTATTTTGTTTCTCTTTTCGTAGGTTATGATTAAAATTAATATACATGATTTTTCTATAAGAATATCATGTGTGGATAATTTTTGAGAAATATAGATTAGTTATTATGAAATAAAATTTTTCTCACACACTTTAAAATTTTTATTTTACATTAGAGATACATGTGATTTGTTAGATTATGATTTTTCCTAACTCTCAAAAACTATAATCCTAAAAGTTATTTGTAATGTATGTAATGAAGTATTTTTATTATGTCATGAAATTATGAGTTAATATTTGGGTTTCTAAATATGACATCAACACTTTTCTATTTTAGGAATCTTTAAATTTTCAAAACAGAATATTATTTATAAACTAGCAATACCTCATGTATCTAATCTCATTATCCCTAATATTACATGAATAACCACATTTTTAATATATATTTTCTTACAAATATTATCATTTTTTAAATACTTTTAATAAAAAATTTAATTTATCTTCTTCATGATGCACTAATTATTTTTCAATTTATTTGTATTTATATTTTTTTTCTCATCCACTCATTTATCTTGGAGCTTTCATAAATATTCCTGATCATTTAAACATTTGTATATCTATACTAATTATAAAATCACATTTTTCCCTTTTTTATGAAAATATTCCTCAATCATATTTGATGAATGGATGACTATATATGAACTATTTTGAACCTACATAAAAACTATTAAGGTTACCTTTTCCTATTTAGTTATTTTAATTTTTTTTCTTTTACATCCAATATAATTTTTAAATAGGGGAACCCTATAATATTTTCATCATATAAATTTCTAGTTTTAAATATTCAATCAAAATTATTTGAAATTTATTTCCAACCAAAACATATATTTCTATTTTCAATCATTATTTATCATTTGAATAATGTATTATATCCTAGTAAAAAATCTCAAAAAAATTTAATCGTATGTAATTTTTATGTAACCATGGTTGGAATATTTACAAACATGTCATTAAACATATAAAAAATCTCTGGAAAATTTCAATTTTAAAATTTTGTATACAGTTTTCACATTTTAGTACCCTTAAAAAATACATTACAAATTATACCATGGCCTAATGTATTAATAATAACTAATAAAAATTATAACTTACATATGAATTATTTTTTATTTTTTCTCTAATTTCAATAAACATTATATTTTATAAATAATTAGAATAAAAAATTTATGCACCTTGAATATTATGATATATATTTATTATCCTTCTAATGCGAATTATAATTATGAAATATAATCTAATTTTTACCTTTGAAGTAATAATTTTTATTATTAATCAATCTTAAAACATCCTTGAAACATTAACTTATTTTTCAATACCTTATTTTATTAAATTAAATTATCATAGATAATCTTTGGAGTAATCTCATTTTAAACTCAAAATATAATTTTTTCCATTTTATTAAATATCTTATTTATAGATATCATTAATATTCATAACCCTTTATTAATTTTATAACATAATAAATTAAATTTCATTAATGTTTGCATCAACCATTATAGTTATTTAAGAATTGTTTTCAAATCACGTCCCCTATTAGTGATCATTTTTATAATAACTTTATGTTTTATTAACATTGAAATGGAATTAAATTATATGTATTTGGGATCATTTATTTATTTTTTATTTTATCATTGACTAATAATTTACCTTTCAAACATGTTGGGAGAATCAGAAACTATTTTATTTATAAACCTTTTCACTATAAAAATCCCAAAACAAATCATACTTTTATTTAATATAGTTAATGAAAAGAATTTCTATATTATTTTTTTTAATGAAAATAAATTTTGATAATAATTAAATATTATTTATCTTTAATTAATAATTTCAATAATATATTATAACCAAACTCCTTTCTCACTAAAAAATGTTTCAAACTAATATTTCATTGGTTTTCATAGTAATTATCTCTTTACAATGCCAATATTATAATCTACTAAAACATATATATATATATATTACAATTTCCAAAATTTTATTGGGAAACATCCCAATTTTTCTTGATTTTAATTATTTATTTTGAGGAAATTTTATTTTTAAAATTTATCGACTTGACGTTCAGTTTTACCATTACATTCTAACTATTTTTTTCCAAAATAAAACTTCATCTATATTACATCTATTTTTAGTTATTATATATAAACTTATCTTTTATAAGTATTGTCCTTTAATTAAACATTAATCAATGTTCCATTCATTATTTAATTTGATTTTAGTAAATTCTCTTCCAGTGAAATAATTAAATCAATTTTAAAATAAATTATTAAAAAATCCTCAAATTTTGGAAATATTCTAATTTTTTAGAGATAGTTGTCATTTAAAAAAATGTATAAAATTCTTAATATTATAAAATACTCTATCTTTATAATGTAATATAAAACATTCTATCCATAATATGCCATTTAAAATGTTCTATGAAAATACACTTAAATTTATTATCCTCTTCATATTCATGATAAAAAACGTAACATCCCAAATGTCACTAAAAGGTATTTATTTCATTTATTGTCAATTTTAATCAATTATATGAACTCCATGCTTGAATATTTGAAAATTTTAAAATATTTTAAAAATACATGATTGATATGAATGGGAAAAAATATATATTACAAGAAAATCATTATTTTTAATATTGATACAAGTGGGAAATTCATAGTTCCATCATGTTATTTTTGACCATTTAGTTACTTCTTATAATTCATAAAAATAGGATATTTGATGTTTTAATATAGTAAATTTCTAGAGTATTTTTATATTATATATTAGATAGATTTAAATCAGTTAGTAGAACATCTAATCATCTACCTCTCAATTTATTTTCACTCTTAGGGATTCTCAATTAATACCCTAATGATTTCATAATGTATGATTCCATGATCTAATTATATATTCTTCTTTCTTTATGTTTTTCCCTTATCATTCACTAGTCCAGAAATGGGGGCTTAAAACCTTCTCTAAGATTAAAATAATTTTGGGGTGTTTTATATTATAGACTATAAATCCTATATATGTTTCCAAACCTCTTTTTATTGATTTATTTAACATGATTTAATGTATTTTTTATTTGATCATTATATTAACTGTATTATTTTTTTCAAAAACAAATGTACTTTCATTTTTAATCTAAATTTTATTATTATTTTAAAACTATCATGTTATTAAACAATTTTATTAATTAAATATTGGGTTCATACTAAAATTGATTATGGTTTCATGTCAACTACATGCATTCCTAAAATTTATTTCAATTGATTATTGATAAATGTGATATAAATTAGTTAAAAACCATATTAGTTTAAGTAATTACTTGTTTGGTTTCCTATATGTTTTTTCTATATTTCAATGGGTTTGTTAAAGTCTGTTGGAAAGTATTTTCTATTATCCACTTGATACTATTCTACATAATTTTAATCTAAATATATGGAAGGTTTTTTTATTATTATTTTTATGGATGTTGTTTATACATGAGAATGTGGTTGTTTCTTTAATTCCAAAAACATATCATGAGAGGAGTGATTTGTTTAAATTAATAAATATCATTGTTTTTAAACCTAATTGATATTGTTGTCTATATTAAACCATATATAAACTTCTATACAAGTTATTCCTAGAACATTTACATTGAGTTAGTACATTCGATCATGCCTAGATCAATCAATCTAGTTATAATTTAGGATCATAATAATAGTAAGCAGTTGGTTCTATTTAGCCCGATTTTATTCTAGGTTCCTTAGAGTTAAATTTAATGTAATGAAAATATTATATTGAATTTATTTGTAAGGGGTATTATAATGTCTTATATTTTTATTTTCCAATTTTATCAATGGGGTTGGTTACATAAATAGTATATATGTATGTTTTTCATTGAAAATCTTTATCATTTAAATAATTCAACGTATTTAAATGAAAAATATGTTTTATTTAATATTTTTTAAATTCCCATAATGTTTATTACTATATTTTAGTGGAAGTGAATAAAATATTTGGCAGAATTCTATTGATGTATTTAATCATTCTTATTATATAAGTCGGCATGTATGTTTTTCTATAGATTTGGTATTATATGAAGTCTAAAAAGGGATTGTACAAAATTGATATAGGTTGGGATTATGTAATTTAACAGGCTAGAGAGGAGGTGATAGGTTGTAGATGATCCATTATAATATTGAGATCATTCGATTTAGTATAATTTTTCATTCTTATTTTTTTACATTTTTTCATCAATTCAGCCATACATATCATTGGTCCAATTTTATCATTTTTATTATGACATGCAAGAAATATTTAATTAATGTATTATAATTATTGCTTATCCTTATGAGGTGAAAATTTAAAATTCTATTTTACCCCTTATGTATAACCCTTGGTTTCATGTTAGTAACTCTTAAAATATGATTTGATGAATATTATGTGTTTGGGTAATGTTTGGGAGGGTTTGGAAGAAGATCAACATGTTTTCAGGCTTTTCTAAGGGTGCAAGGTTTTGGCACAGTTTTTGGAAATTTGGAAAACCCTATAGGTAACCTTTAATAATGAGGCATGGGCTAAAGGGAAGGAACATAAGTAGGAACACAGTTTTTCCAAAAGGTACTCCATCCTAGGAGAAACTGTGATTTATTTGACAGTGGTATTTTTCATGGTTGGCGCACATTTTTTCTAACCATGCAAGCCAACCATGGGATATCCCCCCCCCCCTTAAAGGAAAATCTGGCACATGGTTAGTGTATGGTTTAAAAACATGATACAAAAAAGCGAATCTAGTTTAGGATTAAGAATTAACTCCTAATACTTCCCCAAACTTTCCCTCACTTGAGACTTCCTCCTCCAAAATGCAGTAGAGGCTTCTCCCATCAATATAGAGGTTATATTAAGGCTTCTATTGGTGTGTTGAAGCCTAATTATCACAACAAATCATATTTCTTGTTAGTTTTTCTCATTTTTTTCATAGATCTACTTATCTCCCTCTCTCAGTTTCATAAATATACTTCTAATAAGAATAGATATAAGGGTTTTAATAAAAAAAACATGATGATATTTATCCTTATTGATATTTGGTTGAGGCTGTTTTTTGGAGTTTCATTCCAGCTCCATTGACGTTTAATTTTTATTCCTCATTTTCTCCACAAATCCTGAGGTAGGTGGCTTCATTATTGACACCATTATTTATAACATGAATTATTTGTTTCAAATTGGTTTTTTTTAATTGGTATAGATATGTTTGTGAAATTATTACCGGAAAGCCACATTAGTGATGGTTTATATAATTGTGGAAATTAGTTTTTTTGAAACTTGAAATTAGTAACTTGATTTTAAAACAATGAATTTAGAATGATTGTGTGGTTTCAATGCATGGAAATGTGTCATCAATAAAATTTTGTTTTTATTTAAATGTTTTTCAAATTTTTTCAATAAAAGAGAAACTTTATTTAAATAGTTGAAATGGTTGTTGTGGAATTGGTTTTCAGTGTAATGGATGTGTAGATAGGGTCAGGGATTTACCCTATCAAATGGTTTTCTAAGTGATGGCTTAGTTTACGGATGACTCACCCCTCCTGAGTATAAGAAGTTATAGGTTGAATTCATGGATTAATGTATGGATATGTGGACTTGAATGGTTATCCCAAAAAGGAACTTGAGAAATAGTTTTGAAGCATTGTTTGGTTTCTTTCCATGGAAATTGAATTTTTTTGGAAAACTGTTTTGGCGAGGAAATTGTTTTATATTATGATATAAATTTTTTACATGTTTTGATATAAATTATTTTATATAAATGTTCTAATGTGTTCTTTTATAGTGGTGTGAGTGTGGAATTAATTTTAGAAAAACATTCTGAGTTTCATTACTCACCCATGATTTGAAATAGTTGGAACCATGGTCATTCTATGCATGAATTGGAGTATGATTTGTGTTTATTGTCAATCCACAGTGGAAGTTCAGAATGTGTTCTAGTAAAGTGATCATACATTTCATGCGGACAACAATATTGAAGGTGGCATAGTTCTCCAGTTTTTGCCAAATTTTTAGAGATGGAAATTGGGAAATGAAGAAATACGTTGTTGGAAAGAGGTGGTGCGTGCAAAAAGGAAGTGTTGCGCGAAATAAAGAATGCTTGCGCAAAATAAAGGATGCTTTCAAAAAAAATAGCGGGTTGCACGTAAAAGTAGCAATGTGCATGGAAAAACAACATCGTGCGTGGAAAAACAGTGTCATGCGTGGAAAATAGAGTGATGCATGAAAAACAATGTGGTGCGTGAAATGGTGGAGGGATATTTTTTCGCGCAAGAGGTGTTTCAGAATCAGAATGTTGAAAAATGTCAAAGGCGTGGACTGTGCAAAAAATCCGGATATGTGCACGAAAAACGATTCTTGTGCGCAAATTATTTCACGCCAACGAGAGGTTTTTCACACAAAGATGGGTTTTGTGCGCGGGGGTCTGAAATGCCTATAAATAATAGGTGACCCCCCTTATTCCGTACGTTTGAATACTTAGAGAAGATTCAAGTTCTGATTCACCTAAAATGTTCGCGAAAAGGGAGTTGCACGAAAAACGCTGGAATTACGCGAAAACTCTAGAGTTGCACGAAAAACGCAGAGATTGCGCGAAAAATATGAGGTTGTGTGAAAATCATGAGACTTTACAGAAAATCCCAAGCTTCACGAAAAAGGTGTTGCGCGTAAAGCTGCGCATAAAGGAGGTTGTTGCGCGAAATATTTTCCGCTCGAAAATTATGTATTTTTATGCAAAAGTGAGATATTTTGCGCAAAGGGTTGGTGTTGCATAAAATCTTTAGTATAACCAGTTTGTGTGTTTCTGATTATCCAGTTTAGTGGGTTAGTGCATTCAAGTGCATTATTACCGATCTTCGATACAAGAAGAGTCTCGTACAAAGATGAGGCAAAGAATTCAAATCAAATCTATTGCAGAGACCCTCACGTCTGTAAACTGACTAGGACTTCACCAAAGGAAGTGAGCTAGGGGTGTCAATGGGAGTTTCCCGAGGGACGTAGTGGGGTATCCCTGAACATTTGTAAAGGCAGTGAGCCAGGGAAAGAGTGACTGTTCTTGAAACTCTGTAATCCACAACTCGTGAAAAATAGTAGAATTAGGTACGACCAAAAACCTATTGGTGTATGCTCCTTGGACGTAGCCCTTAGTGGTGAACCAAGTAAAATATGTTTTTTTATCTCTTTGCATGTGAATGTTTGATTTATGATCATATCCATCATACAGGTTTGACCAGTTCCTACCAATGTGGGAATAATATCCATAAAATTTAAAAGAAAATTTGAGACCCTGATTCACCCCTCCCCTCTCAAGGTGTCCCGGGGTCCTTCAGAAACAATGGTGCTTTTAAAGATATTGTTCATCGAGACACAGTTAAAGTTATAGTATCATACTTAATTTTTGGTTCTTTGTATTATTTATCATGTATTTGAAGTTGGATCTAGGATTTGGTGTCTTGGAGTCTATGAGTTTTGTTAGTTTTTTCATCTCATATGTACATTGGTACTTATTAACATTCAGTATGATACCTTATTATGGTTGATTTTAGTATCAATGGTAGTGATTTTATTTAGTTTACATTGATATCATGTGTTATATTATAGTTTTGGTTATCAAATTTTTTATTGGATGGGTTTATTTATTAAAGGGGAAATTGTCCCATAGTTGTCTGAAAGCCATAGAAATGTATTGTAAGCCATTGACATCTTGGGGATGTATTTTATGGCCAAGTAATGTTCTTACTCATTCTCAAGACAACGAGGAGTGTAATGACGTTACAAGTGTTATCAATATTCATCCTCGCAATTATCTTTTTGGAACAAGTGGTTTTCAGTTATGTCGGTCTTCGAGTTGAAATTCATTTTATTTTTCTCCCTCGGTCATGTTAGAAAAAGGATTAGGATTACCATGAAATGAAAAGTAGAGAATAAAAAATATATACAGAACCCTTTTATGTTTAAATTCATGTTACTAGTGAGTTGGGTATATAAGTGTTTTGGAGACACAGATTCGATTTGGAAACTCATTGTCATGTGTTTAGCTAAGGAGATGAACATGACATGCATTATAGAAATTAATTCCCATTAAAATTTCATATTTAATTTACACTAATCATTTATTATTTTGGGTTCAAACACATTGATTTTCAAAAAAGGTTAATGTGTTTTCAACTGTGAGATTTTCAAAATCCCATGGTTGTAGTATTTTCAACATGGATGGATTTTCAGAAACTTGGTGATCTTTTTCCCAAAAATTAATGAATGTAGGAATTATTTAATTTGGTTGAATTTTTGTGAAAATTATTATTTGGTAGAATTTAAAATGTCAAGACATCAGTTTCTAGAGAGTGAGACTTCTGATGTTTGTTGTTTGAATAAAAAAATGCAACTGGTAGGCATCGTTGGAACCAACTAGAAGAAGTTTCTGAAAATGTTTCAACACTTGAGCCACAGGTGTGTCAAAAACTGGTCCAGAGTATTGAACAAGATTTTTAGGCTTTATACAGAGGGAATAATAGGGGTTATTCCAGGAAAATGGATCATTATTTCTTATTATAGAAGCAGAATCCAGACATCTTTCAGTATTATTCGGAACTAGAAAATGTAGAGTTGTGGCTAAGTAGGATGAATCGTATCATTAATTTCCTTATCCAAACAGTAGTGATAAAGTTAAATATGGATATTTATATACTAGAAGATATTTCATGACAATGGTGAATTTATCTGTTTATGCTAAATTAGACTACAACATTGCATGTGATTAGTTTGAACAATTGTTCAAAAAATAATTATATCCACACACATTCAGAATTAAAATAATGAATAACTTCTTCATCTTGAATTAAGAAAATCATTATTTCATGTAATTCGCTTCTAGATTCATGAATTTAATTATTTTTTCACCTGATATTACTACAAGTGTGTCTTTTATGGCACACATATTTGAATTGATTCTGAAAGAGGAGATCAACTTGATTATTTTTGTGTTCTGTATTACAGATTTTGCAGAGATAATAGATATTTCAATTGTGGAAGAAAAGGAAATATCAGGAGAAAATAGAGGATGAATAACCTTGAGACTCAATGGAAATGGTGGGAACTCTAATTCTGGGAGAAAGAAGAAGAGTGACACCAATTTCTAGGGAAGTGTAGTGGTTCAAAATCATATGGTAGGATTGGTAAACTTTCCTTGAAAACCAAAGAACCAACTTGGATGTTTTCAATGTGGTTAATTTTTCCACAAGAAGAGAAATTGAATAAAACCACCTAGTGCACTCCATAATTTCTATAAAATGGGGCATCTTCAGCACTATTGTTCTAGTTCTTCGAGGTCGGGTGTTTAGGACACTCATATTGTGTCATAGGTATCATATACTTCGATGGGATGAGGGTAGAAGATTCAATATCATATGTAGAACACTACTATCAATGTTGATTCTAAGAATACCATGACTCATTATCAATGAAAATATCCACAAGTAAACAAAGAACAAAGTGTTATAAGGAATAAATTATATATATTTGAGTAGGTTATTTTGGATGATTAGTCTGAACCATCTGTGGTGAGAGGTAACATTCTTTTTAATTATAACCTTATACAGATTTTGTTTTATATGGGTTCATCCCATTCCATTATTTCTTCTCATTCTTTTGATTTTCTAACATTAAATGTTAATATTATGTCTTCTATGTTAAAACTCTAAAATCATCTTGGAAAAATAGAATTTCCGATATTTTTGTGTAGAGAATTTTCCATAATTCTGGATGGAGCTGAGTTGATATGGGATTTATTTTCACCGAAGATGGATTTATATGATATAGTTATATGTATGATTTGGTTGAAAATTTTCAAGGCTCACATCAACTATTATACACCAAGAGTTTTTTTCACAACTAAATATGGAGTCAAGCATCTCTTTAATGATAGGTGAAACAGACTTGTTAGCACCATCAGTTGAATGGATATCATACCGGTTGGTATCTTTGACATTATTATACATGGATGAGATAGAGATGAGAATTTTTCTAATAGTTATGTGTTATTTTCATTACGTTTCTCTAGAGAAGTTATCAGGGTTTCCAACTATGGGAGAAGTGAATTTTACTATTGATCTCCTTATACGGGCTAGGCCTAATTCAATTATATCTTCCATAATGGAACCAATATAATTACATTTACTAAAATTATTGTTTTTTGATCTAGAATGAAAATATTTCATTTGTTCGAGCATGTCTCTATGGGATGAACTACTTTTGTTGGTGATAAAGGTTTATAGAACTCTTCGGTTGTGTATAGATTATCATAAACTTAAACAAGTTACTATAAATAATCGGAATTCACTTCCATGCAAAGATGATATGTTCAATAAAATAGGGGAAAATTATTATTTCTATATTATTGACTTGGGATTAGGATATCTCCAATTTTATGTTCGGAAGTAGGATATTATTAAAATAGCTTTCAAAAGAATATATAACCACTATAAATATCTATTGATGCCTTTAATTCTTACGAATGCACTAGAAACTTTTATAGAATTGATGAATCATATATTTCAAAGGTATCTAGATTCTTTCATCATGCTATTTGTGGATGGAATATTGGTGTATTCAAGTACAAGGTAGGATAATGATCAACACTTGGAGACAATGCTGGGAATTTTGTGGATCATCATTTGTAAGAAAAATTATCAATGTGTGATTTTTTGATACCAGAGGAATGCTTTATTGGCCATGTAATCATTTAGTGAGGTGCTTCTATAGATCTTTCAAAGATAGAGGCTATCATCTCTTGGAAACCACCAAATAATTTCTTCAAGATACTAAGTTTCCTTGGTATAGTTGGTTATTACCAATCCTTTGTTCATGATTTTTATGCCTATATTCTCCTATGACATCTCTAAAAAAGAATAATTTTCTATTACAATAGAATGAAGAATTTCATAAGTCATTTCAAGAGCTTTATGTTCACCAAAGATCAGCCCCAATATTGATTCTACTAAAATCTGGGCAACGGGACAGGGTGTATTGTGATTATTTGGGATTACTGTTGTGATGTTTTCACATTAAAGGATATCACAACGTTGTTTATGGCTCATAGAGGTTTTGATTTCATGAGAAGAATTTCCAAATACATGATTTGGAGTTAGTTTTCCTAATCCATACTTTTAATACATGGCGTAATTACCTATTAGGTGATACATTTACTATAATTATGAATCATATGAGCTTAAAACATATTTTTTCACAAAGGGATCTGAGTCTGAGACAATGGGGTTGGATGAAGTATCTCTGAATGTTTTACATTGTCATGATATATATAATGAGTAAATGAAATTCAGTGGTAGATGAATTAAGTAGATATTCATATGCTCAGTTGGAAAAATAATATTAAGATGAGTGGTAATTAATGTCAGTCCTAGCCGATATGCACTTGGAATATGAATTTTGAGGTTTAGTTAGGGGTTTCATTCAAGTTTCATTATTCCTAATTTATTGGGTATTTTTAAAGTGGAACACACATCTATTATAGAATTTTTGGCTTATAATTTAGAACACAATGGTGGGGAGACCATTGAGGTATGTATGCAAAATGGGAAGTTTTGTGGTTTGGAAATCAGTTTGTCATAACTATGAATTCTTAGAGAAAACTACTTATTGCTTACGACCATTCATTATGAGTTTTTCATATTGGAATACATTATATTTATATAGAGTTGAAATCTTACTTTTTGAGGGTAAGTATGAATATAACGGTGGATGGGTTTGTTTCTAGATTCTAATCTTATTAACAAGTTAAGTTAGAATATTAGCGACCTGTAGGTATGTTGCAGTATCTTCATATTAAAATCTAGAAATTAGAGTAGATAACTATGGATTTTGTAACAGGTCTCCAAATAATGGTTTGGAAACACGATTCCATAGGGGTGATAGTGGATTACCTCATAAAATCAGATCATTTTATCCTTATTTGTGAATATCATAAGGTGGAGGAAGGGTCAAAAATATATATTCAAAAAGTGGTAAAGAGGCATTTTATACGAGTTTTAATAGTGTTAGACAAAGTTCCTAGGTTTACATCTCATTTATAGAAATCCCAACAAAAATCTATTGGGACTCACTTGATAATGATTATAGTGTATCATCTATAGATGGATGTGAAATATAAAAGTATGATAAAAACATTGTAAGACATGTTGTGGGATTGCGTAATGGATTTTAGTGGCTCATGGGAAAATTGTGTGCCATTATTGAAGTACTCATAAAAAAAAATTTATTAGGCCTTGATATATAAGAATCCTTATAAATAATTGTGTGAGGGTCCTTGTGGTTATCCACTACTTTTGGTGGAAATTTGTAAAACTTCACTGGTTGGGACAAGCCATGTCCATGAAACAAAAGAAAAGATTCAGTTGATTAAGAAAAGGATGGAGATGGGGAAAAAAATCTTGATAAATCATATGTAGATCATCATCTATGTTCATTGTACTTCAAAGTGAGTGATCATGTGTTGTTGAGGATCACTCCATGGCTTGTACATTGATGTTTTTAGAAGAAGTAAATGTTATCTCTTTGATATATAGGCAATTTGAGACACTTTAATGGATCGGTGAGGTAGCATATCAATTGTATTTTCCACCAAGGTTCAGATGTTTTGCAAACTATGTGTCATGTATCTCAGATGAAAAAGAACAATCCTAATCCTTACCTTGTGATTCAATGGGATCACGTTGACCTAGTTCCAGATGCTTTGTTGGTGCACTTGATAGTGTAGATTATGGATCAGTAAGATAGAGTCTTGTATGGAAAAATCTTCGGTCTAGTGTGGTTTTCGTGGAAGCATGGTTAGATTTAGGAAGATACTTGGGAATTTGATAATGAATAGGAGAGAAATGACAATAAATCATTCAGGGGAATAATTTTTTTCTACATTCTGAGGATGAAAAGGCCAGTTGTGGGGAGAATGTAGCAGGCCCAATTTAATATAAGCAACCATTTTTTATTATTTTTATTTATATAATGTGTTTGTGGGATGTTTTTGAGGGTTTGGAATAGTTTGGAATAGTTTTATTTGGCTTTTATAAGGGTTCACTATTGGTACATGGTTTTTGAAAACCATGAAACACCTATCTTAAATAGTGCACAATGTGACATGGGCTAAAGGGAAGGTTCCTATGTCGATACACAGTTTCTCTAAACTATGCAGCCACCTAGGAAAAACTATACATTCATGGATGGTGGATTTTTTTAACTATTGGCACATAGTTTTTATAACCATGCGAGCCAACCATGAAATGTCCCCCCCTTGATGAAGTAGTTGGTGAATAGTTTGGGAATAGTTTCTCTTACAATGTGTCTAACTATCCACAATATAAAAACAAGATATAAAAAAAGTGGATATGGGTAGCATTAAGAATTAACCTCTCATTTTCCAAAAATGGCCCTAACTCGACATTTTATCCTCCGAGAGGTAGTAGAGGATTCTACCATCAATACATAGGTGATCCTACGAAATCTCTTGGTTCATTGAAGCCAGATTCTCACAGTAATTCGTTATTCTTGGAAGTTTTTATAGGGTTTCCTTAGATATACATCTCTCCCTATTTTGGATTCTTAGATATACTTCTATTGTGGACAGATATAAGGGTTTTTAATCTAAATATGATAATTTTTAGCCATTTTTATGTTAGAGTAATAGATCTAAGGTGGGGTTTTATAGTTTTAACCCATTTTTAGTGATTTTTAAGTGTTGTTCTTTGAATTATGCAAAAATACTGGGGTAAGTGGATTTAATATCAACTCCAACATTAATAACATGAAGGATTAGTTTCAAATATGGAAATTTTATTAAAATTGGTTTGTAAGTTTTTATGAATTTAATTTTGGAAATCCTTTTTGGTGACGGTTTATTAAATTGTGGAAATTGGTTGTTTTTTGGGAAAGAGAAATTGGTAACTTGATTGTAAAATGATGATTTTAAAACAATGGTTTGGTTTTGATTCCTAGAAAATTTTTGTAAATAAAAGTTCAGTTTAATTGAAATGGTTTTTTTGAATGATTTTCTATAAAAAAACTTTTTAATTGAAATGGTTGAATTGGTTATTTTGGAATTGGTTTTTGGCATATTGGTTGGGTTTTTTCATTTGAATTAGATACGAATAAAGGTTAATATATATACCATATCATTAGTGGTATAGATAAGGGTCATTGATTTCTACCATTAAATGGTTCACTAGGTGAATGATTAGTAAATCGATGACTCACCACTCATGAGTATAGGGAGGTCCTGGTTGCATGCATGGTTTGATGTGTGGATATGTGGAATAGTATGGTTATTCCTAATTGGAACTTCTGAAATGGTTTTAAATCATTGTTTGGTTTCTTTCCATGGAAACATGAATTCTTTGGAAAATATTTTTCACAAGGAATTTGTTTTATATTCTGATATAAACTACTTTTAATGGTTTAATACTAATTATTTAATATAAATGTGATAACTTGTTATTTACAAGTGGTGTGGGTAGGGAATTCATTTAGAGGAAACCTATTGAGATTCATTACTCCCCTTAATTTGGAACTTCGGTTTTTCTTCATATATTATTCATCGAGAAATAAGAAATGTTAAGGTATCACAATTATTTAGTGGTCCATCATGAACTTGGCATGGATATGGAGTTAGAGAGTGGAGTTGGTGTCTTGTAATCTATGAGTTCTGTTAGTTATGTCTTATGTTATGTACTTTGGTATTTATAGTCTTCCACTGTGGTACCATGTTATTTTTTGTTTTGATATCAATGGCAGTACATTGTGTTAGTTTACATTGTTATCATGCATCATATAATAGTTTTAGTTATGGAATGTTTTGTTGAATTTCTTAATTTCTTAAAGGGAAAATCACCCCCACTTTTCTTGAAGTCCTAAGCATTTATTTATAGTCTTTGGCATATTGGGGATGTCACTTATGTCTAGGTAATGTCCTTCTGCCACTACTAGACAATGAGTAGGGGGAAAATGTTACACATTAAATATTATTTTAGATGTTATATTTTATTTTAATAATATATGTTGTAATCAGTTTTTATTTTCATGTTTTATGAGTTTAATATATTTAGAGATCATGTTGGACTTTTGATAGTAATTTACTACCTGTATTTTTTATATATGGGGAAAATAATTCCTAAATGTAATATATAGATATCCCAAAACTTCTGTTGTCATATGGAAATCAATGACATGCATTTAGGATTGTGATGTGAAAAATTAAGTATCCAGATAGGATAAATAAAATTCATTTGTTATAAAATGGTATCATAGACCTAATTTAGATATTTTAATTAGAAAATATAGTTCCTATAAGATATGACTTTGGAGGCTTAATATGTATTTTGGGGTGATTCATTTTTCAAAAAATTAGAATAATAACACTTTTATTGTGACAATATGTCATAGAAGTATATTTATTATTTAATCCTTCAAACAAAAACTATATTTTTTATATTCAATTTAAATCATTTTCATGGATGCTTATTTTTATATTCAATGTATTACTTTTAAAATCAATCATCCTAAAAATTAGATGAATTTATATATTTCAAGACCATGTTGTAAATATTTTAAACAATAAATTTTTATTTTTTAAGTCACTCCAATATTTAAAGAATGTGTTACATGGTTGGACTCGTTTTCCAATAACTATTCATTCTAGATCATACATTTTTATAAAATAATTTTTTTAATTTTAATTCTTCTTCCACTAAACATATTTATTCTTATGGGTTTCATATATCTTTGTATAGGTGATTAAATGATAATTATAACATAAAATGAATTAATTAAATTGAGTATTACTTAATTTATGTTATTTATGTGAATGTGTTTTTGTTTACTATTATTTTACTGAGTTTTTTACATTTTACAATTTTAAAGATTCATGCCACCCTAAAGAGTAACAAAAAACCATTGGGATGGAAAATAGGATAACAATCTAATAAAAAAATACTCTTCATATTATATATTAGATGAAAATTTTATCTAAACATACATATATATGGAAATATTGTTTGATATTGGGAAAAATAAATAAAGATAAGAATCTCAATAATTTTTTAGTCATAATCCTCCAGCCCTAGTAAGTGATAATGATCTTCTAGATGAAGAGGTATAGATAAATATGGATAATAGGATGTTAAATGTTTCTTAAAACTCTTATGAATTCTAAGTTATAGTATACCAATTTTATGAATGATAGTCTTTATCAATAGTTGTGGGAATTTTTTGTTTAGGAAATGATACAAGAGGATTAATATGAGAGGATTTCATGGCCATGTTTAAATATAGGTTTTATCCTGAAATTATGAAGCTATAAAATGTGAGGGAGTTCTTAAATCATTATTAGAATAATTATATATTAATTTTGTGCGTATATTTCATTTCATAGGTTTTTTATTTTTCATACAATTTTATCCTGAATGACACCCAAATAGTGAATTATTTTGATATAGAACATATCTTAAATATATTATCCAATGTGTAATTTTACTTATTTAAAATCTATTCAAATATGGGGAATAAATTTATGAGTTTTTTGATAGACCTAATAGGGTTATAAATAATTTTTTTCATTATTATTCTCCTTGTGGTATGGAATGTCAATTCCATTGAATGAAGAGGAAGAAGAAAGAATTTATATGAAGAAGAAACTGGTTTTTCAAGTGGTAATATTAGTCAAATTTTTTAGATCATGAAGTAAAAATATGAATTGTATGATGTTAATGTGAAAATTCAGGGAAGTAAATGTTCATATATCACAAAGATCAAAAATCATGTAATATATATGGTTTTCCGGGTTATCATTAGCGATTTTATATAATTAACTTATAAAGTTGAAGCCTTGGTTCTATGATTCTAAATAGATACCTATAACAAAAATAATTTTTTAACACTATCTGCCATCCCCTCATAAATGGATTATTATATGTGAATCTACATGCAGGTTGTGTAAGATGTTATGTATTCCTCAGTTCACTAAGAAATCATAGGAAGAGCCCAAATCCAAGGAGTTGTTTACAATAAAGAATTTGCCTATTGTGTTAGGAGCTCGTCTTGTAACAATCAAACATATCATTCTTATTAAATTATCTAAATTTATTTTATTATTTTATATAGTCTCTTATTACACATATTTTTTTATCTATTTCATTTATAAAATAATTAGTTTGATCCTATTTTATATAAAGTGAATAAATCTACTCCTTTTATAATGTAGACAGAGAAATAATTTTTATTTCCCTTATATTTAAGGACCATTTTTTATTTTAGATTATTGGGATTTTTTAGGTCAAATAAAAACATTCAAGGTAATGGATATAATCCTCATTACAAATACAATTCATGATACATAACATGAATAATTCCATAAACATAAAATGATGAAATTGTGTACCTTACACAAATTATAGCCACTTCAGATATCTTCAGTCATATACTTGATGTATATTTATAAGTGGAAATCATCAAAAAACCTCAATGATTTATCGATGTTTTGGAACTAGATCACCCAAAAATATGGTAAGAATGTCCTTAAACCCATGATATATTAAAATCTCATGGAATAATTAGAGGATATAGAAATATCCACATGTAGAATCAAAAGAGGAATAATAATTATCTATTAGACACTATCTCAATTGTATTTCCTCCATTTATAGCCCATGACGCATTATTAGGTATTTATAAATTATCTATTACATTAAAAACATATGACTTAATTCAATCGCTCACAAATTATTAAAATCAATGAATATTTTGTCTTCAATGATTTTTTTTCATATTAAACATATAGTGATAGATTATATGGATTAAGAAAATATTGACATTTCTTATCATTTGGTTCCTATAATTCCTTAGTGTTTTCATATGAATCACATAATATGATTCATTTCCTTGACATATAGATCAATCATACATTATGATTTGTGAAATGGGTGTAATTATATCTACTTTTTTTCCTTATGATACAACCATATTATATCATATGATATAAGTAAATACACTACTGAAGGGTAAGAATTTTGGCATATCATTTTCAATCTACCAAATACACAAATGAAACGCAGTCTTAATGATTTTTCATCATATATTATATCATATAAAATAACATAAGAAACCATTTGTTAAATGTTTTTAGATATCTTAAACAACACTTTGATAACATTATAATCCAAATAATTGTATCATACATCAAATAAATCACCTAGTAAATTTCCAACCAAATATCATTTAGATAGAGGATAAAAAGAAATTATGGTACCATTAAACGTAAAACCCAATACCTATTTAATAAACCACATTTTGGGACCCCAAGATCCATTATATCATTTTTAATAAATATGATTTCCTAAATTCCTAAATATAATCGAAGATATTACTCTTTCAATTCATTAGGTCTACATATGATATAGTGGGATTTGGTGTGATCCACCTCAAACACAAGTATCTCTATACTTGTTTCCACATTTTCTAAATGAAATAATACATTTTAGATTAATATCTTTGAAAATAAGAAGCAATAATCATTTGACATAGAGTATCTAAATCCTAGGTATATTCTCATAATTTTTCAATTATATATGTTTATACTGACAAAGTTGGTGAATACATCACACGTTAGACATCTTTATGGATGACCAAAAATCATACCTCTTATTTTATAGATAAATGCAATATATTTCTTATTTTGGTATGATTATACTCTTTCTTATAATAACTCAATCAAGGGCCTAGATTTTATACTCATTATATGATATCAAAATTATCATATTTGTTAATCACTAACCATGTTCATGATAATCATTACACATAACATCCCCTAATTTACTAACATTCCGAGATTCCACAATAAATATGCCAATGTATGAAGGCTCCCATCCATTGTAGCTTAAAAAAAATTAAGTATTGTTGAAATCCAAATATAAATCATGCACCACAATTATACCCAAGATATATTGAATGGTTCTCAATTTGGTATAATCCAGTGATCATCTAAAGAAAAAAACCAATCGTGTGCGTTATAAGATTTTTTTACATCTATATTAAATCCTACACATCATAATGTTAAAATTTCATCATAAAATATAATAATTCATGATGAAAATTAGTTATTGATAGCTCAATGTTATACATTGAGAGAAAAATTATCATTTTAATTTATGATTATATGCCGAAAACCTAAAATGGTGGTAATTTAACGATTTCCTTTTATATAACATGACACATTTTACATTCCTAAATACCATTAACATTATCAATAAAAATATGTGTAAGTAAATTTCTCAACATCTCAAAAAAGATAAAATTCCTGATTGACCTTAATTTTTCTCCATTTTTAGTGCATTTTTCAATTCAATACATCTGTAAGCATGTCCCTCCATACTTATTTGTGTTAATTTGTAAAAAAAATATCTACTAAAATATTTAGGACTAAAAATAATGATGTTGACCTCACCTGTTTTGATAATCTCAATCATGTATCTATTTGTGTTGAAAATCCCAATTATGTCTTCATTCTCTATGATATTGTTAAATATTGTTGATCCATACTTTAATTCTTTCCAATCTGTGATCAAACCAATAACACCCTTTTAAAATAGTCTTTGGAATATGTTAATCATCATTTACCCATGTTCATACAAGTCATAAATTGATTCTAACACAATCGGATGTGTTCTGCATAAAACAGATAAGTAATCTGCCTATAGCTACTGATAAAAAGCTACCGGTAACCAGTCTACCGATAGACTTAGTCTACCGACAGACAGCTACCGATAGACTTAACACAGAGTTGCCAATGTACTCATAAATACAGCTACCGATACAAACGTAGAGCTACCGGTGTAAGTATAAAGAGCTACCGATGGAATAAGTCACTGATGGACGAAGCTACCGATAGACTCACAGCCACCGATACATGGAGCTACCGATGCATGTACCTACCGACGCATGGAGCTACCGATGCATGTACCTACCGACGCATGGAGCTACCGATGCATGTACCTACCGACGCATGGAGCTACCGATGCATGTACCTACCGACGCATGGAGCTACCGATGCATGTACCAACCAACGCATAGAGCCACCGATGTTCAAGCTACCGATGCTGAATACCTACCGATCACTCAACTCACTGTTTGAATTTCTTTATTTCCTATATTTAATCTATCTAACGGTCATATCATACATTTTAATGATTTGTCAAATATCTGATAAAGGTTGTCGGATGTCAGGAACCCGTACCTCGTACCTGCTGAAAACAAATCTTTTCTGTCCCCTGATGGGAGATAAATACGAGAAGACTACATACCAGAAATAAGCGCGAACGTGTGAAGAAAACAAACAACAAGAAGCGAACCAGAAAAGTGCGGTGCATCCAATATACCAAAAGCGACACAAGCACAAGAGGAACACAGAGAAGCTTATAGACAGTCAAGCATACTCGAGGAGTGTTCTGTGCATACAAGAAGAACTTCATCGACTACATTCTCACCACCTGTGAACCTGGAGCATACGACACTCTGTTTCTCAACAGACACAAGAAGAGGACTCAGACTCACTGCTAATCGAATCCAAAGGAGTCCAGAGCTATACTGAAATCACCAGAACCATCTCTAAACTCTACATCTCTTGTTCTGTGATTTATTACCATTCATTTCGAGCAGTGTGTGTTATCTGCTATATCTAACACATACACTGTCTCCTGTACTCAAACTGAAGGATCTGTAAATCCTTACAAAACTCTTTCATTCTTTCTTTCCCACGAAGAACTGTGGTAGAGGTCGTGTGTGACCTGGACAGCTGGTTGCTGTTGTACTGTTTCCCACGAAGAACAGTGGTAGAGGTCTTGGACCTGGACAGTTGTAAACTGTTGAACCCCGATCCAGGGTGTGGATCATTTTTATATAAACTTTTGAGAGGACTAAGTCTCGGCTTGAGACTGAACCTCTTGGTTACATTGTTGTGCCATCTATTTCAAAGTTTTATTCCGCTGCTAATCACTTTAAAACCAATACTGTTTTTAAAGTTACTTTGATAATTAAATTAGCAAGTGTTTATGTTAAGTGTAGATTAGTAAGTTAGTTTCAAAAGATAATCACACACTCCTGTGTTGATTACCTGGGAATTAATCAATCCCTTGAGAACCTAACAGAATCTCTACATTAATATAAATTCACTACAGTTTAATTTATTATTTTATTTGGGGGTCTTTAAGACAATGCTTTTAAATATAGAAATTTTAATTGGTACTCAATTCACCCCCCTCTTGAGTAATCCACTCCGACCAACACTTGGTATCAGAGGTTGAAAATACTTTCTAAAAGTACTCTGCTTTTGAACTGTGATTTTAGTTGTATTTTAATGTTCTTAAAATTTCTGTTATTTCTAAATTTTTATCTCTTTAAAATTTTCTCATCATGGATAATAGACTTGAGGGTGCTGCTACTAACCGGCCACCTTTCTTCAATGGAACTAATTATGCTCAGTGGAAGCTGAAAATGAAAATCCATCTAGAAAGCATAGGTTTTGATATTTGGACTGCTATTGAATCAGAATACAAAATGCCTACTACTGCTAGATCTACTTGGGATGAACCTACAAAGACTGCATACAATAACAACTGTAAAGCTATGAATGCCTTGTACTGTGCTCTAGGAGATGAAGAGTTTAATAGAATTTCTGCATGTAAAACTGCATATGAAATTTGGGATACCTTAGCTGTTTCTCATGAAGGAACAACTAATGTTAAAGAAATGTGATTGAACACCTATACTATCAAGTATGATAATTTTAAAATGAAGCCTGACGAACCCATTTCTGACATGTATCTCAGGTTCAATGAAATTGTCAATACAATGATTTCGCTGGGAAAGGATGTCTCATCGAAGGAACAAATTATGAGAATTTTGAGATGTCTACCTGATAGATGGAGAGGCACATCTGTCTCAATCAGAGAATCATGTGACATAGCTGCTCTACCTGTCAAGGAACTAATTGGCAAGCTGATGATGTATGAAGAAGAGCTTAAAGTGAACAAAGAGGAAGAAAATGAACCTGCAAGAAAGTCTGTTGCTTTCAAATCCTCAACTTCAAAGAATAAGGACAAAGAAAAGCTTCAAGCTGTAGTTGAAAGTTCAAGCTGTGAATACAGTGGAAGTGATTCTGACAGTGATGCTGAGATGGCTCACATTGCTAGAAGATTTAAGAAATTTTATAGGAAAAAGAAGTTCTTCAGAAAAACAAATTATAAGGGTAAGTATGATCACCAAGGCAAATGGAAAAAGGACTGGAAGAAGAATGACAAATCAGATGATGTTGTCTGCTATGAGTGCAAGAGAAAAGGACACATTAAAGCCGACTGTCCAAAGCTGAAGTATAAAAAGAAATATGAATATAAGGACAATAAGTTTAAGAAAGCTATGAAGGCTACTTGGAGTGCTTCAGAAGACAGCACAAGTGAAGCTGAATCTTCAGACTCTGAAAGGAATCGAGCCAACATGTGCTTTATGGCAAACACTTCTGAGGTAACTGCTGAAACTCCTGCTTCAAATTCATATTATTCTGGAGATGATTCTGAAGGTGATAACATGTCTAAATCTGAACTGTTTGAATACTGTGATATGCTGGAAGAGACATGTAATGAACTTAAGGATAAATACAAGTCATTAAAGAAACAGTATGCTCTCACCACCACAGTTAAAACCGAACTCACTGTTGAAAAAGAGAAAAATGCTCAACTATTAAAAGAAAATACAGAACTGAAACTGTCAAATGAGCAACTTAGAAAAGACTTAGAGAAGTTCACCAATGGCAAGAATGCTCTAACACAGATGCTAGGAAAGCAAGTAGCACCTAAATATACTACTGGTATAGGATACCAACCTGGACAAAGGAAAATTGCTAAAACTAGATTCATTTCTAAATCTGGACAGAATGAAGGTAATTCTGGAACCTCATATGCTTCAACCAGTTATATACATAGCTATGGATATAATAAAGTTTATCTTTCAAAGCATGTCAATTCTACAAATTATATGAGACCCATTAGACAAATATGGGTACCTAAAGTGTTATTGGCTAACCTGTCTGGACCCAAGAAAATCTGGGTACCAAAATCATCTCCCATCTAAATCTGTTTTGTAGGGAACTTGCTTAAAGAGCTCCTATAAAGAGACATGGTATTTGGACAGTGGATGTTCAAGACATATGTCAGGAGACTTCTCTTGTTTCAAGAGTTTAATAAAAGTTGATGGAGGCTTTGTCACCTTTGGTGATAACTCAAAAGGGAAAATCATCGGCCTAGGCCAGATTGGTAACACTGATTCAATTTTGATTTCTAAAGTTTTATTTGTTGATGGCCTTAAATACAATTTATTAAGTATTTCTCAGTTATGTGATGATGGTTTTCATGTTAAATTTGAAAATGATTCTTGCAAAGTTTTTGATTCTAAGAATGTTTTGGTATTTTCTGCCTTAAGAAATGAAAATGTTTATGCTGTTAATCTGAATTCTTTAGCTAAGCAGAATATTAATTGTTTGAATGCTTTTCATAAAGAATCTTGGCTATGGCATAGAAGATTAGGACATTGCAACATTCACTCACTTAGAAAACTTTCTAGGAAAAACCTAGTTAGAGACCTACCTAAGTTAGAATTCCCAAACGATAGAGTGTGTAACCCCTGTCAAAAGGGAAAACAACACAAAGTTTCTTTTAAATCAAAGAAAGAAGTTTCAACTTCTCAACCACTTGAATTGGTTCACATGGATTTGTTTGGACCATCAAGAGTTTCTAGTTTAAATGGGAAGCACTGTGTTTATGTTCTTGTAGATGAATTTTCTAGATATACTTGGGTATATTTTCTAGCTCACAAAAGTGAAGCTTGTTCTTACTTTGTCAAATACTCCAAGTCTGTAGAAAATCTTAGTGGACTCAAGATTAAGACCCTGAGAAGTGATCATGGTCGTGAGTTTGAAAATCAAGATTTTGAATCTTATTGCTCACACAATGGCTATACTCATAACTTCTCTGCCCATAGAACACCCCAACAGAATGGTGTAGTAGAAAGAAGAAACCGAACTCTTCAAGAAATTTCTAGAACCATGCTCAATGAATATGACCTGCCTATTTACTTTTGGGCTGAAGCTGTAAATACAGCTTGTTATGTTATTAATAGAGTCTTGATTAGACCAGTTCTTAAGAAAACCCCTTATGAATTGTGGAACAATAGAAAGCCTAAGGTTAATTACTTTAAAGTTTTTGGTTGCAAAGTATTTATTCTGAATACTAAAGATAATCTGGATAAGTTTGCTTCCAAAAGTGATGAAGGAATTTTTCTGGGTTACTCTATTTCAAGTAAAGCTTATAGAGTATTCAATAAGAAAACCAAATGTGTGGAAGAATCTGTTCACATCAAGTTTGTTGAAACTGATCCACATGAGCCTAAAACCTCTCTTGAAAATCTTGAAGAAGATTTGTCTATTCTGGACCTTAATGATAAATCTAAAGAACCTGTTATAAAAGTATCCAGTTCTGGACTTTCTCCAGAATCTGCTTCTGTTGAACCCGAGCCTATAGATGAACCTGAAATTTCTAGTCCAACCTTTACTAGATCAACGAGGATTCTAAAGAATCATCCTTTAGAAGCTGTTGTTGGTAATCTGGATAGAGGAACACAAACTAGAGCTTCTCTAAGAAACCAGGTTGAACATCAAGCCTTTCTTTCACAGCTGGAACCCAAAAATATCAATGATGCTATCAATGATGAATTCTGGGTAATAGCTATGCAGGAAGAATTAAATCAGTTTGAAAGAAACAAAGTATGGGAATTAGTTGACAGACCCAAGGACACTTTGACAATAGGCACAAAATGGGTTTTTAGAAATAAAGTAGATGAATCTGGAAATATAGTCAGAAATAAAGCTAGACTAGTTGCACAAGGATATAGTCAAGAAGAAGGCATAGACTATGAGGAAACTTTTGCACCTGTAGCTAGACTAGAAGCCACCAGAATCTTACTTGCATATGCTGCACATCTGGATTTCAAGTTATATCAAATGGATGTAAAAAGTGCATTTCTAAATGGTTTTATTATTGAAGATGTTTTTGTGGAACAACCACCTGGATTTGCTAACCCCCATTTTCCAAATCAAGTTTTTAAACTTTCTAAAGCTTTATATGGTTTGAAACAAGCTCCAAGAGCTTGGTATGATAGACTTAGCAATTTCCTTATTTCAAAAGGTTTTACCAAAGGGATTGCTGATCCAACTCTTTTTATTAAAAGAATTTCTAAAGATGTTCTAGTTGTACAAATATATGTTGATGATATTATTTTTGGATCTTCTAAACACTCTTTATGTACTGATTTTTCAAAAAGTATGCAAAATGAATTTGAAATGAGCTTAATGGGAGAGCTTAAGTACTTTCTTGGATTTCAAGTATTTCAAAATGAAAATGGTATTATTTTGAATCAAAGTAAATATACAAAGGATCTCTTAAAACGTTTTGGTCTGGATAGTATCAAGGAAAGTGAAACTCCTATGAGTACTACCTGTAAATTGGATACAGATGAAACTGGGAAACCAGTTGATCAAACAAATTACAGAGGTATGATTGGTAGTTTACTTTATCTTACTGCTAGTCGACCTGATATTATGTTTAGTGTGTGTATGTGTGCTAGATTTCAAGCTAACCCAAAAGAATCTCATTTGATTGCTGTTAAAAGAATTTTTAAATATCTCAAACACACGGTTAACTTAGGTTTGTTTTACCCAAAAGGACAATCCTTTGAGTTAATAAGTTATTCAGATGCTGACTTTGCTGGTTGTAAGTTAGATAGAAAAAGCACATCAGGAACATGTCATTTGCTTGGAAAATCCTTAGTTTCTTGGTGTAGTAAGAAACAGAACTCGGTTGCATTATCTACTGCTGAAGCAGAATATATAGCTGCTGGTAGTTGTTGTGCACAAATTCTGTGGATGAAACACACTCTTTTGGACTATGGATATGTTTTTAAACATGTTTCAATCAACTGTGATAACACCAGTGCAATAAACATCTCTAAGAATCCTGTATCTCACTCTAGAACCAAACACATAGATGTAAGACACCATTTCCTAAGAGATCACTATCAAAAAGGTGATATTTCTCTTGAATTTATTGGCACTGAACATCAATTGGCTGATATTTTCACTAAACCTTTAAGTTCGGATAGGCTAAGTTTCATAAGACATGAACTGGGAATGTTTAATCACAACCGGTGTGAAAATTCTCACTGATGTGAAATTCTCACCGATGTGAAAATTCTCACTGATGTAAAATTCTCACCGACGTGAAAATGGTCACCGATGTGAAATTCTCACCGACGTGAAAATGCTCACCGATGTAAGCTTCTCACCGACGTAGAAATTCTCACCGACGTGAAAATGGTCACCGATGTGAAATTCTCACCGACGTGAAAATGGTCACCGATGTGAAATTCTCACCGACGTAGAAATTCTCACCGATGTACAACTCTCACCGATTTGTATTTCTCACCGATGATTAACTCACACCGATGCAAAGTTTAAAACTTCTGTCTGCCGCCAAGAATACGAATCGTTTTATTTTATTTTATTACTCTATTTTAATCGTTTATTTGGAATTCCTAAATGATAAAACTAAGTCTAAGCCACTTCTTACCTCACCGAGCTCAAAATCTCTCACCTTCGAACCTTAGCACCCAAATCGACCAAGAACCCTAAACCCGCGATGGCAAAAACCAAGCTTCCTATCGTCAGAGATGAAAGTGCAGAACCAAATGCTAAGAAGCAGAAGACACAGCATAAAGCCAGTGTTAGTGAAGTCAAAACTAGATCGGGAAGGCGACCAGTGAATCCTCACTTGCAGAATAGAGACATAGTAATCGAGAAGGAACTGTGCGTGGAATGGCTACTGCCTAGCAAATCCTTAGTGCTCGAGATTCTGGAAGACCAGAAATGGGTGGATTGTTTCTCAAATAACAATGGCCCATACTACCCGAAGTTTGTAAAACAGTTCTATGAGTTTGTAACCTTTGAGAAGTCTGAGAATGAGAATCGGGTAAGCTCTTTTGTAAATGGAAAAGAGATGTCTTTTTCTTCAGTAGAGTGGGCTGAGAGTTTAAAAGTACCACATGAAGGTGTCTCTGGGAATGTATCAAGAGCAATGCCACCTAGTAGTGACATTTTTGATTATGAGACTGCCTTACAAGAGCTGACTGGGAATGGAAATCAAAGGCAAGTGGTAGCTGCTGAAATGGATGGAGAGAATCGACTGCTTTTCAAATTTGTTCAGCATGTGTTGATACCGAGGAGAGGAGATTTTGCAAATCTGAGATATCAAGATATCTATCTTCTTCATTTGCTAAGACATGGTGTAAAAGTCAATCTGTGCAGATTGTTGATGCTTCAAATGGAAGACATGATTAGACCAAAGTCAAAGACCAATGCTTTGTTCTTTGCCAAGCTGATTTCAGTGATGATAAAAGTGAAAGAAATAGCTGAGTCTCAGGATGAGACAGTTGTAGTCAAGAACAATTTCTGCATCACCTCGACTGTTTGCAAGTATATGAAAATTAACTGGAACCCATGGAAGGGAGAATGGGTCAGTGATGATCAGAAAATCTATGATAGGTTCAATCCTGTGGATTATCCCTCAAGACCAAAGGATATGAGAGATCCGAGTCTAAGACCTGATGAAGAGGAACCTGCTTATAGTGATGAGACAGAAGAAGAAGAAGAAGAAGAAACTCCTATGGATGTTGGAGGGGATCCAGACTTGCCCCCAAGTCCTGTTGCAGAACTGGTCTATTCTAGGAAAGGAAAAGTAGAGGAAGTTTTGCCTACTTATGAGGAAGACCAGTCTGTACCTCACCAAGAAGAAGAGGAAAAGGAAAATGCATTTGAATCGCCTGCTTCTGGTAGGTTAAGTATGAGTCCCTTAATTGGAAACTCAGCTATACCTGCTGCTGAAGAAGAAAGAGAAAGAGAAGAAGCTGTACCTGTATCAGAAGATCTTCTAGATGCTGCACCTGTAGAACTTGTGATAGAAGATTCTGATGAAGAACGGCCAGCAGAAAAGGCTGTTGTGATACATGAGAATGCACCCATTGAGGGGGAGCATCAGTCTGTGCTTGGGAATGTTACAGTAGCTGTTGAGATTGGTGACTGGGTAGAAGACCCAGGGTTTATAGTCTGTGGATTGGATTATCCAGATTCTGACAATGAGATGTCTGTGGATAGACCAAAGACCAATTATGATCTTGCTGCTGAGTTGTTGCCAGACGATGTGGTCAGATTTCATGATTTGAATAAGCTGAAAGAGGACCTCAAATCCAGTTTTGTTGAAGAAGTGAAGCTAATGGAAACCTCTCTTGCATCCTCAATCAATTCAATAATGACTACTTCTGTAGTTAATTTGGCCTCAGCAAGGGGATCTGCTTGTAACAACCCGAGATTTTATGAAAAATATTCTTTTTTATTTCACTAATGTCTTGTGTTGTACGCTACACCAAAAGGAGCTTGCACAACACGCATCCTTGACTTGCCTTGCATTACACGCAATCGCGACCTTCCTCGATAGCGTGTGTAATACGCAATACCGAGTTTCACTAAACAACGATATGCTATTAAAATATTATTAAAACTACCCATTATGAATAGTAATAACCACTTTTTAAAATTCTATAAATCTTATTTTTCAAAATGAACTTCATTTTTGGATTCGGAATATCTAAATTAGCTTGGGTTGAAATTTTGGTGATTTTCGGATAACTTTCATATTTTGATGAATAGTGAAAATTACTAAATTATAATTAAAAACAAATTTTTTAATCGAAATAATTAATAGTGATAAATCATTAATTTGAGTGGTTTTAAAGTATATTTAGAATATATTTTTACAATTTAATACAATGTTGGTCATTGGATGTAATTTCACATTTAAACTAGACATAAACAAGTGTCAATCTTTTGATAGATATTGTTTCTTAAAAAAACACGCTATTTGTTTTAACAGCGGGATTTAATTATAAAATTAATTAATGCAACTTTTATGTTATGAATTTGGTAAAATAGACTTCATTTTTGAATTCGGAATATGAAATATAGCTTGGGATGAAATTTTGGCATTGTTCTGAAAAACATCAATTTTTGATGAATAGTGAAACTACTAAGTGGTAGTTTAAAAACTGAATTTTGCATAAAACTTAATTTTACCGCTTCTGTGAATGGAATTTCGAAAATCCGAGAGACACAGTTAATATCAAGGACTAAAATGTGGTTCAATGAGATGAAAATAATTTTTTGGTGAATAGTAACTTTTTACTTTTTTTTACCACGGTTAATAGTAAATAGGGTAACTAAGGGTAAATATGATATTAATATTACCCTAACACGTGTCCTAATTCTATTGGACAAGTGTAATTCGACCAAAAACAAACTTAGGAATAAAATATGACCATTTAGGCCCACTTGGATTAGATTAGGACATTTATTATTAATTTATTTAAAGAAGGGTTAAAATAGTTAAAATCAAAGTTTAATAAGTAAATCATTTTTAATATGAGGTTATACATAAGATAAATTAGATTGTAAATATTCATTAGAAATCTAAAAATATTTCCTACATGATGGTATTTTATTTGTAATTTTTAGACATAAAATAATTTAATTTATTTATGACACAAAGATGATGCTGTAATTATCTTATTAATGAAATATTCACATAATTGATAATATAAATACCAAAATAAATGTAATTTAAGACTTTTTATGAATTCCACTAATTTTCTAGGTTACTATGATATATTAGTGTTGATTTAATCAACATGGTTCGAACATATAATTCTGATATGACTTTCACAAAAATCATATATCAAATAGTGTCAAAATTGACACAAAATAGTTTTTAAATCAAATATTATATTATTAATTGTTATTTTATTCCTAAAAATCTAAGGTTCGGCCAAATGACTTAGATAAGGATATATATATTAATAATAAACAATTTGGGGTTCGTTTGGCATGTTATAGTAAGTGTATTAACCATATAGTGAAAGAAAACAAAAAGACACGGTAAAAGTTAAATTATTTAACTTAGAGTTAAATCTAATTGATAAGGTTTAAAATAAGATCCAAAAATGTCTAAATTTGATTGGTTGATGAGATTACAACCCTATCTCATCTAAGCTTCGAATATGAGTCATTTTTGGAGGTTTTTAAGTGGGGTTAGATTTATTATAAATTAATATTTTTAAGAATTCCTAAGGTGCCCCTCTCCTCCCTTATAAAAGGACACCTCCTCCCCCTCCTCCTCACACCAATTTGAGCACTCAAGCTCGGCCAACCCCTGCCAAAATCTCTTCTCCACTTCCCTAGCAACATCCTAGAGGTTCTGGTCTTCCTCAAAGACCAATTCTAGTGCCCTAAAAGGAGGTCTCAAAGAGGCACTTCAAAGAAGAGGTAATTACTGTTACCAATTCTTTCATCTTTATTTCTTCTTCCACTTCTTCTTCTTAGGTTGTTTCATTATGAAGTAATAACATCAGTATCACTCATATACTGATATGTTATTATAAGTCTGAAACAACCCTATTTCACCATCTATCCATCCTACGGAAAAAGAAATCTCCGCGCGTGCGTACGTACGGAATACCGTCTCCACGCCGTGGTGTAATCTATTTTCCACCACCACCTTACATGGATGGGTATAATGGTGTAAAGAATAACTATACATAGTTATTACAACATCATATTGATTCTGATATATTGTATAATTCACTCCAATTCAATTCAATACTTATAGAAATGATATCATCGCTCGTGCGTACGTACGGACTACCGTCTCCACGACGCGATGAGATTCATTCTCCATATTAACCATTTAAGAATGATTATAAAGTATATATATAAGAAATAATAATGAAATATATGACATTATAAAGCTACTGGATTTATGTATATATATACATATGTATGTCATCTACTTACTTCCATTTCAAGACAATAAGGAAAGGAAAACAACGTTCATGCGTACGTACGGACTACCGTCTCCATGAACGGTGTTTTTCATTTTATTTATCTACCTATTATATATATATATACTGAATATATATGATATATAAATCATATTTTATATTCTGTAAGTAAGTAAATCATGATATAAGTAATAATGATGTCAAGAACAACAAGTCAAAACACCTACGATAAATGAAATGATTTTACCCAAAACGCTTCTTTAACATGGAATTTACAAAAGAACGGGTAATATAATGTCATAAGTGAACCATATATGATATCATAACAATGAATATGATTCTGTAATAAGTCAATGACATTATTTAAATCATTATACAGGAGGTTCGGACACATACGAAGCAAATCGGACCTAAGGTAAGGGAAATATCACAATCTCATTTTTATCCGAGATTGTTTATTCGTAAGTATTTACTGGGGTGTATTTTATCATCCACATCCATGTTTCCTCAATATGTAATATTATTTCCATCCACCTACAATGTTTTAAATCCAATTTTACCCTTTGGTGAGTTTTTAGTAAAAGATATGAAAGGAATCTTTTGTCGTTTTTCGTACGAGGTACATTTTGACTTTTTCGACAAAAGTAAAAAAAGAATGTTTTTTTTAACTTATACGGAACGAACGGATTTCTACTGTTTTATAAAGCCTTATTTTCATGAAGCTTCCTCTAGAAGATTTCATGACTATTTTCAATAAAATCTCTTTCTTTTAAAATTGCATGATGTTTTGTGAAAAGAAATTGATTTTGAAGAAAAAAGGATATTTTCCTCAAGAATTCAATTCAAGTATTTTATCAAAATTATTTTCCATCTAAGATAATAAAAGGGTTCTGTTTTTATCCCTATTATTACATGGATTTGATTATGTTGTGATGGAAATATTTTTATGAATTCCTTTATCTTATATGAATTGTTTTATGATGTCATGATGTTTCAAGAATCCCATTTTTGTTACATGTGTTATGCGATGATGTATGTTTTATGATTATGTGGCACACATAAGAAAGGATTCATTATAAGATGGGTGGGACCTATATCTCCCTCCAATGCATTGGGTAAAGATTTTATATCTCATGAGATAGACATGGCTGGAATGGTAGGTTATACCGGTTCAGTGAAACAGGACTGAAACGAGGATTAATCGATTCAGAAAGGGACTTTGTCCACTAAGATAGTCTTGGCAATGAGTCTTGACTAACAAGAAATGATTCTCTATGATTATGTGTGTATGCCACAATGAGTAATGTTTTAAGTTATGATTTCATTTCACTACTATGATTTATCCCATGTTATGAAATTATGCTCTCTTTTGCAGGTTAAGATTTCCAAAAAAGTTATGTTCTTATGAAAATTATGTGATTGATATTTCTTTTGTTTACCCTTACTGAGCATTTGAGCTCACCCTTTTATGTTTTCTTTTCCCCAGGATATAAAGAAAGGTTTTAGGTAAAAAAAAAGGGATGACCTTTATGGGAGATATTGAAGAACTTTCACCACGATTAGAAGATTACGTTCCGAGTTTCCAAAGACACTAAACTATTACGATCCTTTAGTGTGTGTTTTTGTTATGTACTAAGTATTCCGCAAAAGTAATGTAAGGTCAATGTACGCCAGGCTTCGGGTCTCTACAGTTGGTATCAGAGGAAAGGTTTAGTCAACCTTTGGAAACTAGGATGCGAAAACGTTAGTGAGATCCCTAGAGATATTTCTAAGGTATGTCTAGGGATGCCCCTAAGGATAAGTATACGTATAGGATATAGTTCTAGAACTATGGTAACGATATTAGATTAAACCAAATATGATAGATATTTGAGTTACTCCCCCTTTATTACGATTTTTGCATCTAACACTATTCTGTTTGGGTTTTAGAAAATGATTGGAAACAAGATGATTCACAATAATGGAGGATATGATGGACAATGGAATGATATTCTTCATGAGCAACCAAATGAAATGGGATTTGGATGTCCAAACATCATTATTATGCCGAATCAGCAATCTCACAACATGATCAATAAAGTAAAATTTGGTAAGTTTCCTGACTCGACTAATAAGAGAAAGATGGAGTTCCATGATGATCATAGAGGAAAGAAAGTTCAATTTCCCCTATGTAAATCATGTGGGAAGAGGCATCAAGGAGAATGTTTCAAGGGAACTGGAAGATGCTTTGGGTGTGGAAAAGAAGGACACAAAGCAAGTAAGTGCAAAGGAAAAGGGTCGGTTAACACCATGGATGAGGATAATGGTATTGCTACGACATCAAAAATGGTTAAGTGTTTTAAATGTGGAATGTATGGGCATTATGCAAACAAATTCCCTAAGGGAAAGACTCATGAAGAGAATCAGTATGGTCATATGGGTAGTATTTATGTGGATGATGATGAAGAGACTACAAATGATATGTGAGATGAAAGAATTTTTGAAGCTCGGTCAATGGTTTGAGAATGTAGTGGAATGATTACATGTTTATCATGTGTAATTTTGGAATAAAGAGACATCTATGGATTGTTACACTGTTGTCTTTCCTTGTGTTTTGAAAGTGTATGATTAATGTTACTAGTATCCATGAAAGGTTATTCAGATATTTTTGGAATTTAGATGATATGCGCATAATAAAGGGATAAGGAGAAAATTAAATGTTTGATAGTATTCATGAGCTCATGATTGATATAAGGACTAATTGATATCATGGTTTGAGTATAAATAATTTTGAGGATTTTGGTATGTGGAAAGTGTTATCTTTTAACTGCACTCATGTTTTCACTAAGGTATTCAAGAGAATACACGATTAAGGACTTTGAATGTTTGGAATGTGACCAAAAAGACATATCTTATGATATGTGGGGATCAACGACAGTATTAAATCTCTGGTAATCGATGTCACTATATTATGAGAGTGGACTGCAGTATTATGTATAAGCCTAAAGATTAGACTGGATTATGTTGGACATAAGTTAGTATTGTTTAAGGATATAAGATTTTCGATATTATTGATGGGATGTTATAGTAACGTAGTTTTAGAAAAAGGGACAACCTGCAGGACGGGCGACAGCCCATCGCTTCGGACAAGGCTGTAGGAATCGAACCCACAACCGAAGTGCGACTGGCCTTTATCGCCTACCACTGACCTATAGGAAACCCTGTTTAGTAGAAACTAGTTTTATTATATTAAGCAGTATGATATATGAAGTATAAGTCCATTTTAGGAACCATATATGATTAATCTCACTATAGATCGACTTATGCATATAATTTTTGCTAATCTTTTGTTTGAGATAGATGGAATGACCCGTCATTCTATCACATGATCTGCTAACACTTCATGAATGACAAATTCAACTTCATTTATTTAAGAGATGAAGTGGAAATTGTTCAAGGCACGAACAACAGTGAGATTGTACCAAAATAAAGTAAGTATTTATTCTAATTCAAATTTTCAACTTTAGGGAAATGATCTTGAAAACCAAAAATGTCGTCCTAGTGATCTTATACCTGATGAATAAGATGGTACCTTATATCATCACAAATCTATGGATTTGTGATTACTGCCTTTTCCATAGCCATGTTCTCTACCACTCTCCATCAGAACATGATGGTTAGATTTCTCTTCCATATCCATATTTTCACCTATGTGGAAACCCAGTGATTAGTTTATTTCGGTAATCGTTACATTTCATACTTTAGTTTTTAAAGCCAAGTTTTGGTATTCCCTTTTACGATGTGGGTTTCTATTAAAGAAACTTTCGAATAGTAAACCATTTATAACCCCGACGAATTTCGAGGGCGAAATTCATTTTAAGGGGGGTAGAATGTAACAGCCCGAGATTTTATGAAAAATATTCTTTTTTATTTCACTAATGTCTTGTGTTGTACGCTACACCAAAAGGAGCTTGCACAACACGCATCCTTGACTTGCCTTGCATTACACGCAATCGCGACCTTCCTCGATAGCGTGTGTAATACGCAATACCGAGTTTCACTAAACAACGATATGCTATTAAAATATTATTAAAACTACCCATTATGAATAGTAATAACCACTTTTTAAAATTCTATAAATCTTATTTTTCAAAATGAACTTCATTTTTGGATTCGGAATATCTAAATTAGCTTGGGTTGAAATTTTGGTGATTTTCGGATAACTTTCATATTTTGATGAATAGTGAAAATTACTAAATTATAATTAAAAACAAATTTTTTAATCGAAATAATTAATACTGATAAATCATTAATTTGAGTGGTTTTAAAGTATATTTAGAATATATTTTTACAATTTAATACAATGTTGGTCATTGGATGTAATTTCACATTTAAACTAGACATAAACAAGTGTCAATCTTTTGATAGATATTGTTTCTTAAAAAAACACGCTATTTGTTTTAACAGCGGGATTTAATTATAAAATTAATTAATGCAACTTTTATGTTATGAATTTGGTAAAATAGACTTCATTTTTGAATTCGGAATATGAAATATAGCTTGGGATGAAATTTTGGCATTGTTCTGAAAAACATCAATTTTTGATGAATAGTGAAACTACTAAGTGGTAGTTTAAAAACTGAATTTTGCATAAAACTTAATTTTACCGCTTCTGTGAATGGAATTTCGAAAATCCGAGAGACACAGTTAATATCAAGGACTAAAATGTGGTTCAATGAGATGAAAATAATTTTTTGGTGAATAGTAACTTTTTACTTTTTTTTACCACGGTTAATAGTAAATAGGGTAACTAAGGGTAAATATGATATTAATATTACCCTAACACATGTCCTAATTCTATTGGACAAGTGTAATTCGACCAAAAACAAACTTAGGAATAAAATATGACCATTTAGGCCCACTTGGATTAGATTAGGACATTTATTATTAATTTATTTAAAGAAGGGTTAAAATAGTTAAAATCAAAGTTTAATAAGTAAATCATTTTTAATATGAGGTTATACATAAGATAAATTAGATTGTAAATATTCATTAGAAATCTAAAAATATTTCCTACATGATGGTATTTTATTTGTAATTTTTAGACATAAAATAATTTAATTTATTTATGACACAAAGATGATGCTGTAATTATCTTATTAATGAAATATTCACATAATTGATAATATAAATACCAAAATAAATGTAATTTAAGACTTTTTATGAATTCCACTAATTTTCTAGGTTACTATGATATATTAGTGTTGATTTAATCAACATGGTTCGAACATATAATTCTGATATGACTTTCACAAAAATCATATATCAAATAGTGTCAAAATTGACACAAAATAGTTTTTAAATCAAATATTATATTATTAATTGTTATTTTATTCCTAAAAATCTAAGGTTCTGCCAAATGACTTAGATAAGGATATATATATTAATAATAAACAATTTGGGGTTCGTTTGGCATGTTATAGTAAGTGTATTAACCATATAGTGAAAGAAAACAAAAAGACACGGTAAAAGTTAAATTATTTAACTTAGAGTTAAATCTAATTGATAAGGTTTAAAATAAGATCCAAAAATGTCTAAATTTGATTGGTTGATGAGATTACAACCCTATCTCATCTAAGCTTCGAATATGAGTCATTTTTGGAGGTTTTTAAGTGGGGTTAGATTTATTATAAATTAATATTTTTAAGAATTCCTAAGGTGCCCCTCTCCTCCCTTATAAAAGGACACCTCCTCCCCCTCCTCCTCACACCAATTTGAGCACTCAAGCTCGGCCAACCCCTGCCAAAATCTCTTCTCCACTTCCCTAGCAACATCCTAGAGGTTCTGGTCTTCCTCAAAGACCAATTCTAGTGCCCTAAAAGGAGGTCTCAAAGAGGCACTTCAAAGAAGAGGTAATTACTGTTACCAATTCTTTCATCTTTATTTCTTCTTCCACTTCTTCTTCTTAGGTTGTTTCATTATGAAGTAATAACATCAGTATCACTCATATACTGATATGTTATTATAAGTCTGAAACAACCCTATTTCACCATCTATCCATCCTACGGAAAAAGAAATCACCGCGCGTGCGTACGTACGGAATACCGTCTCCACGCCGTGGTGTAATCTATTTTCCACCACCACCTTACATGGATGGGTATAATGGTGTAAAGAATAACTATACATAGTTATTACAACATCATATTGATTCTGATATATTGTATAATTCACTCCAATTCAATTCAATACTTATAGAAATGATATCATCGCTCGTGCGTACGTACGGACTACCGTCTCCACGACGCGATGAGATTCATTCTTCATATTAACCATTTAAGAATGATTATAAAGTATATATATAAGAAATAATAATGAAATATATGACATTATAAAGCTACTGGATTTATGTATATATATACATATGTATGTCGTCTACTTACTTCCATTTCAAGACAATAAGGAAAGGAAAACAACGTTCATGCGTACGTACGGACTACCGTCTCCATGAACGGTGTTTTTCATTTTATTTATCTACCTATTATATATATATATACTGAATATATATGATATATAAATCATATTTTATATTCTGGAAGTAAGTAAATCATGATATAAGTAATAATGATGTCAAGAACAACAAGTCAAAACACCTACGATAAATGAAATGATTTTACCCAAAACGCTTCTTTAACATGGAATTTACAAAAGAACGGGTAATATAATGTCATAAGTGAACCATATATGATATCATAACAATGAATATGATTCTGTAATAAGTCAATGACATTATTTAAATCATTATACAGGAGGTTCGGACACATACGAAGCAAATCGGACCTAAGGTAAGGGAAATATCACAATCTCATTTTTATCCGAGATTGTTTATTCGTAAGTATTTACTGGGGTGTATTTTATCATCCACATCCATGTTTCCTCAATATGTAATATTATTTCCATCCACCTACAATGTTTTAAATCCAATTTTACCCTTTGGTGAGTTTTTAGTAAAAGATATGAAAGGAATCTTTTGTCGTTTTTCGTACGAGGTACATTTTGACTTTTTCGACAAAAGTAAAAAAAGAATGTTTTTTTTAACTTATACGGAACGAACGGATTTCTACTGTTTTATAAAGCCTTATTTTCATGAAGCTTCCTCTAAAAGATTTCATGACTATTTTCAATAAAATCTCTTTCTTTTAAAATTGCATGATGTTTTGTGAAAAGAAATTGATTTTGAAGAAAAAAGGATATTTTCCTCAAGAATTCAATTCAAGTATTTTATCAAAATTATTTTCCATCTAAGATAATAAAAGGGTTCTGTTTTTATCCCTATTATTACATGGATTTGATTATGTTGTGATGGAAATATTTTTATGAATTCCTTTATCTTATATGAATTGTTTTATGATGTCATGATGTTTCAAGAATCCCATTTTTTGTTACATGTGTTATGCGATGATGTATGTTTTATGATTATGTGGCACACATAAGAAAGGATTCATTATAAGATGGGTGGGACCTATATCTCCCTCCAATGCATTGGGTAAAGATTTTATATCTCATGAGATAGACATGGCTGGAATGGTAGGTTATACCGGTTCAGTGAAACAGGACTGAAACGAGGATTACTCGATTCAGAAAGGGACTTTGTCCACTAAGATAGTCTTGGCAATGAGTCTTGACTAACAAGAAATGATTCTCTATGATTATGTGTGTATGCCCCAATGAGTAATGTTTTAAGTTATGATTTCATTTCACTACTATGATTTATCCCATGTTATGAAATTATGCTCTCTTTTGCAGGTTAAGATTTCCAAAAAAGTTATGTTCTTATGAAAATTATGTGATTGATATTTCTTTTGTTTACCCTTACTGAGCATTTGAGCTCACCCTTTTATGTTTTCTTTTCCCCAGGATATAAAGAAAGGTTTTAGGTAAAAAAAAGGGATGACCTTTATGGGAGATATTGAAGAACTTTCACCACGATTAGAAGATTACGTTCCGAGTTTCCAAAGACACTAAACTATTACGATCCTTTAGTGTGTGTTTTTGTTATGTACTAAGTATTCCGCAAAAGTAATGTAAGGTCAATGTACGCCAGGCTTCGGGTCTCTACACTGCTGCAGTTGTCTCAAGTGATTTTGTCTCCAAATCAGATCTTGAATCCATGAAAAATGAGATAAAAGAATCATTCAGTGCTTCAGTTGGTGAGATGAAGGAAAGCTTTTATGAAGAAATGAAAGTGCTAGAGAGATCCTTCGAGCTATCTCTGGCTTGTAATTTATCTTCCTTTATGTCTGAGCTTATGGAAGAAGTGAAAGAATGCCAGACTCAGTCTTCAAGAATCGAAGCTGATCTGGAAGCTCTCAAGACATCAATGGTTGCTTTGGATTCCTATATGAGCTCCAAGTCTCAAGCTGACAAGGACCTATCCTATGTGAAGAGTGTAGTCAGCCAGTTTGTCTCAGTGTTTGAAAGTTTCAAAACCTCAGTGAAGGATCATGTTCAATTACAAGACTCTCAAGTTCAAAGCCTAATCAGTGGTTTGTCAAAGAGTTTTAAAGAAACTGTTTCCTTCTCTCTTGGCCCTCTCACATCCAAACCATCAGTTGATATGAACTCAGTTCGAGCAATATTGAAGGAGGAGATTGGTTCTATTCTTACCAGTGGCTCTGGGGACTCATCAGAGTTAAGCCGAGTGGTGATTTCTACAAGGGATTCTGCCAGAGAAATCATGAAGATAGTTCAAGATTTTATGAGAGAAGCCTCTGCCTCTCAAGAAGCCATAAAAAGCAAAGTGGACTACTACTTCTCCAAAATTTTCACCAAGCATCAACTCGAACACCACTTCAAGCTAATGTTGGAACACATGAAGCTCCCTCCAGTCACTCAAGCTTTCAAAGAACAAGTGAGCAAGCTGAGAGAACTGACTCCTGCCCTAGAGAAATTCATGGAGAACAAAGATGATTTCCTCTCTGCTATGGAAAGAGGAGGAGGAATTATTATGGATTTTAGAAATCTGCTGCTGCCCTTCTTGCACGTTGATGCTAGACCAGTCATCATCCCTCCTGCTTTGCCTGCTTCTGCCTCAGCTGCCTCCTCAGTCCAACTGACTCCTGTTCAAGCCATTCAAAGCCTCAAACCCATGATTACCCAAAAATCTTCAACTTACAAGCCTGACTCTGTGTCAGTGGCCCAGCCTCCTTTACTCTTTTCTGGCATTCCCAAACCTTCACCTGAATCCTCACCACCCGAGCATCCTTCTGATCCCAAAGGAAAATCTCACGTTGCAGATGCGAAGTGAACCAGTGGCCAAGCTTTTTGATAGGAATTCCTTTGTCATCAGTTTTTGTTGTACTTTTTGACTAACTATAATACAGACCACTTTTTACTTCTCTTTGTTTTCTTTCTCTCCTATATATATATATATATATATATGATTTCCCACTTTTTGATTATCACAAAGGGGGAGAACAATAAGAGAGGGGGAGAAACTTTTTATGCGAGAATAAGGAGGAGAACAAAATGAGAAATATTTTCAATGGAGAAAACTAAGATATAAAGGGAAACACTTTATCCTTTGTCTTGTTTCCATTTTTATCTCTGATACCTTATGTCTATATAGTACCTTATTATTTTTACCTCTGATAACTTATGTCTATATCATACTATTTCTATTATCTATGATGCTGTTTTCTCTGAGAAAATTGAATTCCTTATTATACTCTTTACTGTTATATTTTCACTATGTTAAATGCCAATATCATAAATTGTGATTATCAAAAAGGGGGAGATTGTTGACCTCACCTGTTTTGATAATCTCAATCATGTATCTATTTGTGTTGAAAATCCCAATTATGTCTTCATTCTCTATGATATTGTTAAATATTGTTGATCCATACTTTAATTCTTTCCAATCTGTGATCAAACCAATAACACCCTTTTAAAATAGTCTTTGGAATATGTTAATCATCATTTACCCATGTTCATACAAGTCATAAATTGATTCTAACACAATCGGATGTGTTCTGCATAAAACAGATAAGTAATCTGCCTATAGCTACTGATAAAAAGCTACCGGTAACCAGTCTACCGATAGACTTAGTCTACCGACAGACAGCTACCGATAGACTTAACACAGAGTTGCCAATGTACTCATAAATACAGCTACCGATACAAACGTAGAGCTACCGGTGTAAGTATAAAGAGCTACTGATGGAATAAGTCACTGATGGACGAAGCTACCGATAGACTCACAGCCACCGATACATGGAGCTACCGATGCATGTACCTACCAACGCATGGAGCTACCGATGCATGTACCTACCGACGCATGGAGCTACCGATGCATGTACCTACCGACGCATGGAGCTACCGATGCATGTACCTACCGACGCATGGAGCTACCGATGCATGTACCAACCAACGCATAGAGCCACCGATGTTCAAGCTACCGATGCTGAATACCTACCGATCACTCAACTCACTGTTTGAATTTCTTTATTTCCTATATTTAATCTATCTAACGGTCATATCATACATTTTAATGATTTGTCAAATATCTGATAAAGGTTGTCGGATGTCAGGAACCCGTACCTCGTACCTGCTGAAAACAAATCTTTTCTGTCCCCTGATGGGAGATAAATACGAGAAGACTACATACCAGAAATAAGCGCGAACGTGTGAAGAAAACAAACAACAAGAAGCGAACCAGAAAAGTGCGGTGCATCCAATATACCAAAAGCGACACAAGCACAAGAGGAACACAGAGAAGCTTATAGACAGTCAAGCATACTCGAGGAGTGTTCTGTGCATACAAGAAGAACTTCATCGACTACATTCTCACCACCTGTGAACCTGGAGCATACGACACTCTGTTTCTCAACAGAAACAAGAAGAGGACTCAGACTCACTGCTAATCGAATCCAAAGGAGTCCAGAGCTATACTGAAATCACCAGAACCATCTCTAAACTCTACATCTCTTGTTCTGTGATTTATTACCATTCATTTCGAGCAGTGTGTGTTATCTGCTATATCTAACACATACACTGTCTCCTGTACTCAAACTGAAGGATCTGTAAATCCTTACAAAACTCTTTCATTCTTTCTTTCCCACGAAGAACTGTGGTAGAGGTCGTGTGTGACCTGGACAGCTGGTTGCTGTTGTACTGTTTCCCACGAAGAACAGTGGTAGAGGTCTTGGACCTGGACAGTTGTAAACTGTTGAACCCCGATCTAGGGTGTGGATCATTTTTATATAAACTTTTGAGAGGACTAAGTCTCGGCTTGAGACTGAACCTCTTGGTTACATTGTTGTGCCATCTATTTCAAAGTTTTATTCCGCTGTTAATCACTTTAAAACCAATACTGTTTTTAAAGTTACTTTGATAATTAAATTAGCAAGTGTTTATGTTAAGTGTAGATTAGTAAGTTAGTTTCAAAAGATAATCACACACTCCTGTGTTGATTACCTGGGAATTAATCAATCCCTTGAGAACCAAACAGAATCTCTACATTAATATAAATTCACTACAGTTTAATTTATTATTTTATTTGGGGGTCTTTAAGACACTGCTTTTAAATATAGAAATTTTAATTGGTACTCAATTCACCCCCCTCTTGAGTAATCCACTCCGACCAACAAATGAATTTATACATTTTCTGTAATGATTATAATTAATAATCATATTCATAATGATTAATTATAAGATCCTAGTTATTATAATTATTTGTTTCACAACACCTAATATTATAATGTTAATTAATTATATTGACAATAATGAAATCATTCAATGGTCATTATAGTAATCATTCTTAGAAAAATATTCTATAAAAAATTTACCTTCAAATTATTTTTATAATTAACATATTTCTATAATAACATTTTACCAACAAATCATAAAATTTTTTAAGACATAATGTTACAAGCACTTTGAACATTGACTTGAATAATATATTTTTACTTCAATCTTCACTATGTCTAAACATTATCCCACCATCCTCTTACACACTATATTCGTTTCATAATATCATTCTAAGATAATAAATGCTCTCTATGATAAGAAATGACACTTATTTTTTATTAAAAGAAATATTTACTAAATAATGAATTAATATACATATCTTATATTGTATTCTATTTGTTTGGATCATTATTCTAAAAAGAATAAATTATTATTAAAATATTTCACTTATAGTGGGGCAAAATCCATCCTTTTTTATAAAACACACATAAACAATTATTTATTAGAAAAACTAGTTTACCTTAATAGTTATCTCAATAAATATTATATTTTTCAAAAAAATCACAAAAAAATGTATATAATCCATTATCACATATAGTTCTAAATATCACTTTTCTAAAAAAAATTATCTCATCACTTATGTGAAGTATGGTAAAGACACACATACTTTATTTTCATCAATATAAACATGATATATTCATTTATATTGAAATATATGATTCAAACACCATTTTTTAACAATTGAATTTAAAATAAAATATTTTTTAATTATATTATTTTTTGAACTTATATGTATTTTTAGCAGTTTTAAATTTTAAATTTTGTGTAATATACCTTTAAATAGGTGGAAATTATTTTTATTACACCAATATATTACATGTACATTCCATGGAGTTTCTCAAACTACTTCAGGTATTCTAAAAGTTTGAATCTTATTTAATAGTTTCTCCTCTGACTTGACACAACAATTTATGTTTAAATGATATTGGCTAGGAAAAGATCATTAATGGAATTTCAAACTAAATTTTCCTCCTCCAATTTAAAAATTTACGCACTTGAAATATCAATTTAGTTACATAACATAGACATTTGACCAAAAGTTCTTCTATACATAACAATTTGATAAAATAAGGTAAACATTTATTGAATAATTTCTTATTTTCAAAACATTTCTAATGACGTAAATTTAATGAATTAAAAAGCTAAAACAATCTCTAACGAAACCTCCAATGTCACATATTCATTTATATACCCAATCATATTGATTATATGATCAAAAAATTACATTATATTATTTATATTGTATTTAATTATTTTTAAACCTTAACCGAATCATTGTATTCATTAATATCCAAATAGATTAAATTTTTAATCCACCTGAATACTTAGTAACTTCAAAATTTGTTTCCCTGTCACATATAATTTCCACTACTGAATTAAAAATTCATAGATTTTGTACTTTTATAAGAAGTATTTTACATTAAGATTATCCTTTATATATAATGTATTTTTATGTCTTGAATGATGATGATGATTCAATTAATATATAAATGATTCTCTTGTCATATGACTGTCATGTATTACATTCATTTAATAACGAATTGTATTAAATGATATCCCACTAAAATTAGGACCCCTTTTAAACTAATCGTATCCATTACTAAGCCTAGATATATATTTCATCATGACATACACTGGTTATGTATATAAATATTAATTGAATATATCTTTTAGACAATCATATCAAGCATATCATATATAACTCTTGGATAGTTGAGTTGATAAATCATTAACCTAATGAATCATATATATTCACTATGTATTATTCCTCTAGTATCATAATAGTTATAGTGTACATGGTATGTGTAACATAATTAATACTATAAGAATAAGGCACTAAATATTTTTGGAAAACACATTAATTTATTTCATACACAAGATAATCCATGGACACATACCTATTATGGTCACCCATTCATATTTAATGAGTTCATGACAAGTGTCACATTAGAATAAATTTAAAATTAAGTATTTTAATGGGGATTTCTTCTAATTAACTCATCTCTTGTATTCTATTTACAAGAATGAATTATTTTAATAATTTAGTTTTGAATCTCATTATATCCGCCCGATCAAAATGTTTAAAACATATTTATAGATATCTTATTACAAAACTAATGCTTATGTTATTAACATGAATTAAATGAAATATATATTCTCACATATCAAGATGAATATAATAAATAAGATACATGAAACCCTTTAAATTTAGAATGATAATAATGTATATTTAATAATATATAAAATAGTAATATTATAATGATAGAATGAAAAACCAAACTTTTCTTAATAAGGAATAATCCTCCCAGATAATGTGCAGTTTGATTGTCAAACTAATGAAATTATTCATTCATAATATATTCCATTTATATTCAATAATAAATTATTTAAGTCACTATATAAATGAACATTTAAAATACATTAACATGTGAAATAAATTTATAAACAATTTTCAAATAAATAAATTATAAATAATTAATAATTAAATGTTGTTTTCACATTCTATAAATAAATAAATATAACCACATTGTATTTACTTCTAATATAAACATTTTCATATTAATATTTTTATATATCTTCGTCATTAAAAACGAGACATTAAAAGAAATATAAAAATTTCATATTCTAAGTATATTATGTAAAAAAATTATATAATCTAAATATCACATATTTATCGTTATAGAGAAATTGATCTTATAAACTAATAAAAAATTTATAGTTTAAATAATATATCTAATATATATTTTAATATTAATGAATCAAATTGATTATTTGGAAAAAATAATAGTATAAATTTTAATAGTTCAAATTTCATCCTTATTATTTATGTTATAAAAAATTTAAAAAATTAGCGTTATAATTTTAATATATTCAATTAGCATTTAAATTATAATACATGAAATATAATCTCAACATATATATAATATTAAAAATTAAAAATATGGATATTTTTAATAAATATTTCATCCAAATTAATTAATAAATTATAAAATATTTATAATTACTAATTTTATACACTTTATAAATATCCAAAAATGAATTATTCAATAATGAATAGCCGATTTATAAATTATTTAAAACAGTTGATAATTAAAATTTTATTAAAATAAAAGTTTTTCTACAATATCATATTCTACCATATAGAGTGTTTTTTATTCCTTGATTCATAACCTGGAGTGATAAAAAATATTATAATGTTGGAAATTTTATTCTAAAATGGAAAATTATCTATATGAAAATCAATATTATCCATATAGGAGTAACCAAGTAGTTATTGTATACTACATCTTATGAAATGGTATGGGTAAGAGTAAAAAAGTACATGTAGGGACATATGTAAGTGTACGAAAATGTACCTATGGACCTACATAAGTGTAATGTTGTGTGGGAGGAAACTTAAAAAGAATTACTAATGAAGAACCAATAGTATATAATATATACATAGCGGTATTCCTTTACAATTTGTTCTACAATATTGGGTAACATTTAACCATGATGATCGACTATAACGCATTATGATTGATAATATATATCATATTGTCTATACAATACTATATTTTCTGGCATTTCATTTACACTACCATACATTACAAAAGATTAAATCATATACAATTATATATACATAGGTTTTGGCCTTCAGGTGAATGAGATAGAGTCAGACTTTGATGTTCTTGTCCGGATTATTTAGGAGAAATTCGGGGCTCCATAGGATTTAACATAAATATCCAAAATATTCTCTCAAGACACTAATGGCAGTCATTGGGTAAAGAATATTTAGAGACAAGCTAATTGTTCAGATAATTCTCTTTCTTTTATGGGGAACCCAAATGACTCAATCATCATCTTTGACAGTTTGGGGTCTCTTCCAATGGAATGTAGAAGCTTTTTCCTAGGGGATTCCCTAATCCTCTACAATTTCTTCCCACTGTTAGGCTCTCTCTGTTGCTATTTGGGTCTTGTAACCCCCTTTGAATAAAAAATTAACTTCAAGTCAGATATATATACAAGAACATGGAATTTAAATTATATCATACACCAAGATATATCATATCATACATTATAGTATTATCATTTCTTATAATATCACTACTCACATAATCTGCTATAGAACAAAATTCCAATCCCTCTTTTAATATAGAATATAAGAAAAATATTATAACTTTCTATTTATTTTAAAACTGATTTTAAGATTCGTGAATGATGGTGAAGATTTTAAAACATTATTGGATTTTTTTGGATAAATTCATTCTTATTCAAGGTTGTGAAATATATTAGAACCCAAATTTCTCAGGTCAACAAAAAATGATAACATTAAGAAATAATAAAATAAAAAATAATGAAATTGCGTACCTTACACCAATTGGGGATCTTCAACCAGTATTTTTTATACCACTTGAATGTCACCTTATCATGACCCCCACCACCCACATGTACCCCTCTTGGGCTAGTAATGAAGAGAGGGAGTGGCCTTAAATTACACCTCCAATAGACCCTAGGTCGGTGAATAACAATGAGGTAATAAATTAGACAATAAGAGGCATTACAATCAATAATAGATAGAATATAGGTGAACATCACTAATTAATCATCATGACCCGAATAAAAAATCACCATTTTTTTAATATTAATGTAAATATATACAAGAAAAATTTTCCAAATTTAAATACACAAGGAAAAAAAATAAGGCAATGAATCTACATCACGTTAATCCCCCAATATATTAATGCTCAGGTCAATCTATTAAACCCTCCTATAAATGTAACACCCCAGGTAAATAAAGAATATGACATTTTCATATTTATCCATATTTTTGAATAAAATATTAATATTACTTTAAAGGGGATGCAATGCTCGATGGCGTACCCAACACGCAACAACGAGTTTCTTGGGAATCTTACGTTGCACTCTAATAATAAAATAATATTATTTTAAATGGTAGTTAACATGTAGCTGTTGTAAGGGCGGGAATGGATAGAAATAACTAAAATATGATTATATATGTTTTTAAATGTTTTTACATTTATCCAATAAAGGATAGAGGCTTAAAATACAGAAAGAATTTAATTTTAGGCGTATATGCCCTAGTTTTCACTAAAGGTTCACTTATCACCTTTTGATGTTGAACCATCATTAAATATAGTTTTGTTCACTATTAAACATTCTTTTGAACCAAATAAAACTCTTATTAAGAATTAGGACATCAAAATTTACTTTGTGTAAATTTTTGGTATCTTTCCGATAAAGTTCATTTTTTTAATGAATAGTGTAAAATGTCGTATTTTAATTCAAAACCTCTTTTTAATATAATTTATTTATATGATTAGATTATCTTTTGAATTGGTTTTAAAGTGAAATTAGAATATATTTTTACCATTAAATCCAATAGTGGTCGTTGGAATTAATTTCACTTTGAAATCAGACTTAAACCAGTGTCAATCTTTTGATACTTATTGTTTCATAAAAACACGCTATGTGCTCTGACAGCGGGAATTAATTATTAAATTAATTAATCTGACTTATATGTTTTTAATTTTTTAAAATAGACTTCATTTTTGAATTCGGAATATCAAATATATCTTATGGTGAATTTTTGGGATTTTTCTGAAAAACTTCAATTTTTGATGAATAGTGAAACCACTAAGTGGTACTTATAAAAACTGATTTTTCCATTTAAATGAAATATTTCCATCTTTGTGTTTTGAATTTCAAAAATCCAACATACATGGTTTTAATTAAGAAGTAAAATGTGGTTCAATGGGATAAAAATAATTTTTTGGTGAATAGTAACTTATTAAGTTTTTAATCGCGATTAGAGGTAATTAGTGTAGTTTAAGGTAAAAATAATGTTTTAATAATATTAAATGAACTTGAAAAATTTCCAAACCTCATTGTATGTGTAATGGCCGACCAAGACAAGCCATGGGTCAACTTGGGGACCCCATGGAGCCACTTTGGTTGGGAAATGACATAAATAACGTTTTATTTAATGTAAAAGTAAAAATGACACAAGCATGATATGTTTTACTAAAACAATTTTTAATTTTGGGTTATACAAGTCAGATTTTTTATTATAAATAGTCATTGGAAAGCTAAAAAGCTTTCCTACATCATAGTAATTTTTTTATAATTTTTAGACATTAAATAAATTAAATTAGTTATGACATCATAATGATGCAGCGATGACATCATTATCTGACAATTTAAATAAAATGAGAAGATAATGTAAACTCTATGACCTATACATGTCCAAAACTTATTGGATGGGTGGATTTAGAACCCTTATCACCTTATCCACGAATTATATCAATTTGGGACCTTTTAAAACCGAAAAACATTTTCAAATAAAGTAATATTTCTTACTTTCCAAAAGTGCCCCTCCTCTCCTCTTATAAAAGGCCCCCACCTCTACCTCATTACACACACTCCTCAAGCATTTGGCTCGGCCAAACCCTGCCCATTTACTCTCTACACATACCTCTCCTAATCCTAGATGATTCCCTTTGGGCATAATCCTTTCAAAGGAAGCCTTTAGGCTCAAATCAAAAGGAGTTACACTTTTAAAGGTAATTCATTCTCTCATGTTCATTTGTTTTATTTTGATTCTCCAACCCCCTAAACTATATTTATTTAATTATTTTCTAACAACACCAGTATATTCAATATACTAGGATTTTGTTATAAGATTTATTCGAGCTACACTCTCACACAACTACATCAAATGGTTAAAGAGCATACGGTTTCCGTGGATGGCGAAATTCTGCCTCCCGAAACAATGATTGTTCAATACTCATTTAACACCTTCAAAGGTGGCCATTATGATGTCACTATTTTTATATATGATATATAATATGTTTATGTTTTCCTTAATCTTCTGTTTTTTTTCATTTTGGGCATACCTTTATGGTTTCCATTATGGGTAAACGCGATATCTTCATTTAAGGAAGTGCGGACTACCGCCCCCTCAAAGTGATTTGATTCGTTAAATACCATATGTGGGACGTATAAATTATGGAACTATGATATTATATATGATATTATACTGTAATTATAATATACCTTTATATCATTATGATTCCATTCTATAAAATACGAAATAGAAATGAAAGTAGCGTTCATGCGTACGTACGGTTTACCGTCTCCATGAACGGTGCATTTCATTTCTTACCTCTAAATGATTATGTAATGTTATAAATGCATGCATGTAATGGATATATATGACATATATAATATCTAAATCATGAATAAAATTCTGGATATAATAAACATTTGGCCACACGAACAACATGTAATTGTAAGAAGTCCACTTTCGACTTAAGAACCAAATATCGGAAAAACAAATATTATTAACTTAAATGATTACATAATGTTTATGACAAGGTAATAAGTGATATAAAAGGAATAATGAACTTGATAAAAGGTTCTTAAGGAAGTATAAATTAACTCAAGTTTATTATTCAGGAGATTAAAGAACGATCGAGTCAAGTCGGACCCGAGGTAAGGGATCCTACTCCTCTCTTTCTTTTTAAGTACACACTTTTATGTCATTCCTTTTAAAGCTCATATTTCTTGTTATTGGGATGATCTTTTATATTACAATTACTGTAATTTTTATGTTCATGTGATGAGAGACCCTATTCTCTCTCATCAATCCATTTTGGAAGTTTTGAGTGGCGCCGTTAGGCTGCCGAACTTTCGTAAGAGATCTAACCTCTCCCTTTCTTTTTAAGTACTCTCCTTTATGTCACTTCTTTTAAGCTCCTCTTTGTAATTTTGGGGGATGTTCTTTTATATTCCTCTTGCTGTACATTTTATTGTAATGTGATGAGATACCCTATTTGATCTCATCAATCCATATTCGGAAGTTTTATGTGGCGTCGTTAGGCTGTCGAGTTTTCGTAAGGGATTTTTCATCTCACTTTTATTCCCGTGAGATTTATGCTACATTTGCCACAAATTCCATTGAGTGGTGTATGTAATGTCCATTATTCTACTCTTTGTGTAATATAATTTCGTTTATGAGTATTTACATCAATGATCTATTGTCCTTCATTCATGGGGTGTATGTTTTGAAAGATACCCAAGTCGGTAAGGGAACCTTTCACCCTCCTCTTTTTTAAAAGACTTCTTTTATTGGGTCTTTTAATTAACATATTTTTTTGTTGGGATATGTTCTCATATATCCATATTGATGTAAATTTTATGTCCAATTGATGAGATACACTTTTTATCTCTCATCAACTCATTTTGATGTGATGCCGTTAGGCTGTCAAGGGAACTTTTTAACCCAATTTCGATTTCTTTGGGTTCAACATGTAGTCATTGAATATGTCATCCATTGAATATGTGTGAATGAACTTTTATTGTTTTACACTTAATATCCACTTATATTTGGTGTATTTATATTTTTCACACATATTTTTGAGATTGATTTGTCCTTAATTTAAGGATACCTTCTTTATAAGGGATTTCATCACATTTGACATTTCTATTGAGGGTTCATTGTTGTTATGCACCAATTCACTCTTATATGGTGTATATAATGTCCTTTGGAGTATTATATCATGAATCCATTTATTCTCATGATATTATAAAGTTATGAAAAAATGTTATTCCTCAATTATTGTATTCAAGTGTCTCTAATTTTGGTAAGACCCCTTTAACCAAAATATCGTTTTAAATGTTTTAATTATTTGTTCTTATTAATATCCATGATTTCAAAATGGTTTTAAGGATTTATTTGTATGGATATTAAAGGTTAAAAATTTTAAGCTTCAAGGTGGTATGGGACACTTTGATTCAAAAATCTCTTTATTAAATGTTTTAAATGGTTTTGGAAATTGTTTCTTTTTGAATGGATTCATTATTTCAATATACTAAAATGTTATATTGTGATTGAAATATAGAAATGTTATGTTTCCTTTATGCATGTTTTATGTGATACATTTATGTAATGGTTCTTGGGCATTGTTATGAAAACGGGTGGTTTCGTGATAAACTAAGGGTGGGTGAGCCCGATATAGCTCTCCAATGCATTGTGTAACACGAAGGAGTGAAACGTTAAGGTTTCTCCGATGAGATTTAGGGAATATACTGTGATGGGTATTCCAAACGTAACCAAGAGGGTTACTCCCTACGTAAGAATGTTATGAATGCCTCAAGTTACCTTTATGTCATATGATTTCTATGATTTTATGAGGTATGTTAAGGTGCTTATGTTTTATGGGTAAAGTATGATTTCATTCTTATGTATACATGTACTCATGTTTCCTTTCCATATTTTTATAACTCTTACTGAGCTTTTTATGCTCATCCCAAGTTTTTGAAATGTTTTTCACAGGTCAAGGGAAAGGTACATGATGTGATGATAGTGTCAAGGATGTGTCAAGAAAGAATCCGTGTTATATTTTAAATATGTTTTCATTGATGGGAAGAATGAATACTGTCTTTTATGTAACCACTTTGTTTAAATGTGGAATGTAATGCAAGTTTCATGATCTAATTCTCTAAAACTCTAAACCTGAAAAGATCCTCAATGGGTAATCTTGTAATAACTCAAGATTAAGTAAGGTTTAAGGCTGGGGCCTTATAGTTGGTATCAAAGGTCGATTTAGATAACTTTAGAGGTTAGGGTATTCTTTAAGCATAAGTGACATTACCATAATGGTTAGGATTTCAGAAAGAGTCCTAGTTTTAGATAAAGTGAATGAGTAAGTATATCTTAGTGTTTACCTTACTCATTAGTACATGATGGTTTTGTTGATATACTCACACTGACATTTCTGTTCTTAGTGAATGGATGGATCTAGCAGGCACCAAAGAGACAACAGGTTTGAAGGAAACTGTGGTGGTTCTATGATTAAGATACTAGATAAAATGGGGGATTCAATGAGGAAACTCGTGGTTGTTCTAAACCAACTATCAAGGAGTCATGATCAACCACTTGAACCTTGGTATGTTCTATAATGCATCATGTACGACAATCGATGTGGAAGTTCAGGTAATAATTATAAAGGTAACCATTAGGGTTTATATGATCCTTACTTTTGAGGTAATTATGGGTTATTATATGTTATGATGGAAAATGAAAGGCATGAGATAAACTTGAGGTTAAAATATGTTGTGTTTATTTTTGAAGATTTTATCTCGTTTTGGGAATTGTTATGGGAATTATATAGTTTTGGAAAAAGGACAACACGTAGACCATGTGACAACCTGTCGCGTCGGACAAAGCTGCAGGAATCGAACCCACAACCAAAGTGCAACTGGTATTTATCACCTACCACTGGACTACGTGAATTCCCTGGTTAGTTTGACCGATTCTTTTTAGTTATATGATTTTATGAATTAAGAGTGATTTTATTTTGGGTTATTTATGAAAATGATTAACCTATCATGGAGGATATGTGATTAGGTTAATTACTTTTCAATACGAGACTTTAGGTGCAACTGATATTGTTTGGAGATAAATGTTACGATTTAACTTGGAAGACTATATGACTAAATCCTTAAAATATTTGGGTTTCAATCTTATATTGGTTTACTTTGAATAATTTTATGGGAAAATTGTTTATCTAATGTTCCTCGTTGAACTTTGGGTTTTGTTGGACAAATTTTGGAGGTTAAGAATAGATTTTCTTTTTATAAAGGGTTATCCTTTTCTGGATTATCTGATCTTGTACTAGCCTTTTTGGTTTAGGTTTTGGTTAAAGTCTAAAGATATGGGAAGTATATAGTTCTCTTTTGTGGATTAGGTGATTCTCTAGAAGTTGATTATAGTACTCTTAAGGCGAACAAGTCTCCCTAAATACTCATCTTTTGGAAAAAATATGAGTTTGACTAAGGAATCTAGTAAAAGTTGAAAGTCAAAATGATAAGTGATTATGTTTCCTTATGAATAAATTCCTCAATAAAAAGTATCTTAAAACAAAAATGTTGTCTATTAACTTTTCCTACTGGGAAATCAAATACCGTTTAACCCATCACAAGTTTGTGATTTTCTCATTGTTAACTTTCTCCTAGACATGTTTACTATCTCTCTCCCTCAAGAACATGACCCTTTGCTTTTTCTTCCATGTCCATGTTTTTCTAAATGGAATCCTAGTATGGGTTAACTTGGGTGACCTCTGTACTTATCTTCTTTTATTTTAAAGTGATTGTTTTACCGACTCTTGTTCCGATGTGGGACTTTCAAGGATGTTTCCAAGCTCAATTTTAAAAAATTGCGAGGACGCAATTCCCAAAAGGGGGGAAGGATGTAACACCCCAGGTAAATAAAGAATATGGAATTTTCATATTTATCCATATTTGTGAATAAAATATTAATATTACTTTAAAGGGGATGCAATGCTCGATGGCGTACCCAACACGCAACAACGAGTTTCTTGGGAATCTTACGTTGCACTCTAATAATAAAATAATATTATTTTAAATGGTAGTTAACATGTAGTCGTTGTAATGGCATGAATGGATAGAAATAACTAAAATATGATTATATATGTTTTTAAATGTTTTTACATTTATCCAATAAAGGATAGAGGGTTAAAATATGGAAAGAATTCAATTTTAGGCGTATATGCCCTAGTTTTCACTAAAGGTTCACTTATCACCTTTTGATGTTGAACCATCATTAAATATAGTTTTGTTCACTCTTAAAAATTCTTTTGGACCAAATAAAACTCTTATTAAGAATCGGGACATCAAAATTTACTTTGTGTAAATTTTTGGTATCTTTCCGATAAAGTTCATTTTTTTTAATGAATAGTGTAAAATGTTGTATTTTAATTAAAAACCCCTTTTTAATATAATTTATTTATATGATTAGATTATCTTTTGATTTGGTTTTAAAGTGAAATTAGAATATATTTTTACCATTAAATCCAATAGTGGTCGTTGGAATTAATTTCACTTTGAAATCAGACTTAAACCAGTGTCAATCTTTTGATACTTATTGTTTCATAAAAACACGCTATTTGCTCTGACAACGGGAATTAATTATTAAATTAATTAATCTAACTTATATGTTTTGAATTTTTTAAAATAGACTTCATTTTTGATTTCGGAATATCAAATATAGCTTATGGTGAATTTTTGGTATTTTTCTGAAAAACTTCAATTTTTGATGAATAGTGAAACCACTAAGTGGTACTTATAAAAACTGATTTTTCCGTTTAAATGAAATTTTGCCATCTTTGTGTTTTGAATTTCAAAAATCTGACATACATGGTTTTCATTAAGAAGTAAAATTTGGTTCAATGGGATAAAAATAATTTTTTGGTGAATAGTAACTTATTAAGTTTTTAATCGCGCTTAGAGGTAATTAGTGTAGTTTAAGGTAAAAATAATGTTTTAATAATATGAAATGAACTTGACACATGTCATAACCTCATTGTATGTGTAATATCCGACCAAGTAAATCCATGGGTCATCTTGGGGACCCCATGGAGCCACTTTGGTTGGGAAATGGCATAAATAACTTTTTATTTAATGTAAAAGTAAAAATGACACAAGCATGATATGTTTTACTAAAAAAAAATTTAAGTGGGGTTATACAAGTCAGATTTTTTATTATAAATAGTAATTGGAAATCTAAAAAGATTACCTACATAATAGTAATTTTTTTATAATTTTTAGACATTAAATAAATTAAAATAGTTATGACATCATAATGATGCAGCGATGACATCATTATCTGACGATTTAAATAAAATGAGAAGATAATGTAAACTCTATGACCTATACATGTCCAAAACTTATTGGATGGGTGGATTTCTAACCCTTATCACCTTATCCACGAATTATATCAATGTGGGACATTTTAAAACCGAAACACATTTTCAAATAAAGTAATATTTCTTACTTTCCAAAAGTGCCCCTCCTCTCCTCTTATAAAAGGCCCCCACCTCTACCTCATTACACACACTCCTCAAGCCTTTGGCTCGGACAACCCCTGCCCATTTACTCTCTACACATACCTCTCCTCATCCTAGAGGATTCCCTTTGGGCAGAATCCTTTCAAAGGAAGCCTTTAGGCTCAAATCAAATGGAGTTACACTTTTAAAGGTAATTCATTCTCTCATGTTCATTTGTTTTATTTTGCTTCTCCAACCCCCTAAACTATTTTTATTTACTTCTTTTGTAACAACACCAGTATCTTCAATATACTAGGATTTTGTTATAATATTTATTCGAGCTACACTCTCACACAACTACATCAAATGGTTAAAGATCATACGGTTTCCGTGGATGGTGAAATTCTGCCTCCCGAAATGATGATTGTTCAATACTCATTTAACACCTTCAAAGGTGGCCATTATGATGTAACGTTTTTTATATATGATATATAATATGTTTATGTTTTCCTTAATCTTCTGTTTTTTTTCATTTTGGGCATACCTTTATGGTTTCTATTATGGGTAAACGTGATATCTTCATTTAAGGAAGTGCGGACTACCGCCCCCTCAAAGTGATTTGATTCGTTAAATACCATATGTGGGACGTATAAAGGATGGAAATAGGATATTATATATGATATTATACTGTAATTATAATATACCTTTATATCATTATGATTCCATTCTATAAAATACGAAATATAAATGAAAGTTGCGTTCATGCGTACGTACGGCTTACCGTCTCCATGAACGGTGCATTTCATTTCTTACCTCTAAATGATTATGTAATGTTATAAATGCATGAATGTACTGGATATATATGAAATATATGATATCTAAATCATGAATACAATTCTGTATATAATAAACATTTGGCCACACGAACAACATGTAATTGTAAGAAGTCCACTTTCGACTTAGGAACCAAATATCGGCAAAACAAATATTATTAACTTAAATGATTACATAATGTTTATGACATGGTAATAAGTGATATAAAATGAATAATGAACTTGAAAAAAGGTTCTTAAGTAAGTATAAATTAACTCAAGTTTATTATTCAGGAGATTAAAGAACGATCGAGTCAAGTCGGACCCGAGGTAAGGGATCCTACTCCTCTCTTTCTTTTTAAGTACACACTTTTATGTCATTCCTTTTAAAGCTCATCTTTCTTGTTATTGGGATGATATTTTATATTAAACTTACTGTAATTTTTATTTTCATGTGATGAGAGACCCTATTCTCTCTCATCAATCCATTTTGGAAGTTTTGAGTGGTGTCGTTAGGCTGCCGAACTTTCGTAAGAGATCTAACCTCTCTCTTTCTTTTTAAGTACTCTCCTTTATGTCACTTCTTTTAAGCTCCTCTTTGTAATGTTGGGGGATGTTCTTTTATATTACTATTGATGTACATTTTATTTTAATGTGATGAGATACCCTATTTGATCTCATCAATCCATATTCGGAAGTTTTATGTGGCGCCGTTAGGCTGCCGAGTTTTCGTAAGGGATTTTTCATCTCACTTTTATTCCCATGAGATTTATGCTACATTTGCCACAAATTCCATTGAGTGGTGTATTTACTGTCCATTATTCTACTCTTTGTGTAATATACTTTCGTTTATGAGTATTTACATCAATGATCTATTGTCCTTCTTTCATGGGGTGTATGTTTTGAAAGATACCCAAGTCGGTAAGGGAACCTTTCACCCTCCTCTTTTTTAAAAGACTTCTTTTGTTGGGTCTTTTAATTTACATATTGTTATGTTGGGATATGTTCTAATATATCCTTATTGATGTAAATTTTATGTCCAAGTGATGAGATACGCTTTTTATCTCTCATCAACTCATTTTGATGTGATGTCGTTAGGCTGTCAAGGGAACTTTTTAACCCAATTTCGATTTCTTTGGGTTCAACATGTAGTCATTGAATATGTCATCCATTGAATATGTGTGAATGACCTTTTATTGTATTACACTTAATATCCACTTATATTTGGTGTATTTATATTTTTCACACATATTTTTGAGATTGATTTGTCCTTAATTTAAGGATACCTTCTTTATAAGGGATTTCATCACATTTGACATTTCTATTGAGGGTTCATTGTTGTTATGCACCAATTCACTCTTATATGGTGTATATACTGTCCTTTGGAGTATTATATCATGAATACATTTATTCTCATTATATTATAAAGTTATGACTAAATGTTATTCCTCAATTATTGTATTCAAGTGTCTCTAATTTTGGTAAAACCCCTTTAACCAAAATATCGTTTTAAATGTTTTAATTATTTGTTCTTATTAATATCCATGATTTCAAAATGGTTTTAAGGATTTATTTATATGGATATTAATTGTTTAAAATTTTAATATTCAAGGTGGTATGGGACACTTTGATTCAAAAATCTCTTTATTAAATGTTTTAAATGGTTTTAGAAATAGTTTCTTTTTGAATGGATTCATTATTTCAATATACTAAAATGTTATATTGTGATTGAAATGTATAAATGTTATGTTTCCTTTATGCATGTTTTATGTGATACATTTATGTAATGGTTCTTGGGCATTGTTATGAAAACGGGTGGTTTCGTGATAAACTAAGGGCGGGTGAGCCCGATATAGCTCTCCAATGCATTGGGTAACGCGATGGAGTGAAACGTTAAGGTTTCTCCGAAGAGATTTAGGGAATATACTGTGATGGGTATTCCAAACGTAACCAAGAGGGTTAATCCCTACGTAGGAATGTTATGAATGCCTCAAGTTACCTTTATGTCATATGATTTCTATGATTTTATGAGGTATGTTAAGCTGCTTATGTTTTATGGGTAAAGTATGATTTCATTCTTATGTATACATGTACTCATGTTTCCTTTCCATATTTTTATAACTCTTACTGAGCTTTTTATGCTCATCCCAAGTTTTTGAAATGTTTTTCACAGGTCAAGGGAAAGGTACATGATGTGATGATAGTGTCAAGGATGTGTCAAGAAAGAATCCGTGTTATATTTTAAATATGTTTCCGTTGATGGGAAGAATGAATACTGTCTTTTATGTAACCACTTTGTTTAAATGTGGAATGTAATGCAAGTTTCATGATCTAATTCTCTAAAACTCTAAACCTAAAAAGATCCTCAATGGGTAATCTTGTAATAACTCAAGATTATGTAAGGTTTAAGGCTGGGGCCTTATAATAAACCTAAAAAACTTATATATAATTAGGTTGAGAATAACCTGTATATTCAGTAAGACCAGGACCAAAATATCTCATGCAGATGGTAAGAGATAAGTCTAATGAATCCATGAATCAAAAGAATATCTTACATGTACCAAAACAAGATAACTAAGGATCCCATCCTTTCTAAGGATCTGCAAGCAAATAATGCATCTGTTGTTGTATAATAATATCATATGAATGTAGATTAAGGCTCTCTATATTCACTTCCCCACTAATTTTACTCTATCACCTCCATAATTACACATCCTTTCCACACAACCCTTCATAAATACATATAATCACATATGAAGTTGATTATATTATAGTCAATGTCCAAATAATACCTTTATGAGTCTACTTCATGTCCTATCATCTCATACTGAAATCTATTAATAACCATAAATCACATGCCACAACTATATAGTCATCCATTCCATCACATATTCAATCACAACCTCATAAATTGAGAAGTAAAATATTAAAAATGAGACAAAAATCAATATCATTACTTTATTATACAAAGCATAACATGCACCACATTTCACATCCTCTCATTACTAGGAATCTCCAAAAACAATACAATTATTAGCTAATACTCTCCACCAAATGGGTGTCTCTACAATTTAGTAGGGTTGAAGGAATATCAAGTAATATGGGGTAATATTTTATATATTTATTCATTAACTTGTATATTGTAAAAAGAAAACCCAAAAAATTAAGTTGTTGTTACATAGTACTTGAATCATGTTGGGTCCATAGAAAAGTAAAATAAATATACAAGGATATATATATTTCCCTTCACATGACATAGCCTATGGGTTTACATCCTAAAACACTTCCATTTCCCACATTTCTACCACATCATCACACAATAGTCCCCCCCAAATTCTTCCAAAAATAAATGAAAATCAATAAACATCATAGCCACTCATAACCCATAATTCTAATTTTAGGTAAAATTTCAACTAGTTTCTCTTTTTTTCATTTATCACAAATCCCACTTTATTAATATTTATAACACATATCTAATTTTAACATATTTATTTCATTATATTTATGTAATTACCAATAATTACAATTTAATTACACCCCGTTCCATTCCCATTCCATCATTATTAATCACATTAAAAATTTACCAAGAAACAACAACAAATCCACACACATAACTACTCGATTTCCTCACATTAAAATCCAAAATACACTCAAAACCAACCGGATATATTCCCCATTTTAAACAAACCATATCCCCCACAATGTAGCATATTTATTATCAAAATAATCACTACCACAATCACACAACCCCAAAATACCCAAATATACATAGTGGTAAAAAAAAATTAGAACACATGGGAAAACATTTTAGTTCCAATATGAAACAAAAAATTTAATTTATAGAGGGATTTCATATTATTACATTCTCTTCTTCATGGGTGATTTTAGAATAGTTTTAGATTAATATACAACTAGTTCACAAAAATATATAATATCTCAACCATTTATGAATGTTGGGATTAATCAAGTAGTTATAGTAGGGGTCCAAAATTCAAATAAAAAATAGAAAACACACAAAACCACCTCCATGTATAAATGAAACATAATGAAAATAATAGGTAAAAATCAATAAACACATGTGATATCATCACATTATCCCATAAATTCATTTAATATGATTATTTTTCATATTTATTTTAATCCTTCCAATCCTCTAAATGAAAAAAAACAGTATTCCAGTTTCATAGATGAAAAAAATAATTAGAGAACTCATATCCACGACTTCAAAGGAAGCCTTTATATCATTATGTGGTGACATCATTCCAAAGAGATTCCAATCTTACCTCAAACAAACTAGTAACGATTGATATCATAGAACATATCATCTCTCATTAAAGACACTACATAAATCCACACGGTCCATCTGTGACTCAAAATAATAACTCTATTTAATTTAATGAGGAATTATTGAGGAAACAAATATGAGGTTAGAGGAAAATAAAAAATGACTATAGGAAATAAATCTTCCATGGACAAGGGTAAAATTAAATTCATATGGTACAAAAGATCTTCTAAAACATCTCTATGATATCAAATGAGTCAATAAGAAATATAGAAATATGACCGGTTCAAAAGGAACTCATAATTTTTTCAAATAGATTTTTTAAAAGGGTCGTGAAGTACAGGAACTAGTCATTCCTAGTAAGTTGGTTTTCAAAACACATTATCGTGTTCCACAATGAGATACACCACAATCACCCATACTCCAACCTTATATAAAACATCATTGATGATCTCATCATGATTCAATATACAATGGGTAAGGCAAGCATGTAACAATTGTGTTTTGTATAAGTCACCCTAAAATTGATAGAACATCAAAACAGACCTTTCTAGAACCCTATAAAGCGGCTCACCTCCACACCATAACCATTAAAAAATCATAATGGAACCAATAACCACTTTCATTAACCACCAAAACATAGGCCCACAACTACACCATAAGATCCTTCCATATACCCCAATCCACATCTCTATGTCTTAGTCTACTTCCCCAGATAAAATACAAGCTATAACTAATCCATTAAATCTCAACAATTCCTTCATATATCTCCATCATTCATATGCATAAAATGAAATTGGATAAAATCTATGGGATATTATAATAGATACCACCCAAATGATTCTTTTCCTTAGGAATCAAAATCTAACCTAGAATGGAATGAGGAAGTGGGGGGTTTCAAACAACCATAATTCATGAGGATTCTCTAGAATCTCATTATCTAAAAAAGTAAAAACAACTAAAAACTATTAAAAATAATACATAGATCAATTAAATTGAAAAAAATTAAAAAAATTACATCACCAAATAATGAAAGGAGTCAATAAATATTAAAAATAATTCAAGGAACAAAGCCCACATATGTGTCTCATTCACCCAAGTACACTGTTCCAATCCAAAAGCCTCCACAACACATGTACCAAGTGAATGATACCACTATTGAATTATTTATCCTAATGATCATGGATCTAAAAATGATGATTTATGAATATTAAATACTCATAGATTTCCAAATATACATAATCAATTTCATGTGAGTCATTGTGAAGATGGTGATTATGTCGGGACACCTGAAAGATGCCTAGATCCTATCCATATGGGGGGAAATATCCAATCATTATGCCAACTTGAAACATGCCCCAATATATTAATAGGACTAAAAAATGGGAAAATATATTAACCCTATCACCATAACTTTGTTTCATCCATTGAGGGGAAACCAATATAAATATATGGTCCCCATTCTTCAAATATAAAGAGAAGCGCATGAAATTATAATATTCCTTCTAGTGTTCCTCTACTACCATCATTCTGTCTCAAACAACAAGTATCATCTCTATCACAATATACAATATGAATGGACCAAGGATTTCTGACTCACCAAACATAGTCTAACATAATAGTGATCAACATAATAATTTTTAAAACTACTCTAATAGAGACATACTAGTGGATGGGTGATTAGTATTTTTATAGAAAATATCAGGTAATTCTAGGTGCTTCACGCATAACCTACTATAGTCTAGAATGGAATCTCAAAACATGTCCTCCCCATCGATATATTAAGCTCCATTTTATCATCCCTATGATTATTAAAATATGTTTTAAGGCATATTTGGGAGGGAAAAAAATGAAAACTACAATCCTCTCAAGGCTCTTGAGGTGAATCTTAGATATCGATCAATGATAATGTTCTCCGTTACCCCACGGTGTCTCACCACCTCAACCACATACTACCATGAAAGATAACTCACAGAAAAACTCCCAAATCTCTATAAAATGGGAAAATTTATAATCAACCACACAATATCATATCCTCTATGGCCTTGATATTAAAATAGGATTAAATCCATCGAATAATCCTTCCACAGCCACTCAGGTAAATTCATGTAATGTGATAACCTCTAGGGAGATGATGGTTCTATTTCAGCTTTTGGTTGGATAATATTAACACAAAAAGAATTTCCACTAACTACTTCAGCCCATGACACCAAATCAAGCTCTTAAATACATGATACATATTCTAACAGTCTAGATGCATTATTAAGGGTGAGCTATGAAACTCCAAATGAAATCCCCAATTGAAGGGAAATTGAACATATCGTAACCTGTGAAATATAATCTTATGGTATCCATCCTCTGGTGACCCATATGGATTATCACAACGACCGACATGGTCCCTCATTACCTATACCTCTATGTGTCCCCAATGATACCATTCTATTACCACAATTAAAGATGACTCCACTATTATTTATCTTAACCATCCTATACCATTGATCTCATTTCATCTAATTATAAATGTTTTTAACTTGTACATCACCCTCTAGGAATCCTCAGACTCTCAAATGACATGTCCTCGTTACATTCTTATCATATTTTTATTCCCAACATTCTCCTTTACATAGTTTTAAGAGATCTAAATACACTATTCCTTATAAAAAGTCATCCACTTTCATTGAAAAATATTTATATACCACTAAGTAAAAACATACCCCAAAATTTTCTTGTCTATGGAGACCACAATTCACTCGATAATATGATAAATTCACCATATATACAGATAATATATTATTAATTCCAACTCTAGGTCATGGATGGTATAGTTACACTTTTGGGAACATAACTTCTAAGACCCATAAGAGATCACTACCCACTGATACATCAAGACACATCCTAATGCCTTATGAGAATCATCATAAAATACAGTGAAAATAAATCCTTGTTCGGGTTTTCAAATTTTTGCATTGTTCATATTTTATTTTATGATGTAAAAGTATGCCTTGTAATAATATTTCTATTTGAATCCCTTTTACTACATCTTCAGTGATGTTAAATGAGATGTAATTAGAGTTATATTGTACATAATCTTCAGATAATATTCCAAAATACAATGGATACTTTGAACCTCAACCAAATTACGAAGATCCTGCTTAGAAATCACAACCTCATTTAATTATTCTTCCAAAACAATGCCATGATGATACACAACATGTTAGAGGATGTGAACCACCCACATCCAAAACATATAGTTGGATAGCACCTTTAGAATTAATTATGTAGAAGAACTTATAGGAAAAATATAAAGACTATTTTATGATCCTTCTCTAACATTTAGTATATGAGAATGTCAATAATGAACCAGACTACAAACTAGTATAAGAACTCATGGAATAAAAATTTCACCATCCCCATGAATTCATTTGGCATTTTCGTGACACAAAATGAGATGGTTACTGACTCAAAGTGTCCATTAATACAAAATAATATTGCCTTTAATCTATCCTTTTAAATTAAATGCATAAAATTTTATCCAGACTACAAATAAGTCTATGAAAACCATCTTCATCACTTTAGTTAGTTGAATATATCCTCTATCTTCAAAATGGGTTATCAACTCTTGATTGTTACTTGGTTCAAACTCTTATAGTACACGCATAACATTAGAATACCATGTTAATTAATCAAAAATAATACTAAATAAATTGAACGAAATGATATAGGTTGAACGAATCCCTGTACTAAAAATCGACAATTTGAATCCCCAAATCCTAAAACTCCATGGGTTTCATTCCATAGGAATACATAAAATCAAAGATTCACCCAGTCATAAATCTATCCTAGAATCAAATGTTCATCATGATAATTATTTAATAACTTCATCATTGATGATTTATTGAAAATAAATGATAAATTAGAGAGTTTTCAAAACATTAAATTACCCTAATAAATCTACCAACTGATATATATGGATCTCTACACGCCTTCATCCCATGTGATAATTCTGCAATCTAATTAATACCACTCTATTAGCCTTCAGATTAGAAAATGTGACTCTCTTAAAGACTAATCAAATACCATGTGAAAAAAAATATTTTTATACATGTAAAGGATGAAATTTTATGATGTTATCTTAAAGATAAAGAATCCCCCTTGTAAATTATGTAACCCTATCATTATTCCACACAACCAACACTCATTAAAAAGTGTATCCTAACATCAAACTAGAGTGGATAAAACTAGTGTAATTGAAATACTCTCCAAATATTTGTCTAATTATTAGAAAAATTGGCGTAATTATGGAGTGGAAAGATACAAAATAAAATAGGGATAAATCTAAGTCAAATGGTAAAATGATTATACATTAATCAAACTCCAGCTCCACTATTGAAAGGGTCACCAAACATTGCATCTGTTTGCATCCAATTCATCATTCTCACTGTTGATAGACCCCAAATATAATTTCTAGTTTGGGTCCCTAAGGTTTATGACATTATCAAAATGACTTATATTATACTGAAGTCCCTTCTAGGTAATATAAATGTATATAACATTCTACTAAAAAAGGCTAGTGTAACCTACTTCTCATACGTTTTTATAGGTACCTATTGTTTCTTGGATGTAATTGCCATAATTTTTCATCTTTATGTAAATATTATGTACAATGTATTTCCTAACAAAAAATTGAATCCAAATGAATATAGACTCTTGTTAGAAAGCAAAATAATTAGAATGTTTTAGAATATGTAAGAAAATTATAGAATATATATAAATATATATAAACAAAAGTTAAATTTGTTTTAAACTTAAATTCAATTAGTACTGCTAAGAAACTAATAAAATCACTTTTTATATGAAATTTATTTTTTATAAGAATATTTTTTTCATGTTTTATATATGTATGAGTAGGAATTATTTTTGAATAATATTTAATATAAAAAAATGATTTCCTATAGAAACTTGTTTTAAGGATATTTAATGGTTTTATATTAAAGATAAATTTATATGTTTTAATATTAAAAAATGAATAAAATTTAAATCATTTTTTTTCATAATATACATATTTCAATATTATTTATTTTTTTTTATTTTTCTAAAAGTATTTATTTTAGGTGAATAGTGATAAATAATTTTTTTTAAAAATAACACGCCTTCATGAAATTATCAGTATACAAGTTTGAATTGATAGTCCTTGAATCCTTTTTATATAATAAGATATATATTTTTAGGTGATTTAATTGTATTAATTTTTTTAAATTTTAAATTTTTTGAATTTTACTTATTTAATTTAAATATATATATATATATATATATATATATTATACATGTAGTATTTTAAAATTAATTTTTTACACTTTTTAATGATAAATAAAAAATGGATATAAATTTTTCTACCATTATCCCCACATTATATAAAAAATTCTAGTTTATTTTTGGTCTTGTAGGATAAATTGAATAGGTAAAAACTAGTTGCCATCATTAAAAATAAAATTCTAAATTTTAGTTACCTTATAGGTAAAAGGACTACCATGTTAAAAAATGATTTTATTTGAATAGTTGAGGTATGGAATGGCGTTATCTCTCCTAAAATCCATTATTTATCAATTTGGGGTATACTATCTTTATTAGTGACATACCATTATTGAAATGTTATGGGTATTTATAAAAAATGCCAGTTGTTTTCACTTATAAAAGGGGAAATCCTCCCATCACTTCTACTCAAATGAAAACCTATTATGTTTTGTCCAAATTCTGACCAAACTCTTTCTAGGAACTATAAAAAACTTTTAGTTTTTTCTAGACCTATAAAAATACATCCTCCAAAGGTTTAATCCCCTTTGGAAATGTGATATTCCATGAACAGTTGTATATGTTTTTAACCTCTGCTTTTTAGATATTTCATTATGTTCCCTTCCACTTCCTCAAATTTAATTGCACCATCATGAAATAATAACAAAAGTATCATAATTATATTGTTATTATATTACAATGATGTTATAGGAATTAATAGTCCAACCCTTTTTCTATTAAAAAATATGAAAACATGAGTTGTCGATTGTGCAGACTGCCGCCACCATGAAAAAACTTATTTCATTCTCCTACACTTAAAAACATGGATGGATTTATTTTAAAAGTTAAAAATATATATTATGGACTTAAGTAATATATTAAATTAACGTTGTTCTATTTTAATAACATAAATTGTAAATAATGTTATATGGTAAGCCATCTATATTGAAATATTTCCCAAAACGAATTTATCAATGATTTCATTTTTCAAAAATGTGACTTCAAATCCCATGTAATGGAATTAAAACATTATAATAAATTAAATTACATAAATTTCACTCCAATTGATGGTTTATGATATTTAAAAAGAAAATAAAAATCAACACCACATTTTTTAATATAGTACAAAATTGTCAATATCATTGTGATATTCATCCTTATGACCCATTAGGTTAAAGAACATCCATGGAAAGAAATGATAAATTTAAGAGTCACAATAACTAAAAATAAACTCTTTGAGTTACAAAATATCTTTTATGAACTTTTATTTTTCAATATCTTCCATTTTTAATAATATTATATTTTTTATTTCTGGGTAAGAAGAGATTTTTAACCATTTCTATTTTCATCAATGTTTTTATTTTCATTTTTAATAAATATAAAAGTGAATTAATGAAATGGGATTCATAAAAATGAGTTTTAAGATGATTAATCCAAAATGTTTTCAAAATTTTATTTTCATGACTAGGTTTTAATTATGATCCATCTCTAATGGGGTTATGTATCAAGTTTCAACCTCTATTTTAATTAATTGATTGATTATTTTTGTTGATCATGTTTTTTATATCAATTGCATTTTTTCATCATGAAATTATCTACCATTATCAAAAACATTTTATTTCCATGGGTAACTTATTATTTGAAAATTAAATAATTATTAAGGGGAGCTTATATGTATGAATTACTTATGGATGGTTCTATTATAAACAGAAGATGGGTTCTTCCATCAATTACCAAGGTTGGGTGGTTAAGTTATAAAACAGAGGTAGGTTGTTCCAATATGGCCCAAAATTCATTGGATAAGAGTTTATATCTCTTGATATAGGTATTCATGCATATATTTTAGTTTCTCATATGTGTGTTCATTAATGGTGCATCTTGTGAATGTTATGTTTCTCTATGATAATGTGTGTGCCCCACAAAAAGGATAAAAGTTATTCTGATATTATGATATCATGATTCAACGCATATGTTAAATGTTTTCAATACATGTTATAGCTATTATTATTCCATACAGTTATTTTGTGTAAAAATGTTTTTATTTTATGAAATTTGAATCACACTTATGTTTTATGGTTATATACTTTTTTATGAGATTTCTATTATTCTTATGATTATATATATTATTGTGAAATAATACCTGATGAAATGTTTATTTACCTCTTATTTAGTGTTTTAGCTCACCAATTTCTAAATTTTTTAATTCCCTAGGTTATGAGGTTGAGTTTTACTAATGAGACATCTATAACATGGTCTCGTATATCCGCCATTAAGGTGATGCTATCTGATGTATTAAAAAATAATATGATTATGTTTCTAGTCTCTAAAGACACATATCATTCAAGTCTATATATATTATTATTTAAATATTTTAATGACCATATCATGTTAAAGATGTCAAATAGTGTAATTTTTATCTTAGGTCATTATATGCCGCCAAAATGGGAAAAACATAGATTTTCATACTTACCTCAATGATAATTTGGTAACTAATAAAAATGGTGACCATGATACTTAGAGAAAAAAACATAAGAAAGTTCCACAATGACTCTCAAGAAAACCCATCCCCAAAATATATTGAAATATATAGTTTAGGTTAGCTTAATTCCAATTGTATCCTTTCCTACAATAACACTAACATCCTCTATCTGAATCTCTTCTCCTCAATAATGTATGATGGGATACTTTTCTCAGAACTCATCCCTCTGAATGCATCCACATGGACACTTTCTAATTAGTCTTCTCCTAAATATAATAAGTGTTCATAAATAGAGTAAAATCATATATGATAGATGGACACATCACCTCATCTGTAATCCATGATCCATAGTCATTATTTTGAAAAATATTATATGTGAGGTAAATAAAGTCCAAGATTCTGATCAAAAGATCATAAAATATCTTGCAAACTTGTTGAAAGAAGAATAGCTTCAGCATCTTCACTACCTTTATCATTAAAAAAACACAACATAAAACTCCTTTTAAAAAATATCCTAAAAACAAACTTTCATCATATACTCTCTAAGATATAGCATGCAATACTGACTTGTTGAACCTCATATCTAACAGATTGCTAATGAAATCTAGTACTCAGATCATTATTGAATCAAAATAATATAAAAATAATTCTCATAAATCCATTTCATGATCTATAAATTTGATAAAATACCCCTCATACTTTTGTAGTCTTTAAAACTGTAAGGTATGGAACATAATATTCCACATCACAACCTCATCTGTTAGATATATCTTCCAACAAGAAATTAGTTCATATTTCTGAAACTATAATCAATAAATATCATGTATGTGATAAACATTATCCATCATTAAATGAAAATGGAAATCCCATTCTTTGAATCATGTAATTAATTATGATTAATTTTTTAATATAGATTTTTTTTAATTTTAAACGAAATAACCCCATTAAAAATCAACAATATTATGAAATGTATACCTCTCCTATGTCTTAACCCCAAAGTAGTGAAAATTTTCTTATCATGTATAGTCATATTAGGGAACATTATTTGGTTTATGGAAGTGATAGAAGTTCAGTTATTTAGATTACCATCTGTATATATGATACATGCTATGATAAAGTGAATATATATTTCCCTACCAACCCATGAAATATTCTCCAATTCCTAACTCTAAAATCCATCCGATATTTCATAAAAAATATATAATACCACTCTTCTATGACACCATATCCCCTTAACCAGTACCCCTACTAGGTTGATAATGAAGATATTGACCCCTGATATCCTCCTCCAATAGGCCCAAGGATTACAACTAGAACCAAGGGTATAAAACATATAATAAGAGCTAGTATCCTTATGATCATTTCAATAATTAGATAACCATTAAATAAATCACCATTAGATATATATAATATCTTTACCATAACACAATTCACTTCAATAAATACCATTAAAAGTCTCTAAAATGAAATATAAACAAATTCTATGGTGGTGACTATACAGAAGATCCAATCATGTAATGCCTATCTCTATCTCTGGATACCTCTTAAAAACCTAAAAATAGTTTATATATACATGGTTTGATCATAAAATTTATACTCAATATAACCATAGATAGGGCATCCCATTTAAATATGAAATGATCATAATAATGCGGCAATGAATCGATTACATGACTAAAATGATGCTAAACAGACTAGCTAACCACACAACCCTGTCCAAGGATCAATGAAAAAATAAATCATCCAGAATAGTAAAATAACATTTGATGAATATATATTATGTATCCTCATATATTGTTCCCCATTTAGTTTACAGTATGACACCCCAACTTTATTGGTATTCTACTCTTATCACACTATATTTACAATTGATTAAATATCAGGTTGATTCAGATGTGGGTATGGTCACAAACATACATATCCCAACCTCCCATGGGGTACATCATATAATCATAGAATATTTCAATATCTATAAATCACATTAGACTATAATAAAATCACCCATACTAATATATATCTAATCAAAACTGCATAACCACCATATTAAGGTATTAACATCATGAAGGACATTAACCATTTTCACTCCACATACCATTCAACCCATCCCACACAACTCAAATCCTATCATTCTGAAGAATTTCCATAAAAAATTTCAATATCAAATTAAACAAATGACAAAATGGGTTTTATTTCATACACTAATATGGAAGAACAATTGGGATGAGGGGGTAATCAATCATCTATTCCATAAAAACCTAGATATTTGGGAAAACACACCCCCTTCATAACATTCAGCTGTTAGTATGTGAAAATTGAATTTGGTTGGATTTATATGGAAGTAACATAAAAATATAATGATATATATCATATCACACAACAATCATCCTATTTAATCGCATTAAACAACGTTAACAAAACCCACATCACTTCCAGACAACCACACAATATCTACAACCAACTATTTCAATTACTAAATGAAACTATCCAAACCACATAGCCACATAAAACCCATAGTTCAAAAATAATTTAAAATGTCATCAATTTCTTATATATTTCTAATCTATAACAAAGAACTATTTTATAATATGTTCATCACATATATAATTAAAATCCATTTGATTCATCCTTTTAAATTATTTTTATCCAGATCCCATTAATTTTATCCCATTTCACTCACATTATATCATGGAAAACCACATCCGATAACAATGTGGATACAATAAAAAATTCACATATATAAAAACCAAGTATCCTCACAACTTCATAAAAAACAACTACCAAACTTTCCTCATAAAACCATATGTTAATCCAACTGTATCCCTACTACCTGATGTGTTCTGAATAAGAACCAACACCACTATAATCAAATAATCTTAACGATTCCACACAAACACAAGTATAACTAATAACACAACATCACACATAGTATTATATTTCATTATCCATATTGTAGTGACTTGGGTTTTGGCCTTGTCAGAATTTGTAATATTATTATGAATAATTCCAGAGATAGGCGTGAAGACGACGTGCGATTCCGAGGCCCGGTGTGCCTGGAATTAATTTTATAAAATATTACATTTTTGATGTACTATGCATGAGGCGGGAACTAGTTATCTTTTAAATAGTAGCTTGTATCAGAAATATGAGGGCACGGTTGCATTATGAGCATATCGTTTACCTTAGATAGGATGTAAAAGTTGCGGGCACGGGCCTGCTGTGAGAGATGTCACCCAGGGGAAAAATTGTCATTTTGAAATAATGACTTAGTGAGTTTTATAACTGGCGTTTTTTTTTGAATAACTTTAGAACGAAGTCTTTGAATGGAAATCTGAGACTTCCGTTGAGTTCTAAATGGGGTGTTTTTATAGGCATGATGTAAAATAGGCGGCATAGAGGTTTCCGAATCTGCGCCCGTCGGTATAGTTTCAAAGAGTTTATAAATTCCACTTAAGTGTTGGAATTAAAGGGAGAACCCATTTTCCCTTCTCTCTCTCTCTCTTTAACATTCATCGGTGTTCTTCACCATTCATCGCTGGATTGAGGACCAACTCTGGCAGATCGAAGTGGGATCGCAGCAGGCGCGTCGCCAATGACGAATGGCCAGATCGAGGTAGGCTTTCTGTTGTTTTTCCATTCCTTCGTCGATTTCTTGTGTTTTTTTCAATTCCTTCATTTAAATTCTATAATTTTAGAATTGGGATGTTGGCTGAACATACACGGCCTCCATCTAAGTCCCGTTCTAAATCCCATGTTCGACGCATTCTTTGTCGTTCTATGACCGAAATTTTTGGATTCGCCAAAACTCCTTGGGATCGTTGATCGAGGGAATGCGCTGCGAAGGCCTCTTCCTGAGGATTCTGAATCCTCTTTTGGTTTTAAAATTGGTCCGCCGGAGTGGTTTTGGCGGTTGATGGAAGTCGTGGCTCCGTCAATGGTGGTGGCCGGATATTCATATGGCGCAGTGGTGGAGCCGGTCGTAGGTGTTCGTTGTGGCGCGGTAGGCCGGGGAGGAGCTAGGTGGGCCGGCGTGCGGTGACCGATGGATGAGTGGAGTCCGGAAGAGTCAGGAATAACACGGAGTGGTTGGAATCATGATGCTCATGTGAGGGATGGCCGGAGGTTAGGAACGGGTTGGCAGCGTCGGGTGTGGCCAGCACGGATGGGGTAGCTCCAGGAGGAGCTGAGCCGGTCGGCAAAGAGGCGATGCTGGCCGGCCGGTTTTGCGGCGGTGTGCCCTGTAAGAGGGAGAGACGACAACAGGTGTTGCAGTGCCGACCAGCCCGGGCAGCTATCATGCTCAGCTAGCAGGAGGAACCAGAGGCGCTGAACTCAGGGGGGGAGCTGCGGACAAGGACCCGCGGTATGCAGTTCCTGATGGTGCGGTGCACGGTCAATAAATGACCACTTAGCCGGTCGTTTTGGAGGAACCACACCTGAGGGGTCTGGTGGTGTTCAGATGGGCCGTGGCCATCAGGTCGCGGTGAGCTGGACTAGACCCACGGTTAGACCACGGGCCGGCGGTCTTCACCGGGCCGGCCGGGGTGGACCGGCCCGGTTGGGAACCTTTTGTTCTAATGGACGCAACTCCTAAACGGCATGTCCGTTTGATGCCCCATCTATAGCTATGGGTTCATATCTTTGAGAAAAACTTTTTAAATGGGTTTCGGGATTTTTGGGTTCTGCGCCTAAAGGCGGGTGACCCGAAACAGTATAATTTAATAATAAGAAATTATTATTAAAGCTTGCGATGGATGTGCCTCGTGAGTCGGCCGTCCGACTGACGCACCATTAGCAGCAGTGTGATTCTTGTTCTCTTTCAGTGTTTTCGAGATTTTCCTTTGCATGTTCGGGATTAAGTCAGGTTGCGGGCCCCACAGGGCCCGGTTTGCATGTTTTATGATGATATGTTTCTTTTTCACTTGACATCCATTTGTAGTGTTTTGAACACTCATTTCTGTGTGTTTTTTCCAAGGTGATTTCAATAGTGAAATTGGCCCACCTAAATTTGGTGTTGAGGCATGGTCCCCACGAGGTGGCTACCAGGCGTATGCTGCGTTTTTACGACTTATGCATCATAAGTCCGTTTGGGGAATTTGAATAGGCAAACATGCATGTTTTTTCTACGTAGACCATGGTGGTGGCCTCAGTATAGGCCTATGAGGTGCACAATGTGGTGATGATGTAGGTCGCTCAGGTTAGCGATGTTTGGACTAGCAATGGTTGAGTTTACTCCATTGGTTCTTTCCTATGATATTTTTTGTGAAATTACTCCCTCAGTATAGGTTTATGATCCCCTTGATAGGATGAATTTCTATTAGAGTTGTGGCATCCATCTTGTGGGTTCAAAGCAGGATCTTCTAGCTTCACTTCCCAATATCAGGTTCTTGGTATCGTTGTGACCACTTATCCATAGGTGGTGATCACTCATACAGCAGGTTAATCTCATAAGGTTTGAAGAATCGTCAGGAATACGATCCCATACATTCTGGTCCATGCATAGTAGGGTTGTGCATCGTTGGTTATATGATCCCCTACTCAGCATGTGGTATATAGTAGGGTTGTGGCATCATTGGTTATATTATCCCCTACATAGATTATGGTTTCAATAGGGTTGGTGCATCATTAGTTTGATCCCCTACATCATGAGTTATACCAGAAAGGGTTCCGGTATCGTCATGACCACCTTTACACAGGCGAAGATCCTCTATCAAAGTGACCTGATCTGTGGAGCACCAGATCGGGTTGTGGTATCCCCCAGTGAATCATGGTAGTGATCCCCTATCTGTGATATCTACGAGTTACCAGAGTGGGTTTTTTTATCCCCTACCGGACCCTAGGAGTGATCCAATATACAAGGAGTTTGGTATTTATGTTGTTTCAGCGTGAGGTTCTTAGTGACGATTTCTCATGAGCGTATATCTCTCAGACGAGTGTCATCTTGGATGACAGATCTCATGGAGTGTGTTCTCCTAGTTATGTACCTCTTTCAGGTTACGAGGTCAGAACCTCATGAGGCTTGGTACGTGTTTGAGTATATCTATATAGCTCATGGTATATGTATGGGCATATACCTAAGCAGATGTTCATGTCGTATGTATGGGCATACAACTAAGCTGTGCTGAGTAGTTGTGTTTAGCCGAGGATGGTCTCAAGATAAATTTTTCTCTCATTTGGGTTCTCTCTTGTTGGGATGAGCTGACCGTTGCCTTTCAGATTCTCTCTTTTATTTTGGGGTTTTTGGGATGCCTATTGGGTATTTTATATACTCACCCTTGCATGGGATTTTTCTGCACATGTTTGTGTCTTGTGAAAACCACAAGCCTTTCGACGGAGTTCCTGGTGGACCTAGAGTAGGCAGATCTTAGTGTGCATGACCAACCAGGGGTTTTACTGGATTTGTGTTGAGGATCTTACAAGTAGGTTCTTTTGTCGGAGTTCTTCCTCCTTCTGCGCAAGTTGGACACTTTTGTAGTTTTCCTTTGGTGGGCCCCATTTGCCTTTTGTACTTCTATTGCACTCTATTTTGGGATAGATGTATGCATGCTTCCCCTTTTCAGTTTTTGTATACATATATGCTTTTTTCATGGAGGTGTATGTGGGTGTATGTGTGTTTACAGGTACCTTAGGCTAATGCCTCCATGTGTGTGATAGCCTACTCGGCGATGGTTCCCCGCCCCTTCCCTATTGGAGGCAGGCTTGGGGAGTCACGGCTTGAGCCCCATTGGGTCAGGTCATGACAGAGTGGTATCATAGGAGGTTCCACCTTTGGGATCTCAGAGTGTAGCTGGTCTAAATGTGAGTTTGGTTTGGTTTCCCAAGCTGCAGTGTCAAGATGTTTCGAGTTTGGCTTTCAGGCCAGGGACTCCAGTGTCAGTGTGGTGGTCGGCGTATCCTTTCACTAGGACTCTGATAACCTGCATTTTGACTCAAGACGTTTGGACACTAGTCGCAAGGACATAATGTTATATGCATCATATAGGATTGGGTTTTTGGGTTTCCCTTATTCTTCTTGAATCAGCTCTCCAGATATACTCTTTGACTATGGTGCATCTTGATTGTATTTTAGGATGCCTCCACGATGATAGCCTGCGAGGGTTCCACAGTGGGATTGTGGTGATGATCTGCCCCATGTAGAGGTTGTAGACTAGGGCGCAGGTTCTGAGACTGCACCTCCAGGAGGTCTACCAGTTGAGCCACCACCTTTCGAGTAGCTGGTTGTGCTGATAGTGCAGGATAAGGTTGCGCTCAGGCTGAGTGCACTGCATTAGTTCCCGTGGCAGCAACCTCTGAGGTTCCAAGGTGATCCAGACCCTCAGGCTGCTGATGACTGGCTCGAAGCAGTCACCCACGTTTTCCACCTGGTGAGGACACCCCCAGATCAGAAGGTGGTCCTAGCGGTGAGCCTTCTGCGTGGTTTGGCCGGGAGATGGTGCATTTTGGTGACGCAGTCCCACGATAAGGAGACACTCACATGGGCAGAGTTTGAGCATCTCTTCAGGGAAGAGTTCTATCCAGTGACGCTGAGGTCCGTGCTGATTCAAGAGCTTCTACAACTTCAGAAAGAGGGCATGACTGTGTCAGAGTACTCAACGAGGTTTACATACCTGTAGCGCTACTCTCTGGATATGGTTCGAGACCCATTATTTAGGGCTTAGACCTTTGAGTAGGGCCTATGCAGAGACATCCGGGCATGTGTGGTTTCCTTGTGTCTACCCAGCTATGTTGAAGTGTTGGAGGGAGACTTAGTGGTGGTGAGCTATCTGGCTGAGCAGATTCATCCCATCAGTGTTGGGTATGTTGTAGCTGAGACGTCGGAAACTAGTAGGTGGCAGTAGGTTCAAGGTTCTGGACATGGCCAACATTTCAGGAGGCACCCCCATGATGGAGGATCTGAGGCTAAGGGCTCACAAGTCTTGCAGGCCAGTTTTGGTCAGCCGTAGGAGAGGCGGTGTTACGCTTGCGACGATCGGGGACATCTTGCTAAATATTTTCCGACCCGTCATGCTGCTAAGAGGGAGTCAGTCAATGGGCCACCTTGGCAACAACAACGTCTTGATTTTGGAAGTTCGTAGGACGGCGGATGTGGCGATAGAGCTGGTGCAGTAGTGGGAGGTGGTAGGCTGTATCAGATGCCACCACCACCACCCCCAGGTGATCCACACTGAGCTCAGGGAGCTGGAGGGTAAGGGTGAGGATAGCTGCAAGCCCAAGAGTCTGTTGACCCAGAGGCATCGTGGATGGATAGAGGTATGCCTTGTGTCGTTTCTACTTTCTATAGTTGTTTTGATAGACACTTTTTAGCGGTACTCTTCCCTTTCTGTTTCTTTCTCTAGTTTTGTTCAGAGAATTAGTAAGGCCCTATGTGGGTGTTGCTCGGCGTGCTTCGAATGCATGAGGAAGAGGGATCATTCCCCCACCAGGATGCATCTTTGTGACATGATCAAAACCATGTGGATGAGTCAGTGCCACCCAAAGAGGATAGTGTTGAGGTGTGGTGGACGAGTCTCTCTGACTTATGTGTTCGGGCAGGGGTGTTTGTTGGTGAACTCGTTGGCATGGGAGACCCAGTTAAGAGTCTATTTGCATTCCGTGTGCTTATGGATTTTCGAGGACGAAAATTTATAAGGTGGGGAGAGTATATAGGCTCGGTTTTTGGACCTATCAAACTTTTGAATACTCCTATGAATAATTCTAGAGCTAGGCGCGAAGACGGCGTGCGATTCCAAGGCCCGGTGTGCCCGGAATTAATTTTATAAAAATATTAAGTTTTTTATATACTATTTCCCAAGAAAGAATGACTTATCTCTTAAACGATAGCTCAGATCAGAAATCCAAGGGCTTGGTTTCCTTCGGAGCGTGTCGTTTACCTTAGGTGGGGTGTAAAGGTTGCGGGCGTGGGCCTGCTGTGAGAGATGTCACCCAGGGGAAAATCGTCATTTTGAAATAATGACTTAGTGATTTTTATCACTAGCATTCTTTTCTAATAACATTAGAACGATGTCTTGGAATGGAAATCTAATACTTTCGTTGAGTTCAAAATGGGGTTTTTTGCCTAGGTGTGATATAAAATACGCAGGCGCGAAGGTTTCGGAATCCGCGCCCGCCGGCAGAGTTTCAAAGAGTTTATAAATTCTACTTTAGTGTTGGAATTAAGGGGAAAACCCATTTTCCCTTCTCTATATCTCTCTCTGCCTTGAATTTTCTTTGGAGTTATTCACCATTCTTCACCGGATGGAGGGGAAAACTCCGGTGGATCGAAGTGGGATCACAGCGGGCTCGTCGCCAACGACGAATGACCAGATCGAGGTAGGCTTTTTTGTTGTTTTTCCGCTCCTTTGTCGATTTCTTTTGTTTTTTTTCAAATAAATCATTTTAATACTATAATTTTAGAATTGGGAAGATGGATGAATGAACCCAGCCACCATCCTAGTCCTGTTCTAAATCCCGTGTTCAACGCATTCTTCGTCGTTCTTCTACCAAATTTTCAGATATGCCAAAACTAATTGGGATTGTTGATTGGGGGAAGGCACTATGAAGGCCTCATCCTGAGGATTTGGAATCCTCCTTCGGTTTTGAAATTGGGCCGCTGGAGTGGTTGTCGTGTCCGACGGAAGCCCCGGCTCCGGCAAGGGCGGTGGCTGGAGATCGGGGTGGCACAATGGTGGAGTCGGCTGGAGGTGTTCATAGTGGCGCCGTAGGACGAGGTGGAGCTCGGAGGAGTAGAGTGCAGCGGCTGGTGGACGAGTGGAGTCTGGAGGAGTCAGGCATCACGCAGAGTAGTCGGGAGCATGACGCTCAGGTGAGGGACTGATGGGGGTTCGGAACAAGTTGGTGGCGTCGGGTGTGGCTGGTACGGACGGGGTAGCTTTAGGAGGAGATGAGCTGGTCGACGAAGAGGCAGTGCAGGCCGGTCGGTGTCGCGGTGGTGCACCCTGTAGGCGGTAGCGGCGGTGTCGAGCGGCGCAGCGCCAACCGGCCCAGGCGTCTATCACGCTCAGCCGACAGGAGGAACCCAAGGTGCTGACCTCAGGGGTGGTGGTGGGAGCCACGGACAAGGACCCGCTGTATGCGGGTCCTACTAGTGCGGAACGTGGACAATGACCGACCACTTGGATGGTCTGTTTGGAGGATCCAGACTTGAGGGGTCTGGTGGTGTTCGGATGGGACCTGGAAAGCAGGCCACAGTGAGCTGGACCAGACCCACGGCTGGATCGCGGGCCGGCGGTGTGGACTGGGCCAACTGGGGTTGACCGTCCCTGTTGGGGCCCTTGTGTTCAAAGGAACGAAACTCCTAAACGGACCGTCCGTTTGACTCACTGTATGTAGCTATGGTTTTGTCTCTTTGAGAAGTACTTTTTTAAATGGATTTCTGGGTTTTGGGGTTCTGCGCCCGATGGCGGGTGACCCAAAACTCTTTAATTTAATAATGAGAAATTATTATTGAATAATGAGACGGGCGTGCCTTGTGAACCAGCCGTTCGATTGATGTGCCGTCAGGGGCATCATGATCCTAGTTCTCATGGGGACATTTTGAGAATATCCTTTTAGTGTTCAGGTTTATATCAGGGTGTGGGCACCATAGGGCCCGGTTTGCAAGTTTTATGATGAAATGTCACTTTTTCACCCATCATCCATTTGGAGTGTTTGAACCATCATATATGTGCATTTTTTCGAGGTGATTGCAACAGTGTAATATTGATGCCTAAATTTGGGGTTGAGGCATGGTTCCCATGAGGTGGCTACCAGGCGTATGCTTCATTTTTACGATTAAAGCTTCGTATGTCCATTCGGGGAAAATGAATATCCTACTTTGTGTGTTTTTCTGTGTAGATCATGATGGTGGCCTTTGTATAGGCCTAGGAGGCGTGTAATGTGGCGATGATGTGGGTTTCTCAAGTTAGAGATGTTTGGACCAGTGATGATTGAGTGTACTCCCTTAGTTCATTCCTATGAGTGTTCGTGTGGCATTATTACCTCAGTATAGGTTGGTGATCCCCTTGATAGGATGAATTTCTGTTAGAGATTTGGCATCCCTCCAGTGAGTTTGGAGTGGGATCCACTAGCTTCGCTTTCTTAGATTAGGTTCTTAGTATCGCTTTGACCACTTATCCATGGGAAGAAATCCCCAGTCTAGCAGGTTAATTCAATATGGTTTGAATCATAATCTAGAAGAATATCCCCTACGTTGTGGGCCATGCATAGTAGGGTTATGAAATCATTGTTTATATGATCCCATATTCAGCATGTGGTTTATATTAGGGTTATAGAATCGTTTTTTATATGACCCCCTACTTAGCTTATGGTTTTTATAGGGTTGGTGCATCGTCGGTTCGATCCCCTACAACGCGAGTTATACCAGATAGGGTTCTAGTATCGTCGTGAAAACCTATACATAGGAGAAGATCCTCTATCTGAGTGACATGATTTGCGGAGTAGCAGATTGGGATGTGGTACCCCTCAGTTAATCCTATGATTGATCCTCTATCTGTGAGATCTATGAGTTACCGGAGTGGGTTTTTGTATCCCCTAGTGGACCCTAGGTGTGATCCCCTATCCGAAGAGTTTGTTATTTCTATTGTTTCAGCATGACGTTCTCAGTGACGATTTCCTATGATCGAATATCTCATGGATGAGTGTCATCTGGGATGACAGTGCTCATGGAGTGTGATCTCCATGTTATGTACATGTCACAGGTTATGAGGTCAGAACCTCATGAGGCATGGTGCATGCTTGAGTTTATCTAGATTTCTCATGCTATATGTATGGGAATATACCTAAGCATATGTTCATGGAGTATGTATGGCCATACACCTGAGATGTGTTGACTAGTCGTGTTTGGCTGAGGATGGTCTTGAGATGAAGTTTTGTCTTGTTTGGTTTCTCTATGGTTGGGACGAGCTGACTGTTTCCTTTCCGTTTATCCCTTTTACTTTGGGGTTTTTGGGGAGCCTACTGGGTATTTTATATACTCACCCCTGCAAGCGATTTTCCCATACAAGTTTGGGTCTTGTGCAAGCCACAAGACTTTAGATAGAGTTTTAGGAGGATCCGGAGCAGGCGGAGCTTAGTGTACACGACCGACTGGGGGGTTTACTAGAGCTGTGTTGAGGAGCTTATCAGCAGGTGCATTTGGCGGCATTCTTCCTCCTTCTGAGCAGGTTGGATGCTTTTTTAGTTTTCCTTTGGTGGGCCTTGTTTTTCCCTTTTGTACTTCTATTGCACTCTGGTTTTGGATATATGTATGCATGCTTCCCCTTTTCAGTATTTGTATTCATATCTGCATTGTAGCATGGAGGTGTATGTGGGTTTGTGTGTACAGGTACCTTAGGCTAATGCCTCCGATGTATGTAATAGCCTACTCGGTGCTGGTCTCCAGCCCCTGGCCTATTGGAGGTGGGATTAGGGAGTCATGGCTTGAGCCTTGTTGGGTCGGGTCATGACACATATACACAAAGAAAAACAATATCATGATGTATTTCAAAATATTTCATCATCTGTTACGTCGAAAATTTCCTAAAATATCTTAATTTTTGAACAACTAGTTTATAGTCATATATAGGTTCATAACCATTAATAAATGGTTGTTTAATGTAATATTTCATAGCATAGGTTCACAATTCATATAATCGATATCACAATACTCCTAACATCCTCTATGTATAAATAAATCCAATCGAAAATATTAGGTCGAAGTCAAAAAATATATGTGATCACATTACCTTTCATTTTAAATTAATTAATGTTAATTCACTATTTATTTCAACTCAATCTATATGTTCCCCCCAAATGGAATGAAAAAGAATGATAATTTCATAAATTATCAAAATAGAAATTGAAATCAGAACCCCTTATTCTAAAGAATCCTCCCAAATCATTATGTGATGGATGAGAAAAGAAAAGATGTCAATAATATGAAAACCACACAATTAAAGGACCCTAGCCTAGAGCACATCATCCTAAATTAATCAGATGAAAAAACCAATGTGACCCAATTACATCTAATAACTATAGATATCCCATCGTATGAATGAAAATGTATGAATTTAGAAGGTGGGTGATCGAACACGATAATTATAGTTAAGTATCAATATCCCAAAGTTGAGGTTCAATTATAAACAAGAGTTTCTAGTAGATATACCAAAACATATTTATAATCTTCCATGATTTTATTTGAATGATGGAAATATGATAAATTCTTAAGGGTGTTCAAAATTAATACACAATAGATTCTTAAAGGGATATGGGAACACCTCCAATGGTAGTGTTGTAATTATTATTTCTTCCACAACACTAACGTTTAACATGATATATAACATTGTAATCACCCATTTATCATAATTAATCCTAAAACAATTTCATAAATCCAAGAAAAATAATATCCACTTGGTGTTAGGATACATTGCAACCAATGTTCTACATTTAATCCACACTGAAATAGAAAAAGACATAAAAAACACAATCTCCTAAACCCTATGTCCTAATTCACATCATCAATGAATCCATGTCAGAACCTTTAGAGCCACCATAAATAAATATCTTTAACCTCATCAATTAAATCCCTAAAACACATTCTATGATCATCCCTTACATTGTAATCCTTATGTCCTTAGTGCAATATTATTCTCCAACTGAAATTTCAACTCTATATCCTCTAATATTTCCATTAAAATACTCTAAAAAATTCCAACATCATAAAATATACAATTTATTTGTCGGACGGACCAATCCATTTCATTCCTCCTTGACACCATCTCCCAATGAAGAGTTAATACAATCACTCCCAAGGGATGAACTATAAAACCCACAGATATCCTTCCTTATAGATCTGTCGAACCATTATTCTACTAGGAATTTCTATTTATCATATTATCTTATTACATCTATTATTATTACCAATGATAATAAGGATTCATTTAGGGGATATATTTTTATTTCCTTATCATCTTTAGATTTCAGGTTGAGGCTCCATTACACTCTTAAACACTTATTTCAATGTTTAGTTTCAATCATCATATATATAGAGGATTCAATAGTTTCATAAAAAATAGATTGTTCATAAATTAACTAGTAGTGGTTGATGTTCTTGATCAACTAAATCATTATATTAATCTTTCTACAAACTAATGTTTTTATGCCTAATCATTGAAGGTTTGAGCTTTTGTTACCTAACAGTTACTCCTCATTCACTGGTCAATGGATTTCTACAATGGTCTTGATTTCAAGAATTCATTACCGTGGATTCACATAACAGACCAGATTTTTTATTTTGAAAACATTTATCCACAATGGTATGGTTGATAGGCCTTATAGTTTTATTTCACTGGTAATAACATATTCAGATTGAGATGAGATGGTTTTCCCATCATTTTGAGAGCTTAATCATTATTAAACCCTTCCAAACAACATTATACTAATTGTATTTGTGGAATGAGGATACTGGTATTGCATTTTATATAATAATTTTACTGGTTTATAATCATATTTTTGGATTCCAAATTCATTGGACTTATAAATACCAGTATAATAATAGATTTGGATAGGATGAGAGAGGGGATCATTCATCCCTTGGACCAATCTTCCAAGGCATGGAAGAACTAAATATTGATTTACCTTCTATTATATTCCCTATAACCATTGATAACCACTATAGATAACTATACATTCACATAGAGCATTGATGTATCATGTTCCATATTTTGTTGCATAATATTCCACTAATCAGAAATATAAATCCACGTTGGCAGTGGAAGATGCTTGTGGAACATATCATATATGAATAGTTTCTCATTTACAGGAGGGAATTTATTGTGGCTTCACAATAAAGTACGATGGTAATGTTACTTTTTCATTACATTTTTTACTAAAGGAAATATCTCTTATGTGTCCAACATCTCTATACACAGGTTGTATTTAGTGGAGTAGTGATTGGACTGAAACATACCACTGTGATATCTCTAGTGGTCCTTTATAAATCATTAAATATTTTTTGAGGCATGTACACTAAGTTTGTCTCCAGAAACCATCCCCTCAAAGTATAATGTTAGTTATGAAAAAAAAGAAATGGGATATTACCATCAATTTTATAAACTTTTATTTTTCAAAACTATAATGGGTTAATGTGCATGATAAAACACACACTTATTCATTGAATTTATAGTATTAAATCATTGAATCTGAATCAGAATTTAAATTAAAGGTAGATACTTCTAATTTTTCATTATTTCATGATTATATTCTTTAACTTTAATAGATTATTTTTTGCCCTAACACCTCTATAGGTGTGAAATTTTGGTATATTCTCTCCCTCTATACATAAAAATTCTATGTTGAAATCTAAAAAATTAGGTTTTTGGTATACCTCACAGTAATGATAGACACCTAAATTTTATTTTTTTCTGGAACATGATAAATATCTCTAAGATGCATATATGTGACTCAATTCTCTATGGTGCATCATAGGCTAAAACAGAATCATCACTCAAATTTTATAGACCCTATTTATTCTAATTATTTTCTAGACTCTCATTCAATAAAGTGATATGAATGATAGAACATCAACAATAATCATATGAGGCATTAGAAATATCTCTAAAACACCATATTAATGGTATTTACTCTTTTTATAGCCTTTAAGACATTCTATGTTGTCTTTCAATTGACTCATACTTTTGAAAATGTATGGGCCAATTCTTTAGTCAACAAAACATTCATTATAAGGGTACATAGTTTATAATTCAATCAATTTCATCATATAAAATATACAATGATAGAATATGTTGAATATTTTTCATAAGATAATTAATGTAATTCTATTTCCAAGAAATGTTATAGGTCCATATTAATTAGATAACACGATTTTTAATCATATAATATATCATAATCATAATTTGTGTCTTTTTAAGTAAGTGGTATGATATATTATATCATTCAATATGACGCACCCATAACATACTATTTGATCTATCCAAACAAACATAAAATGTGTAAAGAATTAGGACATATCAATATGTCAAAATAGATTTCTATTACTTATCCTCCCTTGGGGAAATTTATAGTAACACCATCCACCTTTATTCACTAAAAGGATTTTGATCATTTCTTGTGGAATTCCCCATGATATCAATTAGTGTCTCATTTTTTAATAATGTTATGATAGAATTATAAATTTCTCCACGTTAAGATACTAAAAATAATATTTTTTTCCAGAAGTGTTTGATTATCCCAAAATTATATATCTCTTAATTATATTAGGTAAAGACATATATATCCTTAGATAAAATGTATGAGACTAGGGTGTAAACCCAATCCATGATGTTTGTTGGAATGGAAAGTGAACCCAATCCAATGTTTAAGGAATTTAATCCACTATAATATGTTTATCATCATAGTGAGACCTGAAATAAGAAATTATTTTTATGCATGTGATTTTTGAACATTTATATTTTTTCCAAGATTCTATGTTATCCTTGATGGATATTTTATATTAGATATTTCTTCCATGCTCTTGTGAATCCTTTCATATGTTATACAGAAAATTTTATATTGTGAATCATTATTTATCATCCATGTTTTATATGGTATGATTTTATTTTGATATCTTCATATACCTTGATTGTTTTATTATACACACTTATTCATCTTATGACAACTTATGATCTTCCGTTGATATCTCTTATGATTGAACATACTATGGATATGAGTTCTCCAATCCTTGTTTTTATATTCCCCATGTAATAACGAGGGGTATTATATAAGACATGTGTAGTAGGGTATATTTTTTGAATATTATATGTTGGAAATGTTGAGGAATTTTGGTAAAATATGTTTTTATGAATCTAATTTCAAATGAAACTATTCATATAGGTTCTGGAAGATGATTTATAAAAATATTTAATTAATCTTAAAGAAAAATAATGTAATTTAAAGGCATATTTTTCTCAATCCACCTCATTTTGTATTATAATGCGGTTTAGTAAATCCGGGCATTATGCTAGACATGAAATGTGGAGATAACATATAAAACCTATATTGAACCAAAAGTGATATAGATTGAAGATAGATAATCATAAAACAAAATGAATTTCTAATAGGTTTATACATCATAGGATTAATTTTTATTACTATATGATTTTTAACACTATTCATTATTATTTAATACTCATAGTGATGCCTTTTATTCTATTCTATGTGTAAAAGCTTGAGGGGAAGAATAAATAAAGAGTTTAATGAATAGTTAAATGATTTTCCTATTGAGCATCCCAAAAGGATAGAATTTGGACTGTAAAATCAAATTTCCAAATTAAAATTTATATCTGAAATCAACCCATGTTCATTAATTAATGAAAGGATGAATGTGATCTCCCTATATAATGTAATTCCATTATATGGTTCTAATCATCGATCATAATGGGTATTTCTCTCAAATAGTTTGGTGGGAATGAATTTTTGTGTTCATTTATATTATGAGGAAATAGTTTTATTCATTTATATAACATTATACTAGACTTCCCATAGATCATGAAGGTTTAATATTAACAATAACTAACACATAGTGCTATGAAATTTTTAATGACTATTTATAGAATGGCCCTGATTGAATTATAGGAATTATAATAATTATAGAAGCAATTCCCAAGGAATCTATATAATGATATTATACATCCATGTTCTTTAAAAAGTAGTACAACAAACCTCTCTATTAAGAAGAATGAGTAATCAATGTGTCTCTTTATTGATTTATATTTTCTTAGAAACTCCACTATCTTGAAATATTATCCTCAATAATGTATTGGTGATATCCTTAATCATATATGAGTGGTTCATTAATTTTAAAATATTTTTGTTTGATCTTGATATCATCAATTAATTGTGAAATGGGAGGACCTATCAAAGATAACCAATCGTAGAAGATATGGAAACTATGAATTATTAATTATACCTTTGGTACTTATGAATTCTTCTACATTCATTATGGATTTTATGAATATAGTAAGTATATATTACCACAAAAAAATTTAATAGTATTTATAGATGATATTCCAATATAATCTAATATCAGGAAAGATCATGAAGTTCATTTTTGGATTATACTGAGGACCCTGATAAAGGGAAAATTTCATAAAATATTTGGTATGAGAGAATTCTATATATTAAAAAGTATCATTATTTGGTCATGTAATCACATATGAGGATATATCTATAAGTTATTAAAATATTAGATTTATTGAAGATACCCTAGACCAACTAATTTAATATAGATCCATATTATACATAGATTATTATAATATTATGTATTTATTATGAAAAACTTATTTTTACTATCAATTCTACTAACAAATATAACTTATAAGGGAGTAATGTTCCTCTAGATTGATTAAATTGAAAAACAACGCATCAGCCTTATGAGAAGGTTATTCGATACACTTGTACTCACACAACCTTTAAATGAAGAAGGTTTTATTATATATATTGATTCTTTAAAAAGGTATGGGGATTTTCTGACATTAAAAATGTAAGTTTGGTAGATTATATATCATTTCAATAAATGGTTATAGATTAAAATTACCTGCAGTATAGACATGATCATGAAACAGTTATATTTTAATCTAAGATATAGATTAAATTTCACTATAGTGAGAAGTAATATATATATAATAATATGAAGTGAAAATTTATATATACATATAAAAGTAGTTGACCATGATAAAAAATATGTCATTATAGTTGATCAATGACTATCACTACTCAATACATTACCACACTATGAAGGAAAAAATGTACATAATGATCTTACGTGGAAGTATAATGATGATATATTCTTGATGAGGATTTAAAAAGACATAATAATCATTTATTTCCATAGATTGACTAATATATCATAATAGAATATGTGACACCCAATCATTATAAAGTGACTTTTAAAACATCAATCTATGTAATGATCAAGGAGGAACTAAAGGATTATCTAAATTTTTAGAAGAAGGCTACAAAAACTCTAGAATAAGACCTTGATAATATTGGTATTATATTATTTTAGAAAATAAGATGTTTCCCTATATTACCCAATTTCATGGCGGATCCATTGTATAAATAAGATATCTTATCTTTCTCAATCTATCTTATAAGAATAATGATGTTTAAATAACTCATGAATCACTTTTAGTGGGACAATATAATGATAGAGGTTATACAATATATATCGAAATTCATGGTATTCTGATATTTTTATGTAAAATTTTAAAGTTATATGGGATTATGGAAACATAACACATAACTACATGAAGATGGGAAAAAATTTCTATGGATTTCAATATATGACTTCCCAAGACATCTAAAGGATAGAATTTCATTTGCAATGAAATGGACACTTCAATAAGAAATGAATACATTATTGGGAATTATCCTAACTATTTAAAGCACTTATGTAACACCCCAAGCTTCCATCGTACACTTCTCTTTCAATAATACAATAGCTTGTGATGTATGCAGCTCCGAGTTCTAGAACATCCTGACCAATCAAACTTGCCGTTTAAAAAGTAGTTATAAATCGTAACACCCACTTTTTGAAATTTTATATATTTTATATTTCAAAATTTATTTCATTTTTGGTTTTTAAATATCAAAATTATCACAGAGTGAATTTTTGGTACATTTCTCATAACTTTCATATTTCGATGAATAGTGATAAATAATATATTTTAATTAAAAACAACTTATGTAATTGAGATAATTTATAATGTTAAGTTAAAACATTTAGTGGTTTAAAAGTATCATTAAATTATATTTTTATCATTTAATACAATTTAGGTCATTTTATGTAATTTTAGATTTAAATTATACATAAACACATGTTCATCTGTTGATAGTTTTTACTTCTTGAAATCACATTTTTTGGTTTTGACAACGATAATTAATTTTAAATTAATTACTGCAACTTCTATGTTTTGAATTTGAAAAATTAGATTCCATTTTTGGAATCATATTTTACCAATTTTGTAAATAGGTACCTTTTATTTTTGGGCATTATGAATAGTAACATCAGTAATTATTTTATTTGCCATGGTTAAAAGGTAAATCTTGTAAATAAGGGTAAAAAATAATATCATAATAATATTAAACTACCTTAAAAAATGTTCTAATATTATTAGATGAGATATTTCCAACCATGGGCTTCCTTGTGTCGATTTGGGGACCCCATGGATCCACATGGATGTTAAAATGACATTTTATAAGTATTAATTTTATGTATAGAAAAATATAACATAAACATGTATCTTTCACTAAAAAAATTTTTATATGAGGTAATATAATTGATCTCTTTGACTTTAAATAGTCATTATAAATATAAAAAAATTTCCTATATAATTATTTTTTACTTATAATATTTAGACCTAAAATAAATATATTTATTTATTACACAATAATGACACTATAGTTTCTTTATTAATGAAAGAATCAAATAAATGAAATTAGAAATATTAATATAAATATAATTTGAATTTTTTGATTACATTAACAAATTTTCATGGTGAATATGACATGTTATGGTTGATTCAATGTATTTTTTTGAAGTAATCAAGTTGTTATGACTTTCAAAAAAACCAAATACTAAATAGTGTCAAAATTGACATAAATGAGTTTTTAAAACAAATAGTATTTTATTAAATGATAACATATTCCTAAAATTCTATGATTTGTCCAAAGGACTTATTTAATGATATATATGTCATTAATGAACCACTTGAGGTTATATTGTCATTTTATAGAATCTATATTAACGATATAGTATAAAAATACATGAAGACATGGTAAAAGTTAAACTATTTAACTAAGAGTTGAACTTAATTAGTACGGTTAATATGGTAATCCAAACATGTCTAAAACCTATTTTGTAAGAGTATTTATACCTATAAACACCTTATCCTATAAATAAATCCATTAGGTGCAATTAGAAACCGAAAATAATTTTATAAAAAAATAATGTTTCAAGCATTCCTAAAGTGCCCCTCACTTCCATTATAAAATGGTACTTCTCAAGTCTATAATTCACATCTACAAATCCATTTGTATCGGCCAAAACCAGACCAAATCTACTCCCTAATACCCTCACTTCATCCTATAGGAATTAGTTTTATCATTAAACCATCCTACGGAGCCCTTTTGTTCAAATAAAAAGGAATCACCCGAAGAAGAGGTGATTATTTCATCACCTCTTTCAATGTTATTTTATTCGTCCACTTCCTATTTCATTGTGGTTTCCATAAAAAAAAAAAAATCCCATACCTTATACATAATGTGATGTTATTAAAAATATGGTTAGAACATATTCATTATTCTATCCATCCTATGAATGATAATGTCTCCATACATACGTACGTACGGCTTACCGTCTCCACGTCATGGTGTCATTTGTTTTTCAAAACATCAATATTTGGATGGGTATACTAATGAGTATAATTGATTTAAATAATAAATATAACATTTCAATGATTTTTTATATATAATATACTATCCAACTACATATTATTTCACTATCAATAGAATGATATTGTCACTCATGCGTTTGTACAGCTTACTGTCTGCACAAGCCGATGAGATTTCATTCCCCATCGTAACCATTCAAGAATAACTTTCATTTGATGATTAAATATAATGTTTAAGAACATAATATCAGTCTGGATATGAATAAATTACATCCTATCCATAACAAACATGGCTTATATAATGCAACATATAAAGTAAAATGAATATGTTAACACACAAAATAATGATACTACTAAAATATTATTAACAAAGAAATATTAGAGGATAACTTATGATATAAAATTTATGTATGTAGTTATTTTATTATTTAATAACAATTTTTTAAACGTTATAAAGGAGTTTAACATAACACCGACTAAGTAAAAGTACATGGTAAGGGATAATTTTACGATCTCTTTTTTATCTGAGGTTTTTTGTATAAAATAATCCACTCGGAATTATTTATCATCCACATTAATGATTCATAAAAATGTATTTCAAAACATTTTTACTATTAATTATAGTATGGGTTAAAGTAATTTATACCCCTGTTTGACTTTTTAAATAATGTTTTGAAATTAATATTTCTGTCATTTTCCAAACAAGGTAGTTTTTGAGAATTTCAAAAAATTAAGGAAAGAATGTTTTTATAACTTACATGGAGGGTGAAGATATTTTCCATCATTATAAAACCTTTGAATCTTTCCTTACATGTTTATATGAATATTTTCAAAATAAATATTTCCTTTATAATAATTTGACTTTGAAATGATTTCAAAGGAGGAAGATATATTTCTCTCAAATAGTTTTGGTATTGATTTCATCTATATCAACCTCTATTGTGGGATTTTATGTTTAATTGATGTTGATTTATTATGATAAAATATTCCATGTTTTATTAATATTTTTATGATATGTTTGACTATAGATGTGTTATTTTTATGTCATTCACGGTTTATGGTTAAGGTATTAACATTTCGTATGTTAATTTAATATGAATGTTTATGTTATGGTTCAAATTTTTCATATGAGGAATGCATTGGAAAATGTAAGTGATGTGTGGGGCCCACTATATCCCCTTGATGCATTGGTAGGTCTCATGAGACAAACTTGGTTCTCAACATAAGACCTTAACATTATTTTTATTTGTATTCTTGGCACGACGCCTTGATTAGGTGGTTATGATGTCCGGAATTATGCATTGCTTCATTATGAGATTAGATATTGATATTACATGTGTTTATTAGACAAGTAGAATATCCTTGTGAATATGTAAAAGGAATTATATGATTTATCTTTTCCATATTATGATGATGTTTTGGTTTAAAAGGCTCATTTTTTAGTGTTATAAATTTCCTTAAATGATTATCCTTATTTATGACAGTTTCCGATATATTGTTATCCATATTAAGCATATGAGATCACCACTTTCTTATGTTTTAATCATTCTCAGGATGAAAATAATTAATGTATGACTGATAAACAGGGATTGGATAAGAAATATGTGTGTGTTCAACGGGGTCACAATGTTTCTATTTTTTTTCTATTTACAATGTAATGTAATACTTATGTATGTATCTAGTACATACAAGGCTACTAAACTAATCGGTATTTACAGACATGATATAGTTTTATCATGCCAATGTTATGTAATAATTAAATGACTCTTGGTAACTAGTTTGAAGGCATTAATGTTGGTATTAGAGTAATTTTAGTACAAACCTTGAAATCTTGATTTAGAAAAACTATGATCAGATAACATTACCCTATGATATAATTTGGGGATTAGTATTGAAGAACATCCAAAAATTTGGGTAATGTAGATATTATGTGGGGTTTCCAAGCATTAAATCCTAGTATGGAGACTACACGTGGATGTCTTGCTAGTACAAATGTACCTAGGACTAAAAACCTTGACAAGGAGTTTCGGGATTGTTCCGGGGTATCCTAGTACACGACAATGAGCCTTACTGCGCACCATGTTTGACACTCCGGGGGGATATGATTAGGATAATTCACATTTTATTTGCAAACCATTATGAAGTATTTATGAGAAAATACTTCCCCAAATAAGACATTTTTTATGTTTATGGATTGTAGTCAAAAATTGTTCCATTTCTGTTTAGTATTTTTCAAGTTTGGAATTATGCATTGTGATTAATAAACTAATATAGTGTATGCCATTTCTTAGAAAAAGAAGCCTAGAGGAAGGAATGGAAACCATATAAATTCATAGAATCCATGTAGTTATTTCCCTCCTAATGAAGATAAATATAGTGTAACTAGTGATGCAACTGGTACTGATAATCTTATAACCATACAAGGACAACTCACTCAAGATATGAATAATAACCCTTCCTGTATGGAGCACCCAGATCCATAATGTGGAGGATCAATGTTAGATCGTTCCATGAGTCAGGAACCAGCATCATTAAATGGGACTACAAATCCATTTGTAGCTGAAAAATGGATAAGTTTCTTAGAGAAAATATTTCATGCTTTGGGGAGTAGTGAAAGGGAAAAGGTTGTCATGGTAGTATATCGCCTCTCAAGATATAAAGATCAATGATGGTCATTAATTCAAAACCAAAAGGAGATTGAAGAAGTATCAAATATGTAATAGAGGGAGTTTAAATAGAATTTCATAAAAAACACTTTCCTCATTAACATCAAACAGAAATGGGAAGGCAATTTCTATGTCTGAGGCGAAAGGAGGATGAGAATTTCACAAAGTATGAGGCAAACATTACAAGGTTAACAAGGCATGCTATGTAACTCAAGAAGTAATATTGATTGATTCATTGATGGGTTAAAACCATTTCTCCGATGAGCATTAGTCTCAAAATCCTTCACAACATATGATGATATATTCTCATGTGCTATGAAAATAGAAAAGGGATTATCTAAGTCTTATGACTTTAAATTGAAGTAAGAGAAGAAGAGATCTGCTAAAAACTCAAGGAAAGGAAATAAGGTAAAGAAGGGAAAATTTGACTTTTCATCCTATAGTAATTGGGGGATGAAACTCTCTGGTACAAGACTAAAAGGGATTGGAGTTTTTTACAAGTGTGGAGAAAAAGTCCACCATGCTCGTGATTTTAAGGGGAAGAAAGAGGATGAAAATTTTCAACGCAACAATTTTATAGATATGGGTAATTGTTCAAATTAATGTCATATGTGTTAAGGAAACTTACATCATAAAAGGCCAATGGATCAAGGCCAAGCTTATGAGATCACTTCTATTTAGGTAGAAGTTTCTTAATGACTTGGTGGTAGGTACTTTAATCGTTTCCTCGAAATTAGCAAATGCTTTATTTGATTCTGGATCACTATATGCTATCATATCTTCCTAGTTTTCCAAGAAAATTTGTTATTTCCAATTCAACTTAATAAGGGAGTTGTAAGTCAAAACTCATAATGGGAGTATCATAGCAATAATTTTTTGTCAATCAGTTACCCTTATTTCATATAAACATTCATTATCTGCTAATATTATTTTCATACCCTTGATTGAATATGATATAATCCTCGGTACAGATTAGATTTTGGACCATGATTAAAAAACTAATTTTAAGAAGAAATAGGTTACAATTTTTGATGATGATAAGGAATCCATTATCATTAGAGCAGAAACATTACCATCTGATTCTCATCTAGATCCACCCTAGTAGCTCTACTAAAATCAATAATTAGGGTGGAAGGGAGTGGAAAAACTATGGGTGAGGAAATTAATCTTCAAATAGAGGATGTACCTATTGTGCAAGAATATGTTGATGTGTTTCTAGAGGATTTATCTGGACATCCTCCTAAACTAGAAATTGAGTTTTCCATTGACTTAATTCCTAGTCCAAAGCCCATATCGAAGACCCCTTATAAAATGGCCAATTTGGAATTAGTGGAACTAAAGAAAAAACGAGAGCAATTGAGTAATAAAGGATTTATTCAACCTAGTGTTTCTCCGCGAGGAGCCCTTGTTATTTTTGGTAAGAAGAAAGATGGATCTATGAGGTTGTGTATTGACTACTAGGAGATAAATGCTATAATAATAGAGAACATGTATCCCCTACCTTGCATTGATTATTTATTTGATAAACTACATGGAGATCAACATTTTTCAAAGATTGAACTTTGATATGGATATCATCAGTTGTGTGTGAAGAAGGAAGACATTCCAAATACATCATTCCAAAGTCGGTATTGGCATTACAATTTTACAGTAATCCTTTTTAGACTAACTAATGCACCCACTATTTTCATGTATCTAATTAATAATGTTTTCAATGAATATTGTGATGACATTTTGGTGGTATTTATTGATGATATCTTGTTATAATCAAAAATCTACGAAGACCATAAAAATCACTTGTGAAATATTCTAAAAACTCTTGGAAGAAATGAATTATATGGGATGTTTTGGAAGTGTGAATTCTAGATTAAGGAGATTTATTTTCTTGCCCATATTGTCTCCAAGGATGAAATATGTGTTGATGCTTCAAAGACAAGGGAAGTCCATGAATGGCCAATACCAATGAGTATAACTAAGGTACACCGTTTTATTTTTTTAGCATGTTACTATTGGTATTTCATCCATAATTTTACCCAATGGGCTAACCAATTAACCATGCTCACAAGGTAAAGGGGTTAAATTTGTTTGGAAAAAGAGTGTTAAAAATGTTTTGAATAATTTTTGAGAATATTATTCAATGAATCTATCTTGACTCTACCATCATGGAATGATGGCTTAGTTATTTATAGTGATGCTTCAATGAAAGGACATGGTCATGTCCTTATGCCGAATGATTGATTTATTGCTTATGCATCATGACAACAAAAGAATCATGAAAAAAACTACCCTCCTTAGGATCTTGAGTTAACAACTGTAATCACTTATATGATGATATGGAGACACTATCTGTATTGTGAAAAATGTGAGATATATACTAATCACAAGAGTTTGAAGTATATTTTCCCTCAAAAAGAACTCAACATAAGGAAAAGATGATGGCTTGAACTACTCAAGTATGTTGATTGCACAACACACTATCATCTAGGGAATGAAAATAAGGTTGGAGATGCTATGAGAAAAAAGGATCATAGAGTTATGAACATGATGAGTGTTAAAAGGGATCCTATGTTCAAGGATTTAGTAAATATGAATATGGGAATAATAATGGAATGTGAAACATCAATACTTTTTCAAATGGTTCCAAAACCATCTTTACTAGAAAGTATAAAAAGTTATCAGACAAATGATGAGTATTTTCAAATGAAAATTAAAGCTGTGAATGATGGGAGATTGATCGACTTTGTATATGAAGATGGATCTTTGAAATTTGGGAAGATGATTTGTGTTCATGATATACCTAATCTTAAAAATGGAATTTTTGGGTGATAATCATAGATCCAATTTCTCTATACACCTTGGTAGCACTAAGATGTATAGAGATTTGAAGGAACATTTTTGGTGAGATAACATGAAGAGAGAGATTTCTGATTATGTGTCAAGATGTATGGTCTGTCAACAGGTAAAGGCTGGAAGACAACATCCTAGAGGATTCAAGGAACCTCTTCCCATACGTGAGTGGAAATGGGATGACATTATGATGGACTTTGTCATGGGGCTACCAAAGACACCCAGAAGGAATGATGCAATATGGGTCATTTTTGATCATCTTACGAAGTTAGCATATTTTCATTCTATAAGAAAAGATTTACTACATGAAAATTTAGCTAGACTATATATCAATGAATTTCTAAGACTTCATGGTGTACCCCAATCGATTGTTTCTGATCGTGATCCCCATTTTACGTCAAGATTCTGGAAATGTCTTTATAAATCCCTAGATACTAAACTTCATTTGAGCACTGCCAACCACCCTCAAACTGATGGACAATCATAATAGACCATTCAAACCTTAGAAGACATGTTGAGATCATTCTCAATTTACATTCAAGGTATGTGGGATCATTATTTACCAATAGTAGAATTGTCCTATAACAATAGATTCCATTCATGTATTCAGATGAACCATATAAAGCATTATATGGAAAGAGATGTTGCACACCAATTTTTTGGGATGATCTTGGTGAAAGAAAACTCGTAGGCCCAGAACATGTTATGGAAATAATAGAATAGTAAATATTATTCAAACACACATCAAATAAGCTCAAAGTTGGAAAAATATCAGTGATGATAACCAAAGTAAGGATTTGGGATTTCAAGTAGGTGATCAGGTTTTCCTAAAGGTATATCCATGGAGGACTATTATACGATTCAGTAAGAAGAGTAAATTAAGTCCCACATACATAGGACCAATCAAAATTATTGATCGAATTAGAGTTTTAGCTTACCTTTTGGAAATGACTCTAAGTATCTTTAAAGTTCATGATGTGTTCCACGTATCACTGTGGAGAAAATACATGCCTAACCCAACACATGTACTCACCTATGATTAAATAGAACAGGATCCTGATCGATTTTATTGTGAAAAGCCTATCAGGATTCTTGATTCCAAAGAACAAGTGTTGGGAAACTGGACGACTCTTCTGGTAAAAGTTATTTGGAGAAACCATAAAATGGAAGAGGCATCATAGGAACATGAGGAACATATGTTAAAGAACCACTCAAATATTTTTATGTCATAATATTCTTGGAATTTGGAGGACAAATTAATTTGATGGAGGGAAGAATGTAACACCCCAAGCTTCCACAATACACTTCTCTTTGAATAATATAATATCTTGCATTGTACGCAACTCCAAGTTCTAGAACATATTTTCCAATCAAGATAGCTATTTAAAAAGACATTATGAATTGTAATTCCCAATTATTAAAATTATATAAATTTTATTTTCCAAAATGGAATTTATTTTTGGTTTTGGAAAATTAATTAATTTTATGGTAATTTTTGCAACATTTATAATAACTTTTATAATTTTTTTAATAGTGAAACCCCTAAATTTAAATTAAAAACAAAAATTTTAATCAAAATAGTTTATAGTGTTAAATTATACATTTGAGTGGTTTTAAAGTATTATTTGATTTTATTTTTATCATTTAAGTAATATCACATTAAAATGGTATATAAACACATGTTATTCTTTTGATTGTTTTTACTTTTTAAAACATGCCTTTTGGTTTTTACAATGGGATTTCTTTTCAAATTAATTACTGAAAATTCTAGGTTATTAATATGGAAAATTGGATTCCATGTCTTGAATCAGAAGGTCTAAATTGTTTAAACATGTACATTTTTTGGACATTAGGAATAGTAACTTTAGTAATCATTTTATTAACAATTTTAAAGGGTAAATCCGGTAAATAAAAGTAACAAATAATATTATAATAATATTAAAATACCCTAAAACTTTTCATAATCTTATTGTATGAGATATTGACGACCATGGGATTTTTTGGGTCGATTTTGGGACCCCAGGGAGCCTCTTCGATGTGGATATGATATTTTATAAGAATTAATTTAAAGTATAGAAAACAAATAACATAAACATGTATCTTTCATTAAAAAAAATTTATATGAGGTTATATAATTTACCTATTAGACTATAAGTAGTCATCATAAAGATACAAATATTTCCTATATAATTTTATTCTATTTATAATTTTTAGAAATCAAATAATGATTTTTATTTATGACACAATAATGATGCAGTATTTTTCTTACTAATGAAGGAATCAAATAAATGATATTATAAATATTTAATTAAATATAATTTTAAAGTTTTGATGCCATCCACGAATTTTATAGCTGAATATGACATGTTAGGGTTGATTCAATGTATTTTGTTCGATGAAATCACATTTTTATGAAATCCACAAAAACCAACTACTAAATAGTTTCAAAACCGACTTAAATGGGTTTTTAAAACCAGTAATATTTTATTATGTGATTTCATATTCCCAAAAATATAAGATTCATCAAAAGGTTTTAGATAATGTTAGATATGTGATTAATGTAGTACTTCATGTTTTATTGTATTTTAACAGTAACTATTTTAACCATGTAGTATAAAAATACAAGAAGACATGGTAAAAATTAAACTATTTAACTAAGAGTTAAATCTAAAATATAAGGAAATACGGTGATCTAAACATGTCTAAAACCTATTGGTTGGGATCATTTCAAACCATAACTACTTTATCCTAGAAATAAATTCATTTGGAGCTATTATAAACCGAAAATAATTTTATAATAAAATAATATTTCAATCATTTCCTAAAGTACCCCTCACCATCATTATAAAATAGTACTTCCCCTTATCTTAAATACATACCTACATAGCCATTTGGATCATCCAAATACTACCAAATCTCCTCCCAACTACACTCAATTCAACATAGTTTCCTCAATTTGATTAGTAATCCAGCCTATGGATCCTTTTTGTTCATATCAAAAGGATGCACCTGAAGAAGAGGTAAATATTTTCATCATCTCTTTCAATGTTCTTTTATTATTCCACTTCCTATTTCATTGTTCTTTCCATACCAAAATAATAACTACAGTACCTCCTATATACTGGTATGTTATTATAAATATGTTACTACTATATTCATTATTTTATCCACCCTATTAATGGAAAAGTTACCATACGTACACACATACCGCAAACCATCTCCATGTCATAGTGTAGTTTGTTATTCCACACTTCATTATTTGGATGGGTATAATAATGAGTATAATTGATGTAAATAATAAATATAACATTTTAATTATTATTTATAAATAATATACCATCCAACTACATATAATTTCCCCATCAATAGAATGATATTGTCACTCGTGCGTACGTACGGCTTACCGTCTCCACGACGTGATGAGATTTCATTCCCCATCGTAACCATTAAAGAATAATTTTCATTTGATGATTAAAAATAATGTCTATGAACTTAATATAATTATGGATATGAATCAAATACATCATGTACATAACAAACATGACTTATGTAACAAAAAACATAAAGTAAAACCAATCGGTTACACCTGAAACAATGATACTAATGAAATATTATTAACAAAAAAATATTATAGAATCATATATGATAGCATATTTATGTATGTGGTTCATGTATAATTTAATAACAAAGAGTTAGAAATTATACTGGAGGTTATCATAACCTTGACTAAGGAAAATTACAAGGTAATGGTTAATTTTAGAATCTCTTTATTATCTGAGGATTTTTATACGTAAGTATCTACTTGGACGTCTTTATCATCCACATATGTGTTTCTTAGAAATGTAATTCAAAACATTTTTAATATTTACTAGACTATAAGTTTTTAATTTATACCCTTTTATTAGATTTTATAATTTTTTTAAAGGAATACTTCCTTTGTTTTCCAAATATGGTACTTTATGACCTTTTTGACAAATTAAGGAAAAAATGTTTTTTAACATATACGGCGGGTGTGAATATTTTACACCGTTATAACACCTTTAAAGAATAAATTAAATAATTATATGAATATTTTCAAAATAAATTTTTTCTTTTATAATTATGCGACTTTTAAATTATTTAAAATTATAAAGAGATATTTATCTGAAATAGTTGTTGTACTGATTTCATATATGTCTACATATATTGTTGGATTTTATGTATAATTGAATTTTATTTATTATGACACACTATTCCATACTTTATTGATAGTTTCATGATATGTTAGACTTTTGATGAGCTATTTTTATGTCATTAATAGTTTATGGTTAATGTATTAACATTTCATATGTTAATTTAATAAGAATGCTTATGTTATGTTTCAATTTTTTCATATGAGGAATGTATTGGACATAGTAAGTGACAGGTAGGGCCCACTATATTCTCTCGACGCATCAGTAGGTCTCATGAGAAAAACCAGTGTCATAGAGAAAGGTCTTGACAATATTTTTATTTTTTGTCTTGGAACGAGGCCTTGACTATGTGGTTATGATGTACGACAAAGTGCATTACATAATTATCAAATTAGATATGGTTATTACATGGGTTTATTCAGCTATTATAATATCCATGTGAATAAGTAAATATAATTATTCGATTTATCTTTTTCATATTATGTTGAAGTTTAAGTTTAAAAGTATTTTATTTTAGTCTTATACATTGGAATAAATTGTTATGTTTATTTATGATAGTTGCTGCTATAGTATTGTCCTTATGGAGCATCTGATCTCACCCCATTCTTATGTTTTAATCTTTCCAAGGATGCAATGAAGTAAATAACGACTGACCTACATGGATAGGATAAGGAATATGATAGTGTTCAAAGGAGACACAATGTTTCTATTTTTTCATTTCATAATCTAATTTACAACTTATGTATATATCTAGTACTTCCATGGATACTAAATTGATCAAACTTTTAGGAATTGATCTCCTATGATCACACTAATTTTATTTAATAACGCACCAAGTCTGGGTAATAGGGGTCGGGGCATTACAACTTAAAGATAGAATTTTTTTCATGAAACATGAAATTCCCAATGTAATAATTATACATGATTATATATCTCATTTATGAAAATAATTTTGATTTTTGGTTGTCACTGTGGTTTTTTATCCGCAATGATTTAGAGTTTCCATTAGTTGATAGGATGGGAGGTCGGGATCATCACACCCTTTTAGGGTGAATTATTTCCAACTAAAAATATGAATTATATATTTATATTTTATTCATTAATTCTTACCATTCTACCAAGATGATATCGGTTACCCCTTATTATAAAAAATAATTGTATTAATGAAATCATTTTAATATTTATAGGTGGAAGAGGTTCCTTATCCTGGTTCTATATTAAGTGATGTCCAAAACTACTTTTTATTGTATAAATCCAAAAAAAAATAGTTTTTATGTACATTACTATAATCTTTCAGGTTGTATTTTGTATTTGTGTTTGGATTAAACATTAATGAGTTGTAAAATGTATCGTCTATGAAATCAAAAAAAACCCCATAGTTCATGTTTCAGAGTTTATAGTCATGTGTAAATGATCGATCCATGATGTTTAACTTTGTAATGTAATTATGATTATGTAGATAGTTCCTAGAAATGGTTGGTACATGATTTAATCATAATATTAACTTTATATCTATCCTAAATAGAATAATTCTATAGTATTAATTGGTTGGGTTGCCTAATAGTAATATGGATAGCTAAAAAGATTTTAAGAAATATGGACCATATGAGATAGTTGTGGCGATCACCTGGAGGGAGTATGAACCTATTGAATGGGGTAATATTTCATTGGTAATAGAGCCTAATATTATGATTCCCTAGGGAATTTACCCCAAGATATTGGGACGTCCAGCCTCATCGTAATATAGCAAAGAGAGGGAATGGAGTAGATGATCCCATGAAGAATATAGTCCCATGAAAAAGGATCCCAATGAAAATAGACCTAGTGAAGAGATTCTATGACCTATAAATAATTTGGTCCTCTAAGTGGAGGAATGAAATATTTGGGAATATTTCATAATAGTTATATTTTCCCATGGTATAATGCCCCAGAGAAAGTGATATATCAGCTTATTGAAATATATACATGTGAATAATGTTTTAAGGGATATATTGTTTTATATGTAACCATGATGATGTATTAGGAAGGGAAATGAAATTTTTTTGTACCGAATATAGGTTTCATAATTATAATACAAATTTATTTTGTATTATTTTGATAATAATTTATACAATTTATTCATATTGAGAATTATTTCAATATTTAATAGAAAAAATATGTTTTGAGATTGAATTTGGAAATTTCATAAAAATTATGTTTTTACTATTTTGAATTTACCATTGTTTTGTGATCATAAATGTATATATTTATCTAATTTCACATAAAAAAAATTCTTCATATTATTTACTAATTCACAACCATTTTTTCATTTTTACCATCTCATCATGATCCCAAATTTATTGGGTCTAAAATGTTAATTAATGAATGGATGGAAAGAATTTTTAAGACTATACACCACCTCACTAATTCAGCTGTAACATCCTCATAAATGTTTATAATTGGATTAAATTCTTATATGTGTTAAAGGAAATCATTTAAATCATTTCATTAAATTTTAGTGACATTTATTTCATTCGGTAACATGGTCAAAAACACCAATGAAAATTAAGTATATTTTGGAGGAAGAATGACACATGTACCCTTTTTTCATGTCAAACCATGACCCACACAAAATATATTTAAATGGGTTTTTAATAAATGGGAGGGATTATAGAGGACTTGGTAAGGTTTTTTAGAAATGGGTTCTTCTAATTAAGTCTATTAACATTTTGAAGAATAAGACTTTGTGCAATGATCGATTCTATGTAGGTGAACCTCTCCCATATCTACTTTGGGTTTATTTTCATTTTTTGTATATCATCTATTTTTCATCAATAAATATTATATTATTTTAACCTTCCCTATTTTTATTTTTATTCATGCTGTTGGAGTCTATGATTGGAGAAGCTATATTTTAATTCCCTTTCAGTCAATTTTTTGTTATGAAATTCAACTCCATTATTACAACTCCACCCATAGAATGATAAATTGATTTTTCATTAATTTATAAGGAAATTTATTTATTTTAACATGATCGTGACTATGGGATTGTATTATTCATGAGAGGGAAACATCAATCACCAAATCTATTCAACTTGGAAAGGAATTGTATGATTAAATTATATTACATTAACATAATTAATTCTAATTTATAAGGAGTATATGATGCAGTCATTTTACATTGAACATAATTTGGATTTTGTATCACAATAAAATCATGGTTTTATGAGTGGAAGTATGAATGTTAGAATTGGAATCATTTACCCAAATCATTGTGTCCATGGTAACTTCCATTGGGTTAGGTGTTAACATAACTAGGTGATCACAGTTAAATTTATTTTAATTTCATTGGATATTTAAAAATTAATGGTTAATTGGTATATTAAATTGATTTAGTCTTCTCGTATTGGTTTTTTGAATTAAATTATATCTTTTATTAATTTCATATTCATTTCATTTTTATTGTTAAAAAATAACCCCCCCCCAGACCAAAAAATGGTTGCCTTTATTTTAACTTGATTTCTTTTTTCTTTTTCAAAAATATAATAGGTTTTTAAATTTACTTAATCCTTTATAGAAATGACCTAGGTCATCTACTATATTACACATAGTAAAATATCACAATTATTTTTATAGTGTGTGTGTCAACATTAATCTAACTTGTGTTTTTTTAGATGAAGAAAGTATTTTATTTATCCCTTTATAAATGTGATTATGCATATATTTTTACTGAAAAAAATAAAAAAATATTATCCATTGATTATAAACCTTCTAATAATGAAAAGATGTAATTTTATCAAAACAAGTTTGACAGTTTAATATTTCTACTCATGAGGATGATGTGATTAATGATTTAATTACTGATATCAAATAATACATTGAGAAAAAATATCATTAAGTGTTTGATAATTAAACTGCTGATTTGTCCCAAAATGTTTCCTAAATTCCATCAATATGAGGTTGAGACTCAAAAAGAGCTTATCTTTCTTAGTTCTGACGAAGACCTTAGGGATGTTGGAACTACATTAAAAAATCATTCACTACCATAACTATAAAAAAACTTCCAAATGGGACTAAGAGACAAAAAATAACATTATTTATATCATATAAATAGAGTGAACATAACGTTTGATTCAAATGTTTCTTTATTTCATATTATTATCAAATCCAATTCATTACCCTAATTGTTCTCTTATATAATTATTTTATATTATTTCCTTGGAAAATGATGATTATGAGGATGGTGTGACTATTATTAAGGATAGTATGGTTTTCTAATTCAATGATAATAAATGTTCATGGGTTTTAAAGAGTTACATGAAGCCAATAACAATGATGGATATCATACAGATTTAGATTCTTCAGGTATTAATCATTATAAAATGAAATTTCTAAATGATTGTTTTCAGGATTTTCAAGAAGAAATTTTATATTTGAAACCAATCCTGGATGTTATCGTGAAAGCCAAAAAAGATATATTGGTTTAACAATAAGAATAAAAGGGTCTCAATAAGACTGTGGTATTGTGATTTCCCCCACCAAATAATAAATATATACTTGAGGAGAACACTATAAAATTGGATAGGGAGTACCTCATATATATTTCACCTACCCTAATGATTACCTCATTAATTTATATATTATATTTTTGGGTATAAATTTCAATTTTATTTTTGGTATCCTTTCTTTTTATTCACTTATGGATATTGGAAAAATAAAATGTGACCATTCCTTCCACAAAAACATAATACATATTTGAATTACAATAGAACAAATATAATTTCCTACATATATGATGAATAAAAACAGTACCCCTAGGAGGGATAAACCAAGTTTATCATTACAATTTCTGATTTACTTATTTATTTAATTTTCAGTGATTTGGATCTTATATTTTGTAGATTTTAGATAGTGGTAATTAGAATCTTAATTAAATATCACCAAATTGAAAATAAACTGTATTGTATCTCAATTTTTTATTTGATTCATTGCCTAAAATTATTTAAATTTATTTATTTCATAAGATTAGTTTAATTTATGTGTGGGGGGATGAAAATTTGGGTATCATCGTGTAGATTTATATTTTTTTGTCTCATCATTTAATTATTTTTGTTTTCAAAAATCCAAATAAACCAACACAAAGAAAAAAATAGAAGAATGAAAAGGAAAAATAAAAACTATTGTCACATGTTATTTAATTACATGTAACCGATTAAAAAAGTATTTTTATTATTAAAACTATAAGGGAATCATGATTAGAATTAGAATGTTTTCATCATTTGGGGTTGATTTTAATGAAAATGGAAGTTTTTCATTGATGGGTTTGTTTGTTTAATTATAAAGCCTTTGGTATTTTTACATCATTCATTATGGGATATTTTCTTAGAAAATTAGGTCATTTAACTTCTCCATACACTTCAAAGGTGCTAATTACAATCAAGTTTCACTTACCCAATTAAAGGTATAAATAATTAATATATTATTTTCCATGATTACTAAATTATCTTTTAAATGTTAATTTTAGTTATGATCTAATACATTTTTTTAAATGGTGATACCTTTTCCAAAAATACAAGTTTATATTATTTAATGGAAAAAAACTTGTGTCTCAAAGATGGAATTATGTTACCATCTTTTTCAAAAAAGAAAATAAATTTGGTGGAAGCTAATCTAACCACGTAGTGTCATTGTTGACTCCTTTTTCACTCCTTTTTTCATTTCACCAGATTAGTGTCATTAATATCACAATATTTGGTTTTATTACAATTAATGATACATTGAAATTATTATATTTTGAGATTGAAGTGTTTTTTTGACTCTTATTATTATCATACTTCCATCATGGATTAATAAATTTTTTCATGCATCAATTTTTGGATTACATGACATTATATTTTCTCTAAAGTGAAAAAGGGTAAGTGAGGGGTAGTTGAGAAGCCCAATTTTTTGAATATACTGATTAAAATATATTATATAATTTGAGATCCTCAGAGTGTCCTATCACCCCCATCATTATCCACTAGGGTTCTCAGTGGTTCTAATGACCTATGATTAAATTACATAGATAGTAAATCGATTTTGAGGATTACTTAATACATGACACAAAAAGATACCCAAATACCATATTATTTTAGTGTCTTTGGAAACATGAAACAAAATATTCTAAGTTGGTGAAAGATCTTAAACATCTCCCTTAACTATCTTATCCTTTATATTTCCTACATAAAACCATTCATTATATTATGGGGTAAAGAAAACATAAAAAGTGTGAGTTCAAATGCTCAGTAAGGGTAAACATGAAGAAGATCAAACAAAACATAAACATAAGAATGTGAAAACATGACCATAAATTTTGAATATCAAATTTGGGGGTCATGAAATAAATCTTGGCAGTATGTAAGGAATAGATCATAAAGTAAAATTTACCCTCATAAAATAGCATTGGAATAAAACATGGAATTGTGGGAAATAAATAAGTAAAAAATATGGTTTCCAAAGTAGCCAAGTCATTGCTTCCCTGAAAATCTTAGTGGAAAAAGTCTATTACTAAACCAGGTTTACATGAAATTCCAACCATGTATTACTAAACCAGATTTACCATCCATTCCAGCCATGTATTACAAAACTAGATTTATATTATGTTCCGTTCATGTCTATCTCAAGAGATATAAATTTTTACCCAATTCATTTGATGGAGATATAGGACCCACCCATATCATAATGGAATCATTCTAAAATGTTCCCTAAAACATAAATCATTCATAATATCATAACCTAATAAATAAAATAGGTTTTTTAAACATCATTCCATCATAAAATAACCCATATAAAAGATCATTACATAATTAAAAAAAATAAAATAATAATAATAGGGATTGAAACATAACCCCAATTAATAGCTTCATCTTAGATGGAAAATAATTTTGATAAAACACATTAACTTAATTCCTAAGGTAAATAACTTTTCTTCATTAAAAAATATTTCTTTTCTCAAAGCAGTGCAATTTCAAAAGATAGAAATTTAGTTGAAAATAAACTTCATTTATTTTATAGGAATATAAATTCATTTAGTTTATAATAATATTATTGGAAATAAGGAATAATAAAGCCATAGAAATATATTTATTTTGTTTAAGTCAAAAAAATGTTTTTCTCTTTCTTTTTCCAGAAAAGATAAAAAGTACCTCTTATGGAAAATAGAAGAAAGATTTCTTCTATAACATTAAATAAAATTTCACTAATGGGTAAAATTGATTTTAAAAAATAGTAGAAGAATAAAAATAATATTATATATTTATGAAACATGTACATGAAGGATAAATATACCCTAGTAAATACTTACAAATATGAAATCTCGGATAATAATGAGATTGCAAAATTATACCTTACCATAGGTGAAATTTCATCTCTATATCTCTGAAACACCTGTATAGTGGGTTTAAACATATTATTATCATGTAATAGAACCATATTAAGATTTATGAAATCATTTATGATTCACTTATAACCTTATATTACCTGTTCATTTATCAATTCCAAGTTAAAACAATGTTTTGGGTAATAATCATCTTATTTATGGTATGTGTTCTAAGTTTATATTTTTGATATTATTACATAGATCATGATTTACTTAATTCCAAAATTTAAAAAATTATTTATATATCATATATATTTAGTATATAAATATATATAATAGATAGATAAATGAGATGGAATACACCGTTTATGAAGACGGTAGGTCTTATGTATGCATGAACGTTGTTTCTATTTCCTTATTGAATTGAATAAAAGAAATTGAATGAAATATATATATATAAATGTAAATAAATAAATTAGAATTATTATGTAATATATTTCAGGAATATTTATTATATATACTTTATAGTCAATCTTGAATGGTTGATGTGGGGAATGAATCTCATCGCATCATAGTGATGGTAAGCCATACGTACGCACAAGTAAAGATATCATTCCCTTAATGGTTAAATAGTATGGAATTGGATGGTATATGAATTTTACAGAAACCTTATTCTGTTATAGTCATTATTTTCATCCAATATACTCATCAAAATACCCATCCAAATTATGTATTGTTGAATAACTGTTACACCATGGTGTGAAGATGGTAATCCATACGTACGCACGTGTGGTGATATTATTATAATTAGGAGGAATAAAAGGAGGTATATGGTTTTACCAAAATTAAAATTACATATTAGAATGTATAAGATACTGGAGTTATTACTGTAGTATGGAAACGACATAATAATAGGAATTAGAAAGGGAATTTATTTTGAATGATGTGAAGAAACAATTACATATTTTCAGGTATCTCTTTTTTGTATGCACAAAAGAACGCCTTGAGATGGATTTCTTCCCATAGGGTGTCCTCTAGAATGAAATGATGGAAGTTTTAAGGAGATTTGGGAAGGAATTTTCCTAGGAAAATGGCTTTTTAGATGTGATTAAAAGAGAAGGATTGGTGCCTTTTTATTAGAGAGGGGAGGGGAAACTTTGGAATGCCTTGAACTTTTAATTTATTATGAATTCATTGTCTATTTATAATTCTCCCACACTCAATTATTTCGATGATAAGATGATTATTGGTCAAAATCGTCTCAAACAATAAAATTTAGACATTTTTTGATTTTATTTTAAACCTTATCATTTTTATTTATCCTTATTTATTCTATTAAATTTTATTTGTGGTAATAATATTCTAAATTTTAAATAGCTATAAATATTTTCTTATGTGATTTCAATTGTACATAATTGTATTATTTATGACATTTCAGACCATATAAGTTTCACTTTGTAATTTTTAAATATTTTTTTCATATAAAAATAATATAATAATATATTATTTTTATAAAATATCAATATTGTCAATTTTGACACTACTCATTTATTTGACATTAAATAAAATCCAAATCGTAGATAAATTAAATGAAAAATATTTAATACACTTATAAAATGTCATGTTCACCTTGAATATTCTTAGAGCACATTCATTAGTTCATATGATATTTTTTTAATATTTTTAAAACCGTTTATTTGATATTTCTATCAGTAAAATCATTTCTACATCACTGTTGTGTCATCATTAATGGTAATTATTTAATCTCTAAAAATTCATAATAAATTAAAATGATGTATATAATAACATTATATTTCTGGAGACTATTTACTCTATATGTTTTATCATGTTAATCACTACATTAAAATTATTATACTTATAATATATATGAGAGTGACATGTTGTCACCTTCGTTTTTTTAATTATAATCACATCAGTTTTGTTGAAAAAAAGTCTATTAAATGAATAAATTCTAACCCATTGGTTATATTGGTTGAATTTAATTCATGAAATATTATTTTTAAATGTTTTGGGGTAATTTTATTATCTTTATCATATTATTAGTTACCCTAATTTACCTGATTTACATTGAACTGTGGTAAATAAAAATTATCGTAGTTACTATTCATAATATATAAAAAATAAAAGTAACGTATTAACATAATTTTTATACAATAATTCCAAATATTTAATTCATTTTTCATAGTTCAAAACACATATTTGGTAGAAATTAATTTTAAATTAATTCATGTTGGCAAAACCAGAAAGTAGGGTTTTAAGAAGTAAAAACTTATCAAAAGATTGCCATGTGTTTATATCCAATTTAAATGTGTAATTACATATAATTACCAAAATTGAATTAAATGATAAAAAAATAATCCATTTAAAATTTAAAACCAATTAAAAATATAATATAAGTAAATAAATAATTTATAAGAAAAGACATTTTGGAATTAAAATGCAGTATTTTCACTATTCATCAAAATATGAATTTTATCAGAAAAATACCAAATTTTCAACCAAGTTAAATTTTTTTGTGCCACATCCATATAAGTAATTTATTTTCTCAAATAAAATATATACATGTGTTAAAAAAATATATTTTAAATTGGTTCTCCATCAAAAGGCGGAAAAACTGTATTTTTCGAGAAATACTTCTTTTATCCAAAAAATAAAACTTTTCTTTTATCATGATCTATAAAATACATAATATGATTGTTAATTTTATATAAAAGTAAAAAATTTGTTAACAATTCTCATAATTTATAATTTATATTATATTTTTAAAACGTATCGATATTTAATGAAACTCAGTATTGTGAACGATGCAAGCTATCAAGGAAGGTCTTTCTGGTGTGTAATGCAATCCATGTTAGTGTTTTACATAGTAAAATATTACTTTGGTGTTGCGTATAACATAATAAAAATGTAGTTATTTTAAAAATTGAAAAAAATCTATATTCATTGTGGAGTGAAATGAATTATATCATACGGACTTGAAATTTTATGTAACACATACCAAGTATAGTGTTGCATATACTGCAGGTTAATAGGGTTTTGCATAGAGAGTAAAAAGTATTAGTATAGAATAAAATACATGAAATCAAATAAATTTAAAAAATCAATCTCATAAAATCCTGGGTTGTTACATTATACCCCCCTTAAAATGAATTTCTCCCCTGAAATTCATTAGGGTTATAAAAGATATATTGTTTCAAAGATTATTTCATAGAAACCAACATCAAAAAAAGGAATACTAAAAAAAAATTTAAAAAAGGAAATTTAGAAAAATAACGGTTAACCAAAGTAACTCATCACTAGGTTTACATTTATAAGAACATAGGTGGGAAGTGAAAACATTTATATAGATAAAAAATCTAACTATTATGTTTTGATAGATAGTGATACAGAACCCGGTTTAGATAAAGTTTATAACCATAATGCTATAAGTCTGTGGTGATTAAAGGGACTGTCTGATTACTGAATAAGAAGATACTAACATAACACTTTTGGTTTTCAAGATCATTTCCCTAATGATGAAGAATTTTTCATGATAATAAATACTTACTTTATTTTTGTTCAATTTCATCATTGTTCGTGCCTTGAAAAATTTCCACTTCATTTCTTATTTAAATAAATGAAGTTGAATTGTCATGATAGAAGTGTTAGAAGATCATGCAATATAATGATAGGTCATTCCATCTTTCTTAACAAAAATCCTAGCACGTAATATAATATGCATAAGTCCACCTATAGTGTGATAGTATATTGATCTAAAAAAATTCAACCATAGTATAACTCATACTATCTATAACTAGATAACCTTAAAATCCTTCAAAAAAATGAAAATATTAAACTTTAGAAAGAGGTGAACTAAAACGACTTAAAATTTAACTCCCATATCTCATAAGTTAGTTCTTGGTTGTCACATTCCAAACATGTAAATACCTTAATCATGTATTCTGTTGAAATATTGTAATAATATAAATTACCACAGAACCTTAGTGAAAACATTCATTATATAAAAATTAACTCTTTCCACACAAAAAACCAAAAATATATATATACTCAAACCATGATATCACTTTGTATTTATATTCATACTAAGGTCATTAATAATATCAAACAACTCATTATCTCTTTATCCCATAATTATTCACATAACATGTGTTTTCAAAAAATATCTAAATATCCTTTCATTTATACAGGTACCATATACTTATAGAAAACCACAATAGACAAATACATATATATTCCAATATTCTATAATACAATAAAATAGATTCTATAACACAATATTGTAATCCCATTACATAAACACTTAATCATTCCACCACTTCATTGTCATACTCAACATCACCCATAGTGGTCGCATGTGATTTTACTTTGTCTTTGTCCTTAAGAGGTTTTTGATTCTGATAATCATCAATAACCCTTTGATTATGGAATTGATTAGAATAATTCCTCATTTCCTTTCAATTGTAGCATTGAAGTGTGGGTGGTGAATTCTTTGTTGTTTTTCTTCTATTAAAATCATTGGTATAGTTTTTACCATTAATTTGGTACTCAACTACATTATGATCTTATTTTCCCCGCATAAAACATTTTCTACTCCCTTTAGGAAGATCCCCACCATGAATCATTCCAAAATTTAAGTATAAAGAAACATTCATCTTCTTTTCACCATTTTTTTGAGATTTTTCCATCAACCCCATCTTCTATTTCTTTTCAAACCCATGAGATTGATATGTAACACCAACATCCATTTCTACCATGATAGAACAATTCACAATCTCTTCATCGATAATAATGTCTCCAATATCTACTAACCTTTTATGACTTGGTTTTAATTCATTAAAGAATTGATCAACTTTACTTTCAGGTTGGATGATAAAACCATAAGCATATAATGAAAGTCTTGAAAAAATTTCATCATATGTACCAATAGATTCATAATCCTTTATGAGGAAACATCTACCTTCATTTACTGGGTATTATTATCATTATGTTGTTGAACAATTTATCAGAACCATTTTCTAAAACCCAAAAATAATAGCGTGTGAGGAAAAAATCACACATGGAAAACAACATAATCATGTGGGAGTGCATTAAATCTCTAACATCCTACTTTACAAAGGTTAACTAAAACTTTTCTTTGATAACAAATCTAACAAACCAAGATTAACATACATTAACATAACATTTATTTGGTGGAATAATTAATACATGACACACAAATATTCCCAAATACCATATTAGTTTAGTGTATTTGGAAACATGGAACATAATCTTTTAACTTGGCAAATGATCTTCAACATCTCCAACAAAGATCATCCCCTTTACTTTTCCTACCTAAAACCATTATTTATATCTTGGTGAAAATAAAACATAAAAAGAGTGATCTCAAATGATCAGTAATGGAAATATAAAGAACATCAAACAAAACATAAACATAAGAATGTGAAAACATGAACACAAATTTTGAATATCAAAATCGGGAGTCATGAAATAAATCCTGGTAGTACATAAGGTATAGATCAGAAAAGAACATTAACCATGATAAAATATAATTGGCATAAAACATGGAATTATAGAAAATAAATAAGCACAAAATATTATTTCTATATTATCTAAGTCATTTCTGCCATGGCCATCATAGTGGAAAATGTCCATTACGGAACCGAGTTTACTTTCTGTTGCATCCATGTATTACTGAACCAGATTTACTTGTAGTTCCAACTATGTATTACTAAACTAGATTTACTTTTCATTACAATAATGTCTATATCATGAGATATAAATCTTTACCCAGTGCATTGTAGAGGTATATAGGTCCCACACATCTGATAATGAAATCATTCATACTTGTTCCCAAAAACAGAAATCATTCATCATAGAATAACCCAAGAAATAAAATGGGGTTCTTAAACATCATTTCCTTATAAAGCAGAGCATATAAAAGTTCATTCCATTGTTATCAAAATTAAATAATGTTAATAATAGGGATAGAAACATAACCAAATTAAATAGCATCATCTTAGATGGAAATTAGTTTTGATAAAACACTTGACCTTAATTATGGAAGAAAATATCATTTCTTCTTCAAAACCGTTTTCTTTACTCAAAATTCCGCACAATTACAAAAAAAAAGTAGTTGAAAATAAAATTGAAATAGTCAAGAGTATGATTCATGGAAATAAGGAATCATGAAATCATATAAATCCATTAATGACATATATTTTTATAAAACATTCTCCTCGTACTTTTACCAGAAAAGTCAAAAATCACCTCATATGGAAAATGAAATAAAGATTCTATCCATACCATTTATGAAAGACTAAAAAATAGGTAAAAATAAATTTAACCAATATTATAGAAATTGAAATAATATTATATACTTAGGATATATGGACATGAATGATAAATATTCCATTGTAAATACTTACAAATAAACAATCATGGATAATAATGAGATTGTAAAATTATCCCTTACCTTAGGTCTGATTTCTTCTATATGTGTCTAAAACCCTTTTATAGTGGGTCAAAAAATATTATTAACTTTTAAAAGAACCATATTAATATTTATGACATCATATATGACTCACTTATGACTTTATATTACTCTTCTATTTATCAATTCAATGTTAAAGCAATGTTTTGGGTAATAATCGTTTTATTTATCATACATGTTTTGACTTGTTATTGCTCATATTATTATATAGATCATGATTTAATATATTATTTGATATAAAAAATTATTTATATATCATATATATTAAGTATATTAGTATATATAAAAGTTATATAAATGAAAAGGAAAACACTATTTATAGAGACGGTAGACCATACATACGCATGAATGCAGTTTCTGTTTCCTTATTGAATTGGATGGAAGCAAGTAAATGACACACAGATATATATATATATATAGACACATAAATTAAGAAGAACTATTATGTCATATATTTCATAATTATTTATTATATATACAATATAATCATTCTCTAATGTTTAATGTGGGGAATGAATCTCATTGCGTCGTGAAGACCGTATGCTGTATATATGCACGAGCAACAATATCATTACCATGATGGTTAAATAGTATGGAATTGGATTTTATATTAATTGAAATGAATAATTATTATGTTATATCATTATTAAAATCCATTATAATCATCAATATACCCATCCAAATTAAGTATTGTTGAATAAAAATCACACCACGACATGGAGATGGAATGTCGTACGTACACACGCATGGTGATATTGTTATTCCTAGGAAGGATAAAACGAGTTACAAGGTTTTCCCATAATTATAAAAAAATATAATAATTTATAAGTTACTGCATTTATTCATTTAGTATTGAAACAACATAATAATAGGAAGTAGATTAATAAATGAATTTTTGAAAGAGGTGAAAAAACAATAACATCTTTTTCAGGTAACTCTTTTTGGTATGTACAAAAGGACTCCTTAAGATAGCTTTCCTACCGAAGGGTGGCCTCTCATATGAATTGAGAAATGTTGGGAGAATATTTGGGTAGGTTTTGGCCAATAAAAATGTATTTAATGGTGTGGTTAAAAGAGAAGGAGATGCTCCCTTTTATAAGAGAGGGGAGGGGCACCTTTGAAAAGTTTTAAAATATTAATTTATTTAAAATTCATTTTGGGTTTATAATACTACAAAACTAATTTATTTAAAAGATAATATGAGTATAGGTATAACTAATCTCAACTAATAAAATTTCTAATTGGTTATAGTTTATTTTAAACTTTATCATTTTGATTTATCCTTTTTTAATTTATTTAATTTTATTTGTGGTAATAATATTCTAAATATTAAACGGTTATAAATATTTACTTATTTTTTATAATTGACCATAATTGGATACTTTATGATAATTTAGACCATATAATATTCACTTTGTAATTATTCAATGTTTTTTGTGGTTTTTAAATAATTTAATAATTTTTTATTTTTAAAAAGTATCAATAGATTTATTTTTGACACTATTAATTTATTTGGATTTAAATTAAATCCACATAGAAGATAAATTAGAAACATAATATTTAAAACACTACTAAAATGTCATGGTATCTTATAAAAATTTGACAGTACATTAATTAGTTCATATGTTATTTATTTTAATATTTTTAAAACTGTTTTTTTAATATTCCTATGAATAAAATAATTTCTTCATCAATATTATGCCATCATTAAAATAAATTATTTAATCTATAAAAACAATAAATAAATTAAAATGGTTTTTATAATGTTTTTATATATCTGGATACAATTTATTTTAGGCGTTTTATCATTTTTAGCAATATATTATTAATATTATACTTCAAAGATATATGAGAGTGACATGTTGTCTCCTTGTTTTGTTTTAATTATAATTACACCACTATCAAGGAAAAAAGTCCATTAAATGAATCAATTATGACTTTTATGTGATATTTTTTAACTTTAATTCATCCAATAGGATTTTAGAAGGTATTCTGGTATTTTTATTATCTTTATCATACTTTTACTTACCCCAATTTACCTGATTTACCTTTAACTTTGGAAAATAAAAATTACCATAGTTATGATTCATAATATCTAAATAAATAAAAGCATCCTTTTAAAATAATTTTGAAAAATTTATTCCCAATATGGAATCCATTTATCAGAATTCAAAAAACATAATTGGTAGACTTAATGTAAAATTAATTCTGGTTGTCAAAACAAGAAAGTGGGGTCTAAAGAATTTTTTTATCAAAATAATGGCATGTGTTTATATCCACTATAAATGTGAAATTGCATCCAATGACCAAAATTATATTAAATGATAAAAAATTAATCTGATTAAACTTTAAAACAAATTAAAAATATAATATAACTATAAAAATAATTTAGAAGAAAAAGCAGATTTGAATTAAAATGCAGTATTTTCACTATTCATCAAAATATGAATTTCGTCAGAAAAATACCAAAATTTCAACCAAGTTAATTTTTTATTTCTAGATATAATAGAAGGAGTATATTTTCTCAAATATAATATAAAAAGTGTTAAAACAAGATTTAAAATCGATGTTCCATCAAAAGGTCGAAAATTGGATTTTTTGAGAAATACTTCTTTTATCTGAAAAATTGAATTTATTCTCATATCATGTTCTCTAAAATAAATAATATGAATTTTCAATTTTATATAAAATTCAAAAGGTGGGTAATATTATTCATAATAACTTGTTTATATAATATTTTAATAATATTTCATTGTTCAGTGAAACTTGGTAATGCTTACAACGCAAGCTATCAAGGAAGGTCACTGATGTGTGCAAAGAAATCCAAGTCAGTTTACAGTTTAGTGCAAGCTTATTTTGGTGTATCTTATAAAATAATCCAAACATAGATCATTTATACATGGACCAAATTCAATACTCAGTGTTGTGTGAAATGAATTCTATCAGACAAACTTGAAATTGTGTGTAACAGAAGCCAAGGATAGCATTGCGTATACTGAAAGATAATACAATGTTGCATATAGCTCAACCCAATCATGGTTTGACATACCACACAATCCCTAAAGAAAATAAAAATAATCTATCTCTTAAATATTGGTGTGTTACAGTGGGTCCTCAGTGGGTGGAGGTGGACATGTCTTCAGCTTGATCTTTCCCCTTTCTTCCCTCCATATTTATTCCTCTTCCCATTATATCTTTCCATATTTTGATTCTCTCATCTCGATGGCTTCAACACATGTGGTTCATGGACATGATGAGGATGAGTTTATATGGGGACGCTGTAACATGATTCCAATGTTTCTTTTGCTTATGGTTCCCCCAACGCTCTCTATGTCGGTCTGCTATAGTGTCTTATTGGAGGCTTTGGGATGTTTGGTTTTTTTGGTCATCAGTATTCTAGGAGGTGTGTAAAAATTAAGCTTTCTTCAATGCTTTGGTGATCCACGTTTTTTTCTTGTTGTTGGTAGTGAATCATGGGTTCAGAGTTTATTTTTTGGATCAATGGAAACTCGTATGCTTCTCATTAGCTGTTCAAACCACTACCATAGTGTCATGTTCCCTTATGCCTCATGTAGTCAGAGCCGCATTGGTGTAACTAAGAAGATTTGTGATGTGTGGGTAGGAATCCATCGGGGTTCTCAGTGTGAACAGAGTCAACAAGGATTCTGGTTTGTGGCCTCTTCTATAATGGTGATATTTGTTGTCAGATTTACCAACTTCAAGGTAGTTGTTTCTATTTTTGGTTCAATATATTGTTCAATTTTACTTCCATAAATTCGAGTTATGGGTGATGATGATGATTTTTTTAGGTGTTTCATCCTTGTAACCATCCGTGAAATTTTTTTTGTGGTTTCTAAGTGAAAGAGCATGTTCTAATTGCGATGATGTTTGTTTCTAGTTGGAATTTTTTCTCTGATCATCATCTCTGGTGGTTTGGATGGTGTCGATGTTGACAAAGATGATGGAGTACCATGGTGATGATGGAAGATGGTGGTGACGTGTCTCCAGCTAACACATAGACTTTTGGATTGAGTCCTCCATGGGTTTGGGGTTGGGTTTGGAATTTAAAATTTTATTTTAGAATTTTTTATTTGGACTCTCATGTGATGTATTTGGTTCCTATTAATCCTTAAAGTGGTTATACTGAAAATAAAAAATATAATTATAATTAATAATTGATATAATTTACCCACATTGAAATTTATTTTAATATTTATTGAAAAAAATATATTTTTAACATAAATTTGGAAATAGGAATAAAATTTCATTTTTAATATTATAATTTTTCCTTTTTAATATTATCATAACATTTTCAATGTGTTGTATTTTGTCATGAAATTATGTTTAATTATTTTTCCCTAACATGTCAACTTGTTTCCATTAAACCATATATCTAGATATAACCTTTGGGGGATCTAAAATTGGAACTAATTCCGATTTGATAAAAAAATTAAACCACAGGAACCTGCCTCACTAATTCAACCATAAAATCTTCATTAATTATTGTATATAGATGAAATTTTTATTGGTGTGAAAGGAATATATCTCAAATATTTCATTCAACTATAATGGTGACTATTTATCATGGGAAAAAGGTTTAATTGAATCATAACATAGAGTAAATTTTGGTGCCATATTGACCCTTGTACCAATTTGTAATAACAAACCATAACCCTCCAAAACTCTATTTATATAAGGTTTTCACAATTTTTATGGGTTTTCATAATTTTTTTAGTATTTACCAATATGGATGGTTCTAATTATCTATTTATCTATATATAATAAATTTTCCTTTGTTTAATGATCTCTTCCAAGAAAGCGCACCCCAGCTGCGAGTTTATGTCTCTTTTCTTTTTTGATTTTTTCATATTTATTTATTTAATAAATATCATCTGTTCATTTCCCTTTATTTTTCTATATTTACTACTAGGCATGAGTCTAATAGTGTAGATGATATTAGGTATTTCCCTTTCATTATATTTCATTTTTAAAACATCTCCCTAATGAAAACGCCACCCATGGAAGAGTAGTTCCATCCAAATTTGATCTAATATATACCCCATTAATCTATTTTTTTGAATCCATAAACATATTTTAATTCATAAAGTATGATAAATCAATTTATTTTGAATTAATATAAAAGTTATTAATTTTCACTTAACCCTGAGGTTGATCCTGTGTGAATCCTGGGAGGGAAACATCAATCACTAAATCTAATCAACATGGGATTGAATTTTAGGCTTCAAGAATAATCCCTAGACTCAAATAATTCAAATTTCTATGATAGATATTATTATATAATTTTCTATTGAAAATTTTTTAGATTTATAATGATAATAAAATTATGGTGATTCAATTGAAATTCATGAAGTTATCCTTGGAATACTTCTTCAAACCATTATGGTCATATTAATTGTCATATAGTTTATGTGTTGAGAAGATTAGGGGATATTAATTAAATGGATTTTAATCACATGAGATAATGATAAATGAATGGTTAAGTTGTCTATTTTGTGAATTATATTTTCTAATTTATGTTATTTTAAAGAAATTGTGTCCTTTATTGCTTCCTTAATTTTTTTCATTTTCTTATTCATAAAATTCACTCAACTACCCCCACCCCCCTAAAAACCTTTTTCATCATTTTCACTGATTTTATTTTTCATTTTCTAGCCTTTTAGAGTTTTTAACTCAATTTATTATCACGAGAGATGATTTTAATAATCTAATATTCTTCATATAGTAAAATAATCACAATTATTTTGAACATGTGTTTGAAAATGCTCATCACTTTCTTTTAAATCATGACTAAAATCAAGACCCACATAGTTGAGGTTCACATTTTAGGATTATGTTGTGACAAGAAAACCATAAACATTAAAATCAGGGAAAATATAATTTATCCTTATGTTTGGTCATGTGACTATAATGTTTTCAGTGTACTGTAACTTCAAGTTGCAGGGATATTCAGGTCGTGAAAGGTTTTACAGTAGTTGATTTAGTGTGGATTATCCCTAAAAAAGTTCCCTTAGATTATACATTAATTATTATAAATTTTAAGATTCCATTTTGTATAAATTTCAATTATGTTAATGGAATGATAACAAGAGATTGATAAAAACAATTGATTCATTCTACATGTGAGAAAAAATTGATGAAATAGGATTAGTAACACTACATGGGAGGGTAAAATTATTTCTAAAAATGGATTATGCATGGAAGGTAATCTATGTTTGTATCCTTAGATCATTGATGATATTGCTAACAGGAACCATCATGGGTTTTATAACTAATGATTACATTCATAATCCCATATTCTTACCTATTTGTAGACTGGGTGGGGTATATATGTGGAAGAAGAATAACATCCTATATAAAATACTATGGCCTTATCCTTAGACTGTGGATGATTTCACCAACCAGAACCATCACGGTTCTAATTCCTAAAGAGGATTCTAATCCTCCCATTTTTCTTCCTTTAGGTAAGCATGGTGTGATATATAGGCTAGAGAGTCCTATAATTCGACAAGGAATACTTAGGTATTACTCTAATAGGGATACCTTGAAGGGGATATGGTCTATTAGGATTATATGTTTGGAAATATGTTTTGGAGTTTAAATTTATGGTGTGTCATATCTCATTTAGGGGATAATAAAAACATATTTTAGTTTTGAGAGAACACTCCAGTGTAATCTGAATATGGATCATTGTTTTCAATGGAATCGTATATTTTTTCCCACTGAGGGTACTTCTTATCAATGAAGATAAATAAAGGGGCACCTTTTCTCAAGGAGGTCAATGATTCAAAGGGACCTTTATGGTGTGAATTACATGATCTTATTCATTAATAGTTTAAAGAGTAGACATTTGTAGTTTAACACACAAATATGGGATATGGCCAGAGGGGTTATTTTTTATAGAGGATATGGTATGCATGGTTCTTAGAGTAAGAAATTTACTTCACTATATTTTATATTTATAGAGACCCATTACCCTAGTAAGGGATTAGAATGGGTGAGTAATACTAGTGGGGGAATTATTGTATGTTTCTCTATAGTAGTGGGCCTTGGGTGATGGGTTTCCTAGGATGGAGTCCCTATGCAATGGGAAACCCAGGTGGAGGTACTTGGCTTATAGATCAATAAAATGGAACTCCCAGGGTGTTGGGTCACCTTTGTAGTGGGACTTGGGTGATGGTTCATCAAATTATAAGTACCTATGAGATGGTTCACCCAAGTGGATGGAATTTGGTGATGGGTATCCCAAGTTGAAGGCCTTGGGTGATGAGTAACCCTAGTGTAGGGCCATGGGTGATGCATCTCTCAAGTGGAAAGATCTAGGGGATGGGTTTCCCTCGTCGAGGGAAATGAGTGATGGATCAAACAAGTGGGAGTTGATGAGATTGTTAATTCACCTCATTGATTGAAAACTATGAGAAATGTGGTCATTTTTCATTGATTATTTCCCATAGATGACTTCATAAGCATTCCTTATGATAATTAATCTAGGTTGTTTGTAATAAAAGCATTACATAGAGGTGTTTTGAGACCTAAAAAGAGATATATATATAGTTATATATATATTACAAAAGTGTGGAAAACCATTCTTAATTAATGAGTCGAGGAATTAAATTTATATAAAAACATATCTGACTAGGTGAAGTAGGTCAGGAATGGAATTTGGTACACATAAGTGGATTGGGTGGTGAATTTTGGAATATATGGATTGAGAGATCATAGAGGACCCTTAGTGAAGGGACCTGGGTGACTAATAATGACAATAGGATAAATTCTAATCCTTTAACTTTATGAATTTTTGTCTTCTCATTAATGGTGATTTTCCCTATAAAGGGAAAACCAATAAATTCCCCACAAATTAGAGTATGATAAAATCAAAATAAAGAGGGTCCTATTATGGAGTAAATACACCTCACCCCCACCCCTAGTGAAAAGTTTACATAGGAACATGTGGGATGGTCCCATTGGTGGTAGGGGTGTACCATATAGGCTACTTGTGCAGGTTGCTCAGGAGAACCACATGAGTGAATCCATGTGAGCTGTATAGTGAAATCTTGGGAAAACCCCAAGTTCCCTATAAATAGTGTTGGTCACCTAACTACTTGGGGCACCTAAAATCCACCGCACTCTCTTTCCTCTCCCTCTATTCGCGCTAACCCCAAGTAAGTGATGATTCCATTCAATGTAATTGAGGGTCCTTAGACATTCCATTAGTGAATGAAGTCGTAGTGACGCTTCATTACTGTGGTAGATTAGCGAGGCCACCCTATAAGAGAGGCGTAGAGAGTCCACCTAGGAGAGGTTATTTAGTGTGACCATCTAGTAAATTGGACTATGTGAGGTCACCTAGAAAAATTATTGACCTTTTCTAATTCGTTCCTAGATTCATTTAAATCTATCTTGGCACTCCCCTTATTTTAAATTCTATATATTTTTGTGGTTTCCATATTAATGTACTATTATATTCATTTGATTAATTTAATATGTTTAGTTTATAAGAAATTGTCTCTTACACTAAGTCCACTTATGAGATAAAATAGATAATGGTAGATGTCGAGTTGTAGTGTTTTTGTTATTAAGAGTCCTTCCTAAGGTCTCTGGAAATGATTATGAAGAATCACCACCCAAACTACCCAAAATAAAACCACTTTTCTTCATATAGGCATGGGTTACTGACTGATTTCACAATTCCCTATACAAATATCTACATTTTTGGTTCATGGGTAGTGGAATTGGTAATCATAAGTGTCGAAAAAATATATTTTAAGGAAAATTTTATTCACAAAGGAATGAAAATTTAGTCTTGTATACTCCATCATACCAAGACTAAACCAAAAAATATTTTTCTCATATTAGTGATTGAAATTAGTTATTTGTCCAACATCTTTTGTCACTCCATCATTGGTGAAGTACATGAATGAAAAATGAGTAACACTTTTATCCTTGTGTATGCTTCTAATGTGAATATAAATGTGCCTAATGGGTCAGGGTAGCATCTGGAAAAAAAATACCCATATTCATAATTAAGATATATATATATATATATATCCATATAGATTTCCCAAATATTTATTTATGTGAAAAATAACACAATTCGAGAACTCATGGGTCATTTCATCCATCATAAAAATAGTTTACACCAGGAAATTATAAAATTGGGTATCATCTGATGGGATATCAATATGATTATGGGGATTCAAATAAATGGTTCCACGTAAAAAGGGTATTTTCCCCATGGGATGCATGAGGTAATCCTCAGATGACAAAACATTCTGTGGTGGAATTATTGAAAGATTCTAAAGATACCATAAGAGTTGAATCCAACCCCCTGAGCTAACACCATGTTCCAAACATGGATGGTTATTTTGTTGTTATTTTTGAGAATAGGATCACATGAAAATTATTAATGGGGTGTCCCTCCCTATGAAAAATATTGGGTTTTGGGTCATAGTAATAAGTTATTTATGGAGAATAATTTTAGAAACCTGTTTACCACACTAACCCAACAATCCCTATAAAAACACCTTTTGCTATATTCAAAGTCTTTTGGGTGATAGGGTATCTTATCATGGTATGTGACTAAATTAATGGTGTTCAAATAATGATGTTGGTAATGGAGGTCAAGATAGTGAAACGTGACTCTGTGAGTTTATTCAGTCCATTATTGGAAAATATTTATCAATGTCTACTACATATCAATATGAGGAAGTCCCTCCTTATATCAGGTACATTCTATATGTTGCAGGTTTGGATAGAATCCTAATTAAATACTAATGTAATTATAGAATAATTACATATCTCAAGATATATATTTTTTACCTGTTATTTATTCAATTTCTAGTACTTGACCATTATCGTTCAGTAGCTTGGCCACTCTCATGATTTAGAATTTTCACTCAGAATTCATGATTTTTTCCTACAAAAAAACTCCAACCCTAATGATTACTAATGATTATGAGTGTCAAAATGACAAAAAATAATTTATAATGTACTTTATATATATATAATATTAGAGGCTTGAGTTTACTATGAGATCATATTAGAGGCTTATACACCTTACCAATTTTCATATAAATTCTAATACCTTTTTTAGAAGAGAATGTTAGTTTTGGTGGACATACAACATGAGAAGAATTTCATAGGGTCATCATTGCTCGTGGTGATGATTTAAAAGGATACTATATGTTTTTTGATCAAGAATCACCCTTAGGAAGTATTTTTGTGGTATTTTATAACTATTACCAATATTGGATATAATTATACTCTTGAGTTATATTATACAAGAGTTTCCTTAAGGGCACTATCAATCCACCCTCAGGTAGAGGGATGTGAGTGACTAAGAAGCTCCAGAGAACCACATTCCAGTTAAGGATTCCGTCTCATAAAACTATTATGATCATTAATGTTCTTCAATACCAAGGGTTGATCTAGAACATCAATAGGACATACTAAGAATATATATAAGAGGTAAAAAAGAATCTTCCATCATATGCAAGAGATATGGGAATAGGTAAGTTTAAAAGACCCATATCATTCTTCAATCCCAAAAGAGAAATGATCCAACTACCACTTCTAAGATGAATATCCTATGTCTGTTATGTTTTATCAAAGTGGTTAAACCACAAAATGTATTCTAGACATATGGGAATTACTTTAAAGGAGCATTCTTATTCCCCAAATCAGAAATATGAATGATTACCACAAATTATAAAATGATACCAGCCCTTAAATGTTATGTAATAATATCCATGAATTGGATATATTTATTTTTTACACATACCTAAGGGTTCATATCACCTAGATAGTACAAGATATTAAATATTTAGGAACAATGAAATGGGTAATAAAAAATCTATAAATGAAAATGGGGATCCACTATTCAATGATTAAAAGGTATGATTGATCTGTTAGGAATTGAGATATTCTATCCCAAAAGTTATTTTTATGCATTGCATCATTATTTTATTATATTAAATGGAAATAATAGAAATGAAAAAAACCTTTCCCTATGTTGTTGTCGAGGACTCTTCAGAGACACCCTTGAAAGAGATTCTTCTAGTTAAGAGGAGGGAATTTTCAACATGGATGTGGATGATTCATAGAGAGTAATGGGAAAGAATATATTATATTATCCCTCTATAAATTAAAACTCATCTGCTGAGAAATTATGACACTTTATTTTCATATTTTCAGGACTTGTGAAAAGACAAAACATTTGATAAAATTATCCATCCCATCAAGTAGTATTATTTTTTCATTTTATTTGGGCTTCATGAAATGTTCATACATATACATATTAATTAAAATTTCATGGATTACAATCTTTTGGATCTCAATCTTCTAAGAGGTTGGAGGTGGATCTTGAGGATTCGAGCTAAGAGATCTCTTGCAAGGGAAGAACTCCAACTACCAAGAAAAAAACAAAACAATAAAGTGAGAACTAGATATAGAGGGATTATCTATGATGGTCATTCCACCTAAACCCATCAATGTAGGGGAATATAATTTTAGTATGATGATTAAATGTGACTATAATTATATAAGACACTCATTGAACACCTATCTTACAGTAGGACCCAATTTATTTCTTGATCCCTCACATACACTATATCATATCCTGGTGGCTGCATGTGTTACTGAATATTTAAATAAATTTGTAGAAATTATCAAGGAATCACTTCTACCTGATGTGAGAAATGAAACACTCCACACTAGTTCACCCCACATTGAAGCTCTTTGCAATCATAAAAATGTGTTGGTCATCTCGGGTAGAAATCAAAGCATTTTTGTGATCAAATCCTGATTGGAATTGAGAATGACCATATGAAATTGACATATAAGACCAAATATATGATTAGAGATCCCATCTCTAGAGATAAATGTATGTCTACAGGAATGTATGTTCATGTGGTCCTTGAAACTATTGTCACATCAATCCTAGTGATTTTCATGTCTAGAAAGGATTATATGTGTCTATATTACTCTTCTTATAAATATGGAATCCAAAATTTATCATGTACTTCTCAAATGTATTCCAGTGTTTCCCCATATTCACGAAAATGAGCATAGAATAATGCATTATAGTGTTATATTTGAGAATATTTTATTGTAATATATTACATTTCCAAAGATTGACTCTAATCTATAAAATTATTTACTCACATTACATTGGATCAATCATCAACAATCTTGGAGAAGCATATAAATATTTATTTCTAATACTTCTAGGGATGAGTTTAGTGCTAAGGTATACTAACTATATCATTGTATAATGTTTCTGGTTAGTGGGATCCTTTACAATTATATCATTTATCACTCTGTGAATAATATCATGATAATTATATATGGTATAAATTGGACAATATATATTAAGGGTATAAAAAGGTGAAGGAATTAAAGCTCTAAGTGTTGCACAAAAAATAAAATGATATTAAAACTCTACTTGATAAAAATATAGACAGTTTATTTAATTGAATCCAATATATTTTTTGTATATATTAAGGGAATAAATGATATATAAATAATCAAAAATATTTTACAATAACTTCCTACCCAATAAAAACTTAATGATTCACTTCTTAGAGAAAGGTATTTTGACAAAACTATCATGGAATGAAATTTTAGGTAGTCTTGTGGCTTATGAAATGTTAATTGAAAAATAAGACACTTCAATCCATAATAGTAACGAAGTATAATTCAATTCCATGGAAATAGTGAACATAAAAAATGATGAAACTGAAGAACATTTTGAAGATTTAATTATATCAATGATGTATAGATAATTCCAAATAAGAAGAAAAATATTTGAACATAATATAAGTCTTTAATGATTTTGGTCTTCAGAAATTGGGAATATTAATGCAAGGTTCTCAAAGAGATTTTATAGTGAAGAAATTGAATAAGAAGACTTATAGATTCTATGAAGAGTATTCCCATCTAAAATTAGTACTTTATCTAGAGAGAAATTCAAAAGAATTTTATTGTGAAAAAAGAATAAAATGAAAACAATGAATATTTAGATGATGTTGAAATAGAATTAAAATATGATATTTAATATTTTATGACAAATTATAATGATAAAAGAGAACCAAAATTAGAAAATGTAAATAAACTAGAGGGATGTTGTTCTTAATGTGGAATCAGAAGGCACACCCCTAGAGATTTATATTCAAGGAATAAAAACAGAAAAATTAATAGATTTCTAAATGAATTCACTAAATATATAGATCATCAGGATTTATATATTTACCACTTATAATAATGGTATAATGGTCAATTTCCTCGAAAAGTAAATCCATAATAAGTTTTGAGTTTCATGTTGATGATATAAGAAATTAAGAAGGTGATTTATAACATTAATTAAAAAATAATATATCTGAAGAAGATGGTATAATCACTGGAATAATGGAGTTTTCCCTTAGAATCAAAATAGAGGAAAATTTGATATTAATAAATCTATAAAATAAAATTCATTTTAGGAGGTCCATATATAGTCAACCAATATAATGATTCAGGAGATGATTATCAGGTTTTAATAAAATGATGGATAAACAAATACCTAGATGAGTAGGTCAAGATAGAATTGAATACGAGGCTGAGACAAAAAATTTGAAACTATGATGGAACATTTCATGGTAATGATGGAGGTTGGTGATGTTGTTTTCAATAATAAACCAAAAGTTATGAAGAAAAAAGTTTTTTCATATTAAATGAAATATAAGGATTAGAAAAACCACCCAATATTAATGGGTCAACTAGTAATAGAAGAGTTTTAGTAACCCTAGAGACACATGGATGATTAAATATGAGAATATATTCCCTCTTATGAAATTATAGTTGTGTGGATACCTTGGTCACACCATTTCATACTGTAATGAGTGAAAAATATATTTGAATAGAGAAACACAAGGATATAAACAATAGAAAATGGGACCATATCTACCTAATGAGATAATTAATTCCTTCTATGGATATTTATTTAATTTTTAATAGATTTAGAATAAATCAATTTCATGTAGGGAAAATATTAGAGGTTATTTCTATCATATAATTCAAATACAAATAAATTTTATTCAACCCATTAAAATTGACTTAAAAAATAGATTATCACTGTTGGTTGATGAAGATGAGTATAAATACATTTCTTATACTAAATAAATGAAGGAAAATTAATTTTAACAACTAAATCAAAAAAACATGAGATGAAAAGTATAATATTAATAAGTAAAATTATGTAGAAACATTTCTCAAAGTGAAAAAGAACAACACCACAAGTATTCTTGATAGTGTGTGATCATCGAACATGAATGATAAGTGGAATATTTGGAAGAATTTCAACAGAAGAGATGTGATAGTGTATTTTGAGAATGATGGGGCCTTGAAAATTGAAGGTAGTGGAAATACATGGATACGTGGAGATAATTTACGGAAAACAATATTTCTCTATTTGGATAGATCAGTACACAATCTATTAAGTGTGAGTCATCTATAAGAATATGTAATGGAAGTTTCATTTAATCAAAAATGTTTCACTATCCAAGGAAAATCTTGGATATCTCTTATGAAATTTTATAGGACCTATGGTAATTTTCACTCATTGGATACAAAAGATAATAGATGTATTCAAACAGCTGAAGAGGAAAAAACTATCGGTGTTGGAGGCTTGGTCACATTCACAAACATGTCACAGACAAATTTCTCTAGATTAAATATAATTTTGATATTTATAAAAAAAGTGGTCATGAAAAAACATGTTCTACATTCCTGTTTGGAAAAATGATCAAAAATAAATATCGTACAAAGAAAAAATTTTAATTGAATATGTTCGATCTAATTCACACAGATATGTATGGACTAATGAAAAGAACTGTGAAATATGGAAAAAGATATTTCTATATTTTTATTGATGAAAATGGAAAGGAGAATATTTATGGACTAGTAAAAGAAAGCATGAGGAATTGGTGATAATGGTGAGAACCCGAAGAAGAGTCAAAAATGAGACTGGGGAAAAGATTAAAATTTTATGTTATAACAATTTAATAGAATAAACATCCATTATTTTTGAGAACTATCTTAAGAATCATGGAATTATACATGTGGTATCATCGACCATAACAACACAAAAAAATGGGACTTTTGAACAATGAAATCAATGGGTGAACAATATGGAGAAGGCTATGTAGATTGGGGGTGGTTTTTCTCTTCATTATTGGAAAGGGATTTTTCAAGTTGTTGTGTACACCTTAAACTAGGTAGCACAAATTCTAGGAGAATAGAGGAAAACCAATGAAATGTGGTATGAGAGGAATACATCACTAAATCAATTTCATGTTTTTATAATCCAGTTTTATATCCAAAATAAAGAAGTTAATCAAGGATATTATATAGATAGAAAAGATTAAATATTATTTAATTTAAACTCTATAAAATGTAAGGCATAAAAATTTAAAAAACTTATTGAGATGATTTTTGAACAAAATGATGTTAAGATCAATGAGGAGAAAGTTTTGAATACACTAGAAACAAAATTTATAAATTTTTTGGAAAAGAATAATATTGTAAATTAATTGACATAACTATAAATATTTATATAGAGTATTATTCAAATAATGTCTAAAAATATCTAAATAATGAATATTCAGACACTAAATAATTGGTATAAACTATGGTTTATTAAATTCATTTTATACCACATAGATCATATAGAGTAAAATATATTGATCCATAAAATACCATTTGGTATCAATATTATCCAACTCAAACAAGGTGAATAAAGAGTTTAGAGAATGTTCCTCTATTGTCCATAATGGAGACATAATCATGGAATAAGAAACAAAAAGGGTTTCATATATGAAATTCATGAATGAATAATTAAATTAGATTTAAATAAACAAAATATGGGAGCTTATGAAGAATTAAAAAAATCACAATGTGATTTGGGAAAAAATTTCTTTAAGAATTTGTATAATAATATTTAAAATCTGACTCAAAATGGGTAAATTTTTAGAAAAAAGGCTATGCGCAAATTGAAGTTGTGTACGTTGATGAAACATTTTCTCTAGTTTCTTGACCAAATAATATTTGGATGTTCCTAGAAAAGTGTATTTTGTAAGGAATAATTATATATCAAATGTATATAAAAAATCATTTCATTAATGGTATTATTTAATATGTGGTTTATATCGAAAACCTATAGGTTTATTGATTGGAAATGATAAAACCTAATTGTGAATATTAAATCAGACTTATTACATTATAAATCTATCACCATGAGCATGGTATGATTGAAATGATTCATACGTAAAAAATATTGAATTTAAAATAAGTCAATTTAATCTAAATCAATATATAAAAAATATTAGGAAGAAAAGATCATGATGCTTTCCTAAGTTGATGATAACATATTCGATGAAATAAAATAAAATTTATTGGAAGAATTTACAAGAATAATGAGATCTAAATATTTGTTGTCTATGATTGGTGAGTTAACATATTTTTCAAGGCTACAAGTGATTTATAAGGATAGATATACTTATTTTTTAATGTAAAATGATACATGAGAACTACTGTATGTTTTCATGATTAGGGATTTCAAACCAATGTTGACTCTGATAGATATTGGGGGGGGGGGGGATTTGAAGAATGATTATTGGAAATATGTGGATCCCACATTGTATAAGAGGATAGTTAGAAAAGTTTTATACCTAACATTATTATGTCTACATATTGTCCTTGCAACATGTTTAATACATCAATTTTAGATTAATCTAAAGGAATAAAATCTTGCTTATGTTAAATTCATCATGACATACATCAAAGGAACCCTTAATATTAAATTACTCTTCGATGAATAAAAGGATCATGAATTTTCCACTCTTTCAAATATGTATTGGGTTTTGATATGGTGGATCATTAAACTAAATATATTGTCTAGTTATCCATCAATAATAAATTATTGGTGTGGATAAGTAAAACTAAAGAAAGAACTTCACTCAGTACTACTAAAGAAAAATATATCTCATGGTCCAAACACTTTAATCTGCTTCTATGGATATAAAAACAATTATAATATATCAGTGAAGAATTCAAACAACCAATGTTGATCTTTCATGATATGAAGAGTGTTATTGGTCTCACAATGATCTAGAAAAATACCCTCATATGAAACACATTTAAATCCAATATTATTAAACAAAATTATGGGTGTAATACGTAATTTTCATAGTAAAGTAGTTGGAAACAATGTGCATGTGTCTGATATTAGAACAGAAGCCTTGGGTACTCAATTATTTGAGATGAATTGGTTGATCCTTAGTGTTCTTCACCCTCCCTTAGCTTGATGATTTTTGGAAGATAGCATCTACCCATTGTATCTAATTCATTATTTTTTTTCTTGGTTGAGATGTATTATCTATTTTGGATTATTATCAAAGGGAGACTATTTTGTTCTAAAATTCATTGATTCTGATTTTTAATTTTCAACGGGTGGGTTCAAGGATTTCAATAACTATCATATTCATGGGAATGTTTTGGTATTGAAGTTAGGGTGATATGTGATCTATGGAGAATTATTGAGTGAAATGAATTGTTTTTCATTGTTCATGGAAACTAATCGAGTTTCAGGAATGATTATTTTTTACACTGATAATTGATCAATTATACATAGAGTGGTGGGAGAAATATTATAAGTCCATATTATGTGTGTGGGGAAGTTAATTTCTATTTGTATTCTCAAAAAACCCCAAATGGGGAGAATTTTAAAACCAAGGTTCTTTGAGATAGAGAACCTGACTTGTTTATGCTTCTAATCGATTTTTGGAATATTCTTATAGATTGGTATCAAAGGTGGAAGTTGTTTAAAATAATAAAGAACAATGTTTTATGAAATAGTACTGGATAAGATGATAGGATTTACTAGTGAATTCCAAATTTATAGGTCATAAATTCATGAGTGTGGGAAGATTTTTCACCGGACCATATGATAGTCTTGTTATCATTTTATGTTTAATGGATTAAAAGATGTCATGTGTTGAAATAAAATATGATTATATATAGAGAGTCATGTATCAATGAAGGGCTTATGTGAAGATGATTTTGTGATTTTGGAAATAGTTTTTTTGGAACTTAAAGAGTTTATAGTATGATCACAAGAGGAAAATTGTTCTTTTGAATCACATGAGCATGAAGTTGTTAGGTGATCCCTTTAATAAGATCACATATAAAAATATAAAATGGTTTTAATGGAGTTTAAAATGTCCACACAAGGTGAATATATATTTTAAAACATGAATAAGGATGTGGGATTAAGATGAAAATTTGCTTTTGGCTGGAGTCTTGTGAACTGTAAGATCCAAGTCTTTTAGAATAATTTCATTGAGTTTACTGGGAATTTTTACCATCTAACAGAGGAAAACATGGTCAACCACATTTTAAAGTATTATTTAAATGTAAATAATTTATAAATACCCCTTTAGGTCATGTGAGTGGAAATATGCAGGGTAATCTCAGAATAAATTTTACACAACTACGATTTTTTGATTGTGTATGTGATGGGGATAAAACAATTCAGAATCATGATAAAAGTAATGAAATTTAATTTTTATTCTTGTGATCATGTTCTTGAGTTCATTCACTCATTTTTATACACTCAGAGTCCTGCTCTCAGGGTTATTTGACTAATAGTGACTCTAATGAAATTTTATAAAATTCTAAAGGGGTGGTTTATAAAGCTATTTTGAAGATCAAGGAGATTATGAGAGTATTATATTCTATATTTACAAAATCAAAAAATTCAACATATTACTGATGATGATTATGTGACCATGTAATTAAACTGATGAAGTTTTCATCTAGTTTAGTGTGTATAGGGGAGTTATTGGAGGTGATTCGGGGGAGGCAATACACTTTCCCTAAACACAATGTAAATGTAGCGACCTTAGAACAACGTGAACATGTATAAGTATTAATAACCCAGCAAATATAGTGAAACCTAGTGGATTCAAGTACAAATGACACATTACCACTGTATGATCCATAAACTATTCCATATTGGTGAACCAAGTAAAATCTATTTTTATTTTTTTAATCTATATGTATTTTTGTGTAGAGTTTTAATTAAAATAAAAACAATTTCAATGTGTTCTGCCAATGGGGTAATATGATTCATAAGAAATATGTTAATTTGTACCACACACACTCTTAGGTTATCCTAGAGTGTTGCAGAGGGAGTGACTCAAATATATAAATACAACGGGTTAAAAATATATAGCCTCTATGTTGAATGAACAATGATTTATTATACCTCTAACAACACTCACATCTAGTTTTAAATTAAATTCTTGGGATCTTTTTTACTATAGATTAAATCTAAGTGATATTAAATATATAAAAGATAAAAGAATCTAACTGTATTTTATAATAGGATCTTAATTTAAAAGGATATTATGGAGACAACATATAGGTGCGTACATTGAAATAAATGGGTTATGAGGTCAATATCTATGAAAATCATAGTAACCTTCATGTGTTTCATCATCATGGTAGTAATTTCTACATAGAAAAAATTCAAAAAATAATCTCTAATAATGTTGGTAATAGAGAGGTTATGAAAAATAACGGGTAGACCAAGGATCCTAACCCAAAGCACTATGTTTGAGGTATATTGATCATAATATAAATCCACAGTCCCCCAAAGGAGGAGTAACCATTTATTGACATAAGTAATAGCCTATATGGTCCAATCCTTAAAAAGGAATCTTCCAAAAAAAAGAGATGAGTTTTTGAATAATTTTATGTTAGAGTTTTAGATATTGATTGATTCCTTATGTTTTTTAGATTTAAAAAAAAGTGCAAAAAAACTCTATAGAGAAGTGTTATCCAGCGAAAATTTAATGAACAATTGAATTTCATTAATTTTTTGAGAATTTTGGAATTAAAATAGCTTATGGTAGGATATTAATATGAGATAAATGGGACCTATTTATTCTAAATATCATAATAATTTTCATATAATGATATTATAACAATAATTGGATGAGAATTTGGGAATTGAAAAAGGGTACTATAATAAAAAAAATGTTGTGTTAGTTGCATTTTTTTTCAATATGTCAATATGTTCTTGTAGAGAATGTCATTTAAATGTCATAGAGAATTTTAATAGAAATCTTGTTTCTATGATTATATAAAATTTTATAATTTAGATGATTCTATTATAATTATCATGTTTCTAACATATTGAAGATATTTTATATTCTATATAAGATTGTAAAAAGGGGAGAATTTTTTTAGAATTGGGAGATTTCTATAGTTAACCAAACTATGTTTGAGGGAAGGATATTGTTTTTAAAAATCTGATGATTATAAATTAATGATGTAAAAAATATTATTCTACTAAAAGTTATGAAGTCTGTAAAAAGTGTAATATAAAGAGTTAAGGAAATTCTAGATGGAGGATAACATGAAAAAACTAATGGATGGTGTAAAACGTTATATAGATTACTGGATAAATAAATCTATGAATCTAAAGTGGATAAATTTCCATTAGATAGACAATAAAAATATCCATCATGTATAAAATTATGACACCACCAAATTGATAAATAAACAGTTTCTCTAGAAAGAAAAATGATGTATAGGGTTCAAGATAAAGTTCGGTTGTATCAGATACAGAGTGTATTAAGTCTTACTCGATGGAGAGTAGTATGTCATATATAGGATGGTGAAATCTAATGATCAATGATGTACAAATAGATAATCAATAATTTTATAGACAGAATTAAGTTACATTAGACATAGAGGAATGTGATATCAACATACATAGAATTTCAAAGGCATCAGATAGAGGTATGTTGAGCCTGTTGAATAGAGGTTTTATACCAAATTGGAATGATATGAAGAATGTTTTTGAATCCATCAGATGGAGAAGGATGAAGTTGTATCATAAATGGTCTATTATATAGAGGAGTTATTATGAAGATATATTATGTAGAGTTCCCAATTTGTTTTACACAATATAGAGTTTTAATAAGTTTAACGAATATTGTAAATTCAAAAAATGTTTTACTGATGAGTGGTACTTATATTGATCAAAAGTCAAGATGAGATTTGAGTTTGTTTTTAGAATTAAGTAATTATAAATATTTTAGGAATCTTTTCTAACAAAAGAATAATATGATGTTTCCAAAGGATTTAAGGCGGTTCAAAAAAACTAAGTTGAGCTGGAAAACTCAAATTCTAGATTTTAGGAGTCTATTATTTATCCTACTTATTTAGAGTAATAGTGTATATAATAAGTTACGATGTCATAAAAAGAAACATAAAATATTTTTACATAAATAAGGAGTAGAAGAATTAAAATTTTGAGATCATAATGTGTGTTTCTAACATAGTTACTACTTTTTTTAATAAGAGAGAATCAGACAAAAAAGCTCTAAACATAGATCCAACTAATAGAGTAATGAATAAAAAAGAAGAATTAAACCAAGTTACTTCATTAGAATGATGATAATTGGAATAAAGATTACTGATTGTGTTAATCACACAATGAAAAATGGAGTGATGAGTGACTAAAGTAATGCATCTGATTGAAGACACTATACTTATGAAAATTTGATAGATCATTCCATATAGAGCCTTACCTAATGGACCTTTACTGAGTAATATTATTTCGTAATGTTATAGAAAATTTATTTTTAGTTTTTGCTGATATTTATTAGATTTGGGGAATGTTTGAAGACCATAATAATCTTACATGAGTCTTTGAGGATGTTGAAGAAGTTGTAAACATGAAAAAATGAACAAACTTTCCTGTAGAAAAGAATATTTAAATAATTATATCTTTTTATAGTGGATTGTAAAAGAATTATAAAGAGAATATAGAATTTTTGTAGAACTAGTTGATGAAATGGATTATGGATGGGAGGTATAACTATTTATGAAATAAGTTGATACATGATGGGTCAAGGGGGTATAAAAAATTGTGGTAGAATATTTTATTTCTTTAGTGTATAACCAAGGTTTGTTAGAGTAACAATTATAATGATGTATAACTAGTTTCTTTATGTGACTTTGTAATCCAAAAAAAAGTGAGTCAATGAATCTATGTTGTAGGGATAACTAATGTAGAAATGAGAAGTTCTTTGTAATGAACGTAATAAATATTTTTGTAGATATCTCTTTATATTTAATTCATGGAAAGTATGTTTTATGGACATTATATTAGTATATTGAAAGATCTATAATGTTTTAATGGTTATGTTTTAAAAAATCATAAAATAAAAGGGGTCAATGATTCACCCCTTCCCATTTGAGTGATCTTACACTGATATGGGAACCTTAATTGGTATCAAGGCATTGATTTCTATATGAATTATTAAAATATCTAATGAGGATGGAGAATATAAAATTAGTGAACAATATGGTAGTTTCTTTATTTGATGGTAGACACTATCATAGTGTAATAAAAGTATGTTACCAAATCTTCTATCTCTTGGACTTGAAGTTAAATATACTATAATAGTTTGATTTCCTCTCTTTAATATATTTATTATGAAAGATGTGTTCAAGGGAAATTTTAAGTTTAAGGAAAAAAAATTCTATTTTGTTGGATATTTATGAAAATGTTTATTAAAAATTGTTGGGATCTCCGACTTCCAATGAAATGTTGGATAAATTTAAAATAATTTTTTAAGGGGGAACTAAATTCAAGGAGGCAATGTAAAAAATATGATGGAGCCTTTTTGGAGATATTAAGATGGTTAATGATGAAATTATTGATGAATATAGTACATTATTGAATGAAATGGTTAAAAATATAAATGGTTTTTGAGAAATGTTTTAAGATACCACAATCAATAAGAGACTAATGAGAACCTTTCTAGATAGATTTTATTTTAGGATTTCATATCTTTAAGATCAATATGATCTATATATATATATAATCCTAAAATATATTGTTTTTAAAATATTATAATAATATGTTTTAATTGTATTCAAAATATTATAATCATATATCACATCAGAAAACTATAGGGTTTAAAAATAAAGCAAAGGAAGAAATAAATATTGTTTCTTTGTTAAAAAGGGAGTTCATAGATAAATTAATTGAATAATAATAGAGTAATTTATAGGTTAGGGATATCTATGAGGATCTCAAAATGATCATTGATTTTGTTTTTAGGAGATAAATAAATGGAAATTTTAATGAAAAGGAAATCAATTTCTTAAATGTAATAATTTTAATTACAAAGTAATGTTTTATGATGTTTTCCTAATAAGAATATCAATGATTATATTTGGAACAAGAATACGAGAAGTATCAGACTTTTAAATGGAATAAATGTAATAAATTTTTTCATAACAAGAAGTCGAAATTTTTATTGAGAACAAGAGAGATGGAAAATTCAACATCCTTTAAAAAATATGATTGTCACATAAACTTCTTAGCTCATATTATAAGATAATGTTATTGATTAGATAGTGATGATTGTGGGGAGAAGTTAATATTACATAATTGGATTCTAAGAGAATATTTGAAATAAACTATTGAGAAAAATAGAAAACATGGGGAGGAAGGGAAGAGGTTGAAGAAAAAAGTTAAATATATAAATTTTGATAATTGTTATTGTATAAAAAAGTATGAAAAAATTCATAATAAGGTTCTAGCTTTGAAAAATAAATTGTTTATGATCGAAGGTAAATTGAATTTTTATAACAAAACATTAACTACATAGGATAATCTTAAAAAGGAATAAATTAACCTTGTTAAAGAATTTAGATAGAATAAATTGAATCTATTTAAATTTATAATTATTGTAAATGATCTTATATAAATATATGATTAGAAATATGAAATGTTTATTAAGACAAAATAAATGATTCATATAGAACAATTTTAGTTAATTAATATTATAGAAGCCTTCACCAATATAGTTGAGGTTAATGGTGAATATTCTCAAGCTGGTGAAAAGAACGGTCTAGAAATACATGATTTTTATATTTCCTTAAAATATCAATATACATATTCTTTTACTAAAAACTTAGGTTCCAATGCTAAGGTCAAATTATCCCAGATTAAGCATATTAGTGATAAATCATCTTACAAAAAGAAATAGTTGAATAGTTCATGAATTTTTATGCATTACAAAATATGTTTTTAGTTTTTAAAGATAAAAAAACAACAACAATCAAGCCACTACTACTATAAATATGAAAGATCATGATTCAAAGGATATCAGTGGGTTCATGGAGTATCTAGGAAAAAATCCTAATATTACAAGTTGAATATATATCTACCAGTAAAGAGATATGAATCAAGGTGTATCTATGTGAATTACAGAAGAATGAACTTCTATAGAAAGCATTGTGTGTAGGAAAGGAAATTTTAGAAGGTGAAGAATGTTAAAATTTCATGTAAGTCATGAGAGATGTTTAAGAAAGTTGAGAAAGTAAAGGATCTCAAGAATATTCACTAGGAAAATAAAAAGTGATTATTTATGCATAAAAAAACAGATGTGGCTAAAACGATTGAGGTAGAAAAAGAGTCAACTGAAGAAATAAAAATGAATTCTTTTTAAGAGATAAAAACATAATTGATAACATGTTATCAAAATTCAATGGATTAAAGATTCAAAATAAATGTAAAAGATGTGACCAAAATGGGAATAATACTTATGTTTTCATGACTATAATACCATAACATGATGAATGTATGAAAAGGATGTTGGAAACTCAAGGAAATGAATATTATCTACAAACTAAAAATAATAGGACCACATTATTTGATGATTAAAAAGATGAGAATTAATGCATTAAAAATGATGGATGTTGATGAAAAAGAAGAGAGAAAAACTCATACTAAATATGAGAAGATAATTGAAAAGTATAGACTAGTATAAGACTCTTTATATTAATATTACTTCAAAGTAACATTGATGTTTTTCATTATTCCCATTATAATTATTTATTTAATAAAACTTGTCGGGAATTTAAGGATAATAAGTGGTATAGTTTGCTGAGTGATTTAGTTTTTTGGAACTAAGAATAAACATCCGTCAATGACAATTATGATAACCAAGATGAGGATTGAATTTCTACCCTTCAGGGGGATAAAATATGATGTTGGGATACGAGTGTCACACATTTCATAAATGTGAGAGTGGGGATACTAATAAGGATGAGATAAATGGGGAGTTGTGTTTATAAGAATGAAATATGTAGATATGTTTTTTGAGATGGTTTTATGTTTTACCTTAACATAATCAGACAATACCAGATATAAATATGTTGTAGTAAGCTTGAGGAATGAGTTACATTGAAGAATAATTATAAAAAAATTCATTGCCTTGATTATATACTATTTTTTTCTATATTATGTTCACCCATATAGTCGTAGGTTTGTTTAGCTTGTGTTAAATTGTTATAAAACTCATGTGATATTATTTTACTATTAAATAAATTTATCAAGATTCTTTAAAAAAGGAATATTTGTTAGGATAATCCATATTTTACCAATTTTACGTTTCAACAAGTGGGATAAATAATATATGGGAGGAAAGATAATGGAAAACGTCACATGGATAAGAGATATTTGAACCCATATATTGACTTGTATGACCTTTGTAGTTCTATGGGGATATTTACAACATAAAAAGTGGTATTGTTGGGCCCAAACTGTTTTGGATTCATTTATTTTCTATATGTTAATATGTGTTTGAAGAAAAAGTTTATTAAGAAACATGGAGAAGTTAGTGAGGTAATTTTTTCTGAGTTCATAGTAACTTTACTAAGTCAAACATTTCAATACCGATCTTCATGTTTCTAAAAACCTGAAATTTTTAATGATTCGAGATGAGTTTTTTCAAATAGGGAGAAATTTTGTACAAATTGGAAATATCAAAGGTTCATCAAATTGTATTTAGATAGCATTAATATTTTTTACAAAGATCGTGATTATAATGTAATTAATTTGGAAATAATTTTGATTTTGATGTTATGAAGTCTATATAAAGGCTATGATCTAGTTTTGGAGATGTTATAGATGGAGGATAGCTCATAAATAATATCATATAGAGGAAATCCATGAAAATCATACTATATGGATGAATATTTGAAGCTAAAAATATAAAGATACATCAAATAGACACTTTAAATATTCATAAAATAGTGTATCGTGATGAAAAAATATGATGAAATAAGAAGTTACTCTTGATAATGAAAGGATGAACAAAATATGACATAGAGTTTTGTTGTAAAAAATTGAGAACATACAATGTCTTTCAAGAAGGAGAGTTGTGTGAAGTAAACTAGATGGTGAAATCTATGGAAAAATGAAGTACCAATGGATAGAAAAGAATCAAATAAAGAAATATAAGGTGTTACTGGACATCGAAGAATGGGATATAATTAGACAAATATTTATAAATTCTATAGATAGTCATATATTGAGATAATTAGATAGAGGTTTCCAAATGTACTAGAACAAGATTTAGAATGTTTATAATTCTATTGGATTGTGAAGTTTAAAGTTGTACTATAAAGAGTCCATCAGAAATAGGAGTTATTATAAATACATAACAAACTGATTTTCCAAAATTGATTACACTATATAAATTTTGATGAGATTTAAAAACTTTGAAATGTCAATAATGTGATGATACTAAGATATTATTAGAATAAAAATATTTCAATATGATATTAAAATAATTTTAATGAAAGAATTGATGTTGAAGATTTGAGGAAAATTTGATAAATAAATTTGGCTCTGTTGTTTCTAGAATATTGAAGAAGATTTAATAAATTTTGGTGGAGTGAGAAAATTAAACGATTGAATTTTCGGATCTGATGATTTTTCTTTATTATTTTGAGTAAGAGTCATCATATAAATGGGAGATCGAACATATATAAATGTAATCATTTTTTCCCAAAGAAGAAGTGGAAGTGTTGATGTTTTGAGAGTACATTGTGAGGTTTTTACTCAGTTCTAACTTTGGGAAATATTAGATAATTAGATAGAATAAATCTAGATAGAGATCCAACTGGTGGAGTACCGAATGAAGAAGAAGTGTTGAACAGATTTTCTTCATCAGATAGTGGAGCAATAGACTGTGGTTCACCAGATATAGTGTATTAAACATAGAAAACTGTACTAAGTAGTGTCTAGTGTAGTGGATATAACATATAACTATAAATTGAAGATAATTATAGGTTATATCCAAATGTTTTTAAACAAATTGACCTTTTCTAAGGAATATTTATCGAATTATATTTTTCAAGGTGACTTTGAGTTTATCCACGTTTTTCATAGATTAATAAGATATTTCAGGACAATAATAATCTTAAGAAACCTGTTGAAGATCTTAATTATGTTGTTCACGGGAAAAGGTAATCCATATTTATTGTTGAGAAAGAAAATGTATTGAATAATATATTTTTTATAGTGCATTATAAAAGAAGAAGTGTGACATTATGGATTGGATTTATAACTAGTTTTTAAAAAGGCATGTAGTTGGGGGTAAAAATAATCATGAAGGAAGTGGATACAAGAAGGATAATGGGGGGGGTAAAACCAACTATATTATAAGATTTTATTGATGGGGTGTAGAACCAGGGTTAGCTGTAGGAATTATTTCTGGTTTAGAGAATCAATTTTTTCATGTGAATTTGTAGTCTTAAAAGAATTTATTAAAAAAAATTGGGAGGATAACCAACATGAAAAGGAAAAGGTATTTTTACTGAAAATCTTAAGTATAATTTGTTGATCACTATATATATTTATTTCATATGAGTTATTTATGTGAGATATCATAAGAGTGGACCAAGAGATCTAACATGTTTTATAACTTTTGGTTTATGATGATTCACAAATAAGATTGATCAATAATTCACCCCTCCCCTTATTACTATTCTCGTACTAATATGGGAACATTAGTTACTATAATTCAAATGAATATAAGAATAGAAAAGTTGGGGAAAATTGACCAATACCAATGTTGAGATTCTTAGTAAAGATCTGAACCTTATAAAAAACAAAATAATTAATTATTAAAATTAGGGATAAATGATATATTCTATAATAAAGCTATAAAGAGTTAACCATTAATTTTTATACGGATAAATGAGAAAATGATATGGGTATTTATTGGTAGGGTATAGGGAATCCTCTAGATTAATGAATTGATTATTTTATTTTTCAATTATCCCATGTACTCCACTACTCCCATGGTTCTAAATTACATCCACTAATGCTCCACTATTTTGGTTAGTGATAAAATTATGGAAATATCCCAATAATGAGCGTTTTTTCATTATTAAATATATATGATTCCATATTAAACATATTTTACCAATTTTTTACTATATTTTACATTAATTATAAAAAAATTCCAAATTTCACCCTTTACCTAATTTTAACATCCAAATTCATATTATATAATCCATTGTGTAAAATTCATCCACAAATTATGTGATATTAAAATTTTAAATAAGGAAGATACATTTTAAAAAAAAAATAGTGTAAAGGATTCCACTATTTATTACTAATATTATTTACACCATAATACCCCATATCTCATAGATACATAACCCTTTATTACACGGGTATAATCTATATGGATAATGTATGAAATTATGTATTGTTTCATAGCTTTTTTGACTAAAAATGCTTTGCTAGTTATTCCCATTTACATGAAGTTATCCAATAAATGATTCCACTCAAAATAGGATTTTTGATGTTTTTATTTGGCTAGATCTAGGAATAAACATATTTATATTTCCTCATACAAATTATTTGATAAATATATTTCATAATGGATGATTCTATAAGTATAAATTATGGTTTCACCCTTTTTTTACAATTTAAATTTTTCATTTCCCTTAATGAAAACCAGTTCTGAAGATTAATTTAAAATAGTTTTATAAAAAAAACATAATTTATAATTTCAATATAATGATAAAATATACTATTACAAACTATAAATTCATTTGTAACAATCCACTAAATAATAGTTATAATATATAGTTCCTTTAATATTTCAATTCTATGGATTTTACTATTTTACATTTTTACATTACTTGTTATATTAGTGAATTTTATTTAATATTATGATCTAAGATATTTATAAAATAAAATAAAATTATTTATTTATTTTTAACCTTTTTTGGATATATATTTCATAATGAATCTATATATTTTACTGGTACTATTTCATTTTGTAATAAAATATATTTCGTTGTTACTATAATTTTTATGGTATTACATTATCCCCTTATAGTAACTTCATCCTAATAATTTTTAAATAAATATAAGAACAAATTTGGATAATCCATTATCATAACATACTTATATTCCATTGTTTCCTCCTCTAGTTGGTGATTTTTCTTGAGATCCTTCACCATTCAAGTGATCTGATTTTGTGGAAATAGCTATGTTGTATGAAGTGTCTGAATTTAATCTTGATTATATAATAAGTAAGGCTCCAACAAAAAAAGATAACCCATTATAACATGTTTAGGTTTTATAATATAATTCTTTATAAGTCAGATATTGAAGATTCTATGAACTACAAAATGTTTTGGAAATATTTATTAATGATATTCCATATCTCTCTCAACTATAAATTTTCAAATTTCATAGTGTACCTTGGACTTATCTTCCCTTTAGATGTAAATTTCATATCCCATTTCCATGGAGATTTCATTAGGAAGACATAATGTCTTAATTGGAATTTTATATCCTTCCTCTAATTGTCAACATGACTTTTTTGTCAACTACGTGCATCTATATTTTTTTTGGATGTATCTTACCTTCTTTGATGTTACTTCCAAAATTAATGGGCCCATATATTCATTTATCTAGAATTATCCAAAAATTTTAATGTCTAAAATATATTTATATATAAGGATTTATATGGTTATATTTTTCTGATAGATTGGTAACTATTAATCTATGAAAACTCAATTAGAGTTAAAAATTGACCCCAGCATATTCAGAAGTCAATAGATCAAGAAATTATCACACCCTATAATGTTTTTAGAGTTATTTTAGATATTGTATCTAATTGTAGATGATAGGATACTATAATATTAAACTCTATATTTAAAACCTTATAATGTAACCTATAAAAATTTTAGGTAAACCATAGATATTTTTTAGATATTATTGATAATGGAATTCCATGAAGTCTCATAACGTCATTTATATACAACATAGAAGGATATTCCAGAGGTACATGTTTTTGAATTTCTATGAAATAGGATGACAATTTAATATGGTCTCTAATAACCCATATTATATTATATTTCTTATAATTCTTAGTAATCCCTATAATTAAATATATTATATTATTGTAATACCTGAGACCGTATAATAAATAGTAAACACCATATCCTTGACTATCACAGAATTCACATTCTAAAGAGGCTTTATTCATGAGTAGATATTAAATTTAAATTTACTAATTTTAGAATTTGATTCTAGTAAAATTAAAATCATTTTTATTTATTCATATCAATATTATATTCGTTTGAATATTTGATCATTCTCTAAAATGTTTTCCTTTTATTCGAAATTATGGTTTTCAAGAAACTTTCAATTAGTATGAATTTATCATTATATAAATACAATATAAGTTAAAATGATATTTAAGTGATGAAATCCTTATTTAATTAATTAAATTATTCATTTTAAAATATTCTTTGAAATTGTATTATATATTCTGAACATTTTTAACTAAAGTGAACTATTATATTAATTAAAAAATGCTTCGGATCTTTTCTTCGAATACAAATTTCATATGGTGAAATTTACGTTGGGATTAAATTTAAAGCCTAAAATATTTTATTTTTTTGTTATAAATTTATTTATTCCACATAAATCCATTACCAGGAAAATTTTACCTTATACATAATTTTTATGCATTAAAAAATGTTTAATCTAAAAAATATTTTTTTTACATGATTACGTGTGTTTAATTTATGATTTACTTTTTATAGCATTAGAAATTTAATATAACAAAATAATATCAACATTTTGAATTGTAATGTTTAAATTAGTTTAAAATTATAATTTTAATTTTGGTCATTAAAATTAATTTATATGGTTAAAAAATATTTACCCCAGTAAGATGTAAAAAATGGTAAAAAGTATTTTTCTAAGGGGAAAAAATCTTGTAAAATAGCATGTTTCAAAATGGATGGTTGATGTGTGGATTGACCAAACCTCAATAACATTCCTTGTCTTTACCTTTTTCAATCACTTGATCCTTTAATATTCAAATTCAGTTGGTTCTTCAAAAATAACCCTTCACATCACTTATAAAAATGTCACACTTATATCACATAAGGACTCACATATCGTTAAAATTTATCCTTGAAACAGTACCACATTGATACCATTAGAGACCTATTATACTCTTTTATGACTATATTCACCATTATAAAATATAGTTGATTTATTCAATAGGAGGATAACTAGAAAAATTATAGTCCCCGATATGAGAATCTACTCTTTTGAGTTTCCTCCATTATTTTATTATAGTAATCTTCCATTACCCTATTAATATAATTAAATAAATAAAATTCATATAATATAATTTCATTATATTATTTAGATGACGATTATTCATTCCATTTAATCCACTAAGAGAAAACAAACAATATAAATCATGCATCTGTGCAGACTACCACTTTTATGAAACAATACTTCACTTTTCTCATCACTACCTCTCATTGAAGGAAATTAGGGTGAGTTTTATAAATAATTGTATTTTTAATGTCAAAATTATACTTATTAAATTATAGATTTCAATATATCCTCACTCTATCCATTCAATGAGAACTGATATTTTCAATCATACATACATGCAAATTACCCCCTCCACGAGTAATAAACATTATTTGTCATATCCAAACATCACAGATGCATCAAATAATGGATTTACTAGAGTTATATGAAATATATGGAATGATTAATTTCAAATAAATGTTATATAATAAATATATAATATTCATTCCTTACACATTAAATTATTATTACATGATTTTTTTTGGGTTGCTCTAATCTACTATATGAATTATGTTATACTATTTATGTCATGAATGACTAAGGAATTCCATATAATGGTTATATAATATAAAAATTATTCATTTGAAAATTTTTAATTATTTTATATGATTTATATTAATATTTAATATAATTATTAATATTACAGATTTTGATCATTAAACACATTAAAACTAGTTCATTATAATCACTATTTCCACAACCCATATTCATGTATATCCTCAAAAGAATTTGAGAATTAAGAAATAATTTAAAAACAATAATCATTATATGATAAATTATTTAATAGCTATGAAGTAAAAAAACATAGTGATAATTGATCCTTGCACCATAAAGTTATTATGAAACAATAAATAGAACGTTAGAACATCTGATGTGGGAAAATAGGTAAACCAACATGAATTAACATGGACAATACATATATGTGAAGAGTGTAATTGATGAAATATATGGGTAATGTTTTGAATTAATTTAAAAATATATGAATGTTTTTGACACATGAGGTTATTGTTTATTTGTGTAATTCAGGATAATAGGTAAGGTTTTTCTATATAGAATTCTTCATTTTTAGACATGTTTTATACAGTACACCTAAAATAATTTATGTGGTTCATATACTACATATTTGAGATATTTTATCATGAAATTACTCTAACCATGGTATTTAAATATCAATTTTATTCTCCATATTTCAATAGGTTTTGATTTAATTATTACCCAACCAATAATTGGGGTTTTATATATCATTTTTCATTCTTTAGTACCCATGTTATATTTCCCACCTATTTAATTTTCTATAGTGATAGAATTTCCAAGGAATAATTATTACCATATTACTCATTAAATTTAAGGGATTTAAATGTCAATATTATCATCCCTTCATCAAATTATTTTTATTAAAGAGTTTCCAAAATCGTTTTAAAACTCCACATTTTTCCATGATGTTAAAAAATATAGGTTTTGGTAAAGTAATAGTGTATTTAGTTTCCTAGAAAATAAAAATATTTATAGATTCTGGTATATGGATACAAAAATGATAGAGATTACCCTAGGGTAAATTATACTAAAAATGGTTTTTAAGAATTAACCCATTCATCACCCTAATGTATGAGAAGTGGGCCTAAGACTACACACCTTGCTAGACACTCTGGGGGGATATGAATAGGAATATTCAAAAACATTTTATAATCCAGGATGAAGGATTATTCTTATCACTACCTTAGTATCGTAATTATGAAAACTGTTGAACCATATTACTATATTTCATGGATAACCCAACCCATTTCATATACCCTTGCCAATATATTTCTTTAATAAGGGTAACTCCTATTACATGGATGATACCACACAAATTATATTTTTATTATGGAATGTAATCTGAAATATCCACATTATTCTGTTTAATGGAGAAAAAATTTCATTTTGTATTTCTAGTTATATGGATAGCCCTAATTTTATTCAACTAAAGCTTGTTTAGGGAATGGAATGAATGATACTGTTGAGTGTTATGATTGTTCCATTGGACATAATCAGGTGACTGATGGGGGATAGATTTTAATTTTCTTTTGATGTATCAGAAATTATCATGATACAAAATAACTTTTATTTAAGTCCATACATGTCCCCATATTAGTATTTATTCTTGGAACAATGTCCTGACAATATGTTTTAATGTCTGACAATATGTATTCCAGTAGTATGAGATAATTTTTTATTATTATTCATGTTTTAATTTATTGTCATGGATATTGAATATACTCAATTTTAGTTGATTATGGATTCATGTACTGCATTTATTCTCTATATATCACATATCCCATGTTTATTTTATGATAGATTCTGTTTCATGTTACTCCATACTGAGAATCTCATCTCACCCTTATTTTTTTCCTTTATCTGAGAAACCTTAGTTGATATATATGTAATTATCAAGGGGTTTATATAAGGGATAACGATGTTATTGAAATTTATTAATTTTTTTTCTTATTTATTAAAATGTAATGTACACATGTTTCTAGTATTCCGAGACTTCTAAGTTATTAAAACATGTGGGGAATCTTGTATTATATACAATTAATGTAATATAACTACTATATCCATGTTTTTGGAATCTACAAGGTTATGGTTTGTATAAAATATATTTTGTACTATAATTGTGGACTAGATTTATAGGAACCTAGTTAGATAACACAACTACTAGAAATAATTCTTAATGTTTATGTGTAGAACTCTTGAAAACATATTAAGGATTTAATTTTATTGGTTTCAAGGGGTGGACCAAAATGTATAGGTGATTAGAATTCATGGAATGGTTTTTAAAATTGTTTTCTAGGTTTTGTGGGAAGCCCAGAACAAAGTGAGAGTTGGTGGCTAATGCTTGTTAATTTTTGAATTCCATGAAATTCTATGGGTATTTCTAAAACTACCCTTATCTTCACATATAAAATGGTAATATTCACACCACTTCAAGACGTAACTCTCCATAAACATTATCATTACATCTGTAAAAAAATTTACCTCATGGAACCCTATCCCACATCTTTAATCCTTTTTTCACCATTATATAACCCATGACTTTTATTTGAATAAAGATTACCTATGAAATATTCAAGTCTGTCACATGAGTATCCACTAATTATTTTATTTCTTACTTAATTTTTATCATCTAAATCATAGCTTACCTTATTAATTTAAAACCCTAATATTTTATAATATATTTCTCGTTAAATAAATTTAATTTCTTTTATAGCTAAGAATACATGCAACACCAAGTTTAAACAAACCATGATATACAATTAAAATATTATTATTTAAACATGATCGTAGTAACATACCCATTAAAATTGATGGGGATGATAGGAATAATAAACTTATGAAAAATATGTCAAAATTTTATAAAAAATCCTAATTAAATTATTAATTCATAATAAATAATTTTTCAGTTTTTTAAAGAATTTTATTCAAAATTGATTTTGATTATTTTTTCTGAGTTAATATTATTATTAATTTATAAAAAATATATAAATTTTATTTAATAAAAATAAAATATTTTATGAAAACATCATATCAATATTATCCTAGAGTGAAAATTTGTGATTTTTTAAAATATTAATTTTTTGTGAATAGTGAAAAATAATTTTTTTTGTAAAACATTCATTTCATTTGATGGAAGAATAACCATAATGTTTTTAATTTTATATTAAATTAATATAAGTCAAATAAATTTATAAATAATTTGTTAAATTATATTTTATTCATAATGAAATTTTAATTCTGTATAAGTTTATTTTTGAGCTTCAAAATGAATTTTATAAAAAAACAATTTTTGTTGAATTTTTCAATTTAATATTAGTTTAATCTATTCAACTTATATAAATTGAATTACGAAAACATTATCCCACATTTTGAATCAGTATTATCATATCTAGTAAATAATTCATTTTTTCCAATATCAATAGATACGATGACTAAATTTATCACCTCTATAAAGGGTAAATCAATTAATTAGTTATAACAATAATGTTTTGAGGATTCTAAAATCTCTCCAACACTTTCCTTTAACATATTGGATGAATTTATTTCATCCATTTCCATCAATTTATTTAAAATATGGCTCATGGGTGCTATTTTTTTATATTTACCTTTTTATTACTATATGAAAGAAATAAAACAAAATTTCACAATCATGGCATTAATATATATATTATCATTCCATAATGAAAAAAGAGGTTATTTTAGATTTTAAATTATCATTATAAATATGAAAACTTTTTCATTATCATTATAATTTTGATTTTAAATTCGAATTAATTGATTAGCTACAGTAAATGATTACACAACAACGACATAATATTTATTCATTTAATAGAAAAACAAAATAAATGATTTATAAAATATTAAAAGTAATACAATTTTTATGAATTATTATGTTACATGAATTAATATATTAATATATAATATTAGGTATGTGTTAAGGGATTATATTTTATTTTCAACTTTGTTGGGGTGTCTTTTATGTCAAATTTAATGAATAATGTCAAAAATTACATTACTGATATTTTATAAAAATGACATTTTGTAAAATTATATAAAAATTAAATAAATATTGAAGTAGGACAAGAGGGATAATTTCCTATCTAAAATTTCATCTCTATCCCCTTTATTATCTAATTTTCTTCTTTTTATTTAAATTATAACCCTTTAATATTTTAAATGTCATTATCATGCTTAAGGTTAAAATTGGATAACCAAAGGCTTAATCCAATGGATAATGTTTAAAATGATACATTTACATGTGATAATTTGATTGAATTATTATATATAGACAATATATTAATTATATTCTAATATATTTAATTTTAGAACCAATTTAAATGAGTTTTGGACATATTATATTACCATATTTTATGAATTTCCTAAAGTAACACTCCCCTCACATATAAAAATGACCCCCTTTATTATTTTCAATACACTACATTGTGCCATATAGAACTACCAAACCATGAAAAATTATCATATATACTCTCTATAAAAATATAAGAGTCGATTTTCTTCTTAAACTACCATTCCAATAGTCATTTAGAAGGAATGTAATGGAAGTCTACCGAGGAAGAGGTAATCATCATTACCGTCCCTTTCATGTTTACTTCTTATAATTACTATAAATAATTTTTAACCATTCTAAAATAATAATTATAGGACCATATATATATATATAAATATTATTATTTTGGGACAATCTTTTTCCATATTTTTCTATCCTACAAAAATAAAAAACATCGCTTGTGTGTATGAACTGTTTACCATCTCCACAGAATAGTGTAATTCATTTTTCAAAAAAAAATTATTTCCATGGACATTAATATGTAACTAATTAATAAATATTTTATTTATGACATAATTATGATAATTTAATTATATAATGAAATTTGCATTCTTACATTACAATATCTTAGAAAATGATAACATAGCTTATGCTTGTGTGTGGACTAACATCTCCATAAAGAGATGTGATCCATTTATCATTTACACTTTAAATGGATGGTAATAAGGATAATACTGATAAATATATATGATATATATAATATAATTATTATTTTTACAGGTGATTTATTATTTATCATTCGTTCATTCCATCCCATAAAAAGTGAATCCAATGTTTATGTGTATGCATGACCTACCATCTCCATGAATGGTGTAAATAATTTTTCTTTCTCTAATTTTAAAAAATTAATATGAAAATGTATATAATTAATAGATATAATTTCTATAATAGTAAAATCACTCTGGATAATATTTAACAATGAGAACGATAAAATGAATGAATTAAACGAAGAGAAACATTCATGAAAAACGAGATAGTTTACACTCTGAAACATTAATTTTAATTAATAATTATAATTAAAAAAGTAGTTAAAAATGTCATAAGTGTATTATATATGATATTATGATATTTTTATGTTATATAAAAAATTAATAACAAGTTTAAAACTGTTATACAATAAGTTAAATCATGTTCTAAAAAGTGGAAATGATAGGTAATGGGTTTATGACCAATTTTCCTTCAGTGAGGAATACTTTAATGTTGAGGACATATTTTATTTTATATATTGAATATAAATACCATTCACATATTATATCATGAATCCTTAAATATTTATTTTATTTTAAGTTGAAATTAATATTACTTCTTCTAGGTATAATTGACTTGAAATTTTCCACGTGGTAAAGGGTTACTTAACTCAATTTATATTCATTAGGTTATACTTCTACTTAATTAAATTTTTTAGGCCATGAAAATGTGTGAAATTACCTTGAATTTTATAATATTTTATTTATACTTTTCATGAATTTAATTTTTTCACACATAATTACTTCATTAATTAATTCTCACTTAAATGATGTTGTCCTCGTAAGGGTTTGTCATCAATCTTTTATTTCTATGAGACATATGTAATGTTCACTAATTATTTAATTTTTATGGTGTACATACTACCCATTTTAATATTTCATATCATGAATATATTTAAATTTATTGTATTTAATTTTTTATTTTATTTTTTTCATTGGTGGGGGTATGAATCAAATGATTCCTAAGTGGTAAGGACTTATTTCATAATCTCATAAATATTCAAGATTGTTTATGTTTAAGTCCCCGGTAGGGGAATTATTTGATCTTTATACATAAAAACAAATATATTTTATTCTCATGTGGTTATTTATAAAAATTTAATGTTTTACTTTAATTTTATTCTTTATAATTACTCATGATACTAAAATATTTTTTTAAAAAAACAAACATTTTTTTATACTAAGATGGAAATATTATTATCACATGTCCATATGTTTCTTAAAAAATTTTAATGAATATTTTTATTATTATCCAAATATTTTTTAAATAATTATTTACCCATGTTTGAATTATTAATAATTGGTTTAAAAGGAATGTTGTTGTAATTTCTGAATGTGGTCATTATTTTATTTAACAAAAACATGAATGGAATCATTGTTTTAACATACAAGATATGAAGGAAATTATCCACAAACATGAATTATTATTGATTTTAAGATACCATTACAATTTTCAAATGTTCCATTCTTATAAAAAAATTCCTTATTTTTTAGAGAAATTTATATTTTAAATATGTGATTTGAATGCAAAAAAATTTCTTTTCCTGAAGAAAATTTTTAGTGGTATTTAAAAATTATTTTCATCTATTTAAAAATTATTTGATAAATATTATTATTTACTATGGATATATTATAATAAATCCATTAAGAATATTTCTCTATATGTTTTATGATCAATTTGATTGGGGAAATGTTGACATTCTTAATGTTAGTCCTTCCAATGTGTAAAATTATTTATTTTCAAGGAATGTAGATTAAGTTTTATTATTTGTTCATATGATGAATGAATTAGACTAATTAAGTTACTGGAGGGTCCTATAATTACAAAGACCATTGATGCATTTTTAGGCCTCATGATACAAAATATTTTGTATTTTTGGCCGAGGACTTATATATTTATCTTCGATAACTTTGACCATGACCTTGATGTTAAGTTTACAATATATGACGTTATGGATTCCATCATAATGAAATTATTTACTGATTTCATGTGATTATTTTAATACATTGGATATATATGCTTATGTTTCAATCACATGCGATTATTTATGTGGAATTATATCATCATGGGTTATTCCTTCCATATTAATCTATGTACTCCTGTTATTTCTTATATGTAAGGTGTTTTCTATCCTTTACCTTGACTTAATTATCATTCCTTATTTAATCATGTCATATATTACATTACAAAACCCTTTCTGACCATTTGAGATCACTGTTATTTCGTTCCTTTCCCTAGGATATAAATAAGGAATCATTGAATGAGTTGAAAGATGTAAAATATTTAATTTCACTATATTATACTTTATATATACAAATCTAATGTGAGATTTATGTATGTATCTAGTTTACCAAGAGAACTAAAATATTTATTCCCTTTTATGAGTGACAAATTGTATCTTATGAAAGTTAAATGAAGTAACCATTGGATCTAGGATACTAATATTAGGGTAATTATAGTTGGTATCAGTGAAAGTTTAATAGAATCCATGGGAACTAGATTTTAGAAAACCTAGATAATGAAACATAACGTGGTGATAAAATTTAAATATAAGTGTATGTATATAATGACATCCTAATTTTTTTTAAGATATATAATTTTATGTTTTCCTAAAAACACATCCCCATATGGATTCTACAAGTGGACGTGGTTTTAGCATAGATTACTCTAGGGGTAATAACCCTGAAAAAAGTTAGTCAGATACATCACAACCATAATTCTATTGCATGGTGAGTATGCCCTTTATATTCAATTGGATTGAAACTCCCAAGGGATATTCTTGGTTTGATTACAATTTTCCTTATAATCCATTACAATTAATGAAAGAATACATCCTATAAAAACTAATGATATACTAGAATGATTTGGGATGAAACTAATGTGTCTTGGGATAATAAGTCTAAGTTTGATCATATGTTGAAAGGGAGAGATGCCCCTTTTTAGGTTTAATGTGTTTTTAGTTTAACATGATTAAGTGTATTTTGGGATACAATTACGGAAGTACAAACCATATAATTAATATATGTTTTATTGAAAAATTAATTTGAGTAATAATGTGTTTATAACTTGTGGAAATAAGTTTAAATTTATTGATAAACATTATAGTTATTCTGATAATTGATATTCACGAAATTATTGTTGATTGGGATAAAAGGGTTAGTACATTTTTCAAATATATCATATAGATAACTATGGAATTGAAAAGTAATTTTTTTGACTATGTTATTAATGTTAAGTACACTATATTGGGAATATTATATGATTACCATAACCATAATTTTAGGAATGAATATTGAGTTAATCTATGGAATAATATATGATTTTATTGTGGATTTATTGCTGTATATAATATTTATGGAAATGATTAGCACATTTTTAAGATTATATGATTAGGGATACAAATTTTCCATTTATAACCTTATGAGTGATTTATATTATTTAGAGATAATTTTTAGGTTAAACTTGCAAGAAAATATGGAAAAATATTAATAGTTTTTTGTCCTTAAATTGGGTCATAATTTTTTTGGAATGGCCCGAAGGCCTTAATATTTTATTATTTTTGATAATCAACCTTTCAAGGGATGAGTTGGAACCCTTACAAGGCCCGAAGCCTCAAAGGAAATTACAGGACCCATAGGTCTAAGAGGGAATCACCCAGTCAAGACAACATAGAACTGCTCCTCCCCAGCATGTGTCATGATATCAGTACTCCACCTTCACAGGGCTGGTCAGCTAGCTATCCTATGTAAAGCTGCACAGGCTTGGTACCGATGGAAAATCCATACCCTCTCATTCTTCCAATTCCAGTAGCTCTGCTCCAGTGAATGCGCCTGCCCTAAATTCATCAAAGCACAAACAAAGTTTAAAATTTTTATTATGAAATGGAAATAAATCAAAAAAACTAAATGACATCATTTTGAAAATCTTGTCAGTTAAATAATAATCCAATGTTAGGAGAATTATCTCAAAATAAAAATGTTATCCTTTTACCTTTATTCCTACTAAATTAATGGTATTTCTCCCCTCACTAATTTATGCTTTTTGTCCATTACATTTATCTTTACAATGTTATCTATCACTCTATATTAGTCATTGGATTTTATTTTCCTAAGAATATCTATAATTTAAATACCCACTAATGTTTTCCATATCTAGGAACCCGATTATGTCTTATTTCAAGTGACCTTAATATTTCCCACTTTCTCTTTCCAAAAAAAGATTTATTATCCCTCTATAAGATGTGGGTTTTAAAAAAAGGTTTAACCATTAAAGACAGATATAAAATTTTCTTTGTGCCATTTATTTATGGGGTAGAAAATAATAGCCCAATATTTTAGAATATATTTCTCTTTAAATAAATTTAATTTCATTGATAGATTTCGTTACACGCAACACCGAGTTTTAGAGAACATTGTTATACTATAAAAATATAATTACTTAATAAGGATTATTATAACCGAGGTGTTAAAATTTTAGGTATGAATAGAAATTCAAAAATTATAAAAATTATGGCTAAAGGTTTTATATAATCAAAATATATTGATTAATACATAATAAATAAGTACCCAATTTTATCTAATGTATTTTTATTCAAAAATTATTTTTTATTGTTTATTTATAAGAAAATATTTTAATTAATTTCATAAAATTATATAAATTTTTTTTTCAAAAAAATAATATCATTTTATAAATCATCATATCAAGATTATCATAAGATGAATTTTTGGGTTTTTCATTAGAAATAATGATTTTTAGTGAATAGTAAAAAATGATGGTTTTTATAAGATATTCAATTAATTTAATTGATGAACCTCTCTATATATATTTTAATTTTATTTGTAATTTATTGAATTATCTTTTATTTATAAATAATATAATTAATTTTATTTGAGTCATTCTTAAACATTATTTTTTCTTAAGTTCATTTTTAGCTTAAAAACACATTTTTCTAAACAAACTATTATTCATTATGTTTGGTGTTTTAATCATAAATTAATTTTTTGAAAATTATAGGATTTTAATAGTTAAAAATGTAGCAATTAATTTTAATTATTATATTCAATTTTTTTAAATAATTCCCTCTTATTTTTTGTCATTATGAATAGTAACTGTGGAAAAATTTATCACCTCAGTAGAGGGTCAAACAAGGAAATAAGGTTAAAAATAATGGAGTAAGGCATTAAAATTATATAAAAAACATGAATTTATAATTTTGGATTAATTTAGTTCATCAATTTTAATTCTTCTCTGGAATATATAGCCACATGGATTGATTATTCTTTGATATTGACATTTATATTACTTTAAGAAAATAATAAAAACTAAATGCAACACTCAAGACATTAATATCTATAATATTTTTCAATATGTATAAAAAAGAAGTTATATTTGGTTTTAAATTTTAATTTAAATTATGATTTTTTTTTATCCAAGAATTTTAATTTTAAATTTTAGTGACTTAATAATTACATTAAATGTTTATGCAATGATGAGACAATATTTTTTCAATTAATAGGAAAAATAAAATAAATGATTTTAAGAATATTAAAATTAATACAATATTGAATAATTATTTATTTAAAAGAATTTTATAGATGAATATAGCATATCATGGATATTTTAAATTGTAATATTCAAATTATATGTTTGTTTTGGTGTTTTTAATGTGAAAATGAATTAATAGTGTCACTATAAAAATAATGATATTTTGTGAAAATAATATATTAGTAAATTATTTATATTTTAATAAAATATATAAAGTGCACAGGGGTATAATATAAGGTCAAAAAATTGGTTCCATGCCTATTTGTTATCCAATTTTATGAATTATAAAAATTATTAAACCCCATTAATATTTAAATAAAAATTACCATGGTTAAGGTTAAAATTTGTTAACTAAGGAGTTAATAAGAAATATAATGTTTAAAATGATATATAATCCAATAAAAAAATTTATTTGATGACTATATTAACACCATATTATATTTATATTCTAATATATTACATGTAGGAACAATTTTATATGACCTAGACACTGATTATATTATTTTATTTCATGAATTTCCAAAAGATCCCCTCCCCTCACTTATAAAAGGAAACTCCTTGTTCATTTTCTACACCACATTGAGCCATATATCTTGATAAATCTATGACCAATTATTTTCTACAATTCAATTTAAAAAAACTAGGGATTTTTAATTCCTTAAAATGCCATTTTAGGATTCCTTAAGAAGGAATCTAAAGTCAACCTAAGAAGAGGTAATCATCTTTGAAAAATCTTTAATTTTTATTTCTTCTTATAAATCCTATGGATATATTGTAAATATCATAAAACATAAATTCTATATCATAAATATTATGACATGTTATTATTATTTTGTTACAACTATTTTATATCACTTTTCCATCCGACAAAAATTAAAAACATCGCTCGTTTATGTACAGCTTACCATCTCTATGTAGTTGTGTAATTATTTTTTAATTGCCTATTTATTTTCATTTTTATAAATATATAAGTAATGAGTATGTATTATATTTATGAGAAAATAATCTACTATAATTATAATATCTTATCTACCTTATTTTCGTCCAATCCATTTGAAAATGATAGTGTCACTCATGTGTATGTGTGGACTATCACCTCCACCATGCGATGTGATCCATTTTTTGTTTATAATTTATTTGGATTGTATTAAGGATAAAATTAATGAATATGTATTATATATATATAATAGTAATTATTTTTTACAAGTTAAATTTTTATTTATGTTTTTTTATTCAATTCTCTAAAAAGTGAAAACATCGTTAATGCGTACATACAACCTTCCATCTCCATGAATAGTGTAATTCATTTTGAATATAAACCTTTCAATAATGATTCTAAAATCTAAATATTTAATAAATATAATATTTATATCATTAATATAATTATAATGATTATTTATCCATGATATTGATAAAAGGATTGAAAAAATTGATCTAAACATACATGAGAGATGAGATAGTTAACACTCGGAAAAAGAAATTTAAATAATGAATTATTAAGAAATGGGTATTTAAATATTATAATTCGATCATATTTGATACTATAAATATTATTATTGTCTAGTATAAATTAATATCAATTTTTTAACAATTTTACATGAGGTTAAATCATGTTCCACAAAGTGGAAACATTAGGTAAGGTATTTCATCACAATTTTCCTTCATTGAGGAGAGTTTTACTATTTCACCCCTCATTAATTTAATATGATGTATATACTATATATTTAAATGTTACAACATGAATCATTCATAATTAATGGCATTTAAAGTTAAAATTAAAATAATTTCATCCAATGGTATTAGACATGAATGTTTCCATATTATAAGGGGTTTCTTAAATCAATTTCCAATATTTGGGTCATACTTATACTTAATTTACTTCTCTTATGATAGGATTATGTGTGAAATTACCTATTAATGTATTATATTTTAATCATATTTTTTTGAATTAAATTTTTGACACATAATCACATCATTGATTACTTCTCACATCAATGATACAATTCTTTAGGGGTTTCTAGTCTCACTTTTATATTTATGATACGTATGTAAAATTTACCACATGTTTCATTTATAGGGTGTTTTTACTACAAATTTTTACATGTTATATATTAAATATTTATTTTCATGGTATTTAAAGCATAAATTGTTGTTATTTATTTAATGTTTTTATGATTCAGAAGTTACCAATGTGAAAACTGTTTATTTCACAATGTTTTCATTATTTGAGATTTTTTAAGTTTAAGTCTCCCTTTAGGGGAATTATTTGATATTTCAATATCAAAACGAAATTATTTTATTCTCATATTTTAATTTCTATAAATTAAAATTATTAATTTAGTTTTCCACTCTTTAATTACTCAATATAATAAAATAAATTTTGAGGAAAAAATGACTTTGTTTTTATACTCATTTGATAATCTTTTTCTTCCATATCTATATTTTTCTTAAAATGTTTGAAATATTATTTTTTAAATTATCCAATTACAAATTAACTTAATTTTCACACATTATTATTTTAAAAGGAATATTTTTATTATTTTTTGATTGAGTTACATTTGAAATTTTTATGATAATGTGAAAGGAATATTTTTTTTAACATACATAAAAACAAAAAAAATTCCCACCATCATAACCACCCAATTATTTAAAAATTCTAAAACACATTTTAAATATTAATTTCGATGAAAAATATTTCATTCATATTAGAGAATTTTTTTGATTTTGAATAAGTTATTTCAAATTGTAAAGGTTATTTTACATAAGAATTTTTTATGATATTTTAAAATATATTTTCAACTAATTCAACATCATCTATTGAATCATATTAATTACTAAGGATATAATCTAATGACATAATCCACTGTATTTATATAATTGTTTACTAACAAATTGAATTTGTAAAGTATTGAAATTTAAAATTCATGTTCTTCTAATATGGGATTGGTTTTATATTTTTAAGGAATGTTTATTAATTTGCATTGTTTATTCATGTGATTAATGCTTTGGACTTTTTAAGTGATGGGTAGGGATTAGAATTACATATCTCATTTATTCATTGGAACGTATCATGAAAAAAAACATTTCTGGGTTTTTCACTATGGAATTACACATATATGTATGATTTCATGTCATGAAGACTTAGACATAAGTCTATGATGTCTAGAATTATGAATTCTATCATTATAAAAAAATTTACTGATGTCCATTTATTTTTTAATATTTTTGATATCCCTGGATAAGTTTCAAGGTTATATGATTATATATATGGTATTATTTGATCATCATTTATTGTCAAAATAATATTTATTGTGATCAACTTATTGATTATATGGAATGTGTTTCCAGTTATTTACCTTTCCGTCTTGATGTGTATTATTTAATCATGATAGGTTTTGATGTATATAACCCCTAACAAAAATAGATCAAAGGAATTTATTTTTTATTTATTTTAGATAATACCATTTTTAACTTGATTGAGAAGAAACCCTAACACAACCCTTTGTCCCAGTATAAAAATCCCAGTACATGACCTAAATGCCCAAAGGAAGAATTCCCAATATATGACACGGTGGCCTAAAGGCACAATTCCCAATACATTACCTAAAGCACAACTAAAATACACTTCTACTTCCCCTACTTAGTATCTACATCATTGAAGGTACCTAGCTCCCCACTTCACATTACTGATCAGCTAGCATTTCCATGTGTAGGCCAGCAAGGAGCTTGGTAAATATGGTTGTTTCCAAACCAACTCATTCTTCCAATCTGATTTGTATTTATTTGGTGTCTTCTACATGCTCTGAATCCTTTTTGGACCTTCTCCCATGTGGTCTTCCTAGGCTACTTTTTGGTTGTTTTGTGGCCCGAATGCCATTGGTGGCCTGAAAGACCTGTATTCTGAAGGTCTGTGGTGGCAGGAAGGCATTTTGGCCCAAAGTCCTTTGGTGGCCTGAAGTCCCTGAGACCAATATGACCAAATCTGTGGCCTGAAGACCTAAATTGTATGAATAGTTTCATCTACTACAGTATATAACAATCCCTCCTATAGTAAATTCTGAATTACTAATATTGTAACCCATAAATTCACCTCCAACTTGATTTTATCATAGTTCTTTTAGATGCTAAGAAAGAGCCTCAACTACTCTATTACATGCTCATTTGAAAAACGTGGGTAAGGTTAACACTCACCTCACATTGGGGGCCCTCTAGGCCCAGAGTCCACCACACATTCCACAACTAGGAAAATGTATTTTAATTTCCCTTTGCATAATTTTCAAAATGTCTGAGTCTGGCATGTCTTGATCCTAAGCCAGTTCCTACAGAGAGGGAGGGGTATAACAAGTGGGTACCATTCGAAAAACACCCCATGAGATAAAAAATGTGTAAAGGTAATTCTCACCTCCCACTAATGGCCCTTGATAGTCCTAGAGTGTCCCACACATTCCCCCACTAAGAAAATGGTTTTGAATCTCCCTTTATATAATATGCATTGTGTCAGAGTCTAGTCACTCTCAAGCCTAGGCCAGTACCCACAAAGTGCGAGGGTTACAACTAGAAGGCACATCTTGGCTAATACCCCATAGGATAAACTTGTCTAAGGGTAATTCTTGCATCCCAATGGGGGCCCCACTAAGCCCATAGCGTTCTACACATTCACTATCTAGGAAAATGGATTTGAATCATTGGGTGCATAATATACATTATGTATGATTCTAGAGGGACTCGAGCATGGGCTAGTTCCCGTGGATAGTGAGGGGTATAACCATCGGGTACCACTCGACTATCACCCCATGGGATCGATGTATGCAACGCTTACTGATCATTTCAACGCACCATTATTTTGTTTCTTTTCCCTAGGATTTGAATAAGGAATATTTTAATGAGTTTAAGGATTGATAATATTAACATTAACTATATTTTATTTTATGTTTTAAAATTAAATTTGAGGTTCAATTATATATCTGGTTTACTAATACTACGGAATATTTATTCCATTGGGATGAAATTTCTTGCATCTTATGTTACTTTATAAAGTAACCATCATAATTGGGCAATAAGAGTCAAAGTTTTTATTAATTAATATAATAAAATTTGTATCATTAGTATACTTATATTCATTCTGAAATCATGAAGGCCTTATATTTTTATTTTTTTAGATAATACACCTTTTAATGGATGAGGGGGAAAACTGACATGCCCCATAAGCCCAAGGCACAAGGAAAATACATTAACCAAAGGCCTAGAGGCACAGGTACCATTACATGAAATTTTAATACCGAAGGTCTAATAACACTTGAAACAACCCCTCTCTAGTATCTTCAACATCAAAGGAACATAACTCCCCACCTCACATGGATGAAAATCTATAATTTCCCCATGAAGAGAAGCATGGTGTCTAGTACTAAGGTCAATTTCCATACCCTCTCATTCATCCAATCTGGTTAGCTCTGATGAAGTGGTTTCTAATTTCTCTAAATCCCCTCTGGGCCTACTTATGTGTGGTCTACTCGGGCTGTATCATGGTCTTTGGGGCTCGAAGTCCATGTGGCCGAAGTCCATTGATGTCCCAAAAGCCCTATGACCTGAAGGCCCTTGGTGGCCTAAAGGCCCTGTAGACCGAATGAATTTTGTGACTGAATGGTCCGGGTACCCCTAAGACCAAATCTATGTCTCGAAATACCAAATTAGATGAATAGTTATTGTGACTATAGTTATACACAGTACCCGATACAATAAATCTATAGTAACCCATAAATCCCCCCCCCCCACATTTGATCCTAGGTCTTTTGGATTCCAGGGAGGAGATTCTACCACTCAGTTACATGATTATTTAAATACATAGATGTTATTATATTAATTTAATTACAAATATTCATTTAATTTCTTCCTCAACGAAAAACCAAAACAATATAAATTAAGTATGTGTGTAGTCTATCACCTTTGTGAAATTATGTTGTCTATTTCTCATCATTGTCTTTCATGGATATTTTCAAGGATGAGTATTATGAATAATTATTTTTTAATCAAAATTATAATTTTTGAAATGAAAATATTTCATATACCATCACTCATTGTGAATTGATACAATTAATTATGAACACATGAATAATAATACCTCCATGAGAAATGAACATCTTTTTCTATCACCACCTACAATGATCCCATCCCAGATTCCAATAAACCAATACCCTGATCTTGGTGACCCCATGACCTCAGGTGCACCTCCCCATACACCAAAGGCTTAAAAATAGTAGCGAGGGTATAACATATCATGTGGGTAGAGTATAAACTCTTTATCATAGTAATACGCAAAAGATAATAAATAAATATAAATTAAACAGAACAACAGACAACAAGCATTTCCAAACACTTTCCATGAATGGGTTTAATCCCACAAAGGAATATTAAATATGCCATGTCATTTCATAAATTTTGTAGTATAAGGAAAGCACCAAAATAAAGAAAAATCAAAGAATCCATAAAATAGGTTATGATGGAATATCGATCCCCCTCTTGCATGCACATCCCATTCCCAATAAACCATTTAGCATAGGGACATTTCTATTATCGTAACATGAAACCATGAAATATGCTCGGGTACCCAATGGAGGGCTGAGGAATGAGTGAGTACAAATAAATAGGACACCACCAATGGTGACTATAAAATTTCTAGTCTAAATAGATATTGTATGGATGTGCCGAAATAATAACAAGATAATCAAAAGGAAAACAAGACCACTAGTTCCCAATAATCCATTTAACCATTTACATCATTTAATCTGAGGGTTAGGAAATAGAAAAATAACACAATGGCCTATGTAGATCAACCTCTAAGCCTAATGAAATAAAACAGGTTCCCTATGTCACTATAGATTCCATTTTAAAATTAAATTCATCACACTACCTTGGAGCCCCAGGCCAGGTACTCTCAACCAGCACAACTGTTAAGAACCTAGAGCCTCAATCCGAATCCATACACTTGGCATTATAAGGGTGGGTTTAGAACATTGGTCCAACCCAACCCATGTTTATATAATATCTTTCAATACCCCACATAATACCAAGCCATGTGCTCATGGTTTATTAACAATTCATCATATACACCATTTCAATAACCAAACACAACCAATAAACATATCATTCACAATTCATGGTCCATTCAATGAATACATAATATTTATGTCTTTCCCATTTACACCTTCTCATTTACAACCATAAATCATTTAAAATATTAAATTTATTTCAATTTTCCCATTCACAATATTTCTAGCGACCCTTTATGCCATGTTAACAACCAATAAAATCACCATGAGTCTCCAATTCATAACCCAAGATAACATTTCAAAATATGTATTATGGACTTTATTTCATATCAATCCAATTCTATAATTATAATTTCAATTTCCGTGCTCAAGAAGGGGAGTTCCCCATGGATGACCCCTAACCCAGTCAAATCAATCTCAATGAATCCAATGGTGATCATGAGGGGTTCAATTAAACATTTATCCAACCAATTCATCATTCCTACCATGGGTAACTAAAAGAGAAACACAACTATACAAAATTTCATCAGCATACACATAAATAACAAACAATACAATGTGAGATAACTAGTAGAACACTTAACATGATTATTAAATAGAAAACTCACATAACCTTGGCCTTTGTGTAGGATTTGAACACTATTCAAAGCCACAACATAGGATCCACATGAAAAATAGGGGTTAAGTATGCAAAAGAATAAGAGAAACTATACAAGCCCATATCAAAAAAAGACAAGGAAATAGAGTGTTAAACACACCTAGATATTCGATTCACAACCAAAAATTCTTCATATGAACTCGGATTAAATGAGATTGATCCTTTGATATCTTGAGGAGTTTTTTTGTTCATCATAAGGGCTGTAGGAGTATGAAATGAGGGAAAAATCAATTTAGAACATTTAATCCTAAGAGTAAAATGTGTTAAATTATATTTTTAAAGGGTCACATAGTTTGGAAGCACGATTGGACAATCCATGTGCCAACAATTCTTATCCCTCTTCCTAAGAGGGATCTGGGACACACAGTTACCTAGGTTTCCTAAATGGTTTGAAAAAATGTGCTTAAACCATGAGGGATGGATCTATCCAAGCCCCCACAATTTTTCCTTCCACAATACATGGTTTTAAAAAAATATTCACCCATATTTTAGACCTTCATGGTTTAGGTGAATAGTTACTAATAATCATGTGAAAACCTTTCAACATGAACTCGATGAACTTTATTCCCTTCTTCTCTACCCTGAACTCTTGGAACACCCTCGAGACTCCTTACACATTCAAGAAAACATTAAATTTACCAAAATAAATATACATAAACAAAAACATAAACAAGAACGTACCTCCATAAAGTATGAGATCTTATAATATCCCCACCTTATAATGAATCATCATCGAGCTGCATTCCCAAGAATCCCTAAGGATCCAATGAAATGATATACACCCACTAAGACAACATATCTATCTCTCTCTCCAAGGTTTCTTCCCAAACAATACCATGCTACCAAAAAATAGTACTAAAGGCATAATATTGCCTCAAAAGACATTATCAATACAATAAAAAATACAAATTGGATGCTCTTTAAAGGACAAATCTACCTTAAGATCAACGTCATATACATTAATAATATGGGATGGGTCAGGGTGATAATCTCGATGTCATGACACATGAAAACCATTTTTCATTCCACTATACTACTATGGAAAATATAATCGGTACACCACCAGTCTGATCTTCTCTATAATCTCAAACTATCCCATGTACCTGGGCACAAACATCCCCTATTTTCAAATCCTATAGTGACCCATCCTTGGTGAAACATGTAGAAACACACAATCACCCCCTATAAATTGAAGATATTGATGGCATCGATCTACATGGGACTTCATTCCTACTCTGAGCTATTTCTATTCCATTCTGAATTAACCGAACCTATTTTGATGTATCTTACATGGGACTTGGTCCCAACCACTCTATTTCCATAGTCACCTTCCAACATAACAGTGATCTACATGGTCTACCATAGAGTACCTCATATGGTTCCATCTAGATCATCCTTTTAACTATTCTTACATGAAAACTCAATAAGTTCAATGTGAATCTCCCAAGATCCACAGAAATATTAGACATAATACATCAACATGTTATCCAAAACCTGAATAGTATGCTCTGACTGACCATCCATCTATGGTTGGAACGATATACTAAAAAACCCATGGGAACCAAGCATTTTATGTAACCCATATTAGAGGCCTGAAGTAAAACACATATCATGATATGAAACGACCATTCTTGAAACACCATGAAACCATACAATAACCTGAATATACAATTCTCCCAAATGATTCATGGTAATGGTCTCTCAAATCGGTCAAAAATGTGCCACCTAGGTCAACCGATCCACCACTACCCATATCATATCATTATCTTAAGAAATCCATGCATGTCCCAATACAAAATCCATCATCATGTCATCCCATTTCCATTATAGAATGGGAATTTTCATTAAAAAACCACCGATTCACTGATACTCAACCTTCATACGCTGATATGTGCATCATAACATCCCAAAATCTATAAATTCTTTTATCACTCATGGTCACCAATACTTCATACAAAGATAGTGTTACATTTTTGTTAAAACCAAGATGTACCTCCCACTTCATTGCAAGAAACTCACACAAAAATTCATCATGTATAATTATAGGTATGACAACATGGATAGAAACCTAAAAAATCTCATCATTGCCAACCATCCAACCAGAAGGGTGTCTCCCCCCCCCCTAAAAACATTTCCTCAAGGCCAAGATCTCTGGATCCGAATATTGCCACTCCTTGATCAAACATAGGAGAGTAGACTCAACTCCCATGGATGAAAAGTTCTGCTTCCCTAGCCTATCATGAACCTCTAGATGCATCTCAACAAATAAATCCATCATCTTTCACTCAGAACTAGATTCTTGTACCACCTAATTTTGAGTCCATAGAATTAAATCATCTCTAACACTATTTACTATTCTCGATGTGTAAACCATATCAAAGAGGACCACTTGTATTCAACCAATCTTCACTACTGAAGATCCAAATATTATTGGGAGAAAATGTACTTAAGTCTCTTATGATCAGTATACACAGTAGGCCTCTCTCTAAAAAAGTAATTCCACCAACACATTAAGGAATAAACCACATTGGACAATTAAAGATAATGTGTATGGTAATTTTGTTAAAGGGGCCTCAACTTCTATAACCCATACACCAAAACCAAATCATACTTTATCAGAACTACCCCAAAAAACACACCAGATGCATCACAAAACAAGGTATACTATGTAACTAACTTCGGTGGGATCAAAATCGGGGTATAAGTCTGCTGTATATTTAACACCTTAAAATAATCCTCACCATATTTAGAGCATCCAAACATTATTACTTTCTTGGTTAAACTATAATGTTGTACTAAAAAGATAGATAAATCCTTGATGAACCTTGGATAATATCCCAAAAAACCACGAAAACTATGGATATAAAAAAAATTCTTGGGCCACTCCCAAGATTCAATATATTTCAATTTCTTGAGATCCATAGACATTCATTCCTCATAGATTACATGACCAAATAAAAAAAACTTTTTCAATCCAGAAATTACATTTGGATTGTTTTTTCATATAGCATATTCTATCTTAGTTTACTTAGGACAATGTCAACAGGTTTTAAATGATCTCCATGTGTCTTAGATTACACCATGACTTCATCCAAATAGACAATAACAAACCAATCTAAGTAAAGGTGAATGATCTCATTCATTAGGTCTATAAACACTACCACTACATTGGTTAACCCAAACGACATCACCAAAAACTCATACAAGGCATACCATCTCTTAATGTAATTCCACATTATATCATAAGGTCTCACCCATTGATAATGATATCCTAATCTCAAATAAATATTATAGAACATAGAATAACCCCATAGTTGGTCAAAAGATAATTGATTCGTGGAAAAGGGTATCAGTTCATAACTTTTATTAGAGTAAACATCCTATAATCAACAAACCCCAACAATAATCCTTCAAACTTATTGAAAAAACACTAGATATCCCCAAGTTGATATTCTAAGGAGAATAAAACACATGTTCTCTAGTTCATCCAATCATGTTTTAAGTTCATGGGGTTCTTCCAGTTCCATTTGATATGGTGGAATAGAAATTGGTTCTACTCTTGAAAACAACTCTACTATGAACTTAAACTCCCTCTCAGGTGGAATCCCCAAGATGTCTTTAGGAAATTCATATCAAAATAGATCCACCATAGGAGGAAATATATTTTTTCCACTACCTCATCATCATGTATAATATAAGACACTTTGGCATTATGTTTACCCAATTACTAATAGAATAGTCGTGCATGACCTTCTCAGATATCTCATTCCCCATGTAAAACGTCTGTACTCCCCCCAGAGGGCTTAAATGTTACCCTATGGTAGTAACAATCAATATGGTACTAGTACATAAATAGCCAATCCATGCCCTAAATTAGGTCAAAACCCGATATCTCTAGCATAAACAAGACCCACTGAAAATATTGCCCACCAACCTTCATGGGACACCATATACACTAGCATATATTTTTCCAGAACTCCACACACTATATAAATCAATATAAATCCACACTTTTATTCTACTTATAGGCTGAACACACTCTCAAAATGAGAAGAGATAAAATATTGTTAGTCACTTTTATACAAAAAACTAGAAAGAGTGGAATATACAAGAACCGTACCTCAAACTATTGGTGGACCAACGTCGCCACCTCTTGATTACCATTTCACTACATAAAGCTGACCTACCCCTCTACCCTGAGCTCCAGTATGAGTTCCAAATGCTGCACTACCTTGCTGATATGGATGATCTCATCCCAAAGTACCACATCCATTTACCATATTGGTATGGATGGTGGAGCTCCTACTGCCTGTCTAATATTGGGTAACCAACCCCTACCTACACTCTTCATCTGCCATGGTCCTCCAATAGTACCATTCTATTGAGGGCTCACAAAAAAATGTTGATTATTCCCCAAACAACGACACTCTTGTAACTCAAATGGTGCTCACAGACATAGACAATGCATGGGTCCCAACCTGCAGCACTGATTGCATAAAAATTGGTAACTACCAAGCAAGGATATTTCCATTTTCCAAATACTCTATCCCACACAAACCTAGTGTAAAATATCAAAGAGGTTCTTCCTTCCATCAAAATATATAGCACTATGTTACCCAACTAGGGCTATATAGACACCTCTAGAAGACACTTAGTGATTTCTTTCTCAAACAAGGGCATGATCCACCACTATAGTAAACCTATTTAAATAAAAAATATTCACCTAGGACATAATTTTATGTCAAATTCCATCACAGATATACCTCTATTTAGCCACCTCACCCCCTTATACAATTCTAACAAAGCATTGAAAGTTAGTGAAGCATCCAACATAATGCAGCACTATCACGGACACTAGGGTCAATCTCATAAACTCTTCATCCTTCTCTAATCTCAAGGTATATTGATAGAAATGCTGTAAAAAATACTAGAAATAATTCCATATCATACCATCATACTGCTTGATCTGAACCATAACATCCCACCAATTCATTTCCTATCCTTGAAACATGTAAGATTCCAACATGACTCTCTTTTCAGGAGGAGTCTTTAAGTGATCAATAATATTCTAAATGGAATCTATCTAGAACTAGGATTCACCAGGTCCAACCTATTTAGTTAAATTCATAGGATTTTGTTGTTAAAACACCCTAGTGAGATTGAACATACTCGACACAACCATCCCAAGTCATTGTCCCATCATTTTTATGAAACGAGAAATGCTTTCATGAAACTAATCCTCTCCTATGTTACCCAAGACTTTCAGGTTTTCTTGTTCCACTTATATAGGATAATTCTTGGTGACATCCTCTTGTATCCCAACTAGAACACATCTTCATGGTGTCATTTCTCTATATTTCCAATCACACCTCTCAAAACACATACACAAAGCATCCAGAGTTTTCACAAAATAAGTCTGTGTATTATCCATAAAAACTATTTCAGATACACTATATAAAAGGATATCATTACAGCTCTATCACTACCCCTGAACATAACAACCACGGGTCATTTTCCACAAGGGCTAATATACCCACTAATCCATAATTATTTTCCTTAAACACCCATTTTATGGTTTCTACTATCACAATGATAATCTTTATGGGGTAGGAATCTTCCCATATTTCCAAATTTCCAAAACCAGTATTTTAACCCATTTATTTATTTTCATTAACAACTATTCATTAAACCTCTTTCTCATTCATTCATTTCACCCATTTTTATAATCCTTATTACACACCACTTATTTAAAATTTCCAAATAGAATGAAATGCATCATACACTTTATGTCCTATACATCCTCCCCATGTATACCAACCCTGATTCATGGAATATATATACCTAGGTTCCAAATTTGATAACTGAATGATCAACCTCATACCATTTTGGCGATGAGGAAAATATCATAAAATAGTCACCTAACACAATGAGTGAATCCCCCAATAGTGAAATATCACTCAACTATAATAACAGACATCAAGGAAAACAACCTCACCCAAGGAAATCGGGGTTTCCCCAACACATGGTTTAGCTACTCCCATGTAAGAGATCATTACGAAGGTCCAACACATCCTAGTATCCCATTTACCATCCCCAAATATAAGAAAACATAAATGAACCTCTCCGATACCACTTTGTAACATCCCTGGCCCGGATGCCACTAAATTGGTGCCCTGAGATGGGTCACCAGATGACCTCAGGTGTGCCTCCCCATATGATAGAGTCTGTCAGATAATAGCAAGGGTCTAATAGATCACCTGGGGAGACTATACAGTCATTTTTATAGTGATCCAAAATAGATAAAAATAGTAATAAAGGAAATATATAAACCAAAAAAATTCACTACGAAATATTTCCCCAAACTCGGTACAATCCCACAACTGATTAGTAAATATTCTATGTCGTTTCACATAGTGAAAAGTGTAAATAAAATCCAAAAAATAGACCAATATAAGAATATAAAAAATGGGTTCCGACACTATGTATGGTCCCCTTCTCTATGAACATACCTGCCAAATCAACCGTCAAGTATAGGGCCCTTGCCCTTATCCAGACTTACAACTAGGAAATCTACTCAGGTACATAATGGAGGCCCAATAATTGTGTGAGTATAACATTGTAGGCCACCACAATCAGTGTCTAAAAAAATATTCAGTTGAAATAGATGGTGTATGAATGTGCTAAAAGAATAATAGGGAAATCACTATATAAATCATACCTCTATTTTACTATATTCACTTTATCCATTTACATTATTTAATATTAGGGTTAGGGAAAACATTTATAATAGAAAGAGATATTATATAAAACCACTAAGAAAAAGAAAATAAAAAGATTCCCTTTCTCACTAGGGACTCAATTTCATAATTAATTTTATCACACTACCTTATAACCTCTGTTCAGGTTGTCCCAACCAATTCAACCATTAGAGGCCTAGAGCCTCAATATGAATCCCTAATCCATGCATTCTAAGGGTGGGTTTAGAGCCTTAGTACAACTCAACCTCTTGGTATAAAACATCAGACAATACCTCACATACCACCAATCCTTATTAACTAGTCATCATATAAACCATTTCAATATCCAAAAAACAATACACATATCATTCACAACCCATGGATTATTCAATGTGTAATTATTCTTTATGTATTAACAATTTACAAATTCTCATTTACAAGCTTGAGTTATTTAGACAAATAATTTTAATTTATTTGGGCCATTAAAAACATTCCTTACAACCCATTATTCCAAGTTAACAACCACAACAATCACCATTAGTCTCCAATTAAAAACCTATGATAACAGGTCAACACACTTATTATGGGATCAATTTTATAACAATCCAATTACAAAAATAGAATTTTAATTTCCATGTTCATAAAGCGACACACCACATTAGTGACCCTTAATCTGACCAAATCAACCCCAAAACATCCCATGGGGGTCATGAGGGGTTTAATAAAACATTAATCTAAGAAATTAGTTATTATTTATAAGGAAAACCAAAAGGTAAACACAACCACACAAAATCACATCCACATACACATAAATACCCAAAAATAATATCCTATATAATTTATAGAACACTATCCAAGATTATAAAGGCTAAATCTCGCTTAACATTGGCCTTTTACATGAATTTGAACACCCTTATAATTCATAACCTATGATATTCTAGAAAAATAGGGTTTTAGGTATTTGGAAGAATAATATAAAATATACAATCCCTGATCCAAAGAAAAGAAGGAATATAAATTTTAGACTCACCTAGACCTTCAATTCATAACCAATAGATCTCCAAACAGCCTTGGAATTAAGTAGATCGATCATTGGGAGGATTGGGTAATCTTTGTTCATCAATAAGGGTTGAAGAAGAATAAATGAGGGAAAAATGGAGTTATTACATTTTATGTTTGAGAGGGAAAAGTGGTAAATTATAAATTTTAAATGGGTTTGTGTTTGGGCTGTACAGTTTCCCGAAACGTGTTCCAACAGTGTGCCACCCTCTATCCAAGAGGGATCCAGGATGCACCATTACTTGACGATTCTTCACCATTTGACCAACTATGATCAAGACGTATGGGATAGATCTATCCAAACTTGCATAGGTTTTCTTTCCCCCGTGCATGGTTTGTTTATTTCGTGGACCACTCCTTCAGGCATACACGGTTTAGGCTCACAGTTACTACTAACCATGCACCAACTGTGAAACATGCACTAGATTTCCATTTTTACCTAATTTCATATCCAAAACCCCCAAAACATACCTATGAATCTTAAAAAATGTATAAAACATTCATCTAACCAAGAAATGATGATACTTAAACCAACACATAAACAAGAATGTAGCTTAATAAAGTCTGAGATCTTACACCACCCATTATGGATGTTTACAAGAATGGATTTAAGGATTTTTTGTGATATTTAACACATGTTTAATTTTTTTTAAATTTATATTATAATTTCATGAAGACATTTCCCTTCAAATTAAATCAATACTATATGTTTCCATTTGGGTTGGTTTTACGCCCTACATGAATGATGTTATATTTTTCATATCATTAATGATTGGGGAATATTATTTAATGGTAATTCCATATAATAATTTTATATTTATGATATCATAATGATTATATATGTGTTATATTAAAATTCAAAATTGTTATTAATATTACACCTTTTTATCATTAGACAAACAAAGACTAGTTCATCATAATCTCTAATTTTTATGACCCATATTCTTAACATTCACCTAAAGAAAATTTGAATAAATAAATAAAAAATATATTATTATACCTTAAATTATATATTAATCATTAATGTAAAAATAATTTATTTATAATCGATCTCATCTCCATGAATATCATACAAATCAAACAAAATATTGTTCTAACACCCAATGTGGGAAAATAGATAAACCTGCTAGAATTCATATAGAAAATTATTATATATGATGAGTATAATTGAAAATTAATTTGTGTATGTTTATTAATAATGTTATTTAGATATCTATATAAGTGATATTGGAGGATAAATTTCATTCGTGTAATTAAGGACAAGATGTATGGATTTTCCATATCAAATTTTTTCCTTTTAGACATGTATTGTATTATTCACATAATTTAAATTATGTGGTGTATACAATTTTTATTTGAGGGGATATATCATGAAATCCATTTATATATGTAGTTTTAATATAAATTTTAATCCTTCACTTTGAAGTTGTTTTGTTAGAATTTTTAACCATAACATAAGTTTGGTTTTTACATCCTGATTTTTATTATATTGAAATCATGTTATACTCAAAAACTATTTAATTTTTTGTTATTAAAAGTACATTGAATACTTTTTCCCATATTATTCATGAAATTGAATTTATTTAGTAGTTAATATTATTACTCCTCCATTTCATTATTTTGATTCAATAGTAATGAAAATTATTATAAAACACAATCTTTTCCATGGTGGAAACATCATCCAATGTTTTGGTAATGTAAAATTGTAGGTGGTTTCTTAGAAACTAAATCACGATCTTGATAAATGTGATTTTATATATCATTGTAATATATGAACCTAGGGGTAATCACCTTAATAATTTTTTTTGATCTTTTATTCAATCATCACTATAACACACTATAAGTAGGTATAATACTACACACCTAGATAGACACTCCCAATGGATGTTATTTGGAATATTAAAACCCTATTTATGAACCACTATGAATGATTTTTTATAAAATTTCAATGGTCTTAAAACTATAGAGCCCTGTTACTATCTTCCATGGACACTCCATAATATTTAATGTACCCTTGCTGCAATATTTATTTCACAATGGTACTTCTTGTTACTTTGAAGATACCCCACATCTTTTAAGTTGATTAAGTTAAATTATCTTATAAATACACATTATTAAATTTAACTTGGATGTACTTATTTCTATATCACCCATTATATGGGTAACCGTGTTTTTATTCAGCTAGAAGATCCTTAGGTAAGGGTATGAAATATCTTTTGTACTCTTATAGTGAATGCAATGGACTTAATTAGGTGATGGATGTGCCTAGAATTGTGTAGCCCCTTGATGCATTGACATATTTATGAGAAAAATAGTCTTGGTTTTTGGTGTTTACCTCTCCCCATATCATTATAGTGTCTTATCATGAGCCCTTGACAAAATGTTTTGATGTTCGTCGATGTGAGTTCCATTAGTATAAGATCAATTCTTATTATTATACATGTTTTTTTATTGACATTGATAATGTATTTCCTCAGTTTCTAGTTTATTATAGATTCATGTTATTTATTTATTCCAACCTTATCACTTATACCATGTTTATGTTATGATAAATTACACAGTATGTCAATACATTCTGATCATCTAATCTCACCCTTATTTTTTTGCTTTCCCTCAGAAACCTAGAGAAGAAATATGTGTTAATATGAACGATATAATAGAAGGGAAAATAATGATAACTAAATATTTCTTTGTTTTATATTATGTTTTGAAATGTAATGTATGTATGTTTATAGTCTTCTAAGAATACTAAGTTGTTGGATCATATAGGAACTCATGTATTCTGTAAAAATAATGTAATATAATTACCAACTCTAGTTTTTGGGAGTCTAGGATGTTAAAAATATTTTAAATATATAACTCTTTTATAGTTAAATTTTGTATAATCCTTTTATTCCATTTTCATTAAACCATTACTTTTTTGGAATAGTAAGAATATTTTAGTGTAATCAATAGTCTCTCTCTTAACATCATATCACAACTCAAATATCACGATACAATGTTAGTGATTTTATAGTGTATAAAGAATTTTGAGATATTAGATTCCTTCAATAGATTATTATTTACCTATAGTATTTATGGAACACATAGGCTCAGATCAATCCATAACTTTATCATTAATTATATTAAACTTTGATAATTTAACATTTCTCACATATTTTATATTCTCTTGTATTTCCTCATCATCGAGTTGATTATTCTTAATCATATCCAATAAATATGGTTGGGAAATTATATATAATATGAATGAATTTTCATCCTTTATTATAATACCTGCGTCCATTATTTATAAATCAATAAGGATCAGAGCATTATACACCCACATTATGGATAAGATACCATGATATTTTCTACTCAATGCATTTACATCCTTTTTGTTCATTCCCTTGATAATTATGTATATCATAATCATAATCCTTCATTGGTTCCAAACATATATTTGCCTTATATTAATATTTTTTGACTAAATAGATTTTTCATACTATATAGTCAATATATATATATCACGTTTCTCTCTATAGAGATAATTTCTATATATATTTACTGTACCAGAATTTCCACCAACCAAAAACCAAGAATTTGATTATTAATGTCATTTGGTTTCAACTAATGAGATTCATAATCCATCGCATTATTGTTTTGATCTAAAACACATCCAATATCTTTTTTTGATGAATCAATAAAAATATATAACTTTCTTTACAAGATTATTGAGTCAATATCGGGAAATTTATCAATATTATAATAAATTCCTCAATGATATATTCCAGTTTTTTTCTACATGTGAATTTGAACACTTTCCCTATTAACTTGTAAATATCTTGTCTATCCTAAAAAATATCTCAATAATCCTCAAATAGTGTAAATTTTTACTAGCCAATGTGGTGTTAGTCAAGTGGTTCCCACTTTTTATATCCCTTTATCTACATGGGAACATGATCATGATCGAGTCCCTCCATACTCATACATTTTGTGTATTATGAATAGGGTGATTAAAATACATTTCAAAGCTAGGGAATGTGGCGTGCACCTGGGTTTTGTTGAGGTCACCACAGGGAGTTGGTGTGAGAAACCGACATTTTTTCACATGAGCCTCAACCCAGTTGGCGAGGACTCGTAAAGTCCATCCAAGATACTCGAGATCAAATACGATTAGATGCATTTATTTGGGTTACAATAGAAGGTACTGTAGTAGTTATTGTACTATGTACTATTTGGTACTATAATAGTTGAAACTATTCATCTGTATGGGCCTTTGGGCCACCGGTATGGTCCTCAAGCATTCAAGGACTTGGATAACCCAAGGCCTTTGGGGCAGTCTGGCTTTTGGGTAAACTTAAGGCCTTCAAGACACCACAAGGACATTGGGCCAACACAAGGCCTTTGGGCCACCAGAAAATGAATATAAACTAGATAAATTACAACGATGAAGGCTACTGATGAAGATTCGGATTATGTGAATTCACTAGAGAAGAGCTAACCAACTATGAAGGTTGAGAGGTATGTCATTTCCATATGTACCAAGCCTGTGCAGATCTGCATAGGATAGCTAACATACCAACCATGTGAAGGTGGAGAGATGACATAATGGCATTTAATGGAGAGGTGAAGTTCTAAGTTTCCTTTTTTGTGTTGATTTCAAAAGACCTATTGATATAGCGCTGTCGTGGGTGCCCTCAAATGATTAGTGTGATTTTGGGGTACTTAGGTGCAGTAGAGTGGCTAACCAAGGTCGTCTCTCAAAGGAGGAAGTGAATTAAAACAACTTTTCAGAGGTATTATAGAAACAAAATAAAAGAGAATAAAAACACTACTTGAAAGTATGGGGGTTGTTGTTTATAGTTTATAAATATATAAGAAGTTTTCTGGAAGAAGATTGCATTTTTTTTAATTTTGAAATGAATTTTCGATTAGAATGACACAACAAGAAGATGTTTTTTAAGAAATCTATTTTAAAAGGCGTAATCGATCTAACTATACCTCTTAAATCATTTATTAATCATTATTATTTAAATTAATATTAACTTAATTATGATCCCTTAATTTTTTAAATCCCGAACCCTACGATAATTAACTTTACCATGAAGATGAAGTGAATTTAACCTTAGGCTAACTTCGGAACATGCAATCGCAACACCCTACTTTGATTGATGTTATAAGATTAGCTTATGGTCAGTGGTAAATTAAGGCACATAACCACTCTGTAAATGAGGATTAATTGAGTTTAGTGATTATAATTGAACTCTACAAATTGATCCCGTGTGGTTTTGAATTACCGGTTAAGGTTGCACTCTCACAGTTCACACAATTCCCGACCTCGCGTGTTTTGTGTTAACTATTCAATTACTTGATTAGTTTCATTTAAATTAAGAACTAAATTAATGGATCATGTTTAGTGAATTACAGTAGATCATTGATTCAAAATAAATGAATGAAGAAGGTGAGAGGTCGACCGATTACTAAAAAGAACTACTCTTCCATGGGCGGTGTAGTCATCATGGAGATGATTTGCATAAGCAAAGGATTGAAAGGGTATAACCCAATCTTGTCTCCACTCTTGATTCCAAACCAAAGATTAAGATTAAGAGAAGAGTAAATTTAAACAAAACAGAAGTAAAAGAAAGAAATAAAAAAAGAACAAAGAAGTTTATTACACAAATGAAAACATTACAAAATGAAGAAGAGAAGGAGGCTTCGATGAGGGGGTCCTTGATTCAAGAGCTACCCCTCTTACAATGGTTGGATAATTTGGGTGAAACAAATTCTCCTCTGCCTCCAATTTCCCAATGCACGTCCCAACCCCTCAAAATGAGAAAAACTCCAATTTATAGAGGGGAGGGGAGGAGAGGTTACAAGTTATTTCAAGTGTGAATGTGGAAATTCGGCCAAATATTTTAATGCAAATTACACCGCCCATTTGGACACAAAAACACGTGAATTGGCCAGCCTTCTAGAAGGATAATATTTTCGGATATGGGTCCTCTATCGCCTCTAAATATTTGGGCTTAATCCAGGCCCAGATAAAGGAGTTATAGCCGAAATACAGAAGCATCTCCATTCTGGCGAGTCCAGCCCAACCTTTACTTCATGAACCATTTTCAACAATCTAATGCACTTTTTAGCTTTAGTGTCCTGAATAAAAGTTGTATATAATTATGTTAGTAACATGGTTACAAAATTTCAAATTCAAATAATAAGTGTAAAAATATATATCTTCGACATACTACAGTGAACTATAAAGGGTAAAACTGGAATTTTCATCAAATATTCAAATGAATGATCTAATTCCAAATACATTCTAATTAAACATATTTAACACAATGTGAGGAAATTATATCATTTATTATCAATAAAATATTCAATAAAATAGTGTTTTATCAACTCCCCCACACTTACCCTTTTGCACACCTGGGCAAAACCTCATATCAAGTAAACATCAATAACAAATCAAAACCAATTTTAAAACACATATCCTTAAGAAAAATCAATTTCACACCAAGAATCAAACGATATCATGCCTCATAAAAAACCTTATTTCAAGTTATCCATTTATATAATTCAATATATTTCCACTTCATTTATCTACCCATGCACAAAACACTTACCTCGCATGAATTTTCTCTCATTACTCAAATATCAATTTTTTTGCAATGTCTTTCTCATCCAAACTCATACAAGGGTCACCATAGGCTTGATAGATTCCTACATCGCTACCCGATGTGAGTCAAGGACATATGTTTATCATGAGGACTTTTCAGAGTTGTTCTGTGGCTTTTAGTTGGTAGGATTAAGATGTGAAAAACTCTGAGGCTGAATGAGGATGGCTTGACTCTATTGAAGCAAAATTGCATTAATCTAATTTTCACTTAAATATGGTCTTCTCTTCAATCCCCATAGTATCAATTCAGATCCATCATCATGAAAAGTCATGAAAGTTTTACACCATTCATCATTTCAGCATAAAAATTTACAATCTTCTCAAACATGATTTTCTTGAAAGCTCCAGATGGGCACAACTTTCCACCTCAATTAGAAGCTCCAGAAAAGGCACAGCTTCACTTGTCATGAAAGCTCCAGAAAAGGCACAGCTTTCAATATAATGACTTTATTTAGTAGCAAACACATCTCTTCAGAATTTAATTTTCCACCCAAAGTATAACAGAATGTGGTGGAAAAACACAAGACAACTTCCCCCACACTTAAGCTCAACTAGATTATGCAATTTCACTTCAAGAGTTGGTTGGATAGGGAAAATTGGCTTGTAATGTGGATAACCTAGCAGGCTGTGCATGGCTTATAAGGGCTAAAAGAATTAAATATTCATGGTAGGCCATTATAAAAAAGGATTCTTTGAAATAGGGGCTTTAATACCAAACAAATGCCTCAATCATTCAAACATAAGTACCTCAAACCCTCAAGTTTTTACAGGAATAGATCAAATTCTGGTTAAATCAAGTATGGTTTGGTTCTTTCAAGAAGTGAGGTGAATGTAAATAATATGAAAATAATGTTTTAGAATCCTCACAGGAAAGTGATTTCAAATATAAAGATAGTGAGATGTGGCATGGGATTCAAAATTCGGTGTACTTTCCATGAAATTACTAAATATTTGAACTTGAAACAAAGTCATTTCATCATTAATTTAAGCTTAGTTTCAAGGGGTAAATTGTTTCACTCATTGATATGCATTTCAAAATGGTGATGAGAATCATTTTAGCTCAAAAATTTCAAAAACACAAAGAAAATTGAAAAATAAACACACAAAATTTGAAAAACACACAATTTTTTTTGATTTTTTTTTAACAGGAAAGCAATTGAAATTACTAAACTAAAAGGTTCCCTCCCCCACACTTAAAATATTTCATTGTCCTCAATGTGAACCCATGAGATGATATATGAACATGAAATGTAGAATTTTTAAATAGTACAATTAATATAAAAGTGAAAGGGTTAGGAACAGCCCGATGTGCTCAAGTGATGATGGGGTCATGCAGTGTGATAAAATCCACTGCATCAGTAGGATGTCCCTCAATGTATCTCTTTAAACGTTGCTCATTGACTGTAAAGCTCCTTCCAGTGTCCTCTTGTGTGATCTCCACTGCACCATAAGGAAAAACATTAGACCCAATATAAGGACCTAACCATCTGGAACGCAACTTACCAGGCATCAACTTCAGTCGTGAACTATAGAGAAGGACTTTCTCTCCAACATGAAACTCCCTTTGTTGGATCATTTTGTCATGAGCTGCTTTTGATCTTTCCTTGTAGAGCCTTGAGTTCTCATATGATGACAGTCGAATCTCCTCAAGCTCTTGAATTTGCAACTTCCTTTGAATTCCAGCTTGGGCCAAATCCATGTTGCATTTCTTTATAGCCCAATATGCCCGATGCTCGACTTCCACGGGGAGATGACACGCTTTCCCAAAAACAATCTTAAATGGGGATATACCAATGGGGGTCTTGTATGCTGTCCTATAAGCCCACAATGCATCATCCAAGTGCTTGCTCCAATCCTTCCTATTTGGCTGCACGGTTTTTTCCAAGATTTGTTTCAACTCACGACTTGAAACCTCAGCCTGGCCATTTGTTTGGGGGTGGTATGGTGTTGATGTTTTGTGTGTCACCCCATACTTTCAAAGGAGGGAAGCAAAATTCCTATTGAAAAAGTGTGTCCCTTGGTCAGTGATGATGGCCTTTGGTACTCCAAACCTGCAAAAAATCTGTGCTTTGACAAAGTCCACAACAACATGAGAATCGTCAGTCCTGGTGGCCTTGGCCTCCACCCATTTACTCACATAATCAACAGCAACCAAAATATAAAAAAATCCAATTGAACTAGGAAAAGGACCCATAAAGTCGATGCCCCATACATCAAAAATCTCGCAAAATAGTATGGGTTGTTGGGGTATCTCATGTCTCCTAGAAATGTTCCCAGTGTGTTGGCAACGAGAGCATGACTTACAAAACAAATGGGCATCATGGAACAAGCTAGGCCAATATAATCTAGAGTCCAAAACCTTCCTAGCTGTCCGTTGGGGTCCAAAGTGTCCACCACAAGAAAGTGTATGGTAGAAATTCAAAACAGACACAAACTCATGATCGGGAACACACCTCCTAATTACTTGGTCACTACACATGCGCCAGAGGTAAGGATCATCCCACACATAATACCTAGACTCACTTTTTAATTTTTGGACTTGATGTTTCTTCAAATTTACTGGGATTTCAGAGGCAAAAATGTAATTAACTAAATCAGCATACCAAGGATGCTTACCTGTGATGGTATAGAGATGCTCATCAGGGAAAGTGTCCCGAAGTGGTACCTGGTCCAAGGTTTCATCCTCTAGTGTGTGAGTAATCCTACTCATGTGGTCCGCCACCATGTTTTCTGACCCCTTTTTGTCCTTTATCTCGATGTCAAACTCTTGAAGAAGGAGCATCCAACGGATAAGTCGTGGCTTTGCATCTGGCTTCTTCAGGAGGTACCTCAAAGCTGCATGGTCAGAAAAAACAACTACTTTAGAGCCCAATAAATATGAATGGAATTTATCTAAAGCAAATATGATAGCAAGAAACTCCTTTTCCATGGTTGTGTAGTTTTATTGGGCTGAATCCAATGTCCTTGATGCATAGGCAATCACATGTGAATGTCCTTCCACCCTCTGAGATAAGACAGCTCCAACCGCGAAGTTGGAGGCGTCACACATAAGCTCAAATGGAAGGTCCCACCGTGGGGGCTGTATGATAAGTGGAGTGGTCAGACACTTCTTTAGCTCATCAAAGGAAGTCCTACAAGAATCATCAAACACAAAATCAGAATCTTTTTGATGTAATCGTGACATAGGAAGAGCGGTCTTACTAAAATCTTTGATGAAGCGCTGATAAAATCCTGCATTCCCTAGGAAAGATCTAACATCACGCACACATGAAGGATATGGTAAGGATGAAATAATGTCTACCATAGATCTATCAACCTCTATCCCATGTTTTGACACTACATGCCCTAAGACAATGCCATGCTCTACCATAAAATGACACTTTTTAAAATTCAGGACTATATTCTTCTCAATACAACGATTCAATACCTTTCCCAAACTATTTAGACATTCATCAAATGAAGACCCATACACTGTAAAATCATCCATAAATACCTCCATGCAGGTCTCAATAAAATCAGAAAAAAATACTCACCATGCATCTCTGGAAGGTACCTGGGGCATTGTAAAGTCCAAATGGCATCCTCCGGTAGGAAAATGTGCCAAAGGGACAAGTGAATGTAGTCTTCTCCTGATCCTTTGGAGCTATAGGAACCTGAAAATATCCAGAAAATCCATCCAAGAAACAATAGTGTGTTTTCCCAGCTAGTCTCTCGAGCATTTGATCAATAAATGGGAGGGGAAAATGGTCCTTGCGAGTGGTCTGATTTAGTTTCCTATAATCAATACACACACGCCAACTGTTTTGCACCCTCATTGGAACTAAATCATCTTTCTCATTTTTAACAACAGTAAAACCAGTTTTCTTAGGCACAACCTAAATTGGACTTACCCACTGAGAATCTGAAATGGGAAAGATTATACCTACCTCGAGCAATTTCTCAACTTCTTTTTTAACAACTTCCAGGAGGGTGGGATTGAGTCTCCTTTGTGGCTGTCTCACCGGTTTAGCCCCATCCTCCAAGAGAATCCTATGCATGAAAATGGAGGGGCTAATACCTGATATGTCAGCCAAGGTCCACCCAATCTCCCTGATGTTCTCCCTCAAAATATTCAAAAGCTTTTCTTCATGTTGAAAAGGGAGATTGTTATCAATGATAACAGGTAATCTCTCACCATTCAACAAGTATGAGTATTTCAGATTTGGTGGAAATGTCTTGAGTTCTAATGAAGGAGGGTGTAGTATGGATGGTGAAATTGATGCAACAAACATATCTGCACAATGAACATCAGTATCAGAATAAAAATCATCACAATCAGAGAACAAAGCACCAAATCCATCAGCATACTCAATAGCCATGTCATAATCAAAGTTCACATGATCAAAATCAGAATATGATTCCATTTCAAAATCAAATATTAGAGAGTCTTGTTCCTTAAAAACGGGTGTAGAAGTACTCTTAGACATCAAACTAGAACCAATACTCATAATCTCCCTAAGCATAGGACAATCCAATTCCATGATGTTTTTACTTGGTGGTTCAAAATGGGAGATAACAAAAGCAGAATGGTCCTCTGAGGGGTACTTCATGGAATCCATAACATTAAATATCACAACTTCATCTCCAAACTCCATGGAAAGTGTACCCTCATTGACATTTATGATAGTTTTTGCAGTTTTTAGGAAGGGTCTACCTAAGATAATGGGGGCATGAGAACTTACCTGATCATCCTCCATGTTAAGCACATAGAAGTCTGCTGGAAAGATCATGTCTCTTACCTGAACAAGTACATCCTCAATAACTCCCGCTGGATATGCCATAGCTCTATTCGCCAATTGCACCACTACTCTTGTTGGGTTCAACTCACCAACCTGCAAGGAAGAGAATACAGAGTGAGGCATCACATTTATTGAAGCTCCTAAATCACAAAGAGCATCAGAGAAGTGAAACTCCCCTATGGTACATGGAATGGTGAATGTTCCAGGATCCTTACACTTTGTTGTAATTTCTAGAGTTGGTGTAATGAGTGCCGAGACATTCCTTCCAAGGTTGATCCTCTCATTTCCCTTGAGCCCTCTTCGATTGGTACAAAGTTCTTTTAAGAATTTCGCATACCTTGGAATTTGCTTAATGGCTTCAAGTAGAGGAATGTTGATCTCCACACGCTTGAGTGTGTCCAAAACCTCCTTTTTCATTTCTTCTTCATCCATCTTCTTAGTTTGAACAACCCTATTTGGGAATGGAAGGGGTTTAGGAGGAAGATCATCAACCTTTTTCTTACCTTTATATTTCTCCTTGGGTTTCTCATCATTTGGTATGGGATGGGGCTTCTCCGGAGTTGAGGTGAATCCTAGTGGTATTGTAGGTGCAGATGTATCAACTATTTCTTCCCACTTCTTAATGTGATGGCACTGACATTCCCCTTGGGATTGGGAGTAGGTTGGGAAGGAAGGACTCCAGAGTTCTTACTTACCAGTTCGTGGAGGGTGGTGGTAATCTGGCTCATTTTTGTCTTCAACTCCCTCAGCTCCGAACTTTGACTCTTCAGCTCATTCTGTTGATTAAGAACAATTTGCTTCAAAAGATCATCAGTATTATAATCTACCTTTGGTGTAGGATTCCCTTGTTACTGACTTGCTGATGCTTGGGCTTCAAATCTCCTTTGGGGTTGTTGGAAACCCTGCTGGTAAGGTGGAGGCTGCTGGAAGTTTGGTTGAAAAGGGGGCCTTTGTTGTTGTCCAGAGCCATACCTCATGTCCGGTTGATCTTTCCACCCTTGGTTGTATGTTGGAGCAAATGAATCAAACTTATTTTGGGGATATGGTTGTTGTTGCTGCTGAAATGGTCTCCCTGGGAATACTGCTGCGCAATCCTCTATCTCTTGTAGTTGTGGGCAACAGTCAGTTGGGTGGCTTGTCTCAGTGCAAATGCCACAAGGCCTTGAAGGAGGGGGTAGAGATGTCTTTTGTGCCAAAGCAATTTGCCTCACCATAGTTGTCAATTCTTCTAACTTGGTATCAATCAAATGACTCTCAAGAGAAAAAGGACTTACCTGATGTACTCCCCTGATATGTGGTGTACCTCGATCACCAAATTGTTGGGAATTTTGGGCCATCTTGTCGATCAATGCATGTGCGGCTGCTGGTGTCTTGTCCACCAATGCTCCTCCAGCTGCAGCATCCACCATGCTCCTCTCCATGGGTTTGAGTCCTTCGTAGAAGTATTGGATGAGGAGTTGCTCACTGATTTGGTGATGCAGACATCTTGCGCACAACTTCTTGAATCTCTCTCAATACTCATACATTGACTCCCCTTGTGCTTGCTTGATCCCCAAGATATCCTTATGAATGGAAGTGGTCCTTGATGCTGGAAAAAATATCTGCAAGAAAAGATGTTTCAAATCATTCCAACAAGTTACATCTTCGGGTTGTAAATAATACATCCAGTCTTTTGCAGCTCTATCAAGTGAGAATGGGAATGCTCTTAATTTGATTTGATCTTCAGAAACATTTCTTGGTTTAAGGGTTGAGCAAACCACATTAAATTCTTTCAAATTTTTATTGGGATCCTCACCAGAGCGGCCATGAAACTTTGGAATTAAGTGAATTAACCCAGATTTTAGTACAAAGTCCGATTCGAGATTTGGGTATGCAATACAATTTGGTTGATAGTTAACATCAGGTGCAGCCAATTCTCGAATGGTTCTATTAAGTTCATTTCCATTGTTTCCAGCCATTGGTTCCTCTTTTATGTTTGAATTTTAATTGCTTCCAATTTCAATGTTTCCAAAAGATAGGAATTCACTAACTGGTTGAATATTTAAACTTCACGTAGACTGAGAATCTTTGATTCAATCCCTAAGGCTACGTTCAATCTCAGGGTCAATATCTAAGAGATCTTCGGGATTAGTTCGTGTCATAGATCAAATAAAAATGAAAATAAAGAAAGTGGACCATAGTAAAATAAAAATGAGAAGTTTGAGTTGATGGTCCAAAAAGAAGTAGAAGAAAATAAAAGAAGAGGAAGAAAAATCAGATTGGGTACAGAAGGAAAAAATAAGAGAGGAAGAGAATAAAATGTAAAATAAAATAAATACCTATAATTAGTTGAAATAATTACTTGCCTCCCCAGAAATGGCGCCAATTTGATAGAGCGATGTCATGGGCACCCTCAAATAATTAGTGTGATTTTGGGGTACTTAGGTGCAGTAGAGTGGCTGACCAAGGTCGTCTCTCAAATGAGGAAGTGAATTAAAACAACTTTTCAGAGGTATTATAGAAACAAAATAAAAGGGAATAAAAACACTACTTGAAAGTATGGGGTGGTTGTTTATAGTTTATAAATCTAGAAGAAGTTTGCTGGAAGAAGATTGCATTTTTTTTGTTTTTAATTTTGAAATGAAGTTTCGATTAGAATGACAAAACAAGAAGATGTTTTTTTAGAAATCTATTTTAAAAGGCATAATCGATCTAACTCTACCTCTTCAATAATTTATTAATCATTATCATTTAAATTAATATTCACTTAATTATTATCCCTAAATTTGTTAAATCCCGAACCCTATAAGAATTAACTTTACCACGAAGATGAAGTGAATTTAACCTTAGGCTAACTTCGGAACATGCAATCGCAACACCCTGCTTGGATTGATGTTCTAAGATTAGCTTATGGTCAGTGGTAAATTAAGGCACATAACCACTCTAGAAATGAGGATTGATTGTGTTTAAGGATTATATTTGAACTCTACAAATTGATCCCATGTGATTTTGAATTACCGGTTAAGGTTGCACTCTCACAGTTCACACAATTCCCGACCTCGCGTGTTTTGTGTTAACTATTCAATTGCTTGCTTAGTTTCATTTAAATTAAAAACTCAATTAATGGATCATGTTTAGTGAATTACATTAGATCATAGATTCAAAATAAATGAATGAAGAAGGTGAGAGGTCGACCGATTACTAAAAAGAACTACTCTTCCATGGGCGGTGTAGTCATCATGGAGACGATTTGCATGAGCAAAGGATTGAAAGGGTATAACCCAATCTTGTCTCCACTCTTGATTCCAACCCAAAGAGTAAGATTAAGAGAAGAATAAATTTAAACAAAACATAATGAAAAAGAAGAAATAAAACAAGAACAAAGAAGTTTATTACACAAATGAAAACATTACAAAATGAAGAAGAGAAGGAGGCTTCGATGAGGGGATCCTTGATTCAAGACCTACCCCTCTTACAATGGTTGTAGAATTTGGGTGAAACAAATTATCCTCTGCCTCCAATCTCCCAATTCACGTCCCAAACCCTCCAAATGAGAAAAACTCCAATTTATAGAGGGGAGGGGAGGATAGGTTACAAGTGGTTTCAAGTGTGAATGTGGAAATTCGACCAAATATTTTAATGCAAATTGCACCGCCCATTTGACCACCAAAACGCGTGAATTGGACAGCCTTCTAGAAGGATAATATTTTTTGATATAGGTCCTCTATCTCCTCTAAATTTGGTCTTAATCCATGCCCAGATGAAGGAGTTATGTCCGAAATACAGAAGCATCTCTATTTTGGTGAGTCCAGCCCAACTTTGACTTCATGTCCCGTTTGCAACAATCTAATGCACTCTTTAGCTTTAGTGTACTGAATAAAAGTTGTATATAATTATGTTAGTAACACTGTTACAAAATTTCAAATTCAAATAATAAATATAAAAATATTTATCTTTAACATACTACAGTGAACTATAAAGGGTAAAACTGGAATTTTCATCAAATATTCAAATGAATGATCTAATTCCAAATACTTTCTAATTAAACATATTTAACTCAATGTGAGGAAATTATATCATTTATTATCAATAAAATATTCAATAAAATAGTGTTTTATCACCTATGGGTCATGTCATTTCACATAAACCTTTAGGCCTTTTAGGGGTTTCCCCTCTTCCCTTGAAATAGATATTATAAAAAATCAATAAATATTGAAGGCTTTTGGGCCATTAAGAAATTATATATCTATGCTAAGGACACAATGTATTTAAACTAGGTTAATGAGTCTCTTCCCTTCCTTGAAAAACAATGTTTTTGAATTTTCAATTGTTATACCATCCTTATATAAAATATGTAAAAGGAAGGGAACTTATTTAACGTAAAAATATAATTTAATGAATTTATCATAATATTATTTTTTATTTGGAACTTCATAAATGATTTAAAAATTAGATTCCTGCTTCTCATAAATTTTCTAGTCTGAAAGAACATCAATAATAAATACAACCACATACTTATTAATATAATCCTGGAATAATATACTCATCAAATTCATACACATAGATGTTGAATTTGTAAAACCAAAAGGAATTACTTTGAATTCAAAATGATCATACTTCATATGAAAGGTTTCTTTGGTATATCATCTCTTTTTACATTTAACTTATTATAACTAAAATTAACATCAATATTTAAGAAGTATTTAACACCTTGTAATTTTTCAAATTGTTCAAAAATATATGAGAATATATACAAGTTATTTATAATAATTCAATTTATTTTTGTATTATAAATGCGTAAACTCATGGAGCTATCCTAATTCTTCACTAATATAAAAATTGATTCCCACAGTGAAACACTTTAACGAAACATACCCTTATCACATATATCTTGTAATTTATACATTAAATCATATAATTTTACTATATTTATTCTATATGGTTTCTTAGATATGATGTTTCCATTAGGGTTATGATCAATAGAGAATTAAAATTCTTGATTAGTGGAAAATCTATGTAATTTGTCAGGAAGTAAATAAATATTTTCTTCAAAAATGGGTGTATAATATATTCTGAGAACCACCATCACTATAATAGAAATAAATTATTACCTTTGTTCCCTAAGGACTTAATTATGTGGGATACTTATGGTTGTTCCTCACATGATTTAGGTAGTAATATATCCCTTTTAAAACAATTAATTTCATACTCACATCAACAATTATAACTTCTTTCTCTCTATAATTAATTTTTCCCTAATATTTTTAGATCTAATACATATCTAAATTTCCATCAAAATATACCATAAGTATGAAAATTATATTTTCAATAAGATATCCCATGATGAATTATAATTTTAAATCCTCAATATATATTTATTGTAATAAATTCAACACTCGATGTTCATAATAATTAATCATTCCTTCATGTATTATGGATGGATAAATATTATTTACAAAAATATATGATATGAAAGACTTTATAGATCATCTGTTTCTGTACTGCCTAAATTTAATTTTATAACAATATTATCTATTGTTTCTATTTGAAATTGGGCTTTAATATATTTATATTTTTTTAATTGTTTTGATAAAGTACTATTTCTTCACATTAAAATAAATTTAAAAATTTTAAAACATAATAACTATTTCGAATTTACATGTATTGCATGTTTTAATATTTAATGATTATTTATAAATAATTAATTTAAATAATATATATATAATTACATAATATATTTATTTTTTACTATGTTTTTTTATTCATGGAATAGTTAATTAATTAGACAATTAAAGAATCTAACATGGGCCTTCCCTCAAACAAATAGAGGACCATTGGTCCACCCCATGGGACATAATCCTACATTGATGAGCCACAACGTTGGTGTGTTGTTTAGAATCCCATAGGAGTGAAATAGTAGTTGGGAATAGTTCTCGTAGAATGAGGACAACCTATTAGGACCAATGTGCCAAAGCTCATGTGTGTGCATAGGTGTAACTAGTTTTGATCCCTCATATATTTCTAGAGGTGTTATATAATTAATTTATGATTATACTCAATTGTATCCACATTACTTATCTTATGTGTGAAGTCTAAGATGTCATTACTATTCCTTCATTCTTATAAATATGGATAAAATAAAATTTTTCTAATATGTAGAATTTTTAACCTTTGTCCTCCCATACATCTTGAGTTTAAATCAAAACTCATCGTCTTCTTCTTCCAAAACACATTCAAGGATAATTTTTTTCAATTTCATTATTTTAAATTCATTATGATTGAACCGAGCTACTATGATCATGGCCATTTGACCATATTGAAAATTCAAATAGAATTAAAGGTTCATTAAAGTTTGTCTCCATGAAATAGATGATTATATTTCCACATTAGGATGAAAAATATGTTGCAATCGAATATTTAGGTATCTAAAATTCAAGGATTAATTTTATGCTTCGAAAAATTTTAAATCCAAATATTCATTTGACAAAAGTGTATCTGAAACCGACAGTGTTTTACCTTCATACCTACTAGTCATTCTATTTTTAGTGACCATAAAGGTGACTGTAAATGTCACTATGAATTTGACCATAAATGTGATCTTGAGCATCACCTAAAGTAAACACGTAATGTACCATACATTTTTTCAACCTACATTAAGTTATGAACAACCTACCATTAGTAACATTCTACATAAATTGATTATTTTATTCCAAGATCATTAGTATTAATTTGTTTTCATTTAACACAAGTTTGTTTTTAAAGTTACCATGTTTTCATGATCAATATACTGACCATGAGGTGCGTAGTATAAATACTGGCCCTGAGGATGATTCTCATAGAGTAATTTCAACACTTTGATTTTTTTCTAGAAATGTTATATTTTTATGATAATTGTTTAGTGTGATTTTTATATAATATTTTACTACAAATTTATTTATATCATTTCAATTATTTTAATGATTTATAAAATTATTATATATCACAATGACCATTGTTAAAAATAGCTGAATGTAAAACTTGTTGGAAATTTTAATATAAATAATAATTGAAATATTATACATTTTATTCTATTTTTTGTAGTATTTTAATTATTATTTTATTGAATATTTATGATAGAAATTTTATTAGTTTTAATATTATAGAAAACTATCATTTACATTATATATTATATTAGAAATATTTTAATTTTTTTTTGCAAAAATAAAATAATGAACGGATTGTTTACTAATGATTTCCTCATTTTGAAATTATAGGTAATGGTAATATTATATTTATGTTATTGGATAACAAGTGGCCTGAAGTTATTGAATTAGTTGTTGTTCTAATAATATTTTTGAAGTTAACAAAGCATGATTAATTTATTATAAATATTATCATTAGATTAAAAAACTAAAAAAAGATCATTAAAATGGACTTTTTATAACATATATGTGATACAATTGTTTTTTGGTTTTTTGATCAAGAATATTTTTGATTTATTATTCCTCATCGAGATCATTAAACAACATGTATTGTACCATTATATACTATTGTAGCGATCAAGATCACCTAACATCATCATCCTCTTCTTATGATCATTCTTTTGGGTTTTATTAGTATTTTTTCATCATATAATTATTTTCTTTACCTATTTATAATCTATTCATGTTTTGATTATGATTTTCCGATCAAAGAGGGTCTTGTTTGCTCGATATATTCCACCACCTAAAAGTATGTTTGGGTTGTGACTCCTGAAAAAATGTTTGTTCATACACTTAGTTCAAGGGTTATGTTAACATCTTTATTGTTCCACCATGTATTTGTAAAATTCATATTCTATACAAGGTTCTCACACCTCTTAAAATTTATTCTTAGTGTGTACTAATCTTTTAATGGAGTAGATAATGTTTAGTAGGGATCTAGGATCATGGTGATTCAAACCACTATAATTCTCTTTTTTTCTTTATTTTTATTTACTCTAAATTTGATATATTAAACATAAAAATCTATATAAATATTTAATTAATAAAACATTGATTATATTATCTTTAAATTTTAAATTTACTATTCATTCCAAGTGTAAATTTCCATTACTTATGATCGAATAATTTTTATCCGAGGAGGTGATTCCATAAAATGATATTTTATTTATTTGATTAATTATGTGGCTTATATTTAACTTTGTCCCATATTAATATACTATATGTAGTAATATAGGGAATAAAAAGAAAAGTTACTTTTATGGTGTATGGTGTCAAATCCAATGATGGATGAATTCCACAAAAAACCCCATTCTTTAATGAAAGTGAAAATGCCTATAAGAAAGATAGAATGGGATCCTATTTGAAATAGTTAATTTTGGATCAATGTAATTTTATTGATAAACCATAAGAGCTACCCAAAGTTGAAGTGTAGATACGTGTCTGTAATTTCATGATAAAATATGTTTTGATTTATGAAGATCAAAATATTCTATACTATTATATTAGTAGAAGTGTCTACAGCCATGTATCAACTTATAAGATAGCCCATGATATATGGAGAATAGTTCAAGTGAATCACTATGTGATTTTAAATCTCAAGATAACCGATTTGGGAATCCTTTGAATAGAATACTAATACTTAAACATGTGAGATAATTAATCATTAAACTTGATTTTCCATCAGTTTACATGTATTAAAAATGATATGAGTGATCTGGGAGAAGTTTTGGACCACACCTCTCATGTTAAAAGAGTAATAAGATCTCGTTTTAAAATATGATTTGAAAATAAGAGGGATAACCATGAGAGTGATAATTCTAATGGGTATGCCATATATGAACTAATAGCCTCTTAACTATAGTTTTAGTTAGTGTTTAAAAAAATAACTATTGAGGAGTCTACCGAGATAAAACGTATAGATTTTAAATATAATATTAATGAAATTTATAACACTTCAAAATCAACGATCATGTGAAGTGATAAATAGATGGATAACAATAGTAAGATTTTTTACAATTCCATGAAAAAAATGTGGCATGGGGAATTTCAAAAGGAATTTTAAAAAAATTACATGAAAGGTAATTTCTATAATAATATTTTTGTTTTTTAATTCACTTATTATGAGTGCCAAAATAAAGGTCACATTAGAAAAAACATTCTTAAACTCAGACATACATTAGAATACAATGTATTAATGTGGAAAGAAAAGAAATATTTTCTTAGAGGTTGGGACTGATCAGACAGATCTTACTCAAGACGTGATTTTGGATGTGAATAAGAGAAAAGGAACTTTCCTTTGATGGGTATATAGTGTGAGGTAACTGGTTCAGTTTGTATCAATCATCTACTCCTGCTAATGTAGATTGTAATTATTTATCTATAAATGTAAATTAAAATGATTAGGTTTCATTTAATGATTCTGATTCTGTTAACTCCAAAGATAAATAACTGATAATGAAAATTAAGAATCAATAAATTATTGAGTTAGGATAATTGAAAATTATACTTACATAAAATTTTAAAATAAGAATTTGATTATATAATATTTTTAAATAAAAATAAATTGTGATAATATGAAAATATTTTTTTTACAAAATGATAACACTAAATAGAATTGTGATTCTGAGTTGTGGAAACTAAAATATGTAAAATAAATATTTAAAATCTTTCTAGTAGTGAATGAAAAAATACCAATAAAGAATATTTAATTTATTTATGGATCATTTGACAAATTTTGAAAATGATTTTTAGAAACTTTATCATGAAAATAATAAAATAGGAGACAAATTTTCTTGATCTAATAAGAAATTTATAAATGATTTAATGTATATTTAGAAAATGAATATGAATTTGAAAAATGAATTTGTTAATCTTGAAAATAATTTATCTACATTTTTTAAGGTAAAGAACATTATGATAAAATTATGTCATTGATGAATCTAAACACCAATAAGAATTTTTTTGGCTATAAAAATTTATCTCCAAAGATAAATAAGACTAAAATTGTTAAAATATCAATATTTAGTACTTCTACTGTATCCAATTTTTATTGTAGAATTAAATCCCAGTATGAAAATGTCTTTTAATAAATATTTACATAAAAATTTGGGCATACTAGAACTTTAAATACTAGAGATTTAATTTCTAAGTATCCCACTAATAGATGCTTTAAATCTATTCTTGTTCTAAAATTTTCCTCTACTAATCCGGTTGGACCCAAGTTATCATGGTTACCAAAATAGTCTATTTGATTGTATAATTTTAGAAAATATACCTTATAAGTGTCGAAGACTCATGGTATTTAAATAGTGGATACTCTAAGAAAATTACATTTGAAATTTTTAAATTTATATCTTTCAATTCATGTGATGGTTGTCTTGTCACATTTTATGCATCTATATAATACATATAGAAGGTATTTGTGAAGTTGTTTTTTTAAACTGTTGTTATTTAAAAAGTATTATACATTAATTGTTTAAAATACAATCAAATAAGTATATCCAAAAAAATTGATGATGGATTGAATGTTCCTTTTAAAAATCGTAAATGTATAGTTTTTAAAAATAAATTGGTTTCATTTTATACAAATAGAAAATTGATTATTTATACTCGTTATTTTTATGATTTTACCAAGAAAAAGGTTTATTATATAATTGAATAAAAGTAGATAAAATTTGATGGTCTAATAGATATGTGAATGCAAATTTCATACTATTGAACAAATAGAAAAAGAATTAACATTCTCTGCAATTCCAAAAATTACATAAAATTAATTTAAGTGAGATTATTTTTAAAAGGTGAAGAAGAAAAAAAGAAAGTACTAAATATGTAAATGATGTTAGTAATGCTATATTCTTTGAATATTTATATATATAATTATTTATCCCTATAAAACATGTCAGTTTTTGTGGTAAGAAGTATGTATTTATAATTTAGTTGATTATAATGTATTTTTTTGGATTTTTTTATTATCATATATAAATGAAACATTATCTAAATTATATAATTTCAAAAAACATAATAAATAATTAAAGTGTTTCTCAATCCTATCTAATATAAGTGATATAGGTGGTGAATTTTTTAATTTATAATTTGATAAATTCTATAGATAAAATGGATGTATACATTATTTTTCAGACCCTATGACACCAACACAAAATGTTGTGGTTGAAATAAATAATATATCTATACAAGAAATGGCTAGCCCATGCTTTTGGAATTTATTATTCCTATATATTATTGAGAAGAATAGGTAAATACAACTATTAATGTTTTAAATAATGTTTCTATTATATATTTTTAATATAATACTACTAAAAATTTTAATGGTTTTATACATAAATTTTAACTTTTTAGGGTTTTTGGTTGTAATTTTTTCATATTAAATAAAAAAATATAATTTATATAAATTGGATTCAAAAATTTATGAAGGGATATTTTTAGGATATTTAAATTATATAAAATCATATAATATTTTAAATAATATAATTTTATATATTGAAGAGAATGTACATGTTATTTTTATTGAAAATAAATTTGATAAGAAAAATTTGGTTTTAAATAAAGATGATGTTGAATTTACATAATACAATTTTGGTGAAGATAATGAAGTAGATAATGATAATGGATTAGGTTAGGAGGATCATATCTCTTATAAAAAAGATCCTAAATATTGGGAAACACTTAATGATCATCCAATTGAAAATTTTAAATTTAATATAAAAATTAGATAAACCCAAAAAAATTACTATACTATTAAATTTCCGATTTTGTAGGTGATTTTGTAATTATTAACATTGATATATTTTAATTTATTCAACTTGAATTAATGTAATTCATGATAAATTAATCCAATTTGAAGGAATTAAAGTGTATAATTTATTTTTTTTCTAAAAGATGAACATATTTTTTGGAAGTAAAGTATTTTCAACAATAATACTAGTGTATCTAGAAATATATTTAAAAAAGAAATAAATAGTTGTTGGTCAAGGTTATAATCATGAATATTGAATTGAAATTGAAAATTCATTATCTTTTGTTTTTTGGATAGAATTAATTTTATTTATGTTAGACTTTTCTTGTTTTAAAAATATCAAATTATTTCAAAATGATGTCAATTTTTTTAAATGGAATAATTTCTAAGGGATTTTATGTTAAACAAGGCCCAAGAATTGAAATTAATAAATTTAAAAATCATGTTTTCAAAAGTAATAATGATTTTTTAGTCTTAAAAATTCTCCTTGAGCTTGGTATGGAAGACTAACATATTTTTTTTATAAAAATGGATTTTTTTTAAAATTAAATGATGATCCAAACATATTTATAAACAATGTTTTAACTGATATACTAATTCTCTAGATTTTGGTTGATGATATAATATTTGGATCAACAAATGATTTATTGTGTCACGAATTTTCTAAACTAATGACAATGGAATTTGACATAAGTTTGTTGATAGAACACAAAAATTTCCTTAGTTTAGAAATTAATTAAATAAAAGTTATTATTTTATTAAATCAAACTATGTATTTTAAAGATCTTGAAGAAAGGTTTAGGCTTGATTTTAGTAATAATATAAAAAACCAATGATTACCAATTACAAATTAGATATGGATGAATCTAGGAAAATAGTTGATGTAAAACTTTATAGAGGAATGATAGGCAATTTAATGTATCACACTGTATCTCGACCAAATGTAATGTTTTATGTATGATTATGTGATATATTTAATTAAAACCCAAAAGAAAATACATATTAAATCTATTAAAAGAGTAATTAGATATGTTAAGTGTACTATAATAACTTGTTTAGTTTATTCTAATCATTATTTTTTTATTTACTATTGTATTTGGACTCTGACTTTGGAGGTTGTAGGGTTAATCATAAAAAAAATATGTTTATGTTATTTTCTAATTAAAATTTTATTTCTGTGGTGTTCAAAGAAACAAATATTCGTTACACTATCTATATATATGGATGAATAATTTTCTTCTGTTAGTTGATGTTCACAAAGTATTGGGAAGAAACAAGAATTGTGTTATATTAATATTTTTTTAAATAAAATTCCAATATTAGAAGATAATTCTATTGAAATTTAAATTTCTAGAAACCCTTAAAAACACTTTAGAAAAATATATATATATTTAATATTTTATTTTCTTGAGTACCATGTAAATAAAGGATATATATATTTATAATTTTTTATACTAAAACACTATTATCTTAAATTTTCACTAAACCTTTTCATATATCCAATATTTGAAAATAATGTTTGAACTAGGTATGCTTGACGAATGAATTTTATTTCACACGGTTATTGTCATGATAAAACTAGACTCTATTTGAAATTATGTTTACATGAGTACTATAGTTCGTATAGTTTTAAAAGGATAATATTTTAAAGATTTAATTTTAAAAAGTTCTTTTTAATAAATTTCAAAAGGTGGAAATTTTTTTTTGAGTTTTATAAATATTATCTTTTATAATATAAAAAAGAGGGAGAATATTTTTATTTGAAATATAGATTTAATAATTTAATAGTTTCATTTTTATAATTGTTTTTATAAATTATTGTTTCATTCAATTTAATTTAATTTAATTCGTATACAACATGAAAATGATTTCTTATTTACATATATTACATGCTTTTATATTTGATTTTTATTTATAAATAATTTCATTAAAAAATTTAAATATGCTTACATAAATAATTTATTTCGTTTACTATGTTTTTTTATCAATTGATTAGTTAAAATATTATCTAACTATGGAAATACCACATGGTCCAGCCCTTAACCATGTAGGGGACCATTGGTCGACCCTGTGGGAGAGCATCTCTCATAGACCAGTGACACTGATCGGTGGGACATGTATAAATCCATATGAGTGTAGTAGCGGCTAAGAATAACACTCGTAGGAGGAGTATGGGCCTAGTAGGCCTACTGGGCTGAGGCCTATGTGTGTTCATAGGTGTAATAGGTGATCATACCCCATTGTCAGGTCGTGGGGTTATGACACACAATTATTGTCAAACTTAAGGGCCACCATTGTTCTTCTCTGAAGTGAGATGAATATGTTTTTGTTACTCTTCCTATGATTTTAAAAATATGTATACAATAAAATCCATCTAATCTGTAATATCTGGTATATTTTTTCTCCCACTCCTACCAATTGTAAATTAAAACTCATCATCTTCTTACTCCAATGAATGATCAAGGCTAAGGTTCAACATCATCTTTGTTTCTAAGTCACTATGAATGAACAGAGAAACTATTATCATGGCCATCTGATCATCTTGGATATTTGAATATGGTTGAAGGTTTGTATAACATTTTTCCATTGAATAAAAAATTTTCCTGAAACTTACTGATATAGAAAACGTTTTAATCATTTGTTCATGTATCAAAAACACATGTATGAGTTTCAAGAATCCATAAATGATGAAGAACACAATTCATTTATCCTATAAAGGATTTGGTACCTAATATGTTTTACCAACATATCTACCAGTGTTTTTATTTATAGTGCCCACAAAGGTGACCTTTAAGGCAACCGTGAAGGTTGTCGTGTAGGTGACCATGAGCATTGCTTGAAGTAATAGTTCTTCCTACTGTGATTTTTTCTAACCAAAAATGCATTATGAACAAAAAAACATGATTAAAATTCTACTTTCCATGAATATTTAATGTTAACCACATGAGTATTAATTTATTTTTACTGACCATATTTTTTTAAAATTTACTATGCTTTCATAGTTAGTATATTAACTGTGAGGTACATGGTAAGAATACTAACCATGAGGCATGTGCCTTACACAGTTTGTTCAAAACTTTGTTTCTTTTCATGAAAAATTATATATTTATGATATCAATATTTTCTTCATTTTTATAAATTGTTTTAATCTAACCTTTTTACATTTTTTCTAATTATATTAATGATTTATAAAAAATTATATTCCATAAAAAAATTTAAAATTTTTGTATATAAATTATGGTGTAAATTATTATGAATATAATAATAATCATAAAATTATTTTATGATATTATTTGTTTAATAGTTAAATTATTCATTTAAAATATGTTTATGAGATTATTATTTTTTAATTAAATGAAATATTGTCATTTACATTAATAATTATACTTGTATTTTTTTAAAATGTTTCCAGAGAAAACAGAGGAATATGAAAACACTTTATCAACAAGTGACATTTTTAAATTATAGGTAATGATAATATTGTATGCTTGTTATTATCTAACAAGTGGACTATGTATATTTTATCACATGAGGATTCAAGAAGATCATTAAAGTTAATTAAGAATGAAAAATCCAATAAAGATATTACTCAGGTATAAAAACAATTATATAATGATCATTCAAATTGAATTTTAAAGGCATTTATGAGATACAATTTTTTTATTCTCTTACGATCAAGAAGATCTGTGGATTATTCTTCCCAGTCATGGTCATGAACTGTCTAATATTATATCATAATCTACTAATGTAGAGATCAGGATCATTAAAATTAATCATCCTCATCTTAACTTCATTTTTTTGGAGTTTCATCATATTTAATTTCTTCATAATATTATTTTTTTTTACTTTTTTTAATATCATTATGTCTGGTATATAATATTAACTTAAAAATATAACATTGTTTTTTGGTTATTCTATAATTGAATGGGGTATCTAGGTCGTGACCCCAATCAAAAGTCAGGTAAAAAAAGGTTTGAGGCCCCTATAAAGTTCTTGGTGGTGCATTTGGGTATTGTAGAAATCTGAGTTTATAATAGGTTCTCACACCTATAAAAGCGAGTTTGTAGTGGGAATCACTCCTCTTAGGGAGTATAAGAGTTTAAATAGGGGCTTATGATTTTATTGATTGAAAAAATATAAATCATTTTGTTATTTATTTTGATTTTTGTTGCATTCTATATCATTAACACATTTCTCACTAAAAAATAATTTATTAGTAAAACTATAATTGTTTTATCTTTAAATTTTTAGATAATTATTCACCCCTTCAAGTCTTAATTTTCATTATTTATGATCCAAAATCTTATATATAAATATTTGGAACATTATCTTTAGTCATTGTTATTGAAAAATTTCAGCCTTGATATCAAAGCCTTTTCATGGGTAAATTCTCTAAGAGTTTGGGAACTAATTTGAATAATTTCTCATATATTTATATATTAATAATTTCACATTGATTTCTTTCTTATTTTATTAGTACTCATTATTGGACGAAATTTTTTTAATTATTTGAAACATATTTCACTTTTTTTATAATTCATTTCAGTTTTTATTTTCATATTTATTAAATATAGGGAACTCCATTATTTTCATATTTTTTAATAAGTGTTTTTCTATACGGAGATTAGTCATCCTCTTCATTTTAGGTTTTTATTTTTAAAATGAATACTTTTTAAAAAATTCTTCCCATTTTTTATAAAACATGTTACTATCTATTTATATGTTGACAATGATTAAGATACAAAATATGATATTTGATTCAGATTTAAAAAATCAAGTAAGCAATCTACCATTATTTATAGGGTTCATAGATAATCTAAAAAATATTATTCTATACATGTAAAATTAGACTCATAGTAATCCATTATTTTATATAACTTTTTATTAAAACTCAATAACATCTTTTCTATATCAGTATGTTTCTCCCAAGGAAAATATTATTCCCATAAAATCACTTTAACGACATTCCACTCCAATTTCTCCTCACTAGTTTTTGAATTAGTAACACCAATAGTTTTGAATATCTCTATAAAAATCATATATAACAAATAAAATGTTTCTTGTTAGTACATTGTAAATCCATAAAAATATTATCTAATCACTAAACATTTTTCTTTAACCCTTTTATTAGTGGACCTATTAAATTATAGAGGATGATTCATTAAAAATGATCTAAAAAGTTTTAACATTATTTTATCAAAACATGTCTCTATAATTATGAAAATATATTCTTCACAAAACACTTAATATCAATAGAAATGTAATATTTTTTTAGTACCAATATTATCCTTACAAAATTCCCACATTTTCTAAGAATTGTTTTTAGTTCATATTCCATCTAAAAAGATCCATTATCAAAAAAATGACATAGTTTAATTAGTAATATTATAGTCTATTAATGAATTAAACATGGAATGTATATCATGTTTTCCTTAAATGTGGTCCAATACATAGGATAATGATAAATCCAATTCATGAATAATCTATATAAATTTTTTAGAGGTAAAATGTAAATTCTTACCCATGTTCTTCAAAATCTTTTTACTGCGGATTCTACTAAACCGGTAAGTGATAATAATTAAAAAATAATTGAACCTAGTCACATAGTTTAATTGAGTTATTTATTAAATTGAAATCAAATTACATGATATTATATACCCAATATCATCTTTTAGTAGTCCTTAATAGATGAGATAAATAAACATTACATTATAATTTGATATATTACATCATTTGAGTATAAAAAATTATTCCTTAATGATATCAATATATTTGGGGATGAATTGTATTAATATTCATTACCTAGGAAATTAGAAAGATATAAAATGAGTGAGATCACATGACAAGTGAGGTATATCATACATTGGATGAAATCATGACATAAAAATGGCATAAATTTCAGCATATGGATAGATGAACAGTGGTTCTAGGAATAAAAATTTATAACATATTCCATGTAAATAAAATATTAACCCCAATACCCAATCACCTTTTTAAGTGAGAACATCATCCTCTATATTCTCCTCCCATCATGTGTTCACAATGTTCACATGCTGATGACGCATGATTCTAAAGGATATAGAATAAATTGAAAATATCCATTTTATGTAGTCGAGTCACATTAAATGGCCTTTTATTCCACAATAAAAACAGGTTCCTCCATAGGTGATGTTTGAACATGTTTGGCTAGGAATACTTCTCATTCCATCTTTTCCTCTATTAATAAAATCACCAACACCATTATTGGAATGATAATAATCATAAGATTATTAATTATACCATATTTATTATGGAATCAAAGCCTCTGATCTACAACTAATTTCAAAATTTGAAAAAAAAACTAATTGCATATTTACAGAATGTAATAGTATAACCTCACATACCATAATAAAAACACATATGGTACTATTTTACTCTTTTTAGAAACTTTTTTTGTTTCAATAACTTTATTTTAAATCTTACACGACTCTAATAATATATCTTTTTGAGCACCACTTACTTTAAATCTTAAATTCATATAAAATTTCATTATTTATTTGGATGTTGATATATGAATATTAAAACATATATTACATATAAAAATTGATCTCTTAACTTCACGGTATTCCTCTTTCCATATTTATGGAATATAAAATCTATATCAGGGTTTCTTATTTTTTTTAATAGTGATTCTTCAACGTTCTATATACTTTCCTCCAAACTGAAGCAGTTCAAGTTTAGTTGAGATCTTTCAACCATAAATGATATTTCATTACCTAAATATTTTCTTTCGATAAGACTCTCTTTATTTTCATTGTCATCATATAGAGAAACTAAGAGACAATCATGTTGTTTTATATTTTTCTTTTTATATATTACTCTACATTATGGAAAACCATTCAAGATCTAAATTCTACTTATAATGATTTTATCCACTCTTCAAGAGTATTTATCGGACATATATCATAAAGTTCATTCTCATCTACCTTTAACAGATCAATGAAAAAATTCCTTATTATTATTTTTCAATGAAATCCATATAAATTTATGTTACAGTGTCATTTGATTCATCAAACTATTTTTCTAGTTAATCAATATTTTTCAAAATATTTTCATAATTTCCCCTTATTAGAAGAAAATCCATCTTATCTTCATCAGTACCATAAATAATAATAAGGTGTCTCATATTCCAACATAAAACCTAAAAGATATTATATCAAAATAAATATTTACTATTGGGATCCTCAAAAGTATTGTTTTTTAATACAAAAATTTCTTCATCAACATTTATAATTATCAAATTTCTCTTATAAAAAATCACAAAGACCTAAAATAACCTTTATTTATTCATTATTCATTTAAAAAACACTAAATGTTTTTTATTATATATGTATTATATCATCATATTCAATAAATTTTCAAATATGGGTTAATTATGATTTAAATTATTAAACATACTCATATGAATTCTTAAATTATCCTATAATATTTTGTTTCTTTTTTTTCCTAAATATATATTTATTCAAGATAACCCTCAATATCTACTTCAAAATCATCAATTCCTTCTTATAAATTCACATCTTGAGCAATAATTCAACCTTTTTGAGAAATATCATCCAAAATAATATGATAAAAAATATTCAAGGATGAATCTACAACATAACCTATTTTCTCAAATACAACTTGTAGTATCTAAAGATATCTTAAGAGAGTTTGAATCATGGTGATGGAAGATTTAATATTATCTCATCTACTTTTTTCATCAACTTATTTTTACCTTTTTATAAATAACATTATTCCACCATAATTACTTTCTTATTCAACTAACCCAAATCATGGGCCCATATAAAGAAATATAAATGCCAGACACAAAGACATTTTTACATCACTAACCTATAAAAGGATATTAAAAGGAGTATAAACTCAGAAATGTGAGAGTGTAATAAGATCCATTATAACTCCTTGTTTGATTGAAACAATGTCTAGGAAAGGTAACTACTCACTATATCCTACTACCTGTATAAATTAAAGAGATAAATTAACTTTCTCCCAAGGTTCATTGCGTGTTGGATGGTTTAGGTACGATCACTTCTCAATATGGTCACTCCATATTCTTATCCTCTACGAACTATTATGGTTAAGGAATAATTTTATAATCTTGTAATAAATATTTTTATTTTAATGAAATGAATGTCACACCAAGTTCAGTTCTTTATTTCTCCATCATAAATACAATATATTTATGCTCCACTGAATTCGAAATGTAGCTCTAAATATCAGTACAAGATATGATCATTAATATTTCTTCAATATGGTAATCCAAATAATTCAAGCATGTGATAAAAAATTAGATGATAATTATTATAATGAAATTATTCTTTAATATATATTATTTCCCACTCTATAAAACCACTGTCATCAATAATATTACTCAAAAACTAATCTTGCCAAAATTTCACAGGGCACTCAACTTCCTCTCTGTAAAACCTGATCTTAAATGTTTTATATAATACTTCTTAAAAATTTATTACTAGGTCAACAATATAATTCCAACCAGAAAAAACACTATTATATTATAATAAATATCCTTACTAAAATTCATCTTATAGTTTCCTTCTTTATGGAACACATAGTTACACTTTCGTACTCACTATAATTCCTCAATATTTCCCCTCTTATGGGTTTCTTTTATTCTAAATTCACATATTCAATATAGAAAAAAAATTATAACATCATATGAAATGATATGAATTTTATATCTGTAAATTCAAATCAAAGATAAATTTTAAATTTTCTTGCATCAATATTATCCTTTAGATGATATTCCATCAAATATCCATCAATAAATTCAAAAAAAGGTTAGTAGATATTTTAGTGACCATTAAATCATATTATTATTTAATAATGTTCAAATATACTTGAATCCTACATAAACTATATACCACAATACAAATAACCCTTTTGGTGTGATTAGTTGGATTCTCATAAATTTAACTCATTTTCAATATAGGTTGTGTCATGGATCACATTTTCATAGTGATTTTTTCTATACTTGAAAAAATCCCTAATGATAAAACTACCTAAAATTGAACCGCTATGGTGAAATATCATTCCATGTTGTGGAAATTTTTTTTTTGACTCTTCCAACATCATGGTATTTCCTCCACAGTGTAGTTACCCATATACTTTAAAAAATCAATCCATTATATTTCAAAAAAATATATCCTTTATATTTGAAAAAAAACCATCCTCCACATTAAATCCTATCTATGTTGTGGTAGGTGTCAATAATATTTTATGATTGGACATATTATGATGTCGAACATAATCTATAGTTAAAAACTCCCAATATTCAAGTGATACTAAAAATCATGCTAACCTATCTATACAGTTTATTGTCCTATCTTGAATTATGGACTATATTATCAAAATTTAACATATGTTTTATAATTTAATTTCAATGATTTATCAACCTCAATACACCACTAAACCCCTACCAATATTACATGGTTCTTCCCTATACCATGTCCACATCATTGTGGTATCTCCCTAAACCATGGTACTTCCTTGGAATCTCCTCAGACTCCACATGTCTACACCAACCAATACTAGATCCATATGATCCTACTCCTCCATTATCACCTAAGATGGTTGTGGTTGATCTTGGAAAACTAACTCATGGTGGTGGATTACTCTTATGGACATCCAAAGGGTGAAAATTTTTTAATCATTCACAAAAAAATCATGAAATGTCTAATATCGGCATGGAATTTAGTTCTAATGCCACTTTTAAAACTCCATATTCTTCCCAAAAATTTTATAAAAAATTGAACATTCATCATAGTATAACCATAATTCACTATGGAATGATTTTGATAAATCCTAAATGATTTTAGGTCTTAATATTTAGAAAATACTAGGATTAATTTCCTTTTTATTTAGTCTTTCTAAACCATATATACAATCATTGACCAAAACATTATTGATAGATCAATATTTTACATGATTATTTGAGTATAACCCATATTTTTCATAAATTCTTAATCATTAATCTTGTCTAAATTTAAATTCATTTATGTTTTATGCCAAGATAAATAGCTTGATAAAAATGAAAAAAGGGATGAATATAGTGATCCCCAAAAATGTTGTGTTGGGATGCTTTGTGGTGCTACACAAATTTGAAAATAAATTGAATTTAAATCAAGGTGAAGAAACAAGGAAATATATTTTATGTGAATTAGTGGGATGGAACAGAGAAAAAATACCCTAGAATTAAACATTAAATGTCTTTAATATCATTCACGATGTGATACATGATGGATTAAAATATTCTAATAAATGGAATAAAAATTTATACCCCTCTCATTTCACTTCATAAATACACTATTCAATATGTGAAATATTTATAAATTCATAGGTCATGCCCCATAATTTACACATCATGTAACACATACATGATGTGAAATGGTTGATGAACACAAAAATGGTAAGGTATGATGTAATAAATATAGAATACCATATTAATGAACCATAACAACCAAATACTATTTTCCACACAATTAATGATTCTTAGTGGGGATTGAGTCTTATAAATACAAACCAAGTCCATTGGGAAATTATTACTTAGGAATGGAAGATCTAGAATATTACCTTTTATATATTTACCTTTATTTTTTTCTTTTCCTTTCTCTTTATTTATTTAATTCATGCAATTTCTCCCATATCCAAACTCAAATATACTCTTTCATCCATGGATGGGTTGTTACTATGAGTGATCAGGAAATTGGGATGCTTTAACTCTGAGATTTTTGTAGTTTTACCAATATGTGAATCAAAACCTATCTTTTATTTTCATTCTGGTATCAATTCATAATTCAGTTTAATTATCAAATTAAATAGTTTCAGTTGTATAATATTTATTTTTATTTACCTTGGTTGATGATCCAAATCTATCTACACATATATTCCCATATTTTTTCTTCCAAACATATTAGGTTTGGGTGGTGAATGCCTAACGATCACCAACATATGAGAGGAATTGTGACTAACACATTTGTTAGCAAGGTATTACAATTCCCAAATGGGGATTCCCATAAATTTAATGGATGACCAAAAATAACTCAACCTACATTGGATTAAGGGTTTAGTAATTTATACCTTAATATAGTATAACCTCACCATCACAATCTCTTGAGGGTGAGATAGGAATTAAAATAATACTCTCCCTATTAATGGTTTTGCAGAGGGAAAATAAGGAGTAATTATTATGTTTTGATACCATTACTTTTGGTTCATCCAAGCTTGCTTTGATCGCCTCTTTCATCATATATTATTAATAAATAATTTAATATATATTATCAATGTCCTAAATTTCTTATGAATAAAAAAATTAAAAAAAATATTATGAAAATCAATCAAAATTGAAAAACTATTTTTCATGCATTCCTCTTTTAGATACTACCAAGGGTTAACCACTAAACTATAGTTAGGTAATTGATTTTGTCCTTGCCCCTTGATATCTATTTTCTAATTATCTCAATTTAAATCCATTTTACCAATTATTTCTTCATCCTTTAGGCTTAATTCATTTTGTTAAATCCTCTTATAAAGCAATGTGTTCTCATGACCACCTCTACTCTAAATCATCTATGAACTACCATTATCAAAACGTATTTAATGTCACTAATATTCATTTGAGGATTGATTTTCAATAAATTACTTCAATAGATATCCCTTTCATCTATTTTGAACATATCCATATCATCCATTAATTCATTACACATACTCCTAATCTATTGTCAACAAATCTAATATAACCACTATTATTGAAAAATTAGAGACATGGCTATGAGTAATTCATCAATCTTTCTACCCTCAATGAAATATGGATATCTTACACTAAAATATATGTTTCTTCAATAGTGGGGTAAATAATGGTTGGTGACATCCTCCAATCAGAATAAGTATTAGAAAAGTGACCCATCTTATTCTTACATAACTATGAAAACATTTTTATTATAATCAGTATAATAGAGATAAAAAACCAAGATCAATATGTTTTGTGTATTGATAAAATTACACTCATATATAAATTATAAATAATAAAACAAAAACATTATTTAATTACTTCTTCTCCATATTCTTAGTGACCCTTTCATTAACCTTAGTACAATTAATCCCTATATGATATACGTCGATAAAATATATGAGCTAAAATCCCAGTAAAAGTATAAATAAGAAACATTAATAAATATAACCTGGTTGAGCATAATCAAAATAAAAAACCATAATTATAATATCATCATCAACAATATGAAGGAAACATGTGATAAGGTCATGGAATGTGGTATTGCTTAAAAATTAAACATCATGTCTTACTGTCCAAATACCACATGTATCTTAGAACAAACCTAGCTGCATGTTCACACTTAACATATGTACATACTCATAATAATATTATTGTGAAAAAAGATAAAATCATGTTCAATTCAAATAAAAATCATCTCATGATATATATCACCTTACCCAATGCATTGGAAGGATATATAATTCTAGTCCCACTCATCAAATTATAATATCTACATAATCATTCATTCCACATATCATGTATTACTATCATATTCTTGAATTAACCCATGGAGAGGAATGGGTTTTATAAAGATTTAATCAATACATTTTTCATGAATAAACATGGGGTAACAAAATTAAAAATGGAAAAAACATATTTGGTATAAGAATATTTACTTTTTAGAATAGAAGAAACAACTTAATATGAGTCAAATATGTGTTTTTGAAAGAATATTTATTTTGGTAAATTGTGATATTTATCATATAATCAAGTAGGATACATGTATATCCCAAAAAATGTAATAATAATAAAATGGTATTTATGGATAATTTTAGGAGTATTTTTACCAAATATGTAATGAATGTGGGACTACAAAAAGAAAATGAGTTGGGTTTGAGAATCTTGTTACCATTATTCCTGATTTATTTCAACAATTTTTCACTACCTGAATAATAATAAGAATTATTAAAAAATAGACCCAAAAGTCAATTAATATAATTTTTATCATTATTTATATATTATATTAATTTTATTATATTTCTTAATTTCCTTGATTATAGGGTAGTCATTATGATATCATGTTTTACTTAAAAAATTTCATCATTTCCTCGATTTTAATACATAGCTAAATGTAATTTATAAATCAGTATAATAAATTCAATAAGATGATAATACATATAATAACATGTTTATATTTTATATATAGTGTATAATGTACATAATTAATTATTGTTACATGTGTTTATATATAAATTTCTTTATAGGTGGTTAACCAACCATTGAAGAGACATTATCAGGAGAGCCGGAATGAGAAGTTTGAAATTTTTATATATTTTAAATATGATAATTAAATTCAGTTAAAATAATTAATATAATATTAAATTAGATACAAATTAATCTTATATTGTTTTTTAAAAGGTGTGGTGAAAAAAAATATTGTGAAGAAGAAGAAATAAAAATAAGAATACCTGATCGAAACATACTGAATCATCAGTGTAACGTCTCTTGTACACCAGTACAAATCCTTCTACTTTTTGGAGTTGTATTACACTAAAATTTCCCTTAAGATTATAAGGGTATTTATTGGATGGATTTTATTAGAGTTTAAAATTTTTAAATTGGGGAATGAGTGGGTTTTCAAGGGAAGGGAGATAGCTTATTTATACATGAGAAGTGGGGTATTTTTTTAATAAAAGACTAAATAAAATATTATATCTAAGGTAAAACATGTAATAGTGATGTTTGGATAATATAAATCATATATAAACATAATATATTGGTTTTAAGTCTTTAAAATGGAAGTGAAAAAAGAGAAATTGTTATTTTAAGGAATCACTTTTTACTATAGGTTTTTGGAAATTATTTTTAGGTTTGGAAATTATTTTTATTATATTTTAATGAATCATTTATTAAATAAAAAAATTCATTTCCAAACCTAAATTTAAAAAATCATTTTTTTCATTATTACATGAGGAATGAAGTAATTTAATAAACATTGGTTATATGAAAAGAAATATTTTTACAATTCATTCAAAATTTGATGTATTTAAAAAAATTACCGAAATACTAGCCTAGGATTATTTCAATATGTTGATTTAAAAAATTACATTAATTTTATCAAAATAAATTTCTAAAATAGGATATTTTAATTTTGAAGATAACAAATATGATTTTTGTTAAATAATATTGAATATAGTTAATTGAAAATGTTCTCATATTTTCATTTAGTTTTTAATAATGATATTTATTTTATTGAATTATAATATTAATATTTACCTAAATTAATCCTATTAAATAATATTTATATCAAAATTTACTATTTTGATATAAAATTAATATTCTAATAGTCGGGTTACTATTCTCATCGACCAAGTTATTGTTCCCAAAAGTTAGGTTACCATTACATTGCCCATATTACTATTAGAATGATCAAATTACCACCTATAAATACCTATAAACTCCTTCATTCATTATTCAACCAAATTCTTCTCAATGTTCTGTGTTTCCATTTTCTACAATGTTTCCTGGTTTAATAAAATTTTGTTTCTTTTCAATAGTGTTGGTAGCATGAGCGATGATTCTAGTAGATTAGAGTGATCCATAATTTCCCATTTTATCTTTTATAATTTTTTTTGGTAACGTTGTAATGTTTATAATTTTTTTGGTTTCATTTGTTATTAATGAAAAAATATTTCTTAATGAAATATTTTTTCATAGATATAGTTTTATATAACATAATAAAACACAGATATATTTTGGAAAAAAAATAATAATAAAAAACCGTAGGTCTTTACATTATTTCCTCCTTTTAGAAAATTTTCCCCTAAAATTTCAACTCATATTATTGATGGAGAATAGATGAGGTTACTTTTGTTTCATTGTATCATCTGGTTCCCTAGTTACCCATTCATACTTATAGTTCCTCCATAACACTTTAATAAGGTGAGTTAAATTTTTTACATTGAAAATTTTTTCTACTGTCCAAGTTTTTCACCAGCTACTCTTCATATGAGAGGTCATTCTCTAGTTGTACCACCTCTAGATTCAGTACATGTGAGGGATTAGGTCTATACCTCCTTAGTAGTGATACATAGAACACATCATGAAATTGATCCATGATTGATATATGTGCATGATGATATCCCATTATTGTTATCCCTTCAAGGATCTTAATGGTGACAATGTACCTTGGGCTAAGATTACCTATCATTCTAGAACACATTAGTCTCTTTCATGGTTATATTCGAAGGAAAATGTTGTCTCCAAAATTGAACTCCATGTCCCTTTGATGGTTATCAACATAACTCCTTTCCTACTATGAGCATCATTTATATGTTTTTGGATGGATTAAAACTTCCCTATCATCACTTGCACAAGGTCAGGTCCAACAAGTCATAGTTCTACAACACTTCCCATATGAAGCATTGTGTGTGCCCATTTGAATACTCAATTTGAAGATATTATTATATGAGATTTTATCCAATGGGATATGTTAATATAGTCCACCTTTTAATTCCATTAAATAGGCTATTAGCATGTCCTTGAGTGCTTGAATAGTCCTTTTAGTTTGGACCTCGTTTTGGGGTTTGAGGTTGTGCTAAAATTTAATTAATTACTCAAATAATGTTGAAGACTTACCCAGATTTTAGATTTGTTCCTTGGATGATGATCAGACATGATAAAAACTGGTACCACCTGATGACTCACCACTTCCCCCACATATATCCTAGAATTTATTTTCAACTGAGAAATATTCCCAAATAGTAATGAAGTGGTATTTCGTAGTTATTCGATCCATCACAACCCATATATCATCCTTTCATTTGGAAGTCATTGGGAGACGAGTGACAAAGTCCATAGTGACATTATCCCATTTCAATGTGGGTATAAAAAATGGTTGCATCATCCCTTTGGAATTCTATTGATCTGATTTAACATATGTACATATCAAAAACCATGACATATAATTTGAAGTCCCCTTAATATTTTTGTCCTATCCTATGTTTTCTAAAAGATCAAGGTATGTCTTGGAACATCTCGGATGGATGGAGAAGGATAATCTATGTGAATTATCTAGTATCTCCTTTTATATACCAAGACATGAAGTCACTAAAAGAATCATTAAAAACTAAATAAAACCATCATCATCGATGTGGACCACATATAGCTTTCCTTCCTTTAGTACTTACACCTCATTTTATACCTCTAGATCATCCCTTTGTGCCTCCCTAATATTCACCCAAATATATTATTGGAATATAATTTGGTAAATGCTTGATATATTTCCTAACATTATGATTTCAAGATCCATACTTTTCATATCCATGAATATAGGGTCTCTTTCAATCATTATAATGGATAGAGTAGCTGGTTCATTTATGCTGAGAGAATAAGCTACCTTGTTCTCCTTCCCCAGATGGTTGTAAATAGAGGAATTGTATTCATTTATTATCTCTAAACATCTTTAATGATGCATGTTGAGCTCCTTATGTATGAATATATACTTTAGACTCTTATGATCTGTATATATATCACACTTTTTATCATAGAGGTAGTGCCTCCAAATCTTCAGATTAAAGATCATAGCAGCTAATACTAGATCATGAATTAGGTATTTTTTCTCATGGAAATTCATCTTTTGTGAGGAATATTCTATCACATTATTAGTTTTCATGAGTAAAAAACCCAATAATCTCCTTTAAGATTCATTATATATCTCAAAAAAATCTCCACTTATTAGTAGTTTGAGTAAAAGAAGAGTGATTATCCTCTTCATGAGCTCTATAAAACATTCCTCACATTCAAAATTCTCGATATACTTTTCTCTCTCTATATTAACATATTTACTGGGATATAAAATCATGATAAATTCGTCACAAAACATGGATAGTACCTAGTTGATCCATTAAAACTGTGGATTTATATGACACAAGTGTGTCTGGGTCATTCATCTATTAAATTTTTAAGGGTCCATAGAAATTCCCTCACTTGTGAACATGTTCCCCAATAATGTGACTTGCTAAATCAAAAATACACACTTATTGAACATATCATACATTTTTTCCTTCCATAATGTTGTGAGAAAATCCTTATATTTTATTCATGTTATTCCTTTATCTTGAAGTAAATAATAATATTATTGATAAATAATACCAAATATTTTCCTTGATAGTCTATAAGGACTCTATTCATCAAAACCATGAACATTTTAGGGAAATTAGTTATTTTGAAGGGCATAAAAATGAAATCATAGTGCCCATATTTTGTACTAAAATCTTCCTTCTGAATATCATTCCTATTCACATTTAGTTGTTGATATCTAAAATAAATATCCACCTATAGGAAGTACTAAACTCATCATAGTTTATTGAATATGTCATCAATCCATAAAAGATGAAACTTTTTATTTTTGGTGATCTTTTTGAGATCTTCATAATCAACACACAGCTTCATTGATGAATTCCTTCTTCATCAAAATAAAAACACTGGAACAGCCCATGTTAATAAACTAGGGTGTATGAACCCTTTGTCTAAATGCTATTATTGCTACGACATTAACTATTCCAATTTGATTGATGCCATATTATAGGGGTATTATGTGGTAAGAGTAGCTCTATATATGATCTTTATGGGAAAATATACCTCATGATCTAGGGTATACTTGGGAAATTCATTGGGTAATTCATCACTATATTCCCCAGAATGTGAATTAACTCCAGGTTGATGCCTCTCATTGAATCAACCAGTTGGGGATCGAATTCTTCTCCACAGTGTAACACCACACACATTGTTGATGGATGATAAAAACGTTATTCAGGATTATACTTCCATCTGCAGAGGATCATTGTATTGTAGGAAATATGAACAAGTATTTTCCTTTTCTCAACACATTATGTGTGATCTAAATAATGATATCCAATTCATACACATTATAACATCAAATTTCACCAAGTATTACAATATTATATAGAAGAATATCACCATAAATTCATATAGGATTAGTGTCCAATACTTGGGTTTCAATGATTGCACCAATAGTTTTTTTACATATATATCTATATTAAGGTATAAGAGCTTTGATTAAATAGTCCTAGAAAGAATGCCTGATATAAAGGAATAATTAGAAATATAATCAAATAAATCATTTTATCTTCATGATTGAATAGTAAGTGTACTATTTATAAATTCATTTTCATGATTCATTTATCAGTTGTGATGGTATATGATTTCTCTTGCTCCTTTTTCTTTTTTGGATGGTAAAGATGATTACCCTCATGGAATTGTGCTTTAGTGCACTAGATTACATAGTGCCCCTACAACCTATAGTTGATGAATTGAACCATGGGTGGTGCATTAGGATGTTCCTTTATTTCCTCCCACATATCATCCAACTTTATCACATATATTCAACATTCATGAGCTTGATGATCTTCTCTCCCATACTTGAAGCATATACATATCCCATTGAGACAATTCCAATGATGTTTCTTCCCATATTTTTTACATGTTGGTAGTTTTATCCTACTTACTTCTTATTCATTTGACCCACCAGCATGAAAATCCATTCCTATATTTTTATCTCCATAACCATGGGTCAATTATCTGAACTCCATCTCTACTATGATATCACATTGAACAACATCTTGATAACTACCATTTTCCAGAATAGCTAGTTATTATTGAGGTAATTGTTTTAAACCACCAAATATTATATAAATTTTCTATCATCGTTTATATCAAGAACTGATCTATATCTTGTAAGCCTTGTAATATTTTCCTCGTAAGTTGTGACTGATTAACCTTCCTTTTTATTCATCTATATGAATTCTGTTTCTATATTGGTTTAAATAGTTTGAGGTAGATACTTTGTTATAAATATTTTCATAGAGTATCCACACTCCATCTCTTCTATTTCACACATTATATTAGTGTTATATATTAATTCCCACCATTGATCAGACTCTCCATATAAATAATATACTGATAGGGTCACCTTTTCTTTCTTAGAATAATGGATCACAAAAATGATCTTCACCAATGAGTTTACCCACTATTATGAGAAATTTGTATTGATTGTTCCAATAAATTTTGGTGGTTGTTTCTTCATAAGGGACACAATAGATGTAATAATTTATTTGTTATTTTCAACTACATCCTCTCATGGTATTGTGGATGTAATTTCATAAAATAGTTTCATTTTACCAAACCTGGAATTTTTACATGGTTTCTCATGGTTCCCTCCATTTTAATAAATATATATGGTCTAAAAAAAACTATGTCAAAAAATAATGTATAAATAATTTTTTTAAATGTGAAATTAACATTAAAGGTTTATAATATGGGATTTTTATGTTTATCCTTTTTCTAAAACAATGTTTTTTGGATGTTTATATATACCTAGTCATATCATAATAGTTCTCACTAGTGTTTTATAATACTAATTACAAAATAAACAAAATTTTGATGTGTAACCAACAATAGAAACAATAGTTTTTATTACATAATAGTTCCATTTTTTATGATAAAAAACATAATATAGATAAAAATCTAAGATAAAAAGGTTTATTTTCTTAGGAAAATTAAGATAATACGTGACTTTTACATAATAAAACCTAAACCTTATTTAACTAATTATTATCTATCTTCTTAGTGGCCCTTTATTTCTACTTAGTATAAATAATCACATAGAGATATTCATTAATGAAATGGGTGATCAAAAAAATACAAATAAGCCGATGAATATGGGGCATGAATCAATATAACATTGGTGAGTATAATCATCATCCTTAAATAATAAGCATAGGTTCATCAACAACTACATGAGGTAAACATGTCATAAATTCATGTAATGCGGTAATGCATAAAAATGAAACATCACATCTTAGTGGTAAAATACAACATGTAGTTGTAAACAATGCTAGCATCAAGTTAATGCTTAACATATGTGCATAATCATAAAATTGTCATTATCAAAAAGGATATAATCATGTTAACACATCATATATATCATATCATGTGATACATCACATTTCCCAACACATTATAGGGATATATAATTTCAATCCCACCCATCACATCATAATATTTATATAATCATGCATGAAAATAAAATGTATTACAATCCTAGTAATAAAATAAACCATGGAAGGGAATGAGATTTATAAAAATTTAATCAATCATGATTTTATGAATAAATTTGGGGTTAATAAACTAAAAATGTAAAAACATATTCGGTATAAGGATCATCATTTTTTCTTGAATAAAAAACAACTTAGGATCCATTAAACATGTGTTTGGGAAAGAATAGTTCTTTTATAAAATATTATTATTTGTAATAAAATCATATTGAAAACATTTATATCCCCAAAATAAAAATGGTGGAATAATTAATTTTTTTAATGAAAATTATAAGAGTGTGTAAACCAAATATTTTATGAAAGCGGGAGAGACCATAGAAAATGATCTGGGATTATGAATCCCCCCTACCTTTATTTTTTCACTTTTTCACCTCCTAAATAATAAACATAAATTTATTAAAACATTTAAAAAGATGTTAATTATTATAAATTTGACACTATTTATCTATTATATATTTTTTTATATTTAATAATATTCTTGGTTACAGGGTATTCATTTTTATAGCATGTCTTACTTTAAATGTTCCTATTTTGCCTTGATTTCACAACTTTGTAAATTTTAATTTATAAATTATATAATTAATTCCATAAACATTAAAAAAAATATAATTAAATTATTATATAGTGTATATATTTTATAATTTCCATCCAATATTATGGATACATGTGTTTACATGGAAATTACTATGTAGGTGGTTAACCAACCGTTGACGGGGCATTGTGAGGAGAGCGAGAAAGAGGAGTTTAAAAGTTATATATATTGTATACATGATACTTATAGTAGGTTTACATAACTAACATAAAGTTATATTAATTTATATGTAATCTTATATATTTTTTAAATGGGTGGTGGAAAAATAAAGATAAGAAGAAGAAGAAATTAAGAGAGGAAGTGTTGATCGAAGCATACTTAATCCTCAATGTATCCACTCATGTAGGCCACTAAAAATCCTTGATATTTGGTGGTGGATTACTATATATCGTCCATAAATATTTTATGGGATTTATAGGAAGTATTATTGAAGAGATTATTCTTTAGAATGTGGGGAATGATTGGTTTTCCAATGGGAGGGAGAGGTGTTAATTAAACATGAGGAGAGGGGTATTTTTTCTAATAAAATATTGAATAAAATATTATATCAAATGTAATAGATGTAATAGTGATATTTTAAAAATATAAATCATATATAAATATAATATAATGTGTTTAAGACATTAAATACCGTTTATAATTCGAATTTATTGGTTTATTAAAAAGAAAATTGGAAAAAAAGATAAATTGTTATTTCGAAGAATCACTTTTGTCTTTACGTTTTGGAATGTTATTTTTATGATTGGAAATTATTTTTATTTTATTTTAATGAATAATTTATTTAATAAAATGTATCATGTAATAACCTAATGTTATATAAATTATTATTTCATTATTACATCATGAATGATGTAAATTAAGATACACAAGTTCTGTAAAAAACTGTACATTTACTATTCACCTGAAAATTGATGTATTTCATAAAATTACCATAAAATAACCCTAAGATAATTTCTATGTGATGATTTTAAAAATGATATTAATTTTGTAAAAATAAATTTCTAAAATTCTTATTTTTATTTTTTAAAATAAATATTATGTTTTTTATAAAATACTTTAAAATATAGTTTATTAAAAATGTTTTTATATTTAATTTGAGTTTTTTGATCAAGATATTTAGTTTTTGGTATTATAATATTTATATTTAACTAAATTAATAATGATAAATATTATTTATAACAAAATTTATTATTTTGAGGTAAAATTATTATTTCAATGGTCAAGTTACTATTTCCAATGGTCAGGTTACTATTCCCAATGGCCAGGATACTTTTCTAATTATAACATTACTATTCTAATTGTCACATTACTTCATATAAATACCACTATATTCCTTCATTCACTATTCAACCCACTTCCAATCAAGGTTTTATATTTCAATTTTTTAAAGTGTTTCATCATTTTCTAATATATTTTTTCTTTTCTATAGTGTTTGTAGTGGGGGTGATTTTTGTAGATTGGGGCGATCCATATTTTTCCATTTTATATTTTATATTTTATATTTTTTTCTATTGGTAAAATTTGGAATTTTAATTGGTTTCATTACTAATTAACATTAAAGTATTTATTAATGAAATATATTTTTTATTGTCTCATCTATATTTTGTATGTGTCTAATATTATATAATATAACAAAACAAAAATTTATTCAGAAATAATATATTACTAAAACCATGAGGTTGTTAAGTTATGGAGTTTATTCTCTTTCATATGAAATGAAAATTCATTTTAACAATTTATAATTCAGTTTTGGGCTTTGATATTGATTATCATTGTTGGATACATGTAATTTTTCATCATTGGATATCCTAAGATCATCATATCATATTTTTGATAAGTATTTCCTAACCAGTTATGTACATACATGTAAATATTTACTAAAAACAAGGAACTATAGTAGTTTTTTGATATTATGATATTATGTTTACTAATAATATCATATCAATTGATATAGGTTACTTTACATGATAATATAAGTTACTCTTTTGAAACTCCACCATGATGGATGATTATATACATGTATTGTAAAGGGAGACATTAACCAAAAGTTGTAGTATCCTCAGTTCATACATGGTGATTGGACAGTGAGATAAAATATAGCCTTATCATGGCCAAAAACTTCATTCCTCATGTGTTATGAAATGTGTCACTAATTATAATATCCCATTTAAAATTTTAAGTTACATGTGATCCTTATATATGGTGCTAATAATTGGGGATAATATACATTTATCATTTAATAAAGTTTTCTTTAAAAATTATCCCAATTTATTTCAAGTATACATAGTCTCTCCCTGACATTATCTTCTCAAAAGTGCCATTAAATGAAAAAAAGTAGGATTTTTTTAAAAAATCTATTATTTATGAATTTTTATTTATATTTTAAACTCAACAAAATTTCAAACTTAATTTTAAAAACAAAAATATTGTTTAAAAAAATAATTCCATTTCATTATTAAATATTGTTGAAATTTTTCAATCAATTACAAAAAAAATTAAAAATATTGAGATGAATCATAATGAAATATAAATAATTGATTAGTATAGATGGATTGGTATATTCTTCACTATTTTAGGATTTATGAGGGATGTAATAATTAATATAGGAAATATATGAAATGATACCTTATTAAAATATAAAATGTATCATTAATAAAGATGTTTTAATTATAATTTTTTTGGGAATATTAGTATATTGAGAGAATTCATTTTAAAATAATTTTTTTTGTCATTAATGGTGTATCCCCATTTTCTGTATTGGGGTCTTTTATAGGTTATAGACTATGACTATGATTTATTTTGTTAATGAAAACCATATTTACATGTTTTATTATATTTATCAACCAATGATAGATTATATGATATAATTCTATTAAAATAAGTAGTATTGAAAGCATTATAGGGATCAATATGATATATTTGATAATTTAGTTTTTTTTTGTGATGGGAATGGTGTTAACGAGTCATTGAAATACATTGATAGTGCTAGAATCAAATATTTCATTTCCTATAAATAGATTTCCTCATATTAAATTTGTTCATTTTTTAATGGGTTCAATGTGGTCCAAAATGGGGAGTAATGTATAAATTATATAATTCATATTATTTTCAAGTGGAATGAATTATATTCACTTATGTGATTTATATGGTAGTGTAGTTTATAATCAAATGAATAGTCAATAATTGTGGAATTAAATATATAATGGGGGATAAATTAGATCATTACTAAAGATTCAAATTTATTTGTGGGTTAATTTAGAGGGAGTAACCTAATGATAAATCATATTATAAGATATCAAAGATACATTACATTTATAGAACATGGTAAAAAGAATTATTAGGATATATAGTAAGCAATTAACTAGAGGAATGTGAAATTAAATGTTCAAAATTTTCATTGGCTCACATGTTTCATTAGTTGGGAAACCTAAAAATATCAATATGTATCTAGATGAAACTATATAAATATCTTAAAATTATAAGAGATTAATTTTTGTTCCTTTTTAACATCCATAAAATTTTTAATAATTTAAATCCAATTGAAGGATTTGGTTTTCTCTATTTTTAAAAAATATGTACATCCTTAATAAATTATGAAATTTAAAAGGAAATAAAAAATAATATTATGGGACACACAAGGTTTTATGTAATTCAAAAACATAAATAGTTGTTTCAATGGGGTGGGTATTATCATCAACAAAAAAACATTAATTATTTTGTCGAAAATGGAATGAAAGACTAATCCCCACACTCCAGGAATAAAATCAATACAGAACATCAATGGGTTTTCTAACAATAAATACCCAAAGAGTCATCAATAACATAGATATCACCATAATGGGGGAATTAGACCATAAAAGATAAAATTTAAATAGATTCATAGGTTGAAATCTAGGAACCGTGGAAATTAGTTCCTTTATTACCCTCCCTCCACGTGTGAGTGATTCTTTCACCTCCAGGGATCATATTTTTTTCACCTGAGGAGTTGATAAGTTATTATACAAGGAGAATAGATGCTTCCATGAAGAGGTTTGAAAAGGATAAAGGAATCACTTTCATCGGTTTTAACATTTATATTAATATCTTTAAATATAGAAAGACCAGTAAGAAATGAATTTGATTCATCCTAGAGTGAGTCACCAAGATCAAAAGAGGGTGTGAACGTAATAAAAACAAATCCTTTACTATTATGCAGATGACAACCTCATTATATCATAACCACAACACACAAGCCATATGTGTTATGTTTTAACCCTATGGTATGTGGGTTCCATATAATAGAGTATCTGGGGGATTATGGGAATATAAATCATGAATATCATGAAATTTGAGAGAAATCAAATGAGAGGCATCCTAGTTCATAAATCGATGGATCAAATCATCCAAAAAGATTTTTTTAGAATGATCTTTATTTCATATAGTACAATGGCAACAACATCCATTAATGAAAATAAAGCAGCCTTCATTCTCTTCAAAGATATTGATGGATACCCCTTGAAAACCATAGGTTATGGAAATTTTCCCTTGAAAAATAATGGGACCCCATTCCAGTAAAGCTTCCTTAACTGGGCCACAACCATGTTTCCACTATCTTTCATAAAAGAGATGTTTCATTAATTACAGACTCCAAAAATTTCAATAGTGTCACCAAGATGTGAGGAGAATACCTGAATTCAAGGCATTTTTATCTATGTTGAGGGTGTTATTCTTGATACAACACATGAGGAAATTGAGTTTTTAAGAGATATTCTTGCACCACATAATCTTTCCCCATCGATCCCATTCCAAAAATGGGTGTGCCATCTTGTTACATTCCTTAACGGTGAAGCTCCCAAATTCCCAACTAGTGAAAAAAAATATCTGAGTCCATTGAAAGCTCAATTAAATAAAAGATGACTTGATGGTCTTTTCCTTGCATGAAATTAATAAGAACATGGTGTCTCAAGGCATTTCTGAAGGAGATACTTGGGGTGGGGTAACCAGGAATCCCAAGGGTCTACCCACTCCAATTTTGAAAACAAAAACTGATATCCCCCTAGCCAATAATCCATGTCATATTTTTCTAATGATTTTAAATGAAAGGTCCCACCAGAGACCCTAGAGCCGAGACTCTTCTTTTCATAGGATTTTAGATCCCATACTTCCTTGCCGTAAACCTTCCCCAAATAGTACGTCCCTCCATGCACTCCCAAGAATGCTTTGCATTCAACCCATGCATGGTCTTTGAAATTCTTTGAATGTCAATTCCTTATTACTTAATTGGCTTCATTAATCATCCCCAGGAGGCCTAATATAACATCACCTTATATCGAGTATCCCATAATAAGGAACACATAATCTTCTACAGCTCCCAAATAATTGTTTTTCTGACCCTACTAACAGAAATAACATGCATGAGGGAGGTTGGAAGGACATTGTTGATCAATATTATCCTTCCTACAAAGGAAAAGAAATTGGTTTTCCTATTGGTGATTTGGTTGTTGATATTGTTGATAACCTTTTCAAATTGTCAAACTCAATCCTAACTAGAAGAGACTAGGACACAAAAATATTCTATAGGAAAATTCCTCATGTTAATGCTAAAAAATTCTTCCATGTTCCTTGTTCTGCCCTTGATACACTGATTAGGAAAAATGATGTTTCACTTCTCATGGTTAACCCACTTCCCACTCTAGTAACATTAAATATAGATAAACCTATTGAGGTCACGAATAACAAATTCACCTCCCTTAATGAAATTAATTGTATCATCTGTACACATGAGATGAGAGAGACCTTGAAATTGGTTTGAGAACCATAATAGAATCATCATTTCTCAATGGAGATTACTATTAATATACCTACTGAAATAATTATTCATCAAGATAATGATTGTGGGGGATAGAGGATCTCCTTAGTTGATCCCCCGAGCCAACTTGAAGAACCAATAGTTTTTCCCATAAACGTGATGGATAGCCATGGGGAACTAAAAAACAACACAAAATATCTGAAATTTTTTTGAGAACCACATTATTTTGAGAAACTTGATTATAAATAGAAATTCTATATGATCAAAATCATTTTCCATGTCATGATTCATAAAAATGTTTTTCCCATGAAACATCAGATTTAAATCACTCAACATTTGTTAAACAAGTCCAACAAAGCCATGTATATTTCTTCCTTTGATGAAGATGTGATTCTCCTCATAAATATAGTTAGGAAAATATGAGAAAATTCTTCTATTAATGATAGTGTCTAGAATTTTACACAAAAAGTTTCATAAACATATTTGTTTGTAGTTTTTTAGAGAGGAAGGATCCTTCTTCTTGGGAACAAGCACCATAGAAGTACCACATTCCACTCATGGGATTATAACACCATGGAACACATCCAACACCACATTAATAATGGTTAACATAACTATATCACGAGTATAAAAAAAGAACAAACTTGGGATCCATTAGGGCTAGTCACACTATTTTTACTAAGATAAATAACCACCCTATGAATTTCTCATTCTTTGAAAACTAACTCCACCCCATATTTACAATATATGACAAAACACAAGGTATTTACTCAATGAGATTAGATTGACCCATTGAATATCTCTCAGAAAAATAGGGATTTATCTCAGCTAAAAGATTTTTTAAATTAGCTTCATCTAGATCTCCCACCACATTAAAATCATTCACAAAGGTACCATCCTCAAGAATAATACTATCACTGATGATTTAGAGTCTCTCTTCGATACATTCAAGAAAAGGAACTGAGTTTTTATCCCTGTATTGAAACCATTTGAATCTAGAGTTTTACCGGCTGAGGTGTTCAACTTCCAAGAAATAAACTGCATGGTCTTTATTCTTTGTGATCAATTGAATTAAAATCAATTCAACCTAATTTTACTAGAGTTGAGCTTCGATCTGGTCTACTTCTTCACCACGGATATCCAATTCATGATCATTTAGTGGTAAACTCCTTCTCTATGATTAAATTTCACATTGAAGATTCCTTATAATTTTATGAAGACTAATCCATAGGTTTCCCTAAACCTGTTTTCCCATGTTTCAGCCACCATATGAAAGAATCCAGGATTAGAAATCAAGCTTTAAAAAAAGATGAAAACCCCCCTCTTTTATTTACTGAGTATAGGGTTACCCAGATTAGGGAAGGGTTTGTAGGAGAACGACTAAGGTTTATCACATTAGCATATAGAAAAGAAGAAATGGAATAAATTTAGGCAAGGTTGTCCTCTATCCAACACCATGCATGGGCTTTCCCACTCTGGTTAATACACAATGTTAATAGATCTGCAGTATAACCCAAATCATATAATCCATTTTGGGAAAAGAATAATTCAATGGAAGTACTCAGCCTCCTAGGTAAAAATCTACCTTCCCTATTTTCAGATGGATCAAAAATGATGTTAAAATAGTATCCCACTATATATGACAAAACCATAGAATCAAAATACTAAAGTTTAATCCAATGGATTAATCTCTAAATCCTCTAACATTTATTGTAAAAAAATGTAACAAAAATATTTCAAATTCCCACTCTAACATCGATGGTAAAAATTATTTCTGATAAAAACACCAAGTGAATAGAGAGGTTTGAATGCCAAAATATTTAGATATTTTGATTATGTTGGCCAACATGCATGTAATTGTATGCCATGATACTATTATAAAACTCTTTTATTCAAGATGAAGGTTGTCTCATCTCTAGGACTGATATCAATGAGAGGTTTTGGAAATCAAACTCTTGATAAAGGAATTCAGTCTTAACCCAGGTTCCAAGGCCCCAAGAATTCCATAATAAGAGTATAGTCATTGATTATGGTTCAGGGAGGAGATGGATGATGCCCAAGATAATTCCTGGTTGTCGATTTTAGGAGTATGTAGGTGTTGGGTGGGTATTATCCCAAGTTACTAATACTGCCAATATAGTTCCATTATTATTGTACTATAATCTTGGTTTTTCAATGTAACAATAAGGATATTTAATAGTGTTCAGGTGGGGTGGCCCAATATTTTTTTACATGGGTAAATGTGATATATATCATATTTCTTATGTGCATACAATAGTTACAATCCCTTTATCCCTTATTTTCTACTATTTCCTTTTATTCCCCATGGAGATCTCCTTAATATAACATTTTATAAAGGTGTATCTTATGAATGTGAGACCCTATGATATTGGATTCAATATCCCATAACATTGGCTATGTTTTATTTTTAATATTGAGGAATATTTATATTTGAAAATTTTCATATCTTTTACTAAAATTAGTTGAATTAGTATATTTCCTAAGATAATATTCAGTGGTTAAAATTTGGATAACATCAATGATAGGTAACCATAACTATAAAAAGGGAATTAATAACATTTTTCATAATTTGGATTGAGTTTCCCGAAATAGAGTCAATATCCATTAAAATATTAAAGCATCACTGGTTATTGAAGGGGGAGATTATAGTTGACATGACCCACCTATTTCTTAGGGGATATAAGTCATGTACCCATATAATATATGACATGTTTTTCCAGTATAATGAATTTTAAAATATCTATGATCAAGAATTATATTTGGTCATGTGAGTAATATATCATGAGATTTTTTTCCATGTAGGATACGATTATGATATTCTCTTCATCTTATATATAACATGTGGTGTGATACAAGTAGTTAGTATCTTTATATTGATACGTTTTAAAAGGGGATATGTTATATAAATTAAAGATTTATTGGCGTTGTTATCCCATGGAAGAGAGATTATGCCTTGGAATGGTTAACCTATATTTTATAGAGGGATAGTCCCCACCCCCACACCTATACCATTGGAAAGATCCTCTATCTATGGATTTAGTTACCACCCCCACCCCCACCATATTAGATTTTAAAAATTGAAAGGATTATCTGATAGAGTTAGTTAACCCATTGATCGATACACATCCTTCAATGAAATGCAGGCCCTCATTTAAAATAATAGAGTGGATACACATGTATATTAGTTTTGGTAGATCATTTTCTTTGGGATATTTTACAGTTTTCTTGTATCTCAGTTATTGTAGAGTGAGACACTCTCTACTGTTTTGGGTTCTCTTCTTAAATTATTTATAGTTTTTGTTGTGGATGGGTTGATCCTTTATAGGTAGTTTTGTTTTTTTTTATTTTATTGGTTTTATTATTATTCATTTTTTATTTTTGGGTTGTCCAATTAAGAACATATACACTCATCCTTGGAGGTATGTATTAATCAATAGATGCATTGAATTATTTGAATAATGAAAATTTATATGAGGATATTATTTGACTTAGTGTGGGTGGATATTGGTAGTTTTTGGGGGAGGTATATTGGAATGACTTTCATATCGAGAACTAGTTCATTTTTGTGATTTTTTAATAAAATTATTTAGGTCGGTTTTCCCATTTTCTTTGGTGGGTGTTTATCTTTCCCTTTCTCATTATTGTTCATGAACTAGTTTAATATATGTGAATCATATCATCAATCACATACATAATTTATTATATTTAATTTCTTTTTTTCTTTTTGTATAATTTTATTTGCATGGGAATGTGTGTTCTCTACAATGAAATTTAATTAAGGCCTCCCATAATGTTTGATATTCCAACAAAATTATAGTCACTAGACATTGACCTTTTGCAAGAATTCTTATGGTGGATGGTATGCCTAACATTTGATAAGATTTGTCCTAGTTGTTTGGTTCATATAAAAGTGCTATAAAAGTTATATTTTCATAGGGATAGAGTTTTGAGTTACACGTCTAGTGGGGATTAATTTGGGAATTTAGTGAAATGGTGTTAAGGGGTATCTAGTAAGGATTTTAGGAAACGTAACCCATTATTAGTGATGTATCTAGTGTACTAATTAACTAAGACTTTTGTGACCTACTTATTGACTTGGTACATTGATGGATCAGTTATAGGGGAAAATAATAGTAAATTAAAAATATAAGAATTTATCACTGATTTACATGTCATTATTAATTCATCTACCATGATAATCCTTAATTATTATAGGTTTTCTTATTAAATTGCATGATTCCACCACAAAAACATTCATCTATGATCTTGAGGTAGGATCATGTAATTCTTGTCCTGGTGATTAATCCTCCTATCAATGATTAACTGTGAAAAAATACATCTATATTGGGATGAGATCATGAGATAATTCCACTACATGTCTGATGATTTGTACCTTTGACCTTTGTAAAGTGAGAGAACCCACCACCCATAGTACATGTGAATGTTTTTAAACCTATTATAATTCTAATTATTCTTTTGCGAGAGGTTGAGGATATGTGTAATCCTCTTTCCCATCATGAGTTCTGTAGATAGAGAACAACCAAATTCTATGGTGACTCTAACCCTGAGGAATTTAAGTATTTTCTTAAGGTGGTGGTTTTAGTAATACTTCTTTATTGTTTACTAAATAACTAGAAGGATAGTGAGAGTAGAGTTTATCTTATAGAAGAAACATCAATGATTTTCAGTTGGTGGTAGTTTACTGTTTTTTGTCATTGGATCCATACCCATTCATGGTCTCATTCCTCCAAATTAGTAGCTTAGGATTCATATAGTGAATTCATTTTTCCATGAAGAAATATTGCCTATTCTTGGTGAGGATGCAGTTAGTTGGATATTACCATTAAGGAATAACATGAAATATGGGATGTTGGGAAGTTTATAGACAAATTCCTCAGTACTAGTGATGTGAATAGAAACCCCCTAATGTTGATCATGTTGACCTCGGGGAGGTGGATTCATCCTAGAAACTCAAGGTTTTAGATATATGATCTAATTCCACCACCAACATCCCCAGGGGTTCCATGATAGGCTAATATGACTAGAAGTTAGGGACCCATATAGTTGTATGTGATGGAGGGTTATGAGTATGTTGTTCCTATCATGATATGAGGTATGATAAGTAATTATTCTTCTTTTGTACTCATAGTAATGAAAAATTGATCAATCCATTTCATTAATTATTTATCCTTATTTCATGATTTAGAGATTCCAAGGTGGAATTTATCATTATGAATGTTTCTAGAAATATCTACTTGAGGTGATCGCTTAATCGGTCATATATGTTGATGTTGTGATCATAAGATTATTTGACATAGGTTTTATGGGACCATATAGTGGAAATAAGAAATCCACATAATATCATCATTTGTACTGATTATCCTTATTTCATTCCTAGGTAGACTACAACCATCAAAGAGTGATGTTATTCCAGGATGATAGTTAAATATTTCCCGTCATGGGTAATTAAGACATTCAGTCACAATAATCGAGGCATATTAAATGAAAATTCCATCTGATCAAGCACCCATTGGAGAGTTTGGATTTTTATGTAGTATATACATTGGATAATTATCCTCTTATGTTTGTAGAGGTGTACATATTTTTTTTTCAAAAATAGATGATAAGATTTTTTATACGATGATGGGTTTACTCATATATTGATCATAACCCTAATATTGCATTGATATATTTTAAATCATATCGAATAACCTCGACTAAGCACAAAAATATAAAGGTGAAGTAAGGGGACCTTAAGAAGAAATGTTTTATCATGCTCAGTCTGTCTCCCTGGGATGCTCTTATATTATTATCTATAAAGTAGAATAAATTATTTAGGATTTTTAATACATATATTAACTTGAATCATGTGATTGTCAAGAAAAAATACGTTCTTCCAAGGATAGATGATATCTTAGACAATATAAAGGGGGTGATTTGGTACTCTAAGATCAATCGTAGGTTTGGGTATCACCAGTTTCATGTATGCAAGGCAGATATTCTAAATATAGCTTTCCAATGTCACTATATTCATAATGAGTTTCTAGATACACCCTTCAGTGATATTTCACCCTAAAAAGGACGAGTTTAGGGTTTTTTCATCACTTGAATCCTCTTCTATTTATCATTTGAAGATGATTATGAAAAAATTTGGGAATTTTAAGATAACTAATTTGATATATCAATATATATAGAGGGATTTTGAGGTGACAATTTTGGATTCAAGAGGCCCACTGCATGGGGTATTTCATCTCTATGGGTAGAGTAGTTATAGAATTGTTCATGAAAAAGAAAATTATATCATGGTAGCCACCCAACATACTATTCAATGTGTAATAGGTTATTACTAGAGATTCATGGAATACTTCTCTACGATTATGTCCCCCATGAATACCTTTACCCAAAAGAGGAAACTATTCCTTTTGTTTGAGCGATACCAGAGAGAACTTGAGGAGTTAAAGTGGAGTTTGAGGATTGTTATTTTCCTAAGGTTTGTAGAAGATGGATTTGAGTATGTTGTGTTTTTTATGTTCATGAAGTAGGGAATAGTTATGTGTTGATACAGAGGTAAATGGTGATTGCTTATGGGTCAAGCCAATTGACACCCCACATAAATAACTACGTCACCCATCACTTATAGTTTACAATAGATTTGTTTTTTATCAATACATTCATCCACAACATATTTTGAGCGGTTCATAGAACATATAAACCATAAGTGTCTTAGGTAGATTATTACATAATTTTATCTTATACAAAGTTATAGGCATTATTTAGTGATACTATAGGACTATGATGTAATGATTATATAGAATCAAAGGAAGGGTAAAGTGGTGGATGATGACCTTAGTAAAAAATAATATTATTAGTTGTTTAGAGAGGACTCTTAATAGTTGTACATGTTGTAGTTGTCCTTAGTAACTGATGGAGAAGTGTCTTATTATCAATCAACGGTGGTGTCCACTCTATTAATTCATTATTTGGTGGAGTTCTAGCATAAATACATCAATTTTGAGGGTTTATGGGATCATATATTCTCAATAAATTCATAAGATATATATAATAAATGTGGGGTAAGATCGTCATTTTTCAAGTATATATAGTGGTTAATGTTTTTCTATATTAGGACGTATTAAAAGAGTTCCATACTTTACCCTCTATGCTATATCCTAGTGTGAAGAAGTTGTACCAAAACCTTATTCATCAGTTTTAGATGATATATATGATGTACATTGTTTTTGAGTTTATCATGTTGTGTCCCACCTATATATAGGTGAAGTCAGATCACCATGTCCTAATAGGCTTGACCCAACCCCTTGAGGTGTTATAGGAGAAGTTAGATGCTATATTAATGTATTTCAGAAGAGGAATCCATTTAATAGTGAGTTTCAAGAGGTTATATAAGTAATTATCAAAAAATAAACCATTTCATATAACATTATTGTTATTTGGGAGCACTGTTTGGGGAAGGTCATAGATTCATGTAGATGGAGGAGATCATCTGGGTTCATGGGCTGCCCTTGGTGATTATTTCTACCCATTCTGGTCAATTCATATCCAAGTTGTAAAGGATATGATTGGAAGAATTCTAGACCCAATTACTAATGAGTACAATATTACACCCATAGAATGAGGAATAAAATTAGTGAACTAATTAAGTTCATAAAGTTATGATATACAACTGTGTATCAAATTTGAATCAAGAATAATCAATTTCCTTTGGTATAGGATTCATACAACAACATATACTATTAATCAATTATATTGGAGTCAAGGGAGTCCCCCTAGATGGGTTCAAAGTAGATTCATGCAATAATAAAGAAGGTTTAGGTGGTACAAGAGTCTATGAGGACCACTCAGGTCCATAAGAATTCGAACATAGACTATATATGGAGTTATTTAGAATTTTTGATGAATATTATGTGTTCCTAAAGGTCTCAACAAGATACTTCCTATAGATATTTGGTTGATGAGTTAATCTATCCCTAAGGTTCAATGGATTATTCTATATTCGGTAAAGGGTGTCATAGGATTGTTACCACTTTGAATTTCTACTTTAGTTAGACTATATAGAGATAATATTACTTATAACCTAGTTGACGAGATATGTGAATGTACCATTAGATTTTATTGAATATTTTATTTTTACATTTTGAAAAAACTACCTTCTAAGAGTATATGTGTTGATTGAGGACTTGCATGTGAGGACTTTTTATGGGTGATCTATTCTATTCTTGTTCATCCCTTGGCAGTGTGGGAACCTTCAGGAGAGTTCAAGGGAGAATGATAACCACACATGATCTCAATACCCTAAAATTTCTAGTAGGTAAAGATTTTTGGTGTGAAAACTCTTAATAGTTAGAAGGATGTATCAACCCATTTTTCATTTTATTGACCAGTAGAAAATATTAAATAAAATTTTTGAGTTTTTTCACTGACCTATTTTATCAAATTTTTTGAACCCCTATTGGTTCATGATGTATTTGATGGAAATTAAAATTATTGGTGGAAATAAAATTGAAATATTGTTGAATGAATGATTAATTGAAACATTAATAAATACACATGATGATAATCTTCATGGATTTTTGGAAAATTGAGCTTGATTGATTTTATAATTGAATTTATTAAAAAATCGAAAATATGGTTAAATAGAGACCCTATAAGTCATATTTATGGAAAAGGGAATGTGAATGTACATGGAGGAGTTCATGGGATATTCCCTGAAGGAGGGAAATAGTAGGGTCTCATCTTGGAATTATGTTTGTTTTATCTATATTAACCTACAGTCAAGTAAAGTGTAGAATTTATGAAAACAACTAGTTAGTAAAGATCTACCAATCGTACATAAGAATAATATCTAGATCTATATAAGGATCATCTTAAATTTTATAAGAATCGTCCAATATTGTGTAAGAATGAATAAATGTCTCCCTCAACGTCATTTAACAAATTGTTGGGATGAAGATTTTCTATAAATGAATGCATGTTCATTGTGTAAGGTTCAACCAATACTGCATAAAAAATTAATGTGTTATATTGAAACACCATTTGGGTTTTTATTATTTGTTATTAAAGGTGTGCATCCATCATCATAAGGGTATAAAAATACACTCTAGAATAAATATGGTTCATGCCTTTATGAAACATTTGTGGTTAGTCATTTCAAAGTGAAGCTATTTTTTATGATATTTATGACAGTTTATTCCATTATTTAATCATATAAATGAACTGACTCTGAATACATTGTACATTATATTCTCCAAATCATGTGATGATTCAGCCCAATCCAAGAGAATTATTTATACTAATATATCTATGGATAAATAAGAATTTTTTTACACTGAAATGCTTACTAAAATTAATATGTATGTAGGGAGATAAAACAAGACACATATATAATGTTTTATACAATGAAACATGAATTTTAAAATCTATATGATTTATGGACATTGGACACAGTGAATCTGGTTTTTTATGAAATGGACCAAGAAAGGATATAGATGGAAACATAAGGGCTTTTACAATGTGAATGAAGATTTCTTAAATACATCCTCTAAAGTAAGATTATGGGGGTGCATTTCTCCACTATATGATGTGATTTTATTGGAATTCACATTTTATAAATTCATGTTGATGAGTCTAAAATATAGTGATATTTAATAAAATAGGATTTCATTTTAGACTGAAGATATATTTTCGATATTCTTGGGTTTTGATATTGTAATATTTGGAAATATTTTTTATTAAAAGTATTTTTAAAATCTAGAATAAGAATTTTTGAGTGATCTCGCATGAAGTTTTTTTTTAAAAAAATAACACAACAAATAAGAAGTTGGTATAACTCTCCTGAGTATTCACTGTATATCATTAAAATTACAATGAATTAGGGATTCTACAGAATGTTAGAAAGAAAACCTATAAAATAATAATAGGAACCTAAATGATATTATATTTAATGACATATACATCAAAGAATAAGAGAAACTAGTACCATTGAGAAGAATACAATTATGTGAGGAAGAAGGTAGTGGGTGATGAGAAGAATAGAGAAGTAACATTTTAGGAATGAAAAAGACGAGGATAGAATTTATTCACTAACTTGTTGGCAGCTTAATGAGGAATATGAATTTCAATATTGAAATAAAATAATGTAAATTTGTTTCACCAAACTAGAAATTAGGAGTTTTGCATTTATTATAGAATTAATTATGTAACTAATACAATGGAGGAGTTCCCAGGCAGTCAGTAATGAAGTGTCTTGGAGATCAATGTGAACTAACAGATAATTAGAGAAATTAAACTCCAGTGAGACTAGTTAGTTTTAGAATGAAGGCCAACATAATTGTTTCCAATGGATTAATGATCAAAACATACGAAAATGTGAGGAAAGTGATTACAATATGATAATAAGTCTACCTTAAACCATTAAAATGTATTTAATCTGGGATGGAGTGAGCTGGATAGAATCATCCGTGATTCTGGCATATTGACATATCACTAATAGTTTGCACCATGGATTTTCCCAAAGTGGGTAAACCAAGTAAATATTCATGTTTCTATATGAATAATTGTTTACATTTCTAGAATAATTTAATAGGACTAATTAAATTATATTATATATTGAAATATATAGAAAATTAAGAGTTTTAATGGGATCATCGTCATCAAAGAAGAGCTAAAGAAGTAACCCTTATAATTATGAGTTCAATATCATCCAGGGAAGTGAGAGTTTAATGAAATTTCATAAAATTATAATACATAATAACCTAATACAACCACACACACCTCTAATCATGGTATCTCTCTCCTAATGTTTAATGGGTTAAACAATTGTTACATGAACTGGACACCCCTCACAATAAGATATTGTCAACATTGGTTTATCTCCTTATAGATTTTGCAATCCCAGGGATCACTTCCAATACTTTATAATGGACTTTTTGGGGGGGAGTTCACAAATGACACATATTCTATGATTTAAACTCCCCCTTTCTAGATGGTATAAGTGTGGTTCAGTTATAATTGGGTGACCTCACTTGTCACATCATAACACTCTACAGCTTGGCAGAGGGGCTGTTAAATCCATGCAATAAACCATTGGTAAATTGTTTTATTATGGTCTAACAATCTTTCCTCGAATTTATTCCTTAATAATCAAAGCATCTAACATATTTGATACCAGTTTCATGGACTATTCACCCCTTAATAAATGATATTTTCTTGTTTGACTCACTAACTATTTTATTACGAGGGATCACAACCGACACTTGAAAAAGGACAAGTGCTGGTGGATAGATCTCACAAGACATATATTCCATGATTAAAATTATCTCTAACAAGATGTGCGACTTGGGGTAAAAATTTCATTTTATGACCTCTTTTTTAATTCTACAACACAACCTTAAGGAATGTGATGCTTATGGTCTAATATATTTTAGTTTCATAAAGATTCATAATTAATTTATTAAAATTAATATATTGTTTTAAATTCATATGAATGTGTTCATGATAAAAATATATTTCCATTCAGATAGATAATCACATAGAGAAATCTTTATCATGGTTTCATAAAAAACTAGTGTTTCCCCTAGCATGGTATAATATTCATTTACACAGGTGTCCCTGAGGTCAATTTTTCATTAGTGGAATAATTAACTAATTTAATTGATTTAAATAATTAATTATATTTTGGACCTAAGAAACCCATTTAAATTCATCATAATCAATATCATTTGGGTTAGTCACCAAAAAACCCTAAATTTAATAAGGTGTGAGAAAAATAGATCCTATAGTTTCCCAGATCCTGAGGAATTAAACTCTTTATTAGATATTGTCAATGAAACTCAACATGGACATTATCTTGATCATTGATAGATCCTAAAAAATTTGGTCTTGAATAAATGACAACACAATATGTTATTTAGAAGAATACATTCCATGTACATACCATGCTATGTCATTTATAGGTTTAAAGAAGAACAGGATCATAGGGTGTGTTACCACGGTATACACATAGTGTTCCACTAAGCTAACCAACATGGAATTTAGAAGGATTACAAACCTCAATGCTTTTTTATCTGCACACATTGATTGGATTAAGACCATAGACTTTATACCAGGATCCTTGCATGATTCATCTTTCCTAACCATACAAGTTGAGTGAGATAAAAAAACTACACACTTTGTACCCTCTATGGTAGACCGTTTATTTAATCCCTTAAATGACATGGGTTTTAGAGGTACATGTTGAGTACCCCACTAATCCAACACATTGTATACCACATCACACACACCATCTAGCATGACCATAACACATTATTTGGTAAGGTAGTACATTACCAGACCATTACTAAGGGGCTACACATAGTGACCCTTATAATACATGTTTTTTACTTTTTCAAATCATAATGTATTTTCATATAATCTCAGTTATGAATTATATTTTAAAACAATAGTGGATTATCATAATCATATTTTCATATTGTATGCAATGATACTCATCTCTTCAGCAACTAAGGTTTGAAGTGAGGTGATATGTGTAATTAATACTGTAACATATGTATATCCAACAATAATTTTCAAGAATTGTGATAAGAGTGTTCTCAAGGTATGTCACGAAAAGGGTCGTTCCCCCCCCCCCCCACATATATATATATATATATATATACTTACGGTGAGGACCCTATGTCCACAGAGCTGGTAACCCCCCCCCCCCCCCCTCAATTCTAAGAGCTCAAACAGGTCATGGGTCCTCTAGTAGAGTTTTTTACCCCACCCAATATTTATCCTTATATAAAAAAATGTTTCTCTTATATATTATGATACAAGTTTATTTGGTTAATTAATTTTGGTAGAAAAGATTCTATGGGATGATTATAATTCCTCCTATAGCTTAGCTATTGTATAGTGGGGAACTGGCCTATATATTGCGTTCTCTTTTAAAAATATATCTTCGTCCTACTACTTATGGATTTATTCTATCTTTTTGGTCTTGTGGTTTTCATCTGAATTGTTTTATTATTATTCCTTTGTATTTTTTTAGGCATCCTAAAGGGTATGTGTAAACTCAAATATAAAAGGGACTCTTTGATTTTACTTATCATGTATTAGTAATGTGGTTGATATCTTGAAGGATACCTTAGTGATCTTGGTGTTAGTGGAACATTTTGGTGGCTATAGAAGATATCAATGAATGATGTTCATGTCACAATCTAGTTCAATGTTGTGATATTTTGACCTCAACCACTTCGGTAGGTTTTCTCATCGGTTTTTGGGGCGTATCTTTCCATTTTTTTATAATTTATGCTCTAGATTTAACCATGAGGACCTTAGAATGTATAACATTCATTATATATTGTCATTAATTTATATAATTTATCTTTTATTGTTATTTAATTTATGGTGATGTGAATTATGTATAAGTAAATTAGGTTCCAACCTCCCATAATATGTGATATTTATAACCGGTTCTAGTCTGAAACCCCTATACTATTAGAGGAATGATTTTTATGGAACACTTGGAAAACCACTACCTTGGTGGGGTCTTGGTCTGCTGGGCCATGTCATAAGTAACAAGGATTAATAAAATATTTGTGTTTTTTTACACACAATAATAATGAAGACCTGATAACTTAATCATAAAAATGGTTTCCGTTATTTCTAATATGTATTGTCAAGGTAATGAATTTTATATGTAATGTAGTATTGAAGGATCTAAACTTATGGTATATTTGGAATAAAGAACATTTAAATTAAATATCAAAATACACTAGAGTTGACATTTAATATGAGGATTCATGTTGATATAAAGTAATAGACTTATGATGATTCTTGTAGGATCATTATTGTGTTTCTTATATGATAATTGGCGTGCCACTAAATACTCATAAAGATGTTTTGTTTATTGTTTATGTTTATCATTAATGTTTTCCATGGGAAATAAATTTTTCATATCATTGTGTGCCTTTGAGGAAAATTTAAAGAGGTTAAGTCATATTAGATTTGAGTTTCATATGATTACATATGTGTTAATTGAAAATTACAAAGACTATGTCTTGTTTATTAAGCGATTATTTAATAGTTATGTGAATAACTAACTATATATGAAATAGTTGAGTAGAGAAATGTATGAATTAGTAGAAACATTAATTATAATGAACTAAAGTTTACATTTTCTACTTGAGTATTTAGAAAACTTTTGTAAATATTTAATTAAGAAATTATAGGAAAACATAACAAAAATGTAGTTGTTTCATGACATTAAACTAAGTTCAACTAAATTTACATAAGTGAATGATATAATTAATACATGATGGGTAATGGTTAATATACTATTTTATATCAGTGATATTAATACTTTAATGATTTTGTATCTGTAAGGAATTATGGAAAATATTATTTAACTATTATATTAAAATTTTTATTCAGAGTATTGAATTTATAATTATATACGTAGAGTATTTATTAGATATATATTTTGTTATTATTTAAAAAAATATTAATAAAATGGGGTTGATTAAAACCGCATTAATTTTGACGTGTTGATTGTGATATGATAAATATATATATGATTAATCAAGTGTGATTTTGGAGATAAATTTATGGAAATAAGTTTTTATTTTTTAAGCCAAATAAGACCCTGTATTTCAAATAATTCAAAGAAAATTGTTTAACATATAATTAAATATATTATTTTTGAGAATAAATTAATATGTATAGTACTAAAAATATTAGTGTGAGAGAAACAATAGTGATTAAGTATGAGACTTTATCATAATAATATTATAATATTTTGTGAGAAATAATTGTTGAGATAATTTTGATTAGTGATATTGAATAAGAATAAGAATACCTATATAAGTCTAATGATGGGTAAAAATATTAATAGTAGAGGTAATTATGAATACATTATTTCATTTTCTGGTTCATACATGGATTTATGGAAATAAGAGGTTAATTACAGTTTTTATTTATTTTTTATTGAATTAATACTAATAAGAGGAACCTCTATTGTGACTGGTTATACATATAAAATCATTCCAAGTGGAGTTTCTTTAACAACTCGTATTACACTATAACATTTCAAAGATCATGTGTATTCTTATACATTAAGCAATATTTTAGATCAAAATAGTTCGATTATAGGATCATTAAAATGTTTTAAGGATGAAATATTTCCAAATATTATAAATATTTTGAATTATGTAGACTAAATATTCTATATACCATACCTCTCAGAATAAATATTTGGTCTACCAAACCTGCTAGTAAATTATGTAGAATGTTTGAGTGATAAATTAATTTTTCATGTTACTATATATAATGTGGCTGAGTTGAGTAATCTATATGATATCAATTTATTTTTAAAAATTAATATCTTTTGATATTGTAAAAATTTTAATGTAGAAAATATTTATTCCACCCTTACTTTTTATTTTTGATCATATAACTCATCTGGGAATATTAATTGATATTATAAAAAAATAAACTTTCTACTTATTAGATCTATCATAGTTTCAACTTAGTTAGAATTTCAAAAATCCAATTTCTATCTTTAGTTAGTATTAATGTGTAAGATATAATTTATAATAACATTATTCACTATTCAGTAGATATCATTATTAAAGAATTATAGATAATTAATATTTTCAAAACATTTTAGGAATTCCTATATTTAATGGGAAAAAATTTCATACCTAGTTGAATAAGGAAATTCTTAACCATTGTCCAATGTATTGCAGTTAGTTTTAATAGCTTGATTGATTTTTTACCACTCGACAAGTAACCTAGTATCACTCAAATTTTGAAAACGAATTTTGAGAAATATTTTAATTCTATGAATGAAACTATAGAACATATCTGATTGAAAAAATAATATGGTGATTGACTTGAATACCCAAAAACAAATTAGTGATAAATTTGATAATATTTATGAAGGTGACCATAAATTGAATTAAGAAAATATCTAAATTAGAAATTGTAAATGCTTCTAATAATGAATCTATAAATAAATTTTATAAAACATTGAATGCTATTTTGAGTATTATTAGATGACATTTAAGAATTTATGTGTGATTCTATTATTATTAAGATGTTACTAGGAATAATTTTTGATTGGTTTTAAGTTAATCTCTCATCATTAAAATATAATGTTTTGAATAATCTAATATATATTAATTTTGATTTAATTAATGTAAAAATATAGGGAAATGAAAAATAATAATATGGTCCTTTTGAATTTTTATGTATGTAATAGAGAATATTTTTTAATCTGCATTTCGATTGTAAATTATGATGTATGTGGTTAGAGTATTGTGTTTTTTTAGAAATGGTATGATTTCTGAAAATGAGGTAGGGGTTTGAGAATGCTGGATGAGGGTGTCAATTTGACCATATCTTTTCATACAAAACCATAAAATCATTGATCTTGGTCAATTCTAGGATACCAGAGTGGGTCCACAGATAAACCAATAGTCCTAGTCTAGAACATTCATTTAATAGAGAATTTTATAAAATTCACATTCATTATTTTATCCCACAAAGGGATTCTTCCAAAACCATTTAATATTCACCATCCAATATCCCCTCTTCAATGTTCTTTCTTCAATCTTCTTCAATTATTTATTATTTATGATCAGATCATAATCTAAGGGGGTGTCTTCCACTAAATATAAGGATATCCTACCCCACCCATATTAACTATCCATCTTATATCTTATTCTTTATTCTTCATCCATAGTTAATGATTTTCATTATTTATGTCACCATGAAATTTTCAAATCTCATATAATCATGTATCTTTCACATTACTTTATAAAGGAATCCCTAGAGGGTAATTTTACATTTTTTACCACTATTTACTTTCTAAACATTTATGGGGATGAGTTATTTTAGGGTTTTATGATTTCATGGTGTAATTAAATTATGGGTAAGTTATTTTAGTTTGGGATTTTGGATGTTATGGTATTTAATGTATTTTATAAGTCTTTTAACTAGGTATACTTCAAGGTTATACGTATTAAATTAAGGAAATTTATTTATTAGAATCATTGGATTAGATTTTTTACTATTACTTCATAGGGTTTGGTTATAGATATTTGATTTAATAATTGATGAACACTTTGATGATTAATCTCACCTATTATTTAGGAATGGATTCTCTTCCATTTAGTGAGTCTTCTAGTTATGCCTCGAATAATTCATTACTGTTTTTTAAATGTAAAAAATTGGTATATAAATTTATTTAGAAATTAAAAGACAATGGTTTCTCATGTTACCCTACTATATCAAGTGGGAAAATATTATTTCAATTCTATTTGATATCTTAAAATTACTTTTAAATCATTTTTAAACCTATGATTTATGGTTTATATAATAAATTTGTTTTAATCAAGTCCTAATTGTGTAATAATTCCTTATTTACATTGAGTTAACTTTAGGATCATCTTATAAACTTTTATAATCATTCTTTTATTACTTTTTGATTAATGGTTAATGTTATTTCTAACGTTCCATGGTGTTACTAGCAAATTTTAGGATTGGATTAAAATTTATCCAATACCTAGAAATGTTTTGGGATTCTATATTGGTAGTGAGGCACAAAATCCCGAGTTTTACATTATAATTACATGTGCTCCCATTAAATATAATAATATGATTCTTTTGAGATTTAATATATTTCCCCATGTTATTCTAGGAATACCTTTGAGATCCATTACAATTTTTCCCTTGGGGTCAATTATTTTTTTTGTGGCACGAATGAGTTATAATTCAATGATCCAAACATAGATCCAATTAATAGTTTCATTAATAGAATGATTATGGCAAGAATTTATAGGTATAATAGAATGACCTAACTTCTATATAAATATTTGTTTTAAAATCTAGGTAATAACCTAATAAAAAAAATTAGACATTGATTAAATTTCATTTTACATAAAATACTAATATTTTCAATGGTTAAAATTATATTTTCACAACTAGTGTGTTGGTTTATAAAACTGTTACTTATTTTTTAAAAATAAAACTATTTTTCAATTTTATTCCTAAAAAAAGTACTATTTAGAATGAAAACTATTTATGAATTTATTTTCATGATAAAATTTAAGGGTATGGGTTTTGTACATTAAAATTCATATCCTTATATATTTTTCAACTTTTTAGTGGTGATGTATAATGTTTTAAAACTATTAGTAATAATTAATATTTTCATTATGAATGGTGAACTTTTATATAATGATTTCACAAATATAGAAAACTGATTTTTAAATTACTTTACTTATGAATAAATGTTCAACTGATCTTTACAACATGTTCTACCATTTATTAGGGGAGTATCTTGTATGCATATCATAAGTCTAATGAAATAGTAAATTTATTAATTGATTAATCCATTGTGTATTCATATGAAAATATTATAATACCTAGTGACATGTTAAAATAGGGAGTAAATAAAAAAATCAGATACTAACCACACTTTAGCCTATGATTTTTATTTTATAATTCCTTTTTATTATTGACATGTGGTGAAATGATTGACATGTTTGATGTTAACATTCTTGGAAGTTTTTATATAATATTCTTGAAATGTGTTCAATTTATTCCATATAAATATGAAACATGAAAACCACCAAAGTGATGTAATAATTATTAAAGCCTTGAAAAAAACACATTCGTCTTTGTCAAATGGAATTGTTATTATTATGGTTGATTTATTTTTGACATTGAATATTGTTTTGATAGATGATAATAATGAAAAAGGGATGGTGTTCATGAATTCATATTCCTTATGTAATACCCCGACCCTAGTTACCCAGAGTTGGTGCATTATTACATAAAATTGGCATGATCATAAAATATCATGTCTCGAAAGACCGATTAGTTTATTAGCCTTTGAAGTACTAGATACATTCATAAGCTTTACATTACATCATAAAATAGGAAACTACAACAAAATTGTTTCCATAGAAAACGCTGAGATCCCATAGACTATCCTTATAGACTAGTCATAATATAATTCTTCACATCTTGGGAAAAACAAAACATAGAAAGGTGTGAGCTTAGATGCTCAGTAAGGATAACTATATAGCATAAACTTTCACAAATAAGCATAAACATTTAAGGCAATGTATGAGACAAAAACAAAAGCCTTTTAAACTTGAAAATCTATAAAATATGGAAAAGATAAAAATCAAATAGTGCCATTTACTTATTCACATGGATATTATACTAGTAGAATAATCACATGCAATATCAATAGCCACTTTCAAAATGATGGAATGCATAATTCCAGACATTCATAACCTCATAGTCAAGGCCTTGTGCCAAGACTACAAATACGATTTTGTTAAGGAATTGTGCCAAGACACTAGTTTGTCTCATGAGACCTACCGATGCATCGAGGATCTATAGCAAGCTCCACCTATCACTTACTATGTCCAATTCATTCCTCATATGAAAAGGTTTAAACATATCATAAACATTCGTATTAAAACTAGCATACGAAATATCAATACTTTATCCATAAACCATGAATGGTGTAAGAATAACACATCCACAGTCAAACATATCACAAAACCTTCAATAAAATATTGATGTTTTTTATAATAATAAATCACTTAAAATAAGATTAAAATCTATCAAAGGAGGTTTACATATATGAAATCAAAACCTTTTTTAGAGAAATATCTCTATGTATTTTAAAATCTTTTAAAATTCATATAATTATAAAAGAAAAAATTTATTTTGGAAATATTCTTATAATCTTTTAAGTGAAGCTTTGATGATTTTATAATTGCGTAAAATAGCCACACCTGCCATATAAGTTATGGACATTCTAACCTTAGTTTTGTCGAAAATGTTATAAAGTACCTTGTTTGGAAAATGACAAAAAGATTCCTTTCAAAAAAATCTCAAAAAAATTTAAAAAAGGGTATAAAGACTTTATCCCATATTCTAGTAAATAAAAAAAATGTTTTGAAATTAATTTTTAAGAAAACATGGGTGTGGATGATAAAGGGGTCCCAGTAGATACTTACGTAAAAACAACATCGGATAATAAAGAGAGAATGAAATTAACCCTTACCATGTCCTTTTCCTTGGTAGAGGTTAGGTTAGCCTCCTCTATAATGGTGAAATAATTTTCCTTAAATTATAGAATAATAATATACATTAATATGATATCATATATGATCTTTTAATATTGCATTGTTAATAATATTTAATTATTATCATCGTTTCGGGTGTTAACTGATTCATTTTTCATTATATGCTTTGTTATGTAAGTAATGTTTGTTATGGAAAGGATGTATCTTATTCATATTATAATTTATATTAAGTCTTTAAACATTATTTTTAATCATATAATGAAAATTAGTCTTAAATGTATATGATGGAGAATGAAACTCATCACTTTCGTGGAGACGTAATCCGTACGTACACACGAGCGACAATATCATTATTTTGATATTAAAATAATTCAAAATTGAATGTTATATCATATATAAAGAATAATTATCATGTTATATTAATTATTTACATCAATTACACATCATTATTATACCCATCCAAATAATAATGTATTGAATAGAAATTACACCACGACATGTAGACGGTAAGTCGTACGTACGCACATATGGTGACATGTCATTCAAAGGATGGATAGATTAATAAATTTGGTTGTGAAATATTTATAATAATATAACAGTATATAGATGATACTGGAGTTATTATTTTAGAATGGAAACAACAATGAATGAGTAAGTGGAAGAAGAATGGAACTTGAAATATGTGATCAGTTAACATTTACCTCTTTTTCAGGTTCTTCCTTTTGATTTGATAAAAAGGGATCATTATATTGGATTTGTGACTAAACTAAGGCCTCTAGGATGAAGGACATTTTACAGGGTATTTGGGCTTGTTTTGGACGATCCAAAATGATTTGAAGGTGTGAATTAGAGAGAAGGGGGAGTGCCCTTTTATAAGAGGGGTGAGGGGCACCTTTGGAAAAGCTAGAAATATTATTTTATAATAAACTAATTTTTGGTTTATAATGACTTAAAAATAAATTATTTAAAGGATATGGTGGGGATTTGTCTAAAACCACTCAACCAATAGGTTTTAGACAGGTTTGGGTCACTATATTACCCTTATCTTTTAGATTTAACTCTTAGTTAAATAGTTTGACATTTACCATGTCTCTTTGTATTTTTATATTATATGGTTAATAAACTTACTGTATACTTTCAAGAGAACCCCAAGTGGTTAATTAATGATACACCTATCATTACATAAGTCTTTTTGATAATCCTTAGATTTTTATGAATAGGATATTAATTAATAATATAATATTTGTTTTAAAACTCTTTTATATCAATTTTGACACTATTTGGTGTTTTGTTTTTTCTAAAATCATAATAGCATTATTACTTTGAAACAAAATCATCTAAACAACCCTAATATGTCCTATTAACCTATAAAATTAGTGTAATTTAAAAAATGTCTCAAATTACATTTATTTGGATATTTATAAGATCAATTATTTTAATCATTCATTAATAGGGTAATTACTGCATCATCATTATGTCATTAATTATTTAATTATATAATGTCTAAAAAATATAAATAAAATTAAATTATGTAGGAAATATTTCTTATCTTTATAATGAATAATTGTAGTCGAATTTATCTTCTGTTTAACCCTATATTAAAACTATTTTAGTTATTAAACATTGAATTTAACACTTTTAACTCTTCTTTGAATTTAATAATAATAAATGTTCTAATCTAATCCAAGTGGACCAAAATGATCATATTTTATTCCCAAGGTTATTTTGGTCGAATTAAACTTATCTAATGGAATTAGGACATGTGTTATGGTAATAATAATATCATTTTTACCCTTAATTACCCTATTTACTTTTAACCGTGTTAATTAAAAGTAAAAAGTTACTATTCACCAAAAATTATTTTCATCTTATTGAACAACATTTTACTTACTGATATCAACTTTGACTATCAAGTTTTTGAATTTAATCTTATATAAGTGGTTAAATTATGTTTTATGTAAATTTTCAAATGCCTATAGGAGGTGGGTAAAAGACTGTAAAAAGTTCAATAAAATTTTTATACATCTAAAATTTTTATAAAATGACTCCAATGAATTACATTAAACTTATATAGGTATTATTTATCTATTATTACCTAAAATAAATTTAAATAAAATAAATAATTATTTAAATAAAATTTCGGTTTTAAACTATAACTCAAAGTTTTTCACGGTTCATCAAAAATTGAAATTTTTCAGAAAAAAATAAAAATTCACCCTAAGCTAATTTAGATATTCCAAATCCAAAAATGAAGTCCATTTTGAAAGATAAAATTTATAAAATTTCAAAAAATTTGTATTACTATTCATAACGGCTTGTTTGATTGGTTGTGGTGTGTTAGAACTCGAAGTTGCATACAACACACGCTATTGTATTATTCAAAGAGAAGCGTACTATGGAAGCTTGGGGTGTTACACCTTCCATATAAAATTTAAAAAATGTATTACCTGATCCAATGTATTATTATGGCATACGATCATAGTGTCATGAATTTTTATTACATTTCAATTATTCCATAGGATGTTTTGAGACTTTAAATTTGTATAAAAGTTTCCCTTCCCATTCTAGAGGATTATTCCTAGACACTATAAGTTCAACTTGGTGGAATGGGATATAAAATGTCACTACCCCTAGCCTCAATAGGGAATCTTTTAATATTTTCCCACCTTTATCTTGACATCAATACCAACATCTCTCAAAGAATGTAAATATATGTGAGGATACTCTTAGTATAGGGATTGATTTAATACTTCTTTTAATTCTTTTTAAAACTAATGGTTTAAAATTAATTTTATGTTATGATACTTGTTTCCCTAAATCAATTATTACCATATATTTATGTAAATAAGTAGAATTTTTATACCTAAACCTATTTATTCAAAATTTATTGGAGCCTCATTGGTGGTTCCCCTGTAATTATATATATACTCAAACACTGCATATACACCTTTTCAAAAATGCATGTTCAAGTGAGTAATTTTAGGCACCTAATTTTTGATATGATATTCGTGATTCTTTATCAATTATGACATGATTTGGAGTTGGATACTTTGGGAGTTCAATGGTCATGTGGATTCACTTTAAACTTGAAAACCAGATGCACATTGGTTTTCTATGGTTATAAACATAAAGATTCCACACAGGGAACCCTTATTTTTGGTCATGAAATTTGTGTTGGGTTTTCTGTTTAAGTACATTTGGGTTTTTTCAAATTCTTATAAATTGAGGGATTTTTGGGACTAACTAACCAATATTGATTGATTTTATATATCCATTTCATCATGTATTATATATTAGTTTGTTTAGAAGTAGTGATAATATTGAGTAATAGTGTTCTTGGGTCTTTAGGTACATCTGCCCCAAATGTCAGGCTTGATTTTCAATTGCACATTTATTTGGTTTTTCTATCTATTTAAAGTGAAAAATTAATCCTATATGTGTTTTCATAATCCCCCAGTTCTTACGCCAACCTATGGTGACTGAGAGGTCTTCTAGGGGACTTATAACTACCTGGAACATTATTGTATTGGGCCTCAGACCACAATACATTAAAAAAGGTATTCGTGTAGAGACTGAAGTTTCCTAGGATCTGGGATATTATGATTTGGACTAGGGATTAGATGTTCAGAATCAAGGGGTATACCATGTACATGTTTAAAAAACATTTATATTGTTGAATTGTGAGTTCCAAGGGATGTTTGGGAGTGTAGTATAGGAAATATAAGTAAACATGAAGCATTATTATAAGTATTCCAAATTGTAATTCAGGAGAATTTTGGAAGGATAATCTAGGGATAAACTGAGGGGCCAATCATGTTATAAATCCATGCATCATACATTATAGTGTCACTTTAGAACATGTTAATTATTGTCATTACTATTTTTGACATATGTGAATGGCTTTAATTAATTGAATAAAAGTTAGTAAAGTAAATAATTTTTTCCAATATTCCTTTTTACGAGTTATCTAATTTATTTAGGTCATTCACATACCTTTATGTGTTAAAATTAGTGACATAAAACCCTAATTGGTAATGAATTGTATAATTATTATACATTGAACATTTAAGAAAATATATTTGTTTTTCTATTATCTATTTTCTTTTTATTTTTTCCATAAAACACTAATTAGTGATTATTTTCTAATAATTTTGGTTTTTTCTTTCTTATGTTATATTTTCAATCATGTTACTTGTAAATTTTTTAGAAATATACTAGTAAAATTATTTTATGATTAGTAACTAAAAATAAAAATTTTCTATTCCATGGTATTTCTTAATTTAGTATACTACATATTACAACTTTTAAATTTTTTATTAGTCATAATTAGAAACAATTTATGTTATTAAAATTTTTAAAATAAATATTATAAATATCATTTTAAAATGAAAATCCTATTTTAAAAATGGATAATTCATTTGGAAATTATATCTTTTAAAAAATAATTTGAGGTTATATTTTATAAATTAAATCTTTAAACAAATTTTTTATGGAGGTATGTGTTTTTTAATTGTTTTTTTTTTTGAAAAGTTATGACTGAGTCTGTGTTTTCACAACCATTATTTATAAAGAGAAATAAATTTGTAAAATATTAGTGTTTTGTAAAATAGATATGATATTTTATTCTTCAAATTAAATTTTTTTCTAGTAAAACTGAATGAATAAGTAGATGTTTTTAAATATTAAAACATAGTTGGATTTTAGGCATTGGATAAAAATGGACAATCTTTATGGTGGGGAGATCATTATTTAGTAACATTTTGCAGATTTCAGTATCATAGGGAAATACCATTGACTTAATAAGACTATAGTATACAAGTAGATATATTCACATTATTAAATTCTATTAAGATTTTTTGTATTCATTTAAATTGTGTTTTATTTCATATGGTGGGTATATATTTTCTACATATAAACCAAGTTTATTTTGGAAAATGGTTTTATAAATATAAGTTTATTTTTTAAGATACTTAGTGACTGTTTGGTAGTTTATTTTCCCTGTAGGAATACATATTTAATTGATTTTGATAACTATATTACTATTTAGAATCATGAATCAGATGCATAGGGAATCATTATATGATATTAGTATTTTTAGTTGTAACTATTTATTTTGAGATGTAGTAGCTTTAAGAAATATAATTTGGTCTACTAATTGGGGTTGTAATCAATTTATATGAATAGTCGGTTCAAATTTCAAGGAAGAAATGTTTTATAGGGGTGTTTGTAATATATGTTTATTTATGGATATAATAAGCGGTGATATTTATTGAAATAGTCAATGAGAATATGAGAAATTATATATTTTAATGGTCGGTTGAATTTTCCTTTTCCAATTAGGATTTTGGACAAAAGAATTTATATTTGACGATGGAATATTGGATGTTTAAGAATATTATTGGAAGTTCTATATGTGATACAGGGTATCAAGACATTAGGGAGTAGGTTTCACTTTAATTATTTTATATATAGGACAATAGTTGTTTTTTCAGTTCTTAGTGAGTACTTATTGAGTATGGCAAGGACTAGGTTTCTAGGGTTATACCATCAGGTACCCTATAGTCCCAAACTATATTACCCATTTAATAGGGTATTTTAGTCCACTCAATTCATTTTTTATCTAAAAAATGAGTTCCCTCAAGTTAATCTACTATTTCCCATCCATGATCCCATCTCAAATATTCTTAAATATGTTTCCTTATTCTCATTATTCTTCTATATTCATGCTTAATAAAAGTGGGTTTCTTTCATTTAATCAAAGTTAATCCATCTATAACAACCCATATATTAAATACACATTAATTAGTGATTTATTTCATAAAAGTAAACTTAATAAAACCCCAAAAGATTATGAGTCCTATGTTTTTTTGGAAATTTGTTAAATGAAAAAATAAATTAAAACATTGCTATAATATAATTATTTAAAAACATAGAAATATTACCCTATATTCCTTGGATCTTGTATAACTACATGGGATTACCTGGGGACCTACATAAGGAATTTTTGAGATAAAAATATTAATAAGGGAATAATAAAAGAATAACATGATGAAAATAATACATTTGACTCAATAGGCATATTAACAGGATATAAAAGGGGTAAAATTTAAAAACATTAACATCAAAGAATGATATATAATGATAACAAGAGGGAAACATAGGAATGTAGAAACAACACATAACATGACATCATAAACAAAAGTCAAGTCCAAAATACAATAAATTATAACATTGTGTTTTCCTAATAACCTCCCTTGAACCATTCACGGAATCTCATGAGGTAAAAACATTAACCAATGCATTGGATGACTATATAATTCTGGGCCCACGTTTCACATACATATCATATAGATCCATAAATGTTATATATATCATACACCATAAGGATGTACTTAATAAATTTTAACACCGTTATTAAGGATTTTGGGTTACATAAATTTTAATAGAAAGTAATTTAAGGATATACGCAACTAGGTGAATACCTTTGAGAGGAAATGGGAATGTGTACTCGTAATGAGAATGTTTGTCAAGGAAAATTGCATTATGATTTAGACAACAAAATGGGTGTACATAATGATTCATGGATGGCTTAAATGAGAGAGAAATGGGAGTCTAATCACTTGGAAATCATAATTCCAATAATATAGATTTGTTGAAACATATCCCACAATGAAAAATTAGAATACAAAAAGAATTACTTAAATAAGGTTCTTGAATAAAGTTGATAATAATAGGATCTCATACCTTGAGAGGTATCTTATTAAATATTAAAAGGAGATTCTTATGAGCATGGGGACACCTTGTGAGGGATATATGGAGTAGAGGGTAGAGTAAATCCATGATTTAAGGGTTTTAGTGAAGATTAATGAGATGTTTGGGAGGTTTATATAATAAAAAGTGACCATAATTCTTTATTAATTTCTAAACATAGATTTAAGACTCTATATGGTAGGTTAATCCAAAATAACCATTCCACTGTTTTATTAGATTTCCTACCAAAGAGGATTATATTTTCATTATTTATAATGATAAGAAATAAAATCCTTAAAATAATATCCTTATTGATGTGGAAGTGAGTCATGTTTATAACTAATTGATTTTTAAAAAAACTAAAATATAATATAGGTTTTGGTGGATCAATTAGGGTTTATAAAATAAAAAAATAAATTAAAGAACACATTATTTTTAAGGGGAAACAAAATTTCGGTCATATATAATCTTTATATTATTTATTACATCACTTTTAGGCTTTTTTATCTCATAATACATTACACATATTTATACAATACTTAATTTTGACACAAAAATTCAACTGTCCTGGGAAAATATGAGAAATTCAAAATTGGATAATTTATAGAGGATAATTTAAAAAATATCTTTTATTTTTTCAAAATAATTAACTAAAAATAAGAATATACATTTTGGAATAAAAAATAATAATTTATTTAAAAATAATGGTTTTTTATAATAACAGTTTTATAACTCTTATAGAAACTAAATTTGATTCATAAAATTATATTATCATTTATATTTAACAAATAATATTTTATTAAAATATTTTATTAAAATATAATTTATTTATAAATAATTTAATTCATCAAAAAGACACTCTTGTTTAATATTCTTTATTTCCTAAAAATACCATTTGTTTTTCATCATATCAAAATCGGTTTTTTATCAATATCATTATCTAATAATTTTAAAGGTAATAATAAAAATGAATAAATATAACCATTATTCTATTGAAACAAAATATAAAAATTCATACAGTTAGAGCTTAGATACATATCCCTTTATTAACCTATTGAATTCCCTAATGTTAAGGTGTGAGATTGTGAGATTTTAATGGGGTGGTTCAATGAACATGTTGGGGATGTGATCTCAATGATCATTAACTTCTTCGGTAAATGGTTCTCTCGTGATTTAACTGTTGAATCATTTCTTGGGCATAGTTATGAGAAAGTATCAGTAATGTTATCTCCCTCATAAACTCTAATATATTGGTTCCAAGGGTATAATCCTACTTTTCATGGCCTTCGATCCTTCCTTCTGTGTTAATTAGACTTTATCCTGACCTTTCGTGTGCTAATATTAATGGTCACTATAAAATGACTATATCATTAATAGTTATTATTCATAACAATATTATAAATCTGACATACTATATAACCATCCAAAATAACCAAACTAGTGCATGTTTTTTTCATAACTACATTGCATAATAAAACATTTTTTATTCAAAAAATGTAATTTCATTTATAAAAGTTTGATTCATTACATTAGTATTTAGTTTATAAATTTACCTTCAAAATTTTAAGTTCATGTACTAAAACAAATGAGGCTACTTTGGTTTCATCACATATTCCCATTTCAATTTTTCTTCCATACACATGTTGTTCTTCCAAAAGACATGGAACATGTGAGTCATCCTGTAATGTAGAACATTGTCTCTACAATCGAAGATCATCACCTACTTCTACTCATATGAAAGATCAATCTATAATGGTACAATGTATGGATTCAATATATGTAAGTGGTCTAGTATGTACTCCCTTGAGATGGATTCGTTGAACACATCATGTATTTGAGATTGATTGAGTAAGAGTGATAGTCGATATTGCACAGCTCGCATTCAATCAATGATCGCAAAAGGGACAATGTATCTTCATCTAATATTTCCCTTATTCCCAAATATCATGAAGTTATTCAATGGTGTTATATTAAGGACCACACTATACCCATCATCAAAATATGTGTCTCATCATTGATATTATACATAGATTTTTGGTCAAATTTTTGAGTATTTCATATGTCATTTAATGTTTTGAAGTTTCTCTAGAATCTCTTGAAAAATATCAAGTCCTTTCATCTTCTTCTACCCAACTTCATCCTATCTTGATTGAGTCTGAAACCACTTTTCATACAGAGCCTCACAAGGTTCCATTTAATTACTAGAATGGATAATTTTGTAATATGATAACTCCACTTGGAGAATTTGTTGATACCAACACCCTTGGAAACCCTTTTAACATTATCTCCTCATATCCTCCAGAGTTTAAATGGTTATTTCAAACAGACCATCATTCTATGGGTGATATGAAGTATTGAAGCTCAATTATGTATCAAACAATTTCTGATGGCTTCGCCAAAACATCATGGTAAACCTCATATATAGATTAGACATAATGGAGAGTCTCACTCCATAGATTCCTACCACTTTTATTTTGTATCTCATGAATATATGGTCGAGAGAGAAATATTAATTGATAGATATGATAACCACTGACATGGTAAGGCGATCAATTATCAGATAGATAGTGTTACTTACTTTACTTGTCATACAAAGTCATATGGAAAAAATATAGTCATGTTTTAACATTTATATATTGGAATGGGAAATATTTGCATCATACCCTTAGGCCTATATCATTCCAACTTGACCAGTTGTCATTCCAAGCATCGAGATATAATCATATCAATCAATCACTTCAAGTTATCCCTCCCTAAGTTATTCTTATATATATATATATATATATATTAATGTTTCCTTGATTAATATTGGAGGATGATCTATTCACATCATCCATAAATTCTCTATTCAAATTTAGTTTTTCTCTAACACATATCTAGGTTCCAAACCCTATAATTCTATATTTAGAAAAGTTTAACTCCAAAATATTCGTTACCATTTTCATTAGAACATCACCATATTTCTATGGCACCTTGATCCTCCCCAGAATATATTATTGAGTAGTTATTTCATCAAGTTAAGATAAAGATATTTTTATTATTACCATATATATCCATTTCATGCCTAATAAGATTGGATCCATTTCAATTATAACCATGGATAAGGTTGTAGAATTATTTCTACTAAGATAATATACTACATTGATCATCATACCAGGATGGTAATGGATTGAACAACCATAATCCATGATTAGTTCTAACCACCTTCATTGGTAAATATTAAGATACTTTGTGTGGAAATATACTTGAGGAATTTTTAATGTATATATATGTCACACTTTTTACCATATAGGTAATATCACAAAATAATAAATGAGAATATCACTACATCAAATTAGAGATCATGATTTTGGTAGTTCTACTCACGGATCATTAATTGGAGGGTGGGATATGCAATCACTGGTCATATTTCATGAGTAAACAACCAAATCCATTTTTAAATGCAACATTATAGATCAAAAACCAATCATATATTGTGGGTAAGGTGAGTATAGGGGAAATGATTAGACTTTTCGTTGACTTATTAAATCTCTCTTCACATTTATCATTCCAACCAAACATTAATGTCATCTGAGTTATCTTAGATAGTGGGCTTCAAACCCATGATAAGTTTCTCCAAAGTTGATGATAGTACACAATTAATCCATGGAAGCTATAAATATATTTCGCAGAGGTTGATTTGGGATATCCTTCAATTTCCTCTATTTCTAAGGGTCTATAATTATACTTTTGCTGGTGATAAAATTCCCCATAAATGTTAGTTTCTCTATTGAAAACAGAAATGTACTATAATTCAAAAATAAAATTCCCTTTCTCATCTTATTTAGTATAGAATTAAAATGATCATTCTATTCCTCCATGCATCTAAAGTGCATAAGAAAATCATTTATAATGACTTCCAAAAATTCATTATGGTAATCCATAAGGACTATATTGATCAAATATAGGAATTTTTATAGTGCTTCAGCTAGTAAAAATGTCATCACAATGGACATGTAGTGCTCATACCTTGTAAGAAAAGAAGTCAGAGGGATATCCTCCTTATTGACATTTTATTTGTAATATTAATGCTGAATACAAATATTGGATAAGTATTGTTCTCTACATAGCTAATTGAATAATTCATCAATTTGTGGAAGTGGATACTTATTCTTTACATTCATCTTTTTTTAGCTCAATATAATCAATGGAGAGGCACATTGATCCATACTTATTGTTGATGAAATGGATTGGTTCACCCCATGGTGAAACCCATAGGTATATAAACCGTTTTTATAGATTCTCATATAGATGATTCATTATCTCTTCTAGTTAACATTGGTATTTAAATATGGAGTCTTAGATTTTGGAAAATATCTGGGTATAAGCTATATTTAGAACTCAACATCTCAATAGGGAGGGAGACTAAAAAATTATGTGGGAAACACATAAATGAATTCCATCATAATGGGAAGGTAACCAAGGATAATCTTTTCCTTAGTCTCAATCATTTGAGAATTCCATGCTTGCTCATTGGGAAATAATAAACACGATTAATAAGTTGATACCAAAGAAGAAGAATAATCATCCTTGCAGTTATATATAATTGAAGGAATATTACAAATATGAAGCGGGGTTTCTTTCCCTTGGATATTTATTGTGGCTATCTACAAGGATTTTCAATTCTTTCCCATAATAGTGTTATATTTTTTTAAAGGGGATGTCACAAGGTTTTCTTGAAAATTAACCCCTAGAATTCTGACAAGGGATGGGTTATATTCTTGGGATTCAATAATTTACCCATTCAACATATTTGACGATAAATCAACTTCCATGTTTTAAGTTTTTGTTTGAATTGTTCTATTAAACTTGAATGGTGAAAAGGAATGCATTGAACCATAGTCACATAGAACATTTTATGTTCAAGAATAGATGATAATATTTCCTTCTACTATTTTATTCTAGTTCTAATCATTTAATTTACCAAAAATAGAAATACGAAACATAATTTTCAAAATATAACGAATATAAAGGGAAAATATAAACATTGAATGGATAATTCCAAAATGATATACAGTCTTTAAATTATTATTATTTTTGTTGAAATATATTTTATCCATGATTTTTTACAACCATTAAATCTTGTGGTAATGTTTATTCCCCTTATAATTTTTCATAAATGGGATGTTAATTTACTAAATCGTATTCCCTTGGTGTGTCAATATAGGTGTGTATTAAGGCACATTTTCATGCACCAGGTGACAATAGAGTCCAACTCAATACATTCTTTTGAAGTTATTATCACTAGGTACAACTCTTTTAGAGCCACATCAACTGGTAGTATCCCGAAATATATTAATTTATTTGAAACCAATTAGTATATACTTTTCAATAATACAAGGTTGTTTACCTAGTTTAGTCTTATATTTAAATATTTCAATAGAAATTTTGAAATCTAGTTCCCAAAAATAACTACACCTAACTCTGAGGCCAACTATGAAAACCCATATCTTTAATAAACTTTACTTCTTGGTTTACCCCATAAAGTTACAACTAATACAATTCCATAATATTTTTAGGTGATGTATCTTTGTGAAATTAAGTACATGAAATAATAAATCAAAATATGGGTACAACATAATTATTTTAAAAAAATAAAAACAAGCCCTTATATTCCTTGGATCATCTAAAACTACACCGGATAACCTAAAGACATACATAAGAAATGGGTGAGCTTTAAATCCCTATAAAAAAAATTATTAAAGCATAACATGATGAATTTAATACATGTGACTCAATAGGTATATAAAAGGGACATAAAAGGTGCGATAATTATTAACATTAACATCAATTCATGATATACGATGATAACATGAAGGAAAAATAGGAATGTGGAAACAACATAAAATATGATATCTTAAACATAATTCAAGGATAACCACCATGAAATTAGAACATAGTGTTCATAGGATAACCCCATATGCACCATACATGGAATCGCATGAGGTAAAAAAATTAACTAATGAATTAGAGGGCTATATAATTTTAAGTCCACCTGATACATTCATATAATTTACATTCATAACCATTCCACATTGATCATACAATATAAGGATAACTTTCATCACCTTTAACAATTCATGTATGGATTTAAGTTTAGATACACAGAAATACCCTATCAATGAAGTATATATAAAACTATATGGACACATTTGAGTGAAAATGGAAATGAGTATTCACTACAAAAATGATTAGCATAGAAAATTGTAGGATGAATTTAGCTGCATAACAGGGGTACATAAGGATTAACATATGGGTTAAATAAGAGTAAAATGAGTCTCTAAAAACTTTAAAATCACACGTATAGTAAGAGGGATATGTGAAAACATATCCCAACATGAACAATTTAAAAATACAAGGCATAATTTAGAGAGGGTGGTTTAATAAATAGGGGTTGGAGAGGATCCCATTCATTGAGAGGGAGCTTCTTAATGCATGGGGTATCTTCTTAGGGTCTTGTGGGTAACATTGAAGGGATCTAGAAAGTGAAGGGTAGAGTATGTTAATTCTCCAATTGTTATAAGTTATATTAATGGGAGGCTTTGTGGGTTTATATATTAAAAGAAAGGGGAATTCTTAATTAATTTATAAACATAGGATTTGGACTATATAAGATAAAATGTTTCAAACCACAAACCATTCGATTATTTCTAATAGAGTGGAATAGTTTTCATCATATTATAAAGATAATAACCTAACTCATAAATATAATACCCATAGTGATGTGTATGGGTGTCAAGTTTATAAATAATTTATTTTAGAAACATAAAATTTAATATATGTTTTGGAGGATTCATTAATGGTTTATAAAATTAAATAAATATATTTTAATAAACATTATTTTTAAATGGAGACAAATTTTTGTTCATGTGTTATATATATATTATTAACTAAAACATTTTTGGGATTTTATGATGCCTTAGCACATACCTTATATTTATACCATATTTAATTTGTACACAAAAAATTTTCTATATAAAAAAATTAAGAAAAAAAATCATTGAAAAATTTTACGTGATTATTCCAAAAATTATTTTTATTTTATCAATTTAATTATATAAATATGATAATTTAGACTTTAAAATAAAAAAATACCTATTTATTGTTAAATACTATTTTTTATAATAATAGATTTTTGGACCCTTATAAAAATTACACATGACTTCATAAAATTATATTATAACATATATTTAATAAATATTATTTTAAAATAATATTTTAAGAAACTATAATTTTATTAAAAAATTATTGAATTCATCAAAAAATATATTGTTTATTGAAGAATTATATTTCTCAAAAATAAAATTCGTGTTTCATCATATCAAAATCTATTTTTTATCAAACTCATTATTTAATCATTTAATATGTATTAATAAAAATGAATATATATTATAATTAATTTATTAAATAATATATAAAAATTCATACTATTAGGGTTTAGATTCAAAGCCCTTTATTACACCATATGTTACTCTCCGACCCTAGTTAACCAGAGTCGGTTCATTATTACATAACATTGGCATGATCAGAAAAGATCAAGTCTCGAAAGAACGATTAGTTTAGTATCCTTGGAAGTACTATATACATTAATAAGGGTTACATTACATCATAAAATGGAAAACTACAACAACATTTTTTCCATAGACAACATTGAGACCCCATAGACTATCCCTGTAGGTTAGTCATAATATACTTCTTTGAATCCAGAGAAAAATAAAACATAGAAAGGGGTGAGCTCAGATGCTCAGTAAGGATAACAGTATAGCGGAAACTTTCATAAATAAGCATAAACATTTAAGACAATGTATAAGACTAAAAAAAGCCTTTTAAACTTGAACTTCAACATAATATGGAAAAGATAAAAATCAAATAATTCCATTTACTTATTCATTTGGATATTCTACTAGTCAAATAATCACATGCAATATCAATAGCTGCTTTCATAATGATGGAATGCATAATGCCAAACTTTCATAACCACATAGTCATGGCCTTGTGCCAAGACTACAAATAATATTTTATCAAGGCCTTGGGCCATGAACCTATTTTGTCTCAGGAGACCTACCGATGCACCGAGGAGCTATAGCGGGCTCCACCCTTCACTTACTAAGTCCATTTCATTCCTCATATTAAAAGGATTAAATATAACATAAACATTCTTATTAAAACTATCATACAAAATTTAAATACGTTATCCATAAAGCATGAATGGTGTAAAAATAACTCATCCATAGTCAAACATATCACAAAACCTTCAATACAATAAGAAAGTTTTGTATCCTAAGAAATAAACTTCAAATAATCTTAAAATCTATCAAAGGATATTGATATAGATGAAATCAAAACCTTTTTTAGAGAAATATCTCTTTCTATTTTGAAATATTTTAAAATTAATATAATTATAAAAGAAAATATTTATTTTTCGAAATATTCTTATAATCTTGTAAGGGAATATTTGAGGTTGTTATAATGGTGGAAAAGAGCCGCACCCACCGTATATGGTAAAAAAGACATTCTTACCTTAGTTTTGTCGAAAAGGTTATAAAGTACATTGTTTAGAAAATGATGGAAATATTCCCTTAAAAAACATCTTATAAAAAGTCAAAAAAAGGAATAAATGAATTTATCCCATATTATAGTAAATATTAAAATGATTTGAAATACATTTTTAATATAACATGGATGTGGATGATAAAGATGTCCCAGAAGATACATAAAAACAACCTTAGATAATAAAGAGATTGTGAAATTTACCCTTGTACTTTTCCTTGGTCAAGGGTAGGTTAAACTTCTGTATAATGGTGAAATAATTATTATTAAATTATAAAATAATCATATACATTAATATGATATCTTATATGATCTTTTAATATTGCATTGTTAATGATATTTTAGTATTATCATCATTTCGGGTGTTAACTGATTTGTTTTCCTTTATATGCTTTATTACATAAGTAATGTTTGTTATGGATAAGATGTATCTTATTTATTTTCAGATTTATATTATGTCTTTAAAAAATAAATTTAATCATCTAATGATAATTAGTCTTGAATGGATACGATGTGGAATAAATATAATCGCATTCGTGAAGATGGTAATCCGTACGTACGCACGAGCGATAATACCATTCTTTTGATATTAAAATAATATAAAATTGGATGGTATATCATATATTCAGATTAATAATCATGTTATATTTATTATTTACATCAATTAGACTTTATTTTTATACCCATATAAATAATAATGTGTTGAATAACAATTACACCACAATGTGGAGACGATAAGCCGTACGTACGCACGTATGGTGACATGTCATTCAAAGGATGGATAGAATAATGAATTTAGTTGTAACATATTTATAATCGTATCAAAGTGTATAGAATATACTAAGGTTATTATTTTATAATGTTAACAACAAAGAAAGAGGAAGTGTAAAAGAAATGAACATGAAAGAGGTGATGAAATATTTACCTCTTCTTTGGGTTCTTCCTTTTGATTTGATCAAAAGGGCTCATTAGGTTGGCTTTATGACTAAAGGAAGGACTATTGGTTGGAGTTAGGACAATTTATAGGGTATTTGGGTAGGGTTTGGCCAAGCCAAAATGATTTTAAGGTGTGAATTAGAGAAAAGGGGTAGTGCCCTTTTATAAGAGGGGTGAGGGGCACCTTAGGAAAATCTAGAAATATTATTTTATAATAAAATCATTTTCAGTTTATAATGGATACAAAATGAATTATTTAAAGTTTAAGGTGGGGATGGGTCCAAACCCACTCAACCAATAGGTTTTAGACAGGTTTGTGTCACTATATTAACCTTTTCCTTTAGATTTAACTCTTAGTTAAATAGTTTGACATTTTCCATGTCTCTTTGTATTTTTATATTATATGATTAATAAACATACTATATACTTCCAAGAGAACCCCAGGTGGCTCATTAATGATACATATACCATTACATAAGTCTTTTGGCTGAACCTTATATTTTTAAGAAGATATTATCAATTAATAATATGATATTTTTTTTAAAAAACTATTTTATTTTAATTTTGACACTATTTGGTATTTTGTTTTTTCTAAATTCATAACAGAATTATTACATCGATATAAATTCATGTAACCAACCCTAATATGTCATATTAACATATAAATTTTTTGGAATTCATAAAAATTCCCAAATTACATTTATTTGGATATTTATAATATAAATTATTTTAATCATTCATTAATACGGTAATTACTACATCATTATTATGTCATAAATAAATTTAATTATTTAATTTCTAAAAAATATTAATAAAATACCATTATCTAGGAAATATTTTTATCATTCTAATGAATATTTTTTAAATTTATCTTACGTGTAACCCTATATTTAAAATGGTTTAGTCATTAAACATTGAATTTAACACTTTTAACTCTTCTTTGAATTAAATAATAATAAATGTCCTAATCTAATCTGAGTGGATCTAAAGGATCATATTCTATTCCTAAGGTTGTTTTTTGTTGAATTAAACTTATCCAATAGAATTAGGACATGTGTTAGGGTAATACTTATATCATTTTTACTCTTAATTACCCTATTTACTTTTAATCGTGGTAAATAAAACTAAAAAGTTATTGTTCACCAAAAATTAATTTCATCTTATTGAACCAAATTTTACATATTGTTATCATCCATGTCTCTCTGATTTTTGAAATTCTTCTCAAAGAAGCGGTAAAATTATGTTTTATGTAAATTTTCAAATGCTCTAAGAAGTGGTTAAAAGACGGTAAAAAGTTCAATAATAAAAATTTTATATCTAAAATTATTAAAAACTGACTCCAATGAATTACATTGAACATATATTGGTGTTATGTATCTATTTAGACCGAAAATAAATTTAAATAAAATAAATAATTATTTAAATAAAAATTTGGTTTTAAACTATAACTCATTGTTTTTAATTATTCATCAAAAATTGAATGTTTTCAGAAAAATAACAAAAATTCACCCTAAGCTAATTTTGATAATACGAATCCAAAAATGAAGTACATTTTAAAAGATAAAATTTATAAAATTTCAAAAAGTGTTTATTACTATTCATAATGGCTAGTTTGATTGGTTGTGGTTTGTTAGAACTTGAAGCTTCGTACAACACACGCTATTGTATTATTCAAAGAGAAGCGTACCGTGGAAGCTTGTGGTGTTACATTCTCCCCTCCTTCAAATAATTTCATCTTCGAAATTTCTAGAATATTACTACATAAAAAGACATGGGTGGTTATTCATCATAATTTCCTCAGGTTCCCATGTTTCCTCTTCCATATTATGGTTTCTCCATAAAACTTTTACCAGACGAGTTATCCGGTTTCTCAGCACTTGTTCTCTTGTATGAAGAACCCTGACAGGCTCTTCGCAATAAGACTGATCAGGTACCAATTCTAATTCTTTATAGGTGAGTACATGAATTGGGTCAGGCATGTATTTTCTCAACAATGATATGTGAAACACATCATGAACTTTGGAGAGACTTAGAGGAATTGCCAAACGGTAAGCTACATCCCCAATTCAATCTAGAATTTCAAAAGGTCCAATGTACCTGGGACTCAATTTACATTTCTTACGGAAACGTATAACACACTTCCATAGAGATACCTTCTAGAAAACATGATCTCCTACATGAAATTCCAAATCCTTCCTTCAGTAATCGGAATAGCTCTTCTGCCTACTTTGAGCTACTTTGATGTGGTTTTGGATTACCTTCACCTTTTCCATCGTTTCCTCCACCAGTTCTGGGCCTATGATTTTTCTTTCACCAACATCATCCCAATAGGTTCATGTGCGACATATCTTTCTGTATAACACTTCATATAGTGAAATATGTATACTAGAATGGAAGCTATTGTTATAGGAAAATTCTTCCAGAGGTAAATATTGATCCCACGTACATTGAAAGTCAAGTGAACATGATCTCAACATGTCTTCTAAGTTTTGAATAGTCCATTATGATTGTCCATCAGTTTGGGGGTGGTAGGAAGTGCTCAAACTAAGTTCTATATCCAGGAATTTCTGAATAATTTACCAGAATCTTGATGTAAAATGTAGTCATAATCAGAAACAATCGATAGTGGTACTCCATGAAGTCTTACAACTTTATTAATATACAGTATCAATCGTTCAAGTGGTAAATCATATATTATAGCATGAAAATGTACTGACTTGGTAAGATGATCAACAATGACCCATGTTGCATCGTTCTTTCTAGGAGTCTTTGGTATTCCCACAATAATGTCCATCGTAATTTTATCCCGTTTCCACTCCGGCATGGGAAGAGGTTTCATGACTCCTCCAGGCCGTTGCCTTCCACCTTTCACTTGTTTACAAACCATACATCTTGACAAAAATCAGTAATCTCCCTCTTCATGTTGTCCCACAAAAAATGTTCCTTAAAATCCTTATACATCTTAGTGTTATAAGGGTGTATAGAGAAATTGGAACTATGACCATCATCCAAAAATTTCAATTTTAGATCACATATATCGGGAACACACAGTCTCTTCACAAATTTCAAAATTCCATCTTCATACACAATTTCAGTCAATGTCCCATCATTCACAGCTTTAATCTTCTTTTGAAACTCTTCATCACCGGTCTGAGAACCGTTTTCCCTTTCTAGTAAAGATGGTTTGACCAACATTTGAAAAAGTATTGATGTTTCACCTTCCATGGTGATTCCCATATTCATCTTTACTAGATCCATGTATATAGGATCATTTTCAACTCTTATCTTGTTTAAAAATCCATGATCCTTTCTACTCAAAACATCTGTCACCATATTGCCTTCCTCGGGTGGTAGTGTATAGTGCAATCATGATCCTTGAGAAGTTCAAGCCATCGCCTTTGCCTCATGTTGAGTTCTTTCTATGAGAAAATATACTTCAAACTCTTGTGATCAGCATATATCTCACATTTTTCACCATAGAGATAATGTCTCCATATCATCAAAGAAAATATTATAGTTTATAACTCAAGATCATGAGTAGGATAGTTTTTCTCATGATTTTTTATCTATCATGATGCATAGAAAATAACCCTATCATTCATCATAAGGACACAACCATGTCCTTTCTTTGAAGCATCACTATAAATAACAAAACCATCCTTCTTCAATGGTAGAGTCAATATAGAATCATTGACTAATATTATCTTAAATTATTCAAAATATTCTTCACATTCTTTTGTCCAAACAAATTTCACCCCTTTACGTATGAGCTTTGTTAATGGGTTAGACAAGTGGGAAAAATTCTAGATGAAACGCCGATTATAACCTGATAAACCAATAAAAATGCATACCTCAGTTATACTAATCGGTGGTGGCCATTCTTGGATTTTCTTGGTCTTTGAAGGATCAACAGATATTCCATCCTTAGAGAAAATATGGCCAAGAAAAGAAATCTCTTAAATCCAGAATTCATACATGTATAAATTCCCATATATTTCATGTCTCTTAAGAGTATTTAGAATAATGCCCAAGTTATTTTCATGATCTTTATAGCTTTTGCAGTATACCAAGATATAATCAACAAATACCACTAAAAAGTCATCATGATATTCCTTGAAAAATCTATTCATTAGATTCATGAAGATAGAGGGTGCATTAGTCAATCCAAAAGGCAATACCGTAAACTCACAATGCTCGTACCTGGTTTGAAATGTTGTTTTCGGAATGTCTTCCTTCTTCACACACAACTGATGATATCCAGATCGAAGGTCAATCTTTGAAAATTATTGATCTCCATGAAGTTGGTTGAAAAAATCATCAATGCGAGGTAGGGGATAGTTGTTCCTTATTTTTATAGCATTGATCTCCCTGCAGTCAATGCACTACCTCATAGATCCATCTTTCTTCTTAACAATAAGAGCATGGGCTCCCCATATAGAAACACTAGGGAAAATAAATCCTTTATTACTCAATTCCTCTAGTTTTTTCTTTCATTCCACTAATTCCAAAGTGTACATTCTATAAGGGGTCTTCGATATGGGCCTTGATCCAGGAATTAAATCAATGGAAACTCAATTTATCATTTTGGAGGATATCTATGTAATTAATCTGGAAACACATCAACATATTCTTTCACAATAGGTACATCCTATATTTTAACATTTATTTACTCACATGTAGTTCTTTCATTCTATTCTTCCCCAATAGTTGAATTTAGTTGAGCTACTGGGGGTGGATCTAGATAAGAATTAGGTGGTGACAATTCTGCTCTAATGATAAGGTGTTCTTTATCATCGTCATCAAAAATCATAAGCTCCTTCTTCTTACAATAAATTTTCATGTCATGGTATGAAATCCATTCCATACTGAAGATTATATCAAATTCAATCATGGGTATGATGATGAGATCACTAGATAAAGAACATTTATATTCCCTAATGGGGACTCATTCACAAAACAATGTTGCAATGATACTTCCCTTAGGAGTTTTGACTGACAACACCCTTGTTAATTAAAATTGAAAATATCAAATTTTCTTAGAAAACTGGGAAGATATGAAACAATGAGGTGATCTAGAATCAAATAAATCATTTTCTAAACTTGAGGAAACCATTAAATTACCTGCCACCACGTCTTCCGGAACTTCAACCTCAGCAGTAGTGATAGCATAAGCTTGGCATCGATCCATTAGCCTTTTCTATGGTAAGTTTCCTTTGAACTTTGGACATTCATTCGCATAATTCCCCCTTTCTATACAATTGTATCATTTAACATCAATAGCCTCTTTCTTCCTCTTGCAATCACAAGCATGGTGGCCTTTTTCACCACACCTGTAACAGACTCTTGTTCCCTTCAAGAAAGTACCAGGGCGTTTCTTCCCACAATTACTGTAAGATGGATATTTAACGTTTCCCTTCTTCCCCTTATTTCCATTTCTAGAGTTTTTGATAGATATCTTTTTCTCTTTCATTGATTTAAAGTCATAATACTTATAAAATTATTTTTCTATCTTGATAGCACATGAGACAATATCATCATACGATGAGAAGTATTGTGAGACTAATGCTCGACAGAGAAATGGTTTTAACCCATCAATGAAATGATCAATCTTTCTTCTTATGTTACATATATAATCTCTAGCATGCCTCGCTAACCTTGTAATTTAGGCCTCATACTTTACGACATAATCATCCTCATTTTGACTCAAACTCAGAAATTGCCTTTCCATATCTGCTCGATGGTCATGAGGAATGAATTTTTCTATGAAAATCTATTTAAACTCCCTCCATCCAATATTTGATACTACATCATCTTCCTTTGTTTTTTGAATCAATGACCACCATTGATCAGTATCTCCATTGAGACGGTAAATTTCTATTACAACTTTTACACTTTCACTACACCCCAAGGCATGGAATATTTTCTCTATGGAATTTATCCATTTCTCAGCTACTAATGGATTTTTACTCCCATTGAATGTTGTTGGTTGTTGCCTCATGAATCGATCTGAAATTGATCCTCCAGGTTGTGGATTATGGTGTTCCATATAGGTAAGGTTATTATTCATAACATGAGTGAGTTGTCCCAGTATAGTGATAAGATTATCAACACCAGTTGTATCACCAGATCCACTATAATTACCTTGATTAGGAGGGAAATTCCTACATGGGGTGCATTCATTGATACAGTTTCCCTTCTTTCCACTAGGCGCCATATCTAAACAATGGAATAAAATAGATTTGTTTATGAATCAAAATACATAATTCTAAATATGAAAAACACTTAACATAAATTGAACAATTTATGGATATAATCCATAATCATAAAAAATGTTTTCTTTGATGAATTATATACTCATAATCCCTTCATAATGGTTTGTAAAGAAAATGATAATTATCCTAAGCATATCCCCAAGGAGTGTCATAACCCAGAGGGTAGCAAGGCATGTTGTCGGGCACCAGTTCCCATTCGAGTCCAGCTCAAAGTGGTGTTTTTAGGATTTACCCCAAGGTACATCTATGCCAGAGCTGCCTCTACCTGCTCATACTAGACAGGGATGTATTTCTTGGAAAACTCACCAAATCTCTACAATACCAAAATTCCAAGAAGTTCTTCTATACTAATCCTCAAAGTCTATCTTAGGGCTATGTTCCCTAATTATTGTTTAACTCAATCTAGTTTCCACGGTTTGTACTAAACTTCCTATGATACCAACTGTAATGCCCCGACCCTAGTTACCCAGAGTTGGTGAATTATTACATAACATTGGCATGATCACAAAATATCAAGTATTAAAAGAATGATTATTTTAGTATCCTTGGAAGTACTAGATACATTCATAAGGTTTACAATACGTCATAAAATGGAAAACTACAACAACATTGTTCCCATAGACAAAACTCTGATCCCATAGACTATCCCTATAGGTCAGTCATAATATACTTCTTTGCATCTTAGGAAAAATAAAGCATAGAAAGGGGTGAGCATAGATGCTCACTAAGGATAATAATATAGTGGAAACTTTCATAAATAATAATAAATATTTAAGTAAATGTATAAGACTAAAACGAAAGCCTTTTAAACATGAACTTCAGCATAATATAGAAAATATAAAAAACAAATAATTCCATTTACTTATTCACGTGGATATTCTAAAAGTCGAATAATCACATGAAATATAAATATCCACTTTCATAATGATGGAATGCATAATTCCAGACTTTAATAACCACATAGTCAAGGCCTTGTTCCAAGACTACACATAAGATTTTTTCATGGCTTTGTTCCAAGACACTAGTTTGTCTCATGAGTCCTACCGATGCATCGAGGATCTATAGCGGGCTCCACCCATCACTTACTAAGTCCAATGCATTCCTCATATGAAAAGGTAGAAAACATAACATAAAAATTTGTATTAAAACCAGCATATGAAATCTCAATAATTTATCCATAAACCATGAATGGTGTAAAAATACCACATCCACAGTCAAACATATCACAAAAACTTCAATGCAATATGGGAGTTTTTTATCATAATAAATCAACTTCAAATATGCTAAAAATCCATCAAAGGATGTTGACATAGATGAAATCAAAACCATATTTAGTGAAATATATCTATATATTTTGAATTATTTTAAAATTCATATAATTATAAAATAAAACATTTATTTTGGAAATATTATTATAAGCTTGTAAGGGATTCTTTGATGACGTCATAATGGCAGAAAATAGCCACAACCACCGTATAATTTAAAAAAGACAATCTTAACTTAGGTTTGTCGAAAAGTTTATAAAGTACCATGTTTGGAAAATGATGGAAATATTCCTTTCAAAAATATCTAATAAAAATTCAAACAAGGGTATAAATGACTTTATCCCATATTCTAGTAAATTGTAAAAAAAAAATTGAAATAAATTTTTCATAAAACACGGATGTGGATGATAAAGAGGTCCCAGTAGATACTTATGTAAAAACATCCTCGGATAATAAAGAGATTGTAAAATTAACCATTACCTTGTAATTTTCCTTGGTCAAATGTAGGTTAACCTCATCTATAATAGTGAAGTAATTGTTATTAAATTATACAAGAATTGTATACACTATTATGTTATCATATATGATCTTTTAATATTGCATTGTTAATAATATTTTTGTATTATCGTCATTTCAGGTGTTAACTGATTCATTTTCCTTTATATGATTTGTTTTGTAAGTAATGTTTTTTATGGATATGATGTATACTATTAATTTTCAGAATGATATTAAGTCTCTAAGAATTATTTTTAATCATCTAATGAAAATTAGTCTTGAATAGATACGATGAGGAATGAATCTCATCACGTTCGTGGAGACGGTAATCCGTATATACGCATGAGCGACAATATAATTCTTTTGATATTAAAATAGTTTAAAATTGGATGTTATATCATATATACAGAATCATTATCATGTTATATTTATTATTTAAATCAATTAAACATCATTATTATACCCATATAAAGAATAATGTTTTGAATAACAATTACACCATGATGTGGAGACAGTAAGTCATACGTACGCATGTATGGTGACAGAATGTACCATATTTATAATAAGATCAAATTATGTAGAAGATACTGGAGTTATTATTTTAGAATTTAAACAACAAATAAAGAGGAAGTGGAAGAAGAAATGAACTTGAAATAGGTGATGAAATATTTACCTCTTCTTCGGGTTCTTCCTTTTGATTTGATCCAAAGGGCGCCTTAGGTTGAATTTATGACTAAAGGAAGGCATCTAGGATGAAAGGAGGATAGTTGAGAGGGTATTTGGGAAGGGTTTGGCCAAGACAAATGGCTTTGAAGGTGTGAATTAGAGAGAAGGGTGGGTTCCCTTTTATAAGAGGGGTGAGGGGAACCTTAGGAGAATCTTGAAATAGTATTTTATAATAAACACATATTCGGTTTCTTATGGCTCGAAAATAAATTATTTATGGTCTAAGGTAGGGATGGATCGAAATACACTCAACCAATAGGTTTTATACAGGTTTGGGTCACTATATTCAACCTATCTTTTAGATTTAACTATTAGATAAATAGTTTGACATTTACCATTTATCTTTGTATTTTTATATTATATGGTTAATAAACATACTATATACTACCAATAGAACCCCAAGTGGTTAATTAATGATACAAATTTCATTAAATAAGTCTTTTTGCCAAACCTTAGATTTTTAGGAATAGAATATCAATTAATATTATAATATTTTTTGAAAAACTCTTTTATGTCAATTTTAAAACTATTTGGTATTTTGTTTTTGCTAAATTCATAACAGCATTATTACTTTGAGAAAAATTCATCAAACCAACCCTAATATGTAATAGTAACCTATAAAATTAGTTTAATTCATTAAAAGTCTCAAATTACATTTATTTGGATATTTGTAATACCAATTATTTTAATCTTTAATTAATAGTATAATTATTGCATCATCATTGTGTCATAAATAAATTTAATTATCTAATGTCTAAAAAATATAAATAAAATACCATTCTGTATAAAATATTATTAGATTTCTAATGAATGTTTTTAGTCGAATTTATCTTATTTGAAACCCTATATTAAAAATGGTTTAGTTATTAAACATTATATTTAGCACTTTTAACTCTTCTTGGAATTAAATAATAATAAATGTCCTAATCTAATACATGTAGACCTAAAGGATCATATTTTATTCCTAAGTTTGTTTTTGGTCCAATTAAACATATCCAATAGAATTAGGACATGTGTTAGGCTAATAATAATATCATTTTTACCCTCAATTACCCTATTTACTTTTAACCGTGGTAAATAAAAGTAAAAAGTTATTATTCACCAAAAAATATTTTCATCTTATTGAACCAAATTTTACTTGCTTAAATAAACCATGTCTCTTGGATTTTTGAAATTAAACTCCAAAAAGAGGTAAAATTATGTTTTATGTAAATTTGCAAATGCTCCGAGGAGGTAGATAAAAGATAGTAAAAATTTCAATAAAATTTTTATATATCTAAAATTATTATAAACTGACTCCAATGAATTAAATTGAATATATATTGGTATTATAAATCTATTTTTACCTAAAATAAATTTAAATAAAATACATAATTATTTAAATAAAAATTCGGTTTTAAACTATAACTCAATGTTTTTCACTATTCATCAAAAATTGAATGTTTTCATAAAAATACCAAAGATTCACACTAAGCTAATTTCGATATTATCAATCCAAAAATGAAGTCCATTTTAAAAGATAAAATTTATAAAATTTCAAAAAAGTTGGTATTACTTTTCTTTTTGGATAGTTTTATTGGTTGTGGTGTGTTAGAACTCAAAGTTGCATACGACACACACTATTGTATTATTCCAAGTGAAGCATACCGTTGAATCTTGGGGTGTTACACAAAAAAATTACCTTTGGGTAAGGTGTGCGATGGTGAAATTTATTTAGGGTGGTTCATAGAACATAATTTGGGTTATGATCTCGATGAGCTTGGAATTCTCCAGTATACGATTTCATTCATGACATAGTTGTTGAATATCATATTTCTATTATTCATGGTTAAATATTAGTGATGTTAGCTCCCTTAGAAGAACCAATAAACATGATTCATAATTTATGATCCTAATTTTTGAGGCCATCTATACATCCTTCATTGTCAATTTGACTTTATCAAAACATTTAATATACTAATTTTATTGGTAACAATAAAAAATATACCTTATTAATTTTTATAATTATTTATGGTATTTTAAATATGAAAAACCATATAATGGTCCAAAAATTCCAATATAGTGAATGTGTTTTCTATAACAAAATTACATAATTAATCTTTTATTCATAAAAAGGGAATTTTGTTTATTTAATTTTAGGCCATTACAACCTACACCCTTATCTCATATCCCTTTATTTTTACTTTTTACTTTATTCTTCTTCCTTGGATAAGGATATTGATTTTTAGTTTTTTTTACATGACATGGTGAAATCATTTCTAGTCATATTGACTCCACTTCCCCTTCCTGTATTGTTATTTTCTTATCATTACTCTGTTTTTTCTTTCTACACATCTAAGGAATGTGTTATTTTATGGTTTATGATTTTTGGGTGGAATTATATTATAGGTTTGTAGTTTGGATCCTGTATTATGTATTTTGTGGAACATAATTTATTTTATATGTATTCATCCAAGGTAGTCAATAAGGATAAGTTTATTTAATTATGGAAAATATGTTTATTGATATAAATATATTATGGATTTCTTCCTAATCCTTATTAGGGTATTATTGTTATATGTTGGTGTATTAGTTGGTTATTGTTTGAATGATAAATATGATATTTGATTTAGGTTGGGGTTCTAAAATATTTGGTTAATCTCCTAGTGTTTTTTGGAATAGTTTTGTGATGTTTTTCATAATTTAATAATTAATATTAATTATTTTTTACTTATCAAATATTTTTTTCCCAAGTTAACTTACTATAACATTTGGAAAATTCTTATTTTAATTTTATTAAAATAGAAATAAATAACTCTATAAACCTAAAATTTTTGATTTCTCAACGAAATGGTTTTTGATAAAGCATTAATTGTTTAATCCTTCCTTGTTTAGAATGATTCATACCTTTTAATTATATTTTATGTTTTTTATGATTTCATTAATCCTTTATCATTAAATTATAGATTTTTGGGATATTTCTCTAATTTTTTAGATATTTTCAAGGTTACTATCATAATTTTTTCATGACTATATATTATATATGATGTTATATAAGTAGTGAGGCATAAAATCATGTGGTGTATGTTTTTACCTATTGTGTTACCATTGTGATTGCGATCATCCCTTCATTTTGAACATGGATGTATTTCCATAACTTCTTCTAGGTATATGATAGATTCCCCTAACAATGTTTTCCTAGGAAGTCACTTACTTTTATTTCATCATGAATGAGCTATAATTCAACAGTATAAATATAACTCTGGTTTAGAGATTCATTTATTTCTAGAGTCCCTTTATTAGATTTTAGGTACTTCTATAACATTTTTAATCAACATTGGGATTTTATTTCATGTATATTATCGGATACATATGAAATTTTTTGGTGTTTCATGGCAAGAAAACGGATGAAGCATAGTTTTGGAAATCCATGTGTGTGAATCGAGAAACCATGTTCTAGGATTTTGAGTTTTAGTGGGGGAACAAGGTTAGTTCAAATCATAAAACCTCCCCCAAATATCAGGCATCATTGTAGAGCGGGGATCACAATTTTGGCACACAGTTGTGAAACAATGTAGCCAAACCATGTATGTTTTTTCTATTATCCAAGGAGGTGGTGCATAGTTGACACATAGATATTCAAATCATGTAACCAAACTATGGAAATATGTCCAAAATCATAGTGGTGGAATAATGTTTTGTGAATAGTTTATAGTAAATTAGTGTCATATCCTATGAAACCATGTGATGGGGATTTAATTCCACTAAAAATCTTAATTAATGTAATGAATCCCCCATTATAAATTACGAATTACTTTTAATTGAACCTAATTTAACCCTTAGGGTTTTTAGGCTCTTTAGATAATATTTTGGGTCCTTCAACAACTTCTCTTATTTGATCAAAGTGATGGTTGAAAAGTTTGATTCCTATACATTTATTGTATCCTCTATGATTTGTTATCATCCTATATTTTTCTCTCTTTCATTCTTTGAGATATGTGAATATTCATTTTTTATGGATTAAAAACTTTTTTTATGAATTATAATGGTTGAGATTCCTCTTCGATATTCTTCTCCTTCTACTCACAAAAGAGATTCCCATTTAGGGTGATTTATTGATAAAGTGACTAATGGTAGGTGGTCCAATAAGGCCTTTTTATATATTTTAAGCATTGATTTCTATTTTTTATTTGAAATTAATATTAAATTAATAACCTTGAATTGAAAAATTTTGAAGTTTGATTATAAAAATGCATGGGGTTTGAGAAAAAACCCTTTTTCAATGTCTTTGAAAATATTGGTTAAATTTTAAGAAAATATGGCATTAAACAAAAGTTATTTGATTAAATTATATTATGTTGATAATTGGGGGAAAATGTTTCTAAATGTAAGATGATTTTGAAATGAATGGACTTAGTAATAACATGTGATTTGGTTTTGAAATTAAAATGGAATGTTGAAATTGAAATTGGGAATTTGAATATAAAATGTCAAATTAAATTAAAAATAATGATTTTCCCATTATGTATTTATTAATTAATTTAAGGAACATGTGATTTTGGGTAGTTAGTTAGCGAATAAGAGAATAGAACTAGTACTATATCCCCTAGTAATGGATTGGTGATGATAAAAATATCTAAACCAAATTCGTCATAGATTTTCCTCTATGTATTTTTGATTAATTCCATCATGAGAGACCAATCCTTAGTGAAAATAGAAACTTTGACTTTTAATTGGTTGAATGAGTAGTGCGAGGATCATATAAATAATAAATAATAATCCTTAGGGTATATGACCATGGTGCATTATTTTTTATTTGATTATATTTAATTGATTTACTTATTCCATTTTATTTAATGAAAATTTTCATTTAATATGTTATTTATTATAATGGTCATCTACTTGATTTGAATGAATTTTTTTTTAAAAAAATGTAGAAATGTTATACCATGAATTTTATTATTTAAAATAAAATAATAAATGGTTTACTTGTTATGGAATATCTTTCGGAGCATTTGGTGATATCATAATGGGTTGTTTTCCTCACACCATACCTTTTAATTTGGGAATTTATATATTATGTGATGACCGGTACATGAAAAGGGAAAGTGCCACAGGGAGTTGTAGGATGTTCTTAACTAAAAGGACCTTGGTTGATGGTGGTGACCAGTAGATATCTGATCTTCTCATTACATGGAGTTTTTTTCGATTTTTATTTAATGGATATTGTGTAATTTATTGAATGATGTACTACTTTCACCCCTTTCTATCTTTTGGGTTACTATTCTTCTTAACGTTTTTTCTTCATATCGATTATTTTCTAATTTATCTTAATCTATTCTGTATCATTATAATTTTAGTATGGTGAAATCAGTCCCTAATACACATAATTGATTCTCACATTCTAGTCGATAACCCATGAGGATCAGTAATTCCATTTGAGTGGTGTCAGAGCCAACTCAAGTAAAAATATACTAGGGTATCCAGGTTATTTGTGAAAAAATGGAACAAATGAGAGCTTTTCATCTCTCCTTAATAAAGGTATGTAGTATGATATGTCTTGGTTGACAGGTGGTAGGGTTGTCAGGACTCGGGTGGTATTTTATGTGTGTGTTCCTAGACAAATCTCGTCGTAGTGATCCTTGAGTCACCAAGGGTGTTTTGGAAGAATTTACATTGAGGAATAAATTAATATGTTTCTAGTCTTCATCTGAAAATTATTTTAGTATTTTAAAATCCATGAAATTGAATTAAATCTAATGGATGTGATATTATTATATCGCTTGAGAGATTCGATGATATAAATATCATTGTTGATGTTTTCAAGTTTCATATTAATTTTTTGTAATACCATTCCCCAAATAACATGTTTAAATAAACCTTAGGAAGGATCTTGTGTTCAACCAATGAAAGAGAACCCTATAGTGGATCAAAACCTAATTTAGATAGTGGTGTATGTCATCCAGGCTCTAGTATAGGTAGCCACACTCATTCTCATTCAATATTTAGTATGGTAACCTCAATGGTATGAAACACAAGATGGTTTTTTGTATTTCCTTTGGCAGAAACTACTAGATTAATACGTTCAAATTCCACTCAGGAGGCAGAGGATTCGCTAAAAATGTTTGAACTAATTTTTGGGTTCTTGGAAACCCTAAATTCAATATAGGTGATTTTTGAAACCATTAAGATTTATCGGGGTATAATGAGGTGGTTAGACTCAATGGTTATGGTGAACAAACATGATGTCTTGGAGTGGAAATACTTTTGTGATCCTTTTATGGGGTGGATTCATCTAGAGTCGATGTTTTAGGTAAGTATATATAATTATTCATCATCTAACAAGGAAATAGAACCATGAATCACTATGAAAACCTATTTTCTACAATTTTCAAGATATCTATAATGGTTTAATCAAATGAGAATCTTAATGAATGAAGATTTGCAATTTTTTTTTGATATGATATTTAATCTTAGATTTTCATGATAAATATCAAATCTTATGGAAATGTACTGAACAATGATGTTATCAGTGAGATTGACTTGAACGGTATTTCATATTTAGTGGGAGTTTTTACTACTTATTTTAGTAGTTATTCTAGCTATTTTAATGCAAAAATTGATTATGATGAGTCAGATAGAAGATATTTATTGTAAACATCATCAAGATCATCTATAATTTTTTGAAAAGCCTTATTAATTTTCTTTTTATTTGGATAGATCAATCATTCGAAGAAGTTTTTTGTATACGAACCAAAGATTTTTGGTTCATGTTGTCACTGGGGAACCTAAATAAGTTTTTCATATATTTTTTACCATATTTATTAGCACATGATCATCATCAAATAGTGGTTATTCGGTGCAGTCATATGCTTCAATGCCTAAGGTGTTCTAGCCATAGGCATCTTGAAAGACACTTATTCATGTAGAAGAAAAGTATATAGAGGTATTTAATGCGGTCTAGTGATAGTGAGAGGTACTATCACAATTTATTCATCTATAATGACAACTCTATTTTATACTAATAAGACCAATTATTTTATATTTGATCACATTGTGAACTTATTAAACCATATAATAAAGCATATATCTTATATGATGGATATTGTTATGCCCCTAAAAATTAAAAGAGAGAAGTTTCTCTGACTCCCATATTGTTCACTCACTTTTCTGAGATTTATCTCTTTTATGATTTTCTAGGTCTTGATATGAAACCGCTAGATGATATTCAATGGATGGATTGGTTGTTTTCTCTAGTGGGTCTCCTTTACTACCCCCAATGGTGTGTGCCATGTTTTTCTAGGAGAATAGGATTTGAGATCGAGTAGAGTTATACCTCCTATTCTAGATTTGGGGAATATGATAACTATGTTCACTTTTGTCATGGAGTAATAATCTTTGAGTAGTGATATTCTTCAATAGGTCTTCAATTTTCTAAACATGTTTTCATTTGAGTTTTCTGTCTTACCACTAGTAAGGGAGGTAGACTCTTCTATTGACATGGTAAAAGATATTCAACCTATCATTATTACCTCTTACCATATGAAACAATATAAATTAAAAGATTTAAATACAAATTTTGAAGATATTTTAAATAATATATTCATTCACCCAAGAGTAGATCCTTGGGAGTAACTTCTGCTTTTGGTGAAGAAAGCGGACAATTCCCTTGGCATTTGTGTTGATTAACTGAAACACAATTGAGTCATGGTAAAGAACAATGATTTTTTTTTCCAAATTGAATATTTTTTATCAGTGGAAAGGATTAAAATGTATCCCAAATATTTATATTTGTTATTTTTACCACTACCATATAATCAAAGAGTCTGATATGCTTAAGTATTTCATCTGATGAAGGCATGGACATTATGAGTAATTTTTTATGCATTATAGTCTAACTAATACTCTTTTCGTCATTACGGAGCTGATGAATATGATATTTCTTAAGTATCTAAAATCCTTTTTTGTGATATTTATTGATGACATCATGTCTCACTATAATTTCAAGAAGCACTGTGTGCATCATATAAGTAATGTTCTATAAATGTTAAGGGATTGCAGAATTTATGATTAGTTATTGAAATGTAATTCTATGATCCAAGAAATGGTTTTTTGGGATGAATAGAATTAGAAAATGGTATTTTAGTTTATCCTAATAAGTTGAGGGTTTTTATAACATAGTAATAACTAGAAAATGATTTTTTGATTCAATGATTATTTGTCTTAATTGGGTATTATCACCATCTCATTAAAGATTTCTCAATGTTTTCTTCTCTGGTGACTGCTCTCACTATGAAATAATTACCATTCTTATCAAATTTAAAATTTCATAATTGGTTTTTTTATTTGATGTAACATTATAATTTTTCCAATTTTTTGAATCTTACATATCCTAGATAGGTCTATGTGGAATGTTTTCATGCATTAGGTTTGGATTTGGGTTTCATTCTCATATAGGGTGATCATGTCATCGCCAATGGTTTCCAACAGCTAGGTCCATATGGGAAGAACTATCCTACTCATGATTTGAAACATAAAAATTTGATGAATTCTCATAATAATATGGAAAATTATATTTTTTATAAAATGATTTACTATTTATCTTAATAATGAAATCAACAGTTATATCTTCTCATAAAAATATTTGAATCTTCATCAGAGGTAATGGGTGTATTTTTTGCAATATTTTGATTTTGGAATTTTCTATACAGCTAATATGGGGAATGTACAACCAAATCAAATTTTTATATTTTTAAAAAGATACTTTATGGTTAAGTGGGAACCTCACATTAAATTGATTATCCTAGAAAACCACATAACCCAAGTTCGAAATTCAAAATCAAGAACAACTAAATCCACATATGAAAATAAAAATACATCACTCTAACCAAATGCAATTGAAGAGCCTCGAGACAGAAAATGTTGAGTGATAAGCTTCCCTTTGCAACAAACCTGAGAGCTAAAATTAATCGTCACCACTATCGGTGGAAAACCATTGGAAAACATCTCATTAGAGCTTCAAACCCCTATTAATGGATACACCTATATACACATTATCAATATATCACTATTTCACCATCAAATAAAACTGAAATACTTAACTAGAATCCCTTTCAGAAATAAACCTGATGAGAAAAAAACATGCCCCAAATATAAGAAACAAAATAGAGATTTTTAAATGATATATACATCCACCACAGACTGTGTATCTTCTTCAAATGTCATTGGATTCATCAAGGCATAAAACCCAGCAGCCTTTTAGAGGCAGCCATGACCATCATAGATCAAACACCCATTCATTTAACAAAAAACCAGAAAACTAGTGTTGAAGAAACCCATTTCATTGATGAAATTGCAATGAACATTAGACCTGACAATAACACAAATTAAAGATGATTAAGGATGGACCTACATGAGAACTAAAAATCAAACAAACCAACCCTCCAAAAGCCTCTTGAAAGCATCTTAGCAGGCATAATATGATAGATACATAGGGAAAATATTTTAGTGTAAGTTTCAAATTGTAGGGTTTATACGAAGATGCTTATCCTTACCGAGAACCACCAACCCTAACTATCGAATCCATCCCTGGGAAAATATCCCACCATCAACCCACTAAAGAAGCAACGACCACCAAAAAAGAGGAAAACACAAATAAAAAACATAAGTAGAGCTCTAGGGACACTGACTTGATTAAACTTACATATCCCAAACCAACCCCAGAAGACTATCTCATGAGACAATAATATGGTATAGAATGTGGTGACCAGAAGGAAATATCTGAGGAAGAACTGATGGGGATTAAATAGGATCTAAGACTATATAAAACATATCATATGAGTGGGGGATGAAAGAAACCAAAGAAAACAACCAAGAGGGGAAATTCCAAAGAATAAAAATGGGGGATAACTGGTAGAGAAGGAATGAGGAATATGGGGGGTGGGGGATAAGGAGGTAATGGCACAGAAGAAATGCATAGGACTCCCCCTCCAGATCACTACCGAAGGAACCCTATATTAAGAAGGAAGTAAGATCCCAGAGGAGGATTCCATGTGTACAGAAATGTAAATTTTATTTCAGATTTTTTAAGCAGTAAAATTATTATCCAAGATGTAAGAAAATCATCAGAATAGTGGAACTTGATAGACCTATTTTCTTGAAATAATTTGTGAGACTATTAAGATGATATTGATATTGTTCTAGAAAGAGTTAGGTTAAAAACATATCTTCTCATTATTATTCTTCAAGACCAATATCTCAATGATCAGTTATGTGGAATTAGAGACTCACTTTATAGTGGGGGAAAACTGTAATGTATCCATTGTATTTTGTTTTTATCTTATATTTTCAGTGCTAGTATTCTTTACCATTACCTAAAATAAAATCTATGATGGTGGATTAATATTTTTTAGAGTTTTTGGTACACCATGGTACATAAAATATGTTCTATTACATGAAGTGATGATTCTGGTGACTCAGTATGAGATGAGATATCATTGAATGTGTGTCTAATTATTATAATTATATACAAGTCAATGTTTATCACTAGAAACATTCAGGTTTTATAGCTCTTTTCTATGTGAAATTGAAGTGGGAGGATATTTTGATGGGTTTCAGGGACATATTTTCATATACCCCTCATGGGAAGAATATGATATAGGTAGTAATTGATTGACTAACCAAATTGGATCACAATATTGAAAATTAAAATTCAACAATATTTGAGGACATGGGATGTCTCCATATGCATGATATTTTTTGATTGGATGGAGTTTTATGCATTACATTTTTTGACAGGGCTACCAGATCAACTTTTCATTCTTTTGGAGAGGCCTCTGGGTGTTAATGGGATTTGATGTCAGTTTAAGCATGACATATCATACATAAACTAATATATAGAAAAATTATAATTAATGATTCTTAAGTAAATTTTTAGTGCTTGTATTTATGACTTTGGTAGTTGTTTGAATAGAAACATGATACGGGATGAGTTTTCCTCTAACAATAGTTACCAGTCATCAATAAAGATGGAATAATTTGAGGTTGTGTCTTTTGAGCCCAAAAAATCACTTTTGTATTGGTCATATATTTGTGTGGCTTCCCATGAAAGACATAAATTTTTCTCGTAGATTATTAAAAAGGTCCAATTGATTCATAAATGAAAAGTAATAGCACAAATATATTATTAATATTATATTAGTCATCATCAAATCCCTTTAATGTTTTCCGTTGGTGACCCAATGATGTTGATATTTTCGCCTTGTTTAGGTCACCAACATGATGGTAATCATAGAATTTTTACTCAAGTATATTTGGGACTAGTTGAGGTTTATTGAGATGATTTTAATGGTGGATTACCATTTGGATTTACCACTCCAATCAACATTGATTCCAAACATGTATCATGTGTGGATTTTTAGAAAGTGTCACTCTGACCCATCCCATGTCCAAAGATGGGGGAACCATTATTTGTAACTTGATTTATCTAGGACTAAGAGAGTAGCTTAGATTTTTGATTCTAAGGAAAATGATCTTCCTGTAACTTCTATACATTTGGTTTGAGTGATTTGGCATTATGGTTTTGATTCTCATGAGATTTATGAGCATGAAGAATAGATGAGAGATTATTGGCATCATTTTTTTAATTTAGAGTCTTCCTTATAATATATCTTGGGTAAAAATAATTTAAAGTTGGGATATTTTAATAACTCATTACAACATTTTATGTACTTTTATATATTGTTTTTGATAAATTTTTTTTTATATCTTATTTATTGTTGTTTTTTGAGTCTTTGGGAGAATTTTGGGATTTTTTGGACAAGTGATGGGTTGGAACACGGATATGGAAAACAATATGGGTTGGACAAAGAAACAATGTGCCTTTATTTTAAGTTAAATAGGATTTAACTATTATATAAAACCATGTGGCCTCCCCCTAAAATCATGTGGAATGGGACAATTGGGAGCACAATGTTTCTTCATAGTTTTAAAACTATGTGGCCAAACCATGAACCCTTATTCCAATAGCCTAAAAAGGATCACATAGTTTGCACATGATTTTTTATACTATAGAACCAAACATTGAAACTCTATTTAGAAACCAAATGAGGGAACATGGTTAGGCATATGGTTTGTACTAACTCTGCAGCCTAGCCTAGTAAATAAGGTGATTAGATTTCAATTCCCCCAAACATCATAATTATTTTACCAAAACTGTCATTATAAATTATAAACAACTCATAATAAAACATAATTAAACCCTTTGGATTTTGGAGGACCCTTGGAGAATATTTTACATTTTTTATCCTCATATCTTCTCAGATCATTGTTCTAGTAGAAAAAATTTATTCCCCTACAACAATTATTATGTATTTGATTGGGTATCCTCCTCTCTTCCCCTATCTCTATCCCTCCTCCCTTGAGAGTGGGTAATACTCATGTTATTGATGGATTTTAACTTTTATTTGATTAATTTTAATTATATTTATTCCTCTTTGATCTTCCAATACTTTTTATCTTTATTAGTAGTTCTTATTTTGGGTGATTTCTTGATCATGTGACTAATGGTATGTGGTTCTGTAAGACTTTTACCTGCACTGGAAACCTCAATTCCTTACCTTAATTGATATTTTTTAAAATTAATTTCCTTGAATTGAGAATAATTGATGCTTGATTTCAAAAAGACATGAAATTTTGAAATAAAACACATTTTACATGGATTTGAGAATATTAGGTAGATTAATGAAAAAATATTTCTTGAAATGAAAAGTGATAGGATGAAATTATTTGATGTAAATCATTGAGGAAAAAAGATTTAAATGATTTTTTTGAATGGTGTTAGCTCGTTGAAAACCTATGATTTGTTTTTTGGAATTGAAATAGACACTTGAAACATGAAATTATTCATTTAAATAGTGATTAATGTATTTTTTGAAAATAATTATTTCCCCATGATTGGATGATTTATTGATGAAATCACTTGGGATCATAAGTAATTATTGGGTGAATAGGAAAATCACTCCATGTATCTATCCCCCTCGAAATTGATTGATTTTGACAAGTCTAACAAAATCAAATTCGGCATGAATTTTCCCATATGTGGTATTGATTCATATCATCTTGGTGGATTGATACTTGTGGAGTTGTTCACAATTTGATCCATGATTGTTTTACTGAGTAGTGTGAGGAAACTATGTCAAATAACTAATGAACCTCTCGATATATGACTATAGTTCTTTATTTGTTTGATTTGATTATTAAAATCTACTATTTATTTAATTTTTATACTAATTATGTTATGTTTTATAAAAATTTTCTTTTTAATCATGTTTTTGTTATACATTCCATTTACATTATTTGAAATATTATTTCTATTGAAACTATTGAAATCTTATACCATGACTTTTATTTGTTTAATATTAATGTATACATGATTTATTTGTAATGGAATTTATTTTGAAACTTTTGGTGATATCTTACTAGGCTATTTTTCTCACACCCTCCTTTTCAATTGGGTATTTATATATAATTTTATTCCATTTATTATAAAAGGTAAATAACCACTTGGAGGTGACACGTGTTTTTAACTAATAGGACCTTAGGTGATGGAAGTGACTTATGGATCTGTGATCCACTCATTACATGAATATTTTTGGGATTTTCCTGGATTTTTATTATTTAATTTATTATATGATGTTATTATTTTATCTTTTTTTATATTCTTATAGTACCTTTATCCTTGATGTGGGTTTGGAATACTGAATGTTCATTGATTTATCTTCCGCTATTGTACATCATTATATTGTTCTTTTGGTGAAATCATTCCATCAGAGACATTGTTTATTCATAGTAACTAATTTCTAGCCTATGGGGATCATGAATACACTTCAGGTTATGTCAATTTCCACATGGTTACCTATGTACCAGAGTATCTGGGTTGGTTCTTGAAAATTTTCATGGTGATGGATTGGATAGATAGGTGTAAATGAATAAACCAACTTCAATATAAATCATGTTTTTCTAATCCAGGTAGTCCCCTAAAAAATACATTATCTAAAAAAATAATCATTTTCTATAAACTTAAAACATTTTTACCAGTTTAATTAAAAATACCTCAATGAGTGTATTGGTTTAAGAACCCACCTCATCTTTATAAAATTTTTGTTCACTTATTTTTCCTCTATAGATAAACTACTATTTAGAGTGATCAATAAGATTAATTTCATTAACATAATAAATGTAAAAGGAAATATTTTTATCCCATAAACATTATAATATTAAGATAATATTTCTATTTTTTGTATAATGTATATGGTTTTAAAACCACAACTCTTAATTAATATTTCCCTCGAGAGTGGAAAACTTTCTAAAAATCATTTCACAAATGTAGACAAATTTTATTATAAATAAAATTACTTTTAAATCAATGTTTAACTCAAATTTTATACAATTTTCATACCCTTTATCAGGGTAATATCATATTTTTATATGTTGTGTATTATTTCAAAATCATTACATACATGGTTCATCTTTAATTCATACCTAAAAGTCCAAATTTTACATAGTTACACATTCATCAATAGTAGAAATAAAAAATAAAATGTTTATAAAAATATAGTATATTTTTGGTAGTCGAGAATTCCATATCATGTCAGGTGCTTGGTGTCATGCTTGTCTTGTAATTTTTATACATCCATGAAATGTATGACATAACATTATTGAAATGTGTAATATTTATTCCATATAAGTATATAAAATTTAAAACATTACATGGGATGTAATAGTTAGTGTATCCTATAAAACAGTTCCAATATTTCATGTTTGTTATCATGATAATTATCATGATTAAATTATTTTTTAGAATAGATGATACTTTGATATTTGATAAGCATGTTTTTTGGACAGTGTGCATGTATACATATTCTTTATATATAAAATTTTATACACGTATATAATGAGTTGGTGTATAATAATGGGATAGTATTGGAATTCCTTAACATTGAATACCATTTCCCTTATTCAATGGTAAGGTCAAGGATTTGACTTTTCATACACCTTCACCTTCTCACTGTATGGGTTTAGGCATTAAAAATATATGTGAACCTCAGTGGATGGGTACATGATTTCCTTACCCCAAGACTAGATGGAATTGGCTTTAAGATTTCCATACATATAGCCTAACATAGATAACGATGTCACCCAATGTATGTAAATTTATGTGAGGATCCTCCCAATATAGGGAGTTATTTTATATTTTTTTGTAATTCATCTTTCATTTATATGTCTAAATTTTTTTATGCTATGATAGTTTCCTACCAAATTATATTTTTACCATATATGTATGTAAATAAATAAAATAATCCATTGTATACACCTGGTTGTTCATTACTGAGTTGATTTATGTTTGTTTTTCCTTACCTATTATGAATCTTCTCAAAACAATCACAAACACATCAATGGACATGAATCTCCATGCGGTTCATTTCAGGTACCTTGTTAGTGGTATGATATTCATTACACTTTATCAGTTCCAAGTGAAATTAGAGTTAGATATTCTTAGAGATTGATGCTAGGCCGGAGCATTGATAATTTTTTTGACTATATGTTGGGGTTGATGATGGTTTCCATTATGGGGATTATTCACATGGAACCCATTATATGGGTCGTGTAGGTCAGGTTTTATCTTTTTTTCACATTTGGGTTTTCTTAGTATAACTTATACATTGTGGGATTTATTAGTTTTTTGGTACTAATTTATATATATTAACTATTTCATATATTCTTTTCATTTATTTCTTCATATTTTAAATATAAGTTAAACCAATTTCATTTAATTGAATTATTGGGTCCATATATCCATCAACCCCAAGGGTTATCCTCAATTTTCAATAACACACATGGTTTTTTGTTTTATTTTTTTTAATTTTAAACTACATACCACTTTATTTTTAAAAAAATACAAAAATTATTATAGAATTTAGCGATTGGGAGGGGAGACAAAGCTCTTAAGTTGTCCAGAAACATTATCATTCCGGCTATTATGTGAAAATGATTTGAAAAATTTCATGAAATCTGTTTTGGAGGTTATCTAGAATATGATATTATAAGGTTTTATTATAAGAAAGTATGTTGGGATTTAGGGGGTACACCATATGAATATTTGGTAATGGCCTCACACATTATCATTCCGACTAATATTCTATGTATTCAAAAATAATAATTTTCGAGAATCTGGGATTGATGATCTTGGTCTCAACATAGAGCCACTCTTGTTATTAGATCATAAATAATAGAATGTTGAGTCACATTAGGACATGTTCATTTTTATTATTATGAGTTTGTAATATATGAACATCCATAATTAATTAAATTACATTTAATAAAGTAAAGAATTATTTTCTCTATACATCATTAGGTGTTATCTAATTAATTCAAGTTATTCACTTACATTACTATAGAAAAAAATGATGATTAAAATCCATTTTTATTAATGTATTATATTACTATTATATAATTAATGGTTAATAATATTGATTTTTATTTTTTATTAATTTTTTATCGTGATCAATATTTGTTTTTTATTTGATGTTTAATTATGAAAATTCTATTAATCCTCTAGTTAGTGATTCTTTTTTGAGAATGTAACTTTTTTCTTACATAGATACTATTCTCAATCATCTTAAATGTTTATTTTTTTATTATATATTGGTAAAATTGTTTTATGATTGGTAATTAATCATGATAATATTCTTTTATCTTGTATTTCTTTTTTGAGCATAGTCTATATTTCCTCTTCTAAAATGTGTGTAATACTAAAAAGTGGAAACTATTGATGTTAATAAATTTTGGATGAACTATTTTAATTCTAATTTTTTAAATAAATAGGGTACTTCAAAAAGATGAGTCATTTGGAATTGATATATTTTAATAAAATTATTTGGGGTTTTATTTTCTAAATTAATTCTTTAAACCAATGTTTTAATAATTCTGGTGTTTAGAAATGGATATTTTTTATAAGTTATAATTGAGTTGGTCTTCCCCGAAAAATGGTTTGTAAATAGAAATAATTTTCTAAAAATTAGTGTTTATGATAAATGAATATTAAATTTGATTTTGTAAATATAATTTTTTTTTAATAAAATCGATTTAATATATAGATGTTTTGATTAACTACAATATAATGGTAGGTCATGCATGGATAAAACCAAAATTGTACATATAATGGATAGATCATTAGTTAGTTATGTTTTAATGATATGGGAAATCTATGTAATACTTTAGGCATTATATTTATATATTATATAATAGGTTTTATTAAATTTTAAAAACAAATATGGTATCTTGGTTCATCATTTAGAATATGTTTTAATGCTTAAGTTGAGTATTACTTTTAGGAACAAAAAAATATGTTTATTTGTAAAGTTGTGTCATGTGGATGTGAATATGTTTTATAATTAATAGTGATGAGTTGGAAGTAGTTTTACCTAGTTCACATTATAATGGATTGAGTAAATTTTAATTTGATTTGGGAATCATGAATCAGAATCATGGTAATTCTTTGGATGATATTAGTAATTTGATTGTCAATTGGTTATTTAAAGATATAGCATCTTTCACAAAAATAATTTTATCTTCATCTTAAGGAATTAGGATGTTTGAATGAATGCTTCATTATTATTTTCTTTGATAAAACGTTTTATGGGGGGATTTTTAGCAACTATTTCATTATATATCTATTTAAGGGTGAAAATATGGGAAATGATTATCAATAATATGGGTTATTTAAAACATTTATGGCTTGTTAATTATTCTGTTCAATATTTTATTTTTTAAAAATAATTTGATGATTGAGGATGAAATATTTGATGTTTATAGACTTGTTTTATTGTATGATTGGTGATATGAGGGTCTGTGATGTTTAGGAAGAGGAGAACCTATAATATTTTGTTTTAAATGATGTCATGTTCCTGATGAGTTCTTACTGGGTACTCATTGAGCCTTAAAATGATTATGGTGAACTAGTGTAACATTCTTTCTCGGGTTCCACACACTAGTGCTCCGAGCCAGGTCACCACATGACCAAAAATTATATCCTTATATGGTAGAGGTTCATGACTAGAAGTGAGGGTCTGCTATGTCGATCATGGGGAGACTATAACCTCTTTTATCAGAGTAATATACCAATAAATGAAATAAGAAACAATAGTTGGAATAACATATAACTATAAACAACACCAATATGTGATGATATCGAAAACTAGAAATAAAATATCAAAACTAATGCAGAAAACATGCCATGCTAGTGTACATGTCAAATTTCTAAGATGAAAACCCTAAAATAAAGACATTGGGAACCCCCATGTGGGTCTAGAACCACATTTGGTTACCTCATTCAAGATTCATTCCCAACTCATCCATCTAATATAGGGTATGTTCCCATAACCTCTATTAAAAAAATGATATATATTCAGGTATCGATCAGGTAGCCCAAGTAGGGTTTCAGTACAACTCATTAGGCCACCACCAACCATGCCTATAACAATATCCAGTCAAATAATTGTTTATACTATTATATAATTAAATAAATAAAAGGAAATGGTAAATAATAATCACATTACAAAATTATTCATTATTTTACCATATATCACCCCAGGTTCTCGAGGAAACCCGAACCTCAATACCTTCTTCGACCCACACCGGAGTATGAACTATCCACAAGGGACATCATATATCTGAATTCCATTATTACCATTCATTTTCAAAATTCATATTTGATAAAATTCATGAACCATGTTAATCAGTCCAGTGTGAGTAATGTGCATATTGGTCACTAACCTCAGGGGTATAAGGTGAGTGAGACTAAAATAATCCTAAAATATTGATGGGAAAAAGGGGTATTCTCTAATGGTATTTCCATTTTCCAAACTCCATGATCTCTCATGATACCTTGGAAATCAAAATGGAAGATTCCACGATGTTCCTACCAGAAGGCTCTCATAATCCTTCATAAATCAAAATGGAAGCTCTCATGGTCTTCCCCAACAATCCCTTGTTTACACCCCAATTAACCCATGTGATACTCTATGCCAACTTACTTAAAGAAAAGTTACATACAAAAAAATAAATTTCACAAATCATTTTATTATTTAATTTTAAAATGAGTGCATCAAACATATCTCATTAATTAATTTAAAAAATTAATTAATCACATTATTTGTATTAATTAATTCAAAAATTAATTAATCATATCTATCCCATTAATTAATTATCCAATAACATAACTGCATCACTTCCGTAAATTAATTTAACCATTAATTAACCCTATAAAGTCCCTTAATTATATAGACAGTCAATAAATCATTTTAAAATATTAAAATACATTAATTTATTATCATATTAATTATTATCAATTAAAGATTCCATATTCTAATAATTAACTAGACAATTATGTATCCCCAATTCCATAATTCAATTATTCAATAAAATCTACAATAACTCAATTATTTTTTTAACCAAATTAAGTAATTCAATTTAGGAACCCCAATTTCTAAATGAAACAATGTAATAATACAATTATGTACATGTGATTGATATAAATACTATTTTATTATAACAATAGATCACCTACCTCAATTCATTGATGAACAATAACCGAATATAATACCAAATATTTCAGCAAAGCAACGGTGTAGAATGAGATCCAGATGTATTACCTAAATATAGATCAATTTTTTCAAGATCTATTAAATATAGATCCAAATTTATAATCATAGATTTGGAATAAAAAAACTATGTGTAGATATATCCATAATATAGAATAAATTCCCATGAATAAATATTGTTTAATGGGAGAAGAATGGGAAATAAACATAGATGAGATCCTCTTACCAGGAGGGATGAAGATCTTTGATTTGGGCTTTGAAACACAAAGAAAAGAGGCCGAGAGGGCTTTGAATCTATCTTTGAGGCTCCAAAATCATGATAAATTGTAATGGTTTGAGTGGGGTTTGATTTTAGTTTAAATAGGGGGTTTGGGTAAATTTAAAGTGTGGGGAGATTGTCTGATCCCAACCTTTTCTAGAGTTTTCGTGGGATTATTTACTAGTACAAATTTTACCATTTATTGATTACTTTTCATTTAGGTTTTACCTTGGGATGTATTTTGGTGAATTTATTATATTTTCAAAGGAAAGGGGAAAGTGCGCAATGGGAACACAGTTTTCCCAAACTATGCGCCCAAGCCCAATAAACTCATCAACATTGAACTATGGGGGTTTTTAGGATAGGCTCGCTATTTTTCAAAATTTTCACCCTCTTAGGAGTAACCATGAACCCCTTTAAAATAGGTGCAGAATTTATTAGCACGATTTGGGGAAACTATGTGACCCTACATCACTATCTATCTACATCACTATCTATCTCCCCACACTTTAAAACCTAACTGTGATATTTTCCATGTGTCACAAATTCAGCAGTATCACCCAAAATCAAACCCCACTCAAAATATCATGCCTAACACTATATTTCTATGGATGATTCGTTCAGTATGCCATCAACCCAATTCGCTACACAACCTCAAATGGTCCAACAGACGTAGGAGCCATCTGGACCTTTCTTTATATCCTACGGTGACCCAATCTAGGTGGCCCCTAAAGTAATACATGATCTCCCTATGTAAACTCCGGGGGTCATTGGTGTCTAACAATTAAATACTTTTTTCATTTTGAGTCATATCTATACAGACACTAATTAGCTAAACATGATATGATGTCTCCTATACAAGACCCGATCAATACAATTCTGATTCACCTACCTCCATCCATCATAGATGATATCTTCATTTCCTACTATAAAGAGCCTCATGATATTCCATTTGTATAATTTTCTTATAAATATTTTTATAAGTTAACTCCACCAAATCCAGGTGCTTTTCCCAAGATCCTTCTAAGTCTAAGACACAAGATCATGACATATCCTTGGGAACTTATATAGTACGCTCTGATTTCCCATCTATTTGTGTGTGGAAAAATATACTAAATAATACCAATGTACCAAGAAACTTATGTAAGACCTTCTAGAAGTGCGGAATAATGCATGAGTCACAGTCTAAAACTATAGTTTGTGGAAACTTGTGCATACATAAATTCTCCCAGACCTGCAAATCGTCCAGCTACTCCATTGAGAAATTATTCCATATAAGTAATAAATGTGTTTCATTCATCAGTCGATCCATAATGCCCCAAGTTGTATCGTTATTCTTAGGAATCCTTGGGAGGCCCACCAAAAAATCAATGTTGATTTCACCCCACTTCCATTCTGAAATGGGAAATGGATGTAGTGAACCATCAGGTTGTTTATTCTCAGACTTATCCTAATGATAGTGGTACCAATACATCACAATCCCTGTTATCTCCTTTTTTATGCATAGACACAAAAACTAACATTTTAGGTCACAGTACATTTGGGTCACACATGAATGTACTATCCACTTCAAAGCATGATATTCCCACATCAAATACTCCTACATTCCCATAGGCACAATGACCTTATTCTTGAAAAGGATGATATATTCATCATTTATGATCCAATATGATGGTGACCCCCCCCCCCCCACACCTTCAAGTATTCCCCTCAATGTCATAAACTATGTATCCTTACAATACCTACCTCTGATTTTCCTCAAAAGTTTTAAATTCGAAAAAATTGATATGAGAATCATCTTCTATAGACTCTCATGAACCTTGACAAGAAACTAAGATTGAAAATTAATTATCTTCCACCCATCAGTAGACTCTAAAACATTATGTGTTTGAGTTATATTATTCAAATGGTTATCTACACTATTTTCTTTCCCGATAATATATGCTATCACAAAATAAAATGACTACATATAATCAACCCATATATTCTTCTGTAGATTCAAGTATCTTTGAAAAAAGATATACTTTAAGCTCTTATGATCTGTATAAAATATAATATTTTAACTCAGTAGATAATTCCACCCACACTTTAAAGAATAACCCATATCTTCTAACTTGATTTCATGAATAGGGAACATCCATTCAGGAGGCCACAGCTGCTGAAACACATACACCACAACTCGATATCCTTTCATCATCAATACTTCAAGTCTAATCATGGAAATGGAACAATACACTATATAATACTCACTTGATTCGGGTAGGATCAAGACTGGTGTTGATGTCAAATGATTCTTCATCTCCTAGAAGTCATTCTACATACTTAAGACCATTCAATTTGATCACCATTTTTTCATGACCATAAGAGGTGTTTTAATTTGGTAAATGTCTTAAATGAATCACTGAAAATATCCTACAACCCCAAAAAGCTACGGATATCAAAAAAAATCTAAGGATTCCCCAAAGAAACAACTTCTTGAACTTTCTCTCTATCCACTGACACACATTTGTCTGATATGATGTGACCCATAAAGTGTAATTGATCAATCCAAAAATAATACTTATATATATTGGAATGTAGTTTATTCTCTATTAGTGTACTCATATGATGTCAAGATGTTGGGAATGATCATCATGATTCTTGGAGTACACCAAGATTTCATCCACAAACACCGTAAAAAACATTCTTGGTACAGATGGGTGATTCTGTTTATTAAGGACATAAACGATAATGATGAATTATTCAACCCAATTGGAATTACAACGAACTCAAAAAAGAAATACCCAATTCTAAACATATTCCATAGTATATCAGAAGTCCTAAATCTCAATTGATGATATCATGTTGTCAAGTCAATTTTGTAAAATAAACAAGCTCCCTTCAAATGGTCAAGTACATCATTGATTCACGGAAGAGGATACAAGTTCTTCATAGTCATCTAGTTCGACTTCAAGTAATCAATGTATAAGTGAAAACTCCTATAATCCTTTTTTACAAACAACACTATAGAACAACATAGTGACAAACTCAGTCAGATAAATACAATATCCTCCAACTCCTCCATCTGAGTCATTTGATATTGAAGCTTTGTCGATGACATTATGTAAGATGTAATAGAAATTAGATCACCCCCAAAAATTACCTCAATAGTGAATTCCACATATCTCTCAAGTTGAAACGTTGAGAAGTATTTATGAAACACATCATAAAATTGGTCCACTACAGGCGGAAATAAAACCTACATTACACCCCATTATCCAAAATTAAACTATCAACCTGGGTTGTGAGATCTCCCAGATCCTGAGTAATTGGACCTAATCATCCTTCCAAGATATCCCACTCTCCACAATGAATTTAGTTTTCATCCGTTGGAGACATAAAATTCACCCTTATCCTGTAAAAATCAATTTGGGATTAGTATGGGACTAGCTAGTCTAAACCCATAAATTGGTCAAAGTCTGACATGTTGATAATATAGAGTTCCTGGAGAAAATATTTTTCCTTAATCTTAAAAGAACAATACTACATAAACCAATGTCTCTAGCCTATACTACCAATAGTGTATCTATTGTCAAAACCTGACTCACAAACTCCACTTCCATGCCCAAACTATTATCTTGTTTTATAAGAATAATAGAATGAGAGGAACGAGTATCAAATAAGGCACTAGATAATGTAGAAGGTACTAGAATATTACATCATATTGATGATGTGCTAGACTCACAATCCATAATTATAGTCTTAGTGACATGTAATTGTTCGAACCCTCATCTCTATCATATATTCTGGCTCCCTTGAGATGAACCACTCTGCTAATATGAGAACTCTTTCCTAGAATTACCGCATCCACTACCTCTACTTCCATGGCCAGAAGAACTCAAACTTCCAGCATGATATGGTGTAAAAGATCACCTTAGTACACTTTTATTTTTTCTCAATGCCTCATAATTGACTGTTTGTCATTTGTTCCTACAAAACTTATCTAGATGTCCCATCATGCCCCCAAGATCTACACTCTACTAGTGGTTGGGGACAATGTCAACGATAATGTCCTGGTCTACCAAACTAGTGGAAATAACTATAGAAATGTCATGTGTAACTGACTTCACCCTCATCCACTATGTTTTCCACTACTCTGGATAATTTTCTCATAACAACACTTCCTGATCTCAAAAGGCAAACCTCTTGATTATCCAATAGTAACCATCTATCCTACACCCAAAGCCTCCATCAGATTCCTCTCAGCAATAATAGCCCGATTTACCATTTCTATGAACTTATTCAAACTAAATATGTTCACATGGGACTTAATTTCACAATTATTTCAATTGTAAAATAATTATATTTAAATTGAATCATATGATTCCAACACTAGAGAAAAGAACTAAAAATCTGTAAAGTGTCCAACATATTCCATCACAAACATACTCCCCTGAGTCAATTTCCTGAACCCTGGTACTCTCTCCTTCCTCATAGTATCTGAATATATGTTATCCAATGGCCAATATAAAAATAACTTCTATAAAATACCATCACCCTTTTCAGTTAGATCATGAATGTCCGATCAGTGCTTTGCTGAAACTCGTAGAATATAAGCAGTGAGTTGCACCCTATTCTCAGCATGAGTCTCTATGTGGTCATGTATTGTTTTGATAGACTAAATCCAGAACACAAATCCCTTAGATTCACCTATACAGTATAAGATTAAGGGTTCTGTAATTGAAACTACCTCATAAAGTAATACATGCTCTTCACAACCCACCCTATGTATCATTCCATGAGTTACATGAATCAAGGAATGTTTTCTCAAAATTGCCCTCCCACTTCCTCACACCTCACTATCAGTTCCTCATGTTCCACCACTAGAGGATCATCTCTATCCATTTAATCATGTTTTCCTCTCAACCTGAATCGGTATAGATGTATAACTCTCAAAAAAACATGTTCCTTGGGATACTTTTCTCAAAATTAACACATTTAGGGGAAAACATATTAAGTCTTAACTATTGTTTTCCCTCAAAACCAACCACATGATCATAACCTAGGATTTAACAATACCTTTAACCATACTACATCATGGTCAAGGTTAAAATGGGTAACTCATTTTTATTATTAATTTTTATCATTTAGACACCCTATTATTCTCATCTTCTATAATTTTTATCACTTTTCATTTAATATTAGGAACCATCTTCAATTTTATTTTCAAGGAATAGAAAAACTGTTAATGTACAACAAAAAACCAAAAACCCATTTTCCCATATGCACATCAAATTATGCATGTAACAAAATAGTCATGAGTGTCTATAATGATGCATGCATACTCAATTATCATTCCATACCAGGTCGTAGTTCAATTATAAATGAATCTTGAAAACAATTTTCACATCACACAACATGTGCATCAACAAAGGTTAGATAATATTCAACTATCATAAAAAAATCAATAACAATAATCTCATCTTGGGTACTTCGGTTTTCTCCCATACAAGGGTTTGCAACTCCCATGCATGAGCTCATGACCAAGGACTGACTCTTCATATTATCTTGTATATCTATCCTATATTTTATGAGAAAATAAAATAAAACAAACTGGTCACTGATAACAATTTTTAGAATCCATGCTAGGGTTCCATGAATTGATTCCCTAAGCTAGAAACACACATGATATCAAGTGCACCTCCCCATAAGCTAAAGGTTTACAAATAGTAGTGAGTGAATGATATTTCAATCATGGAGAGATTATACCATCTTTTATCATTGTATTACACCAAAGAAAAAAACAAGAAAAAATAAATTTAATAACATATAACAATAAAAAACTCCAATAACTCAGGATAACCAAAACAAAAAATACTATTTCAAAAATAATGCAGAAAACATTCCATGATAAATTATGTGTCATGTGTATAAGATGAAAAAACAAAAGTAAACAAACTTAAAACCCCCTAGAGGGTCTCGAACCACATATGGTTACCTCATCCAATCACTATCCCCAAATCAACCATCTAATATTGGGAATTCTCTTTTAACCTTATTTGTAACAATGAAATCTATTTGGGTACAGATTTGGCAGCCTGAGCAGGGTGTGAGTACAATTCTGAAGGCCACCATAAATGGTGTCAATAACAAGATCCAGTCAAATAATAGTGTATAAAGTTGAATAAGGAACAAAATAAAATAAATAAATATAAATTCTTCATGTTATAAATATATTATTTATTTAACCAAATGACTCCTTAGGTTCTAGAGGAAACCCGAACCTCAATACTTGATTCGGCCCACTCCGGGGTCTAAACATTCCCCAAATGACTTAATATATATTTATTACATTACTACCATTAATTATGAAAATTAATATTCAATTAAATTCATAAAACATAAAAATTATTTGGGCATGAGCAATGTCTGCATAGGGCTCTAACCTCAACGTTATAATTTGAGTGAAACTAAACAAATCATAAAATATTTCTAGGAAAAAAGGGGGAAGCTCTCATAGTCTCCCCCCTAGACTAACTCCATGATCTTTATTTATCCATTTGAAATAAAAATGGGATATATCATGATCATCCTCCTAGAAGGATCTCATGATCCTTTGGAAATAAAAATGGAAGCTCTTATAGTCTTCCATGACCATCCATCCCTCACACCCTAATTAAACTATGTGTTAATCCATGCCAACATTATTATAACCAGGTGAAATTCCACTAGAATCCATTTCAGAAATCATTCTATTAATTAATTAAAAAATTAATCAACCATAAATATTTAATTAATTAAATACCACAATTAAGTAACACCATACTTTCTTTTAAATAATTCAAAAATTAGTTGGTCATATCTATCCTATTAATTAATTCATTAATTAATTAATTTCATCATTTCCTTTAATTAATTCAACAGTAAATTAAACCTATATAGTCCTTTAATTAATTGAAAAATTAATTAATTATTTATCAATCTAAAAATAAAATAATTAATAAAAAAATAAATTATTATCGTTTCAAAAATCAATATTATGATAATTAAGAAAACAATTAATTATCCCTAATTCCATAATTTAATTACTCAATCAAATAACCAATTCCTAATTAATTAACTTACCACATTAATTAATTCAATTTAGGTATCCTGATTGCTAAAGGAACCCGAGAAATTCTATAGTCACATAAAGTAAATTGATATCAAGACCGTGGTATTTGAAAAATAGACCACTTACCTTTATTTTCTCACATACAATAACCCAACAAAAATCCCTAAATTAAATCTTAGTAATGACATAGAACGAGATTAAAATATATTTCCTAAATCCAGATCAATTAAATCATGATCAATATATAAAATCCTAGATCTATAAATACAAAAATAGGTATAGATATGTCCAAAATAGATAATAACATCCCTTAAAGAAAGAGAGATGAATGTGAGAAGACCATGAAAAGAACGAAGATTAGAACCTCCTTCCATAATGGGTGCAGAACTTCAATCCAATATTCATATAACCAAAATAGAGGCTTAGATGGATTGAAATATATTTTAGAGGCTTCTAAATTTTGAGAAACTTTAATGGTTAGAGTGTGGATTGATTATTTGTTAATTAGGAGGTTGGGGTAATTTTGAAACTAAAAGTTAGGTTCATTTAATTAATGTACATGGGTAGCTAGAAATAAGAAAACATTTTCTCTAAAAAAATTTGCCTAAAACATGAACCTCTCTTATAGGGGTTCATGGTTACTCTTTATAGGGTTCATAGTTTGAAATTCCATGCTCTAACCATGAAAATACCCACTATTCTTGGTTTCACGTATTGCTTGATTGGGGCCCATGGTTTTGGAAAACTTTCCTCCAACTATGGACTTTCCCATTTACTTCCAAAATTTCCAAAATTCACTAAAATGAACCCAAACGTAATACCCCCATGAGAAGTAATCAACCCATTCAATAAATAGTAACTAAAAACAAGCCTAACACAACTCCAGAAAAGTCCAGGATCTTATACCAAGTGGTGTAATCAGGTACCCAATGACCATTAGAGTGGTTCCTGATAATCCCAAGATAGATTTTTCATTATGGAGGGGGGTCCATTTATTTATTTATTTTATCCCCAAAAGGAGTTCCTTTATCCCAATTTTCTATTCTCCATATATTAGAACCTATTCAATATTCTCCTAGATATCTTTTCATTAATTTTTTATTCCAGGTCAATCCTTATTCTAATGGGATTTTCCCCTAAATATAATGTTTTCCTTCCCCTCCAATATCCCTTCTTCCAATTATAACTTCATATTTGTTCCTTTATGCTTTTTTAGGGACTATAGTTAATTATTTCACTATTAAATTGTGAAAAAAAAATTAATCATGGGATTTTCTACTCCCTTTAAAAAAATCCTTATAGGGTCGTTTTGTAATCACCCAGACCCTAGTACCCTATAGTTCGTGCCATACTTTATTAAATTGGTTAGATTGTAAGGAATATATTTCATAAGGACCAAATAGTTTTTTAGAATTGGAAAACCATATACATACATAATTTTTACATTAAAACATTAAATGAAAAACAATATAGATATTCCATTGGAAACAACCATAACCTCTAGATTATCCCTGCAAGTCATTCTTAATATTTATATTCACATTCTGTGGAAAAATAAAACATCAAAAACGGATTATATCAGATGCTTAGTAAAGGTAAGTTATATAGTTTAAGTAATAATAAACCTAAACATTAGGCACAGTGAACAACTAATAACATATTCCCTTAAAAATAAACATGAGCTTCATATCGATGGAATAAAAGCTTAGTAAATAAAGTCATAAACTAATCACAAAATAATTAGGCATATTCATTGATATTATACTAGAAAAATATCATATGTTTTATAAATATCTAATATCATAATGAGGTAATTCAAAATTCCTGACATGAAAAACATATCTTCAAGGCCTCAACCAAGATGTCAGAAAATACTAGGGTAAGGCCTTAGTCAAAACATAATTATTTTTTCTCTCATGATACCTACTGATTCCTCAAGGGGGTATAGAGGGCCCAAACCATCACTATTTATGTTAAATTAATTCCTCATATTAATGGTTCAAAACATAAACAACATGAACTTATGAATTGTACATAACATTCCCCAATCTATAATCATAATCATTATCCAATCAAAGTAGCATGTTGAATGGTCTCGAGATTGCACATCCATATTAAAAATGGTCATAAACCATTTAATAACATATCTTAGATGGATATAATAAGATATATATCTCAATAAATCATAAATTTTAACATATTTGTTTAAATATACGAAAATAATCTAATGAAATAATTTGGTAATTCTTGAAGCAAATACCCCTCTTACTTTGCTAAGAATAGTTCTTTTGGAAAATTCATTTTTATTTGTCATAACTTTTTGTATAAAACAAGAAATGAAAAAATATAGTTTTTCATGAAAAAAGTAAAAAAAAATAGAAAAATAATGGTGTGTTTTCACAGATTATGGATGGTAGTTGAAAATTGGTGTTAAATTGAGACTTTTAATTTAATCGAGCTTGTGTATTGGGAATAATTAAGAAGTGAACCATGTAAAACATGTAATTTACATAAAAATATGATATTATATGGATATATGCCTTTTTAAAATATAAAAAAATATTCGAATTAAACAAAAAATAAATAATCATGATGTTGGGGTAAAGGTACTGAAAAAATAACCTGAAATAAAGATGATGGTTTGGGTAGAAACCCTTACCTTATGTCTAAATGTTTACTGGACTAGACCTTATCATCTTGGATAATCAAATTAAATCCTTTAATTAATAAATTAAAAACATTATATAAATTTATTTTATTTATTATAACTTTATTATGATAATTTATGGAATTTTTATTAGTTATAAAATATAGTTTTATTTCATGGGATCATTCGTATCCTTGGTTTTCACAATCAGTGTTGTTGTATATGAGTATGAAAGCTAGTATGGAATGAGTATAATTTTCCATAATTGAATTTATATAATATTAATAAAAATACAAAATTTTAAATGGTTATATAAATCTTTTGTTTACATGGTTAGAGGATAAATCATTAGATAAGACATTTTTTGATAATCATTTGCATTATTACGGCGGTTATTGATCTCAATGAACTCAATTTGATTAATAATTTAGTATTATGTAAACATGAATACAAATATTACAGTCTTTTTAAATAATTAAAATGATTTTATTACCATCCTTGAAGGATAAATTCATGAAAAAAAATTTCTCATCCATGAAGGTTGTAAATTGGTACCTTGTAGATGATGAGGTCGTTTCTAAAATAAAAGAGGGAGAGAGGGAGAAAGTAGTTTGAGTAAGGATATTGAAATAAAATGATATAATTATATAATTTATTTTATAATGGTGTAATAATTCTCATTTATAAAGAGGTGGTGAGAATATAATAATAAAGTTAGAGACTATGTAAAGAAATTAAAATGAAAAGGAACAAGATTTTACCTCATGAATACTCCTCCTTGGGAACCTCCTTAAGGGGATTGGGTTTGATCCTTTGATGAGACCAAGAGATCTTGGACGTGGGTAGAGGCTTGGTAACTATATTGGGTATAAATTTTACAACTCTCAATGCTTGGAATGTTTTAGGAGAATTGGTGTTCAGATGTGATATTTATAGTGGAGGAGAGGGTTGATTTCTCATTATTTTATTCGTTATTTTATTTTTATTATATAGTCATAAAATAATGTTGATTATTGTTACTAATTTCAGTAATATGTACATTTAAATTTGATCCAAGGATGCTTTCATCAACCAAACATAACATATGACTCAAGAATTCATTTCTTTGTCATTTATCATAAATTATAATATTTTATTATTCACCAAAAATTCATGTATTTTAGAAAAATCCCAAAAAATATCACCCAAAACAATTTTTTGACCTTTAGAATTAAAAAATAAACTCTATTTAATGAAAATAATGTTTAAAAAATAAATAATTTTTTTAAATTAAAATCATTATTTATAGAAATGATACTTTTTTTAAAATTATAACTGATTTTATAACACTCTAAAAAACTAAATAAGGTATCATCAAATTAACCTAAAATCATAAGATAATAAAATATCTATTTGTGAATAAATTTTATGAAAATTAATTTTATTTCAAATAATTTTATTAATTATAAAATTTTATTTAGTTATTCATGACTTATAAAAATACCAACACTTAATTAGTAATTTTAAAAATATTTATTTACTTATACTATGAAATAATTATATGATACTTTCATTTATAAGATGAAAAAAATTATTTATACTTTCATTGGTGAGGTTTCTATTCTATTGTATTTTTTACTATTTATAAGGGTCACAATACTATTCCTGAGGTTATGTTTCTATTTTTTTGGTATAGGTTCCTTAGCTTCTAAAAATGCATATTATTTCCGTAATTATTCATTTATGATATTTTTATTGTGTTCTATAAGTTAATTTTTTTGATAAATACTCTATAAATAGAAGGAGGTAAATTTTTTTGATAGATTTATGGTTTATTACTTTCTCCTCTACTAAAAATATTTCATCCTTGAACTTTCTAGATTATCACCACACATAATGATTTGGGTAGTTTTTCATCAAAATCTTCCCAGGATCCTATGTCCCCTCTTAAATATTATTATTTTTTCTAAGTAGATTTATCCCCCAATTCGTCCAATTCCTCAACACCTATTCTTTAGTGTCCAGAACGCAAATAGGGTCTTCACAATAAGATAAATCTAGGTCTAATTCAATTCCGTTAGATGTGAGTACAAGAGTTGGTTCTCGCATGTACTTACTTAATAAGGAGATGTAGAACACATAGATTAATACAAAAAAGTCTAGGTGTAATTTCCAAATGATAAGCCACAACTCCGATTATCTCCAAAATTTCTAAGGTAAAAACTTACATGGGGCTCAGTTTCCCTTTCCTCCAAAATATTATAACACCCTTCCATGGAGACACATTCAAGAAAACATGATCTCCCACTTGAAATTCCAAATCCTTCCTTTGATTATTAGAATATTTATTTTGCCTATATTGAGCTACTTTTATATGGGTTTGAATAGTATTTACCTTCATTGTTGTTTCCTCCACATGAACTAGACCTACAAGATTCATTTATCTAACTTCATCCCAACATGTTAGTGATTAACATCGATTTCCATAAAATAATTCATATGTTTTCATTTTAATACTTGAATGGAATCTATTATTGTTGGTAAACTCTAACAAAGGAAAAAAACTGATCCCAGATAACCTGAATGTTAATGTAGCATGATCTCAAAATTTATTCTAATGTTTCAATGTTCATTTAAGACAAATCATCAGTTTGAGGTTGATAATAAATAATCAAATAAAGCTTAAAATCCAATAAATTTTGAATAATTTTCTATAATTTTGATGAAAATAGTGGATCACGATCAGAAACAATACAGATAGGTTCTCCATGAACTGTTAAAACACCATTAATATAGTGTTCTATAGGGTTCTCTAAAAGAAAATCCTCCCTTGTCGAAAGAAAATGTGTAGATTTGGAAAGTTGATCAACAGTAACCAGTATTAAATCATAATTTCATATATATTTTTGTAATATAGTGAAAATATTTAATGGTAATGTCATCCCACATCCATATAAGAATAGGTAAAGGTTGCATGAAACCTCTTGGATTTTGTCTTTCAGGCTTCACCCATTGGAAAACCAAAAAATCTTGATACATAATCAACAATTTGTCAATTAATGTTACCCCACTATATGTGTTCCATCCGATCATTATACATATGAGTGCTACCCTAGTGTATAGATAAATGATAACTATAGGCATCTTCTAATAACTCCCTTTTAGCATGGTTATTGAGGGAACACATAGCCTCCTCCAAAATTTCAGAATTCCTTCTCCAAACATGATGTTGGGAAATATCCCACCATTCACTACTTTAATTTTATTTAGAATATTATCATCATCACACTGAGAACATTTAATTATTTATAATAAATATGGATGGTAAACTAGTTAAAAAAGTATTGATGTTTAACCTTCCATGATAATTCTCATATCCATATTTTCTAGATACATGTACACAAGGGTCCTTGTCAATCCAAATTTTGTTTAGAAATCCATGATCCTTCATCCCCAATTCATCTACAACCTTATTCTCTTTCCTAGGGTGGTAGTGTATTGAACTTTCTTAATCCTTCATTAGCTTGAGCCATCATCTTTTCCTTGTGTTGAGTTCTTTCTGTGAGAATATATATTTCAAACCCTTTTGATATATATATATATATATATATATATATCACATCTTTCACCATAGTGATAGTGTCTTTATATCATCAAAGAAAATATTATAGCTTCTAACTGAAGATCAAGTGTTAGATAATTCTATTCTTGAGTATTTAACTACCTTGATCCATAGGCAATAACTCTATCAATCTACATAAGTACAAAACCATTCCTTTTCCTTGATGCATCAATATAAATCACAAATTCACCATTTCTCGATAATAGAGCCAAGATTGGAGCATTTAATAACCACATATTCAATTCTTCAAAACATTCTTCACATTATTGTTTCCATACAAACTGAAACCCTTTATGATTAATCATGGATAACTATTTAGCTAATTGAGAAATGTTATGATTGAAAACCCCAAAATAAACTGCTAAACCAAAAAAATGATATACCTCGATTATGTTTGTTGGGGTAGGAAAATCCTGAAATGCCATTGTCCTTGAAGGATCAACTGTGATTCCATTCATTGAAATAATATAGACAAGAAAAGAAACTGATTGAAGCCACAATTAACTCTTTCTAAAATTCCCATATAATTCATTTCATCATAGATTCATCAGAACATTCCAAAATTTATTCTCACAGTCTTTGTAGATTTTGGATTATACCATGATATCATTAATAAATACCGTAATAATTTCATCAGGATATTACTTGAAAACTCTCTTCATTAGATCCATGAAAATGGTGGGTGCATTAGTGAGTCAAAATAGCATTACTATAAACTCGTGATGTCCATACCCGGTTCGAAATGCTATCTTTAGAATATCATCATTACTCACATGCAACTAATGATATCCATATAGAAGTTCTATCTATTAAAATTATTGATCTCCACGAATTTGATCGAATAAAACATCAATACGATGTAAGTGATACTTGTTATTTATTTTAATCTCATTTGTTTGTTTATAGTCAATGCACAACCTCATAGGTCCATCTTTCTTCTTGAAAAAGATAACAGGGGATCCCCCTGGAGAAAAAATATGGAGGTAAATTTTTTCTCACATATTTAATCTAGTTATTTCTTAAGTTATACTAATTACACTATGGATAATTTTTAAATATTCTTTGATATAGGGATTTCACAATGAATTATATCAATAGTAATCACAATTTCCAACTCTGAATGATGTCTAGGTAAATCCTTTAGAGATATATCAACACATTCTTAGACAATAGGTACATACTCAATTTGAATAATTCATTCCTCAGACATATATATTCTATTAACTTACACAAAAATCATTACATTCAGTAAAGCTAATGGGGTGTATATAGATAAGAATCAGATGGTGATGTTTATCCTCTAAAGATAAAGTATTCTAAACCTTCCTCATAGATCATAATTTTTTTCTTCTTGAAATAATTTTTCTCTTTAGATTCCGAATTCCAATCCATACCAAGGATTATTTCCAATTTGACCATAGGTATGATGATAAAACTAGTAGATAAAGATGTTTATATGCCATAATGGGAACTTCCTGACACATCTTTGTTGCAATGGGACTTCCCTTAGGGGTTTTAACAGACAACTCCCATGCAAATGATAATTGGAAATATATATTTTCTAATAGAAACCAGGAATACATAATTAATTGAGATAATCCATAATCAAATAATGCTTTAGGTAAATTTGATGATCTGGTTAAGGTACCAACAACCACATCATTAGGAACTTCGAACTCACTTGTTGTGATCACATAAACTTATCCTTTCTCTTGTGTCATTTTTAGAGAAAAGTTTCAATAAAACATCAAAAAATCATTTGCGTAATGTCTAATCTCCCTACAATTTTAGCATTGATCATTGGTTAATGATTTCTTTCCCTTGAAATCATGGGCTTTGTGAAATTTAGATCCATACTTGTAAAATTCTCATTTTCCATTTCACCGGGATCTATGGTGTTTCCTTCCAGAAGTATGACATGTTGTAAAACTCCCTTTTTTATTATTCCATTTATCAATTCCTTCCTCTACCACCATATTTTTCTCTTTATCTTCCTTAAAGTCATTAGTCTTAGAGAATTATTTCTCTATATTGATAGCACATAAGAGTATATCCTTATATGATGATAAATTTTGGGGAACCAGTTACCTCATATGAATGGTTCTAAACCATCAATGAATCAATCAATCTTGGTCCTCGGATTACGTATGTATTATATGACATTCCATGTGGTCCTTTTAAAGTTTCCTTCATATATGGAAATATTCTCATATCTTTTTTCCTCAAATTCAAGAATTTCCTTTCCATATCCCCTTATTATTCATGAGGGACAAATCTTTCTAGGAAAATTTCCATAAAATCCCTCTATTAAAAATTGGTAATTTCTTCTTCATTAATTTTGTTTTATAATAGTGAACATCATTGATCTGAAACTTCTGATAGATGATAAACTACCATTAATACCTTCTCCATTTCATTACTTCCAAAAGAGATAAATATATTCTCTATGAAACTTATCAACTTTTTAGCAACTAATGGGTTTGTAGTCCCATTGAATGATGGAGGTTGTTCTTGCATAATCTGGTTTAACATTTCTCTACCACGTTATAAATTAGGATGCTGCATATGAGTAAGGTTATCTCTCATTACCTGAGTAAACTATCCCAATATAGTTATAAGTTTCTCAGCATGATTTTCATCTTCAATGCTTACATCATTATCTTGAATAGTAGGTCAATCCCTACATGGTGTACGTGCATTGATACGGTTTCCATTTGTTACACAAGGTTCCATTTCTAAATAAAGTAATACATGATATTAGGTCATTAATTTAAATGTATAATCTCAAACTAGAAAAAAACTTAACATAAATTCATGTTTTATTCACACATAATCTCATAATCATAAACAAGGTTTCTTTAGGGAAATATTTATTTTTAAAACCTTCATAATGTTTTGTAATGAAAATGTGACTTATCCTAAGCATATCCCATGAGAGTTTCAAAATAGGTTTGTAGTAAGGTATGTTGTTGTGTACCAAGTTACCCAATGTAATGCCCGAGACATGTTTTCGAAGTTGTTACCCCTATGTACATCTATTCCCAAACCACATCATCTTGTAGTATCCATAAAATGATATATTTCTAGGAATATCCACATAATATTTTCTTACAAATATTCTTAGATGTTCTTTCATTCTTATCCTAAAAATCTATCTTAGGGTTATGTTCACTAATATTTGTTATGTAAATCTAGTTTCGAAGGTTTCTACTAAATATCCTTTGATACCAACTATAAGGAACCAAACCCTAGTATCTTGGAGTAGGTTTTTTACTTTATTACATTAGAAATATTACATGTAATCACATCCAAAATGACATAATTGTTTATTATCATTGGAGAATGACATATATAAATAAATTTTACTTTACAATAAGAAATGAAAAACAATATATAATTTCCATTAGAAACATCCATAACTCTTAGACCATCCTTGTAATTCATTCAAAATATTTATCTTCACATCCTAGGAAAGAATAAAAAATAATAATGGGGTGATCACAGATTCTCATTAAGGGTATGTAATATAGTGGAAGATATCATTAACATAAACAGTAGGCATGCTGAAATACTAATAAAACTTCCCTTAAAAATAAACATGATGATAGTATGAAAGGAATTAAAGTTGAGTCAATAAAGCCATATAACTAATCATAAGAGAAGGGACCTCAATTGTGGATATTATACTAGAAATATATCACATGGATTATCATTTTATAATATCATAATGATGGAATTCATAATTCCAAACATCTAAAAGATATTTTCAATCCCTCAACCAAGACATCTGAAAATACTAGTGTAAGGCCTTAGACAAAACCCTATTTTATCTTGTCAAATAAGACCTACTGATTTATAAAGGGGACATAGAAGACCTCAAGCATCACTTTATAAATATAATTCATTCCTAATATTAATGGGGTTAAACCTAAAGAACATGAAGAAATTAAATGTAAATAATAGTTTCCAAAATGTAATCATAATCTCTAGCTAATCTAAGTAGCATGGTGAATGGTATCAAGATGGAACAACCGTGGAAAAACTAGTCATAAATAATTTAATAACATATGATAGATGGAAAAAATAAGATTTCAATATCAATAATGAACAAAAATAACTGGAGGTGTTGAAATAGATGAAAATACTCTTATCAAATCTTTGAGGAATTTTTGACAGCAATACCCCTAATACTTTGCAAAGAAGATTTCTTCTATAAAAATCATTATTATTTCTCATAACTATTTGTATAAGACTAGTGATAAAAAATAGAGTGTTTTGTGAAAAATTTCATAATTTTAGAAAATAATGGTGTCTTAAAATAGATTATGTACGATACATTAAAATGGGTAAAAAATCACGACATTCCCTTTATTTGACATTGTGCATAAGGAATAATTAAGAATGGAATAATTTAAAACATGTAATTTATATAAAAAGAAGAAGAAATGATATGGATACTTGATTTCAAAGCTTATAAATATAGTATAGAAGAAGTGAACAAAAATAAATAATTATTACGTTGTTGTAATGGTAGATAAATAATAACCCAAATTAAAGATGAATGTTTGGTTAGAAACCCCTACCTTATATCTACATGCATTCTGCATGTGACATTAATCTTCGGGATAATAAAATAAAACCAAATAATCAATTAATAAAAAACATCATATACATGTATTTTATTTATTATTATTTTATTATGTTCAATTATATACTTTTTGATGAGTTATAAAATACAATTTTATTATTAGGGAGCATTCATTTCTTTGGTTTTCACGATCAACAAAGTTGTATATATATTTTTTTAAAGGTTGCGGATGAAGCCTCAATTTATTATTAAAGCAAAGACCACTTTGGAGGGTAGAGGGAGACCCAATACATAGCCTGAAGGCCCAAGGCCAAGTGGCCTGAATACAAGGCTTGAAAGCCCATTTTTTGGCCCAAAGGACCCTCTGTGAACAGTACTGCTACAGTACCCTGCACAGATACAGTACCTGCTACAGTGCTCGTCGTCGCTACAGTACCCTGCAACAGTTCCTCCACCGCTGCTACAGTTCCCCACTACAGTGCCCTACTACAGTAACCCGGAAATTCATCCCTGCCTAGATTTGATCCCTGGTCTTTTGGAAGCCATGCAGGATCCTGTAGCACCTGGGTACAGGCTCGTTGGCATCAAAAAAGTTGTATATGTGTGTGGAAGTTCAAGTGGAATGGGTATAATCTTCTATAATTAAATATATTTTATATTAATGAAAATTTATAAGTGAAATTTTTTATATATATCATTTCTTCATATGGTATAAGGATGAATAATTAGATAATACATTTAGTGATAATCGTTTTCATTATTACACTAGTTATTGATCATAACATACTCATTTTGTTTTATCATTTAGTATTATGTAAATATGTTACTTCTAGAACATAAGAAAGGTTATGATACATACATTACAGCCTATTTTAACTATTAAAGTGGTTTTAATTCCATCCTTGAAGGATAAATTATAGAACGAAAATTTTCCATCCATTAACATTATAAATTGGAAGCACTTGAATGATGATTTAATTGAGAGAGAGATAAATGAATTTGAGTAAGGGTAATACATGAACATGATATCATTATAGTGTATAGATGATACCATAGGTATAATTATCATTTGGACATAGGAGGTTAAGAGATAATAATAAAATAAATTAACTTTAATAGAACTTAAAATGAAAAGGAAGAGGATTTTTCCTCTTCAATACTTCTCCTAAACAACAACCTTAAAGGGATTGGTTTTAGTATTTTAATGAGGCCAAGAGCTCCTGGAAAAGGGGTAGATTATTTGGAAGAGTATTTTTCAGAAATATCACTACACTGTAAGCATGAAATGTCTAAGGATTGTTGGTGGTGAGGTGTGGGATTTATAGTGGAGGAGAGGGGTGATTTATAATTATTTTATTCATTATTTTATTATTTTTCTGAATACAAACAATAGTGTTGATTCTTGTGACTAAATATAGTAACAATTGAATGTAATTAAGAACACAGGGTTATTACATCTTTCAAAAATGACATATGAGTCAATAAATAATGTATTTATTATTTATCATACGTTATCGTATTTTACTATTCATAAAAAATTCATGTATTTTAGAAAAGTGCCGAATATTATCCATAACCATTTTCTGACATGTATAATTTAAAAATGAAATCCATTTTAAGAAAATAATTTTATATGTATCAGAAATGAAATTTTTAATTAAAATCATTATTTACTCAACAGATACAGTTTTTAAAATTATATGTGATTTTACCACACTCAGAAAAATTAACTAAAGTCTCATTAAATTATCCTAAAATCATAAGAAAAAAATAATTGATTTATGAATACACATTATGAAAATTATTTTCTCTTTAAATCATTTTATTAATTATAAAATTCTAATTAAATATTCATGACTTAAAAAAAATACCAAAAATTAATTAATAATTTATAAAATATTTATCTTCTTATACTATGATATATTTATATCAAATTTTCATTTCTGGATGGCAAAATTTTATTTATAATTTCATTGGAGAGGTTAAAACTCTATTTTATGGTTTACTACTCATAAGGGTCACATTACTCTTCCTGAGGTCATATTATTATTTCATTAGTATAAGTTTCTTAATTACTAGAAATAACTCTTATTTCTTTCATTAATCATTTATGATGTTTGTATACTAATCTATAAGTGATTCAATATGATCTAAACTATATAAGAAAATTAAGGTAAATTTCATTGATAGATTTTTGGTTCATTAATCATTTTCAATTATTTATCCCTATTTCAATTATACACATTTGATATAGGAATTATTTTAGGGTTTTATGATTTTAGTGTGAAATTATATTATGGGTGTGTGGTTTTAATTGGGATTGTAGGTTGTTATGGTATTAAATATATTTAAAAGAATTTTTATTATGTTCTCTTCAATAATATCCTTCATAAATGGAAAAAAATTTAATGATAACTAATTAATTTTGTGTTTTCTCTAATTTTTCTAAGGTGCTACATGGTGATATTTAAAGAAAGGCTTGATGATTAGTTGGAATGAAAAACAATCTTATTATTTAGGTTTTAATTTCTTTACCATTTGGTGAATCTCTAGGAAATGTCAAGAACATTATTCCACTATTATTTCATATGTTAATAATAAATCTTCAAATTTATTCTCATATTACAAAATGAGGATTTCTAGAGTTACCAGACTATATCTAGTGTAAGAAAGTTATTTTAATTTTTATGTGATATTATGAAATAGTTTCTAAATCATTATTTGAAATTATGATTTATGGTTTCAAAAATAAATGTGTCTTTTTAAATCTATAATTATTTAATATTTCCTAGTTTACATTGAGTGATATTTTTTGATTTTATTCTAAACTTTTTAATCATTATTTATTTATTTATCTTTAATATTTATCCTTCTAGGGAACATTAATTATTGTTTCACACAATTTATAGGCTTATTTTAAATTTATTTCAAGCCACAAAATAATATGATATTCTATATGAGTTGTGATACTCAAAAGAGTGTTGTGTTTATTACGGCTACTTTTTTTGGGGACATGATTATAATAATCCCTTGTTTTTTAGGATGAATATATTTTCACCAAGTTCTTATAAGAATTACATAGAGTGAACATGCCATTTTTTTCAATGTGGTTGCTCCATTTTACTATATCTTGGATGATTTATAGGAAAATGATCCAAATTTAACAAATGTTAAGAGTTTCATAAATGGGAAATATATGGATGGGCTAATTGGGTATAAGTGAAGAGACAAATTTATTTAAATCTTGGTTTCTCAAACCAATTTTTCAACTAAATAAAAATTACTATTTTCAAACAAGAATTAATTGAATATTTTATATTATGTGATAATATTTTCACTCATTTATATCAAAACTCTTCTTATAATGTTTGGATTTACAAACCCACATATTCTATGAAAAATTAAACCATTTTTTTACCTTTATAAATAATGCACGATTTTAAATAATAAAAAAGGATAAAATTTATTAAATTGATTAAATTCATTGGTAAGGTTTTTATCCAGTAAAAAGGAACATATTTGGTGAATAGTACCCCTTTATGTGATAATACGTGTAATTTTAAAAACTATTCCTAATTAAGGTCTATCATTAGAATGGTAAACATTCTAAAACAAATTTTAATAATATAGAAAAATTATTTTTTAATGAATTTTATTTTGAATAATTTTTTTAACTAAAAATTTACAACATGATTTACCCTTTTTCATGGTTATACCAGGTTGAAATGTGTTATAAACAATTTCATACTCAATTACCTAAATGTTTTATCCCTAGTTCATATTTTTGAATTCCATGTTTGAAAAGGGATAATATAATTCATAAAATGTTGATCACACCATCGTTGATGTTTTTTATTTGTGACTTCCTTATCATGCCTCGTTCTTAGTAACATTATTATGTAGTTACTTCTATAATTTACTAGAAATTATTATATAAAATTATTGAAATAAACATGCTTTATTTCATAATAATGTGAAACAAAAAAACATGCCACGTGATATTCTAGTTAGTACATCCTATAAAGTCATGTCTATCATTCATGTTTATAAGAATGAAAATTGTTATGATTGGTTTGATTTTTAAAATTGATACTACACAGATATTTTAAAATATTTCTAATGGTATGGTTTATATTCAAACATATCCTTTTTATATAATACGTTAAGAAGGTACAGTCAGATCTAGTGTATGATGATGGTATAGGATCCCAATGCCCTAACATTATATATGATTTCCCATATCCATATTATGGACTATGAATAAAGCATCTTATACACCTTTCCCATCCCAAAATATGGATTAGGTCTTGAATCTATAAGTTCACCTCGGTGGGATGGGAGATAATATTTCTAACCCTTAACTGAGATGGGATGGGTTATATGATTTACTTACCTACAATGTAATGTTGATATTGGGATCTCTGAAATCATGTATATATCAGTGAAAATTCTCTTGGTATAGAGAGTAATTTAATATTTTCTATATTTCATATACCATATTTCTTTTTACGTATATTTATATCTTATGATATTTGTTATCCTGAATTTCATTCTAAAATATATGTATGTAAATGAGTGGACATAATCATGTATACACCTCATAGTTCCCTAATATGTTGAGGCATAATTATGGTTCCCATCTAAGTATTTATATGGTCACAACATTCAGAGGTACATTGATTAACATTTCTCTTCAGGAGATAAATTTCAACTACTTCATTTGTGTTATGATGTTCTTGACTCTCTACCATTCCTAGGTTACTTTATAGTTGAATCCACATAATGGTTGTTTCATGGGTGGAGTCTTATTTAACTTGTAGACCAAATGCTTGGGGATATATTTGAATATCACTATTGGGTTTTCAAACATGTAATCAATTATTTTGGTTATATAAGTCCTGCCTAGTTTTTCATTTAGGTGTATTTGGGTTTTTAATCTATTTCTTCGACTTTGTAGGATTTATTGGAGTTTTCAGACTGAATGTTATATATTAATTGTTCTATATATATAATCTATCTTATATTACCCTACTTTTTTATTGGAAGATAATCCAATATCATGCAATAGTGTTCTTATGTTTTATATCAATCAATAATAAGGGTTGTACTGAATTTTCATTATTCTACATGTTTTTTTTTCTCTTTTTATGTGGGGAACGACATCCCACATGATTTTTAATAGACCAGTAGTATTTACATTCACCATCAGTGATTGAGAGGTGTTTATGATGTCTTTGGAGGTACTTTTCTAATGTTTTTGGTGTTTATTGGGTCACAACTATGTTTAAAAAATCCATATTTATGATTAAAATATTATTTTTATTTCATGTATAATGATGATGTATTTTGTTTTCAAAAATAGTGAAAAATGGAAAATTACTTTCTAAGGATTTTTAAAAAGCATAAACATGAGGATAATGCAGTTGAGTTAACATAATTTCGAAGAAGATAATGAGAAGGATAAAAATAATGAGGAAATAATATCACTTCATTCAAATAACATCAAAAATATTTTAGATTCAATTCAAATGGAAAATATCCTTTAATTTTTTTTAATTTTTCATAATTAGACACATTTTTAATGAATTTATAGTGAAAAGGATTTACAAATATGATACTTTTGAATCAAAAAATGAATAATAAAATACTTATTTAAGAATAATTTGTCACAAGTCAAATCATTCCATAGAACGGGAGAATATTTTCAAAGAGAATAAATGATTTATTTAAAAATATGAGTGTTATTGGAAATGAAGGATAAGATAAGGTGATTATTATATAATCTTATACATTATAAGGAGATGAATAAATTTATATAAAATGATCTTTTGTTGAATATATAAAATAGAATAAAGATATTCTAAGATGCGAGGAAGCTATAAAATTCCCAAGTTGTGAGGGTGAAGAAGATAATAAAGGATACATGGAATGTGTGATTAATTATAAAATATAATTCTACCTACAATAAAACACGAATCTAAAATTGATGTTTAAAATTTGAATGATAAATCTATGGATGAAAAAAAAATAAACTATGTATGTTGAAGAACTCCAAATTAAGATTACTTTGGATATTTAATTTAAAGAAATCAAAAAAATTATTGGTGAGGGGTTTCTACCAAATAAAATGGGGTCATGAAAACATAGTCAATGTTAATTGATTTTGAAATTAAATTCAATTATTGGATATTTTATTTCAACAAAACATGGGTGGTACATTGTGAATCTTTTTAGGCCACTAAAAAGTGAATCAGGGTAAGGCATAATTTGAAGGGGTTATTAAATTTAAAATACCTCAATATGATAGGAAATATATTAATTAGATTAAATGTATAAATAAATATTAAAAACCAAAAATTATTTAAAATACACACTTGAAACATCACAATATAAGAAAACTATTTTAAATAATATTCATGTTTTAAAGTCTATTTTTGGAAAAATGTGTTCTAAATAAAATTTTAAAAATCCTTTTTTTAATTAAATAATTTTTTATTAAATTATATTTTTTTCTCCAAAAATATAGTTAGATTAGAAAAAAAATTATCTCTATTAGAATAAGCATTAAAATACAGATGTATGATCATTAAAGTTGGAAAATCATCAATCAATTGTTTTTATTTGTTCTATATATTCTATCGGAATAAACAATATTTTTTGGAAGAATATATATTTTAATATAAGAAAAATAAGTCATGATTTAAGGAGGATTCAACTTATAATGATTGAAAAACATAATAAATTTAATTATGTTGTGAGGAAGATAAATTATTAAAGTATGAATCAAAATAAATTTGAATATTTTATAGTGACAATTAATATATATAATATATGCGTTCATGGTGTCGAAAAATATAATTTTATGCTCTTTGAAAAAATTTAGTAGAATATATAATTCATTATATCATAAAATTTGAATAAAAAGTCAAAATATGGTGATAAGTTTATCTTAGGGTAATTATTGGATGATTTGTATGAGAGAAATTCACTTAAAAAGATTGTTAATTAAGAATAAAAAAGGATAAAAATGATAAAATATAAATTTAAAAATTAGTTTTTATTGAATATCTATATATATTAATAGATTATATAAATAATATTAAATTTGTAGAAAATATAAGCTAGTGGGACGAAGATAATTTTCTCAAGACATAAATAGAATTCTTGTATTGATAAAATGAACCGATGAAGTTGATCAAGATATAAATAGTTCTTGAAAATGTGAAAGATTTTAGAAGATGTTAGAAATCATTTCATCAAACTCTTTACTACCTTACCCCACTTATTTAATAATCCCAACATATAAAACATACTCAAAATATTTTAATAATCGAGCAAGTAGTGATAGAATGAGTAGATTTGAAATTATAATGTATGTAGGTATACAATTTGAATAAAAATACTATGTTATTTAATGATATCAGTTACGATATATTCAATTAATTTTGGATGAAAAATGGGTCTCTATGATGAGAAATAGTTACAAGTATAGTACTACAAAAATAATAATCATTAGGTTGAGTAAACATTCTCAACCACATCACTATTTAGGAAGAAAATATTAAAGAAACTACCATTGATATTTAATATTTTCTCATCTATGAATTAAAATGAAGGTTAGTTCTTTATGTGATAGCTTCATGGGATGTTAAGTTAATGATATGAAATATAATAATAATTTATAGGCTTCTAGTGTAACACCCCTAGCTTACACGGTACGCTTCTCTTTGAATAATACAGTAGCGTGTGTTGTACGCAACTTCGAGTTCTAACACACACCACAACCAATCAAACTAGCCATTATGAATAGTAATACCTACTTTTTGAAATTATATATATTTTATATTTCAAAATGGACTTCATTTTTGGATTCGGAATATTGAATTTAGCATAGGGTGAAATTTTGGAACTTTTTGGATAACACTTATATTTTGATGAATAGTGAAAATTACTAAATTTTAATTAAAACAACTTTTTTAATAGAAATAATTTATATTGATAAATTATAAATTTTAGTGGTTTTAAAGTATATTTAGAATATTTTTTTACCATTTAATATAATTTTGGTCATTGTACATAATTTTACAATTAAACTGGACATAAACAAGTGTCAATCTTTTGATAGTTATTATCTCTTAAAAACGTGCTTTTTGTTTCAACAATGGGAATTAATTTTAAATTAATTTCTGCCACCTTTTTGTTTTGAATTTGTAAAAATGGATTCCATATTTGGAATCAGAATGTTCATATTGTTTAAATAGGTAACTTTTATTTTTAGACATTTTGAATAATTACTGTGGTAAATATTTTATTTACCATGGTTAAGGGTAAATCCGGTAAATAAGGGTTAACAAATAATATTATAATAATACTAAATTACCCTAAAATGTGTCCTAACCTTATTTTTTGATACATGTCCGACCATGGGAATCTTTGGGTCGATTTTGGGACCCCATGGAGCCACATGTAGGTGATAGGGACACTTTATTTTAACTAAGTTAAAATAAGTACAAAAATAACATAAGCATATATCTTTTAGAAAAAAAAATTTTACATAGGGTTATATATGTTGGATTTCGACTATAAATATTCATTATAAATCTACAAATATTTCAAACATAAGGATATTTTATTTATAATTTTTAGACATTAAATAATTTAGTTTATTTATGACACAATGATGATGTAGTAATTACCATAATAGTGAAAAATTAAAATAATTGATATTATAAATACCCAAATAAATATAATTTGAGAGTTTTATTGAATTACACTAATTTTCTAGGTTAATATGACATATTAGTATTAATTTAATTGACTATTTTAGAAGTAATAATCCTGTTATGAGTTTCAAAAAAATCAATTATTGAATATTGTCAAAATTGACATAAAAGATTTTTTAAAACAAATATTATATTATTAATTGATATTAAATTCCTAAAAATCTAAGGTTCGGCCAAGAGACTTATATAATGATATGTTTATCATTAATGGACCACTTGGTGGTCTCTTGGATGTATATAGTAAGTTTATTAACCATATAATATTAAAATACAAAGAGACATTGTAAAAGTGAAACTAATTAACTTAGCGTTAATACTTAAAGATAAGGTTAATATAGTAACCCAAACCTGTCTAAATTATATTGGTTGAATGGTTTTTGACCCATACCCACCTTAACATTTAAATAATCAACTTTTTAGCCATTATAAACAGAATATTAATTTATTATAAATTAATATTTCTAGCTTTTCCAAAGGTGCCCCTCACCCCTCTTATAAAAGGGAACTCCCCCTTCTCATTAATTCACACCTTTAAAGCCTTTTTGTTCGGCCAAACCCTACCCAAATACTCTCTCAAATTCCCTAACTACAACCTAGAGGTCTTAGTTTGATCGGAAAGCCAACCTAAGGATCCCTTTTGATCAAATCAAAAGGAAGAACCCGAAGAAGAGGTAATGATTTCACCACCCTTTTTCAAGTTCCTTTCTTCTTCCACTTCCTCTTCCTTTGTTGTTACCATTCTAAAATAATAAATCCAGTATAATATATATATTGTGATGTTATTATAAATATGGTACAACCATATTCAGTATTCTAACCATACTTTGAATAACATGTCACCATACGTGCGTACGTACGGCTTACCGTATCCACGTCGTGGTGTAATTGTTATTCAATAAATTATTATTTGGATGGGTAAAATAATGATGTGTAAATCATGTAAATAATAAATATAACATGATAATGATTCTATATATATGATATACCATCCAATTATATATTATTTTAATATCAAAAGAATGATATTTTCGCTCGTGCGTACGTACGGATTACCGTCTCCACGACGCGATGAGATTCATTTCCAAGTTCACCATTCATCGATGATTATAAAAATATATATTACTAATAAGTATGTAATATATGACATAATAATGATAATGGAGATATATATATATAAGGATTTATGTACTTACATATATCTTATTCACTTACTTTCGTTCAATAATATATGAAAACAGAAACTGCGTTTATGCGTACGTACGGACTACCGTCTCCATAAACAGTGTTTTCCAACTATCTCCTCTATCTCATGTTCAATCACATTAGTGTGAAAATATAACTCAAACATTGATGGTATGGGTATATATCAAATTTCTCCCCATAAAGATAGTTCCACCATATCTTAATAAAAAAACAACCACAACCGACTCTAGGTCATGCATACGATAGTTCTTCTCATGAGGTTTCAAACGCTGAGATGAATAAAAAAATCCCCTTATAATTTTTCATGAGGATACACCCAGGACCATTTCAATATGTATAACTAAAAATAATGAATCCTTCTCCAATAGAGGGTAGCATTAAAACTGATGTTGTAACCAATCTCTTTTACATCTTCTGGAAACATTCTTCATAATCCTTTTTCTAGATAAACTTGACCCATTTTCGTGTTAACATGGTTAGTGGTTTAGAAATTTGAGAATTTTTTTCACAAACGTCCTATAATATAAATCTAAACCATTGAAACTGTGACCCTTAATTACTATTGAAGGATGATGCAACTCCTCCCCAAACATTGTATTTTTAGGGTCAAATGTGAACCCTTCATTAGTTACAATGTGCCCTAAGAATGAAACTTTTTGTAACAAAAATTCACAATTTTTTAACATTCCAAATATCCTCTCCATCCTCATAGTTAGAAATATAACCCATAGATGATCCTAATGCTCCTCATGACATTTTAAATATATCAGAGTATCATCAATAAAAACTACCACAATTTTATCAAGGTATTCATTAAAGAAACTATTTTTAAAATCCATAAAAAATATAGGATAAGTACTCAAGCCAAAGGTCATGACAAAAAACTCATAATTATATTATCTTGATCAGAAGGAAGTCTTTAAAATATCTTTTTTCTTCACCCTTTATTGATGATAACTAGATCAAAGATCAATCACAGAGAATAATTGATCCCCATGAAGCTTGTCAAATAAATCCTCAATTCTTGGAAGTGGGTACTTATTCTTCACTGTGATCCCATTATGTTCTCTATAATAAATTCATAACCACATTGACCCATCCTTATTATTTATAAGGAGAACATGTGATTCACAATGAGACACAAAATTCCAAATGAACACATTCTCCAAAATATCCTGGAGTTTCTTCTTTAATTCCTTCAATCCACATTATCCATTTTTTACAGGGACTTCGAAATGAAACTGGATTTAGGAATGTGTTCACTGGAGAACACTACCTTTATCTTTTGGGGGAGGTCCATGTAACCCCTAAAGAAGTATAATATTGTGTTCTTGAATGATTGGGACATTCTCTAATCATATTTATTCATTTACTACTTCATCATCACTAATTATATCCATAAAAAATGCTAAGAGTGTTGAATCTAGACAAATAAAATATCGAGATATCTATCCATTGAAAATAACTATAGGATTTCCATTCAATACTAATTAGATTTCCTTTATTTTTCAGATGATCTTAACATTAACCATTAGGATCTAGTCCATCCCTACTATAATTTTTTATTCCAACATCGGAATTACTACTAGATTTTTGATGATATTATCCTCACCAAAGTGAATATTAGTGTTTATATACACAGGTTATGCTTGTTAATCCCTCCAAGAGTCTTGACTGATAATTCTACTTCAAGTAGTTCAGATATTTATTCTATATTTTTTGAAAACATGGTGGATATAATGGAACACATAGATCCAAAATAAAAAAAGCACTTACTAGATTTGAGAGAACAATGAGATTACCTGGCATCACAACATTTGGATATCCAAATTCATCCATCATGATAGAAAAGGAATAACATTTATCCCTTTGTCTATGATGGGGTTGATGGTGATTCCCCAGAATTATCTTTTGATTTGGATAGTGATTGAAAAATTACCAGATCTATCCACACATGAAGCATTGGAATTCATCTTGGGCCTACACCATCTTCCCTTATTCTTTTGTGACGAAAAGTTGATGTCTAACCTCACTATATAAGTTTTTATTGATTTGTCTATCTCTTTCACATTTTTTTAATTTCCCACTTTTGAGTAAGTAGTTACCTAGATACTTATTCCCACACTTATTTCACATGGAATGTCGCACTTTCTTTCCTCCCCTTCTTTCATCAAATATCCTTCATAATATTGGATCAACATATACCTTCTTTTTATTTGATTTGTGATAATTCTTCATCTCACCAAACTCCAATTCAACCTTCATAACACATAGTACTATCTCCTCCTACCTATCATAGTCTCAATTATCAATATTATTCTATAGATGGGGTCATAGTCCACCTAAGAATCTATCAACCTTTCCATTTGGATCCAAGAAAATTCTATAGGTGTAGTGAGAATGTTTTGCAAATTTCATCCCATAGCTTCCCATTTATTCAATATCGTTTTGCATTAGCTATAGGAATTCCTTATATATTTTCATTTTCATCGAATGGAAGAAATATTTTTTGAAATGTCATCCCCAGAACACATACCACTTCATAGCTACAATCTCACCACATGGATTAATATTTTTGATCATCACCCACCATTGATTAGATTCTCCCTCTAAGTGGAATACAGCAAGGGTGATATTCTGTTTTTCCAAACAACGAAGTATAAAAAAGATCTTTTCCATAAAAATCATACACTATTTAGTAATCAATGGGCCAGTAGATCGACTAAAATAAAGTGATATTTGACTCATAAAGTACTCAACATAAATTTGTTCCCTTAAAGTTGAATCCAATATCTTGTCTAGATTGAAGTTATTTCTCATAACTCATGTCATTGGATTCATCTTTTTCATGCAGTTTTCCATTCTAGATTCCATCATACGGTTATTAGAAACTGGTGTATGGCGCTCACTATTTATATGGTTTCTCCTATTTCTCATTATTTTTTTAAAGAATAAAACCCTAGTGATTTTTTTTAATTTAATAATATTATAATTCAATATAATTTCATGTCTTAATAAATCATTCTTAAATATTTTATTCCTTAAAAAAAATTCTACAAATCCTTCATAATTTTCCATAAATAACTTGTGATTAACTAAACATATCCCCTAAGAGTGTCAAACATGGAGTGCAAAAAGTCCATTATTCATGCACCAGATCCCATCTAAGTCTATATCAAAGCGATGTTATTGGGTTTTACCCCTACATACAAATATTCCAATGCCACATCCAGTTTTTTGTATCTAGACCTGAATTTATTTTCATTGAAACCACTTATATAATATTTCCCCAAAATTCCATGATGTTTTTATATATTTTAACTTGTACCTAAGGTTTTTTTTATATTTTTTAAATCCCAATTTCTATAAATAACTAAAAATTCATTTTATTTGAACTATGTAATCATGCCTTTTTATTACATAACTTATCATTTACATAGCACAAACATATGATCTTTTGAAGTTTAGTTTCTCAGAAATAAGATACATAATACATGAAAACATGAAATAATTATTCTAATCCATTTCAAAGGAATAATAATAGGTTCTTAATTAGTTTAATTACTACATATCATAACCTAGGGACAATGATAAAAGGAATGGGTGAGAATAATTCCATGTAATGGAATTAAAGGGAAATTATTTACATGTTATTATGAGATTTATCCACAAGAACTTAATGATTATAATTAATGCATGACCAATAATAAATCATGAATATAATAATGAAAACCCAAATATTTATAAACTATAAATTTAGAGACAACATTTAATTGAGTCATTCATAATCCTATCACCAAGGTTTCTCACCGAGCAGTCATAAAAATTATCAAGGTTCTTTACCAACGTATCATAAAACATGTCATACATAGAGATTAAATTATTTACCCAGTGATTTGGAATGATATCAAAGAGAACCCATAATACATATTAATTAATGTGATCAATATATATCATAATATAAAATGTCATAATTAACCCATGGTGAATAAAAGAATTTTGTTTCATATCAAAGTCATGTTATTTTAAAAAGTTCTTAAAAACAAGATCATTTTATCATTTAAAACCCATGTAAAAAAGAATGAATATTTTATGTATGTTAATACCATAAAAAAAGAACAATTTAATATATATGTGAATAAACTTGAAGAATAAATTGGTTTGGGTATTCACAAATAAAATAAAAAAATTTACATAGAAAAAGAGACAAATTTTGATAAGACAAATCTATAGCATAATGGGAATGGAACATCATTATTGAAAATACTAAAAAAAAGATGGGACACGGGTATATAAATCATAAAATAATACTAATACAGTATAGGGATATAATAAAATGTAAATAATACTATATTATAAAAAATTTAAATACATTCCACATAAAAATAAAACATGAAATAAAATGAGAAGTTAAGATTTCCCTTACCTTGAAATGCAACACCTAATACTCGAATATTGGGTTCTTGGGGTTTGAGAAAACCTTGATAGGGATACTTGGGAGGTGAAATTACTATAAATTCATGTAGGATTAATTTGGAATGAATGATAATGGAGAAATTAGTGGGTATTTATAACAAAAGTTAGGGATGTTTTATTGAATTCCCTGGACACTTCAGTAGTGGTATTTGCAAAACCATGGGCTTGCCCACTATATTTTCTAATGGTGTTGGCCACTTGAGAAATCTATTATCTCATAATATACTGAAATATTCTACCATCATTTAATATTACTTATTACATCATTATGGTGTCATTAAACAAAATGAAAACTCCAAAGTGTATTTTTATTATCCCCAAAAATCAAAATATTTTTAAAAATTATCATAAATTCAATGTAACCTAATATATACATGATTATTTAAAAAATAATTATTATTTTATCATAAAAATCTTTATTTATGATAAATGTAACTTTTAAAAAAAACCTTACTTGTTAAAATGATAAAAGACAAAAAATGCAAAGTAAAATGCATAGTGAATTTTATAAAACTTGAAAAAATTAAAATTATTTTATCATTCAAATTTTAATACTATGGTTTTGATCATACTATTTAATTAAAATAAAATATTTTAATAATACATTTTCCTATTATAATAATGATATATTTTCTAAAAATTACACTTTCTTTCTGAAAACTCAATCTATAAAATCCGTCATATTGTTTATAAATTTTAATCTTGAAACAAAAATAATGGAACAACAATTTTATTTTTAAAATGAGATTATACAATTATTAACTATGGAATTGACAGAAAACCTCTTTAAAACCTACATACAACCTAAGGGTGGGGTGTTCTATAATGATAGACTCAGGGGGCCGCTTGGTTAACATTGTACAAGTGGAAATATCTATTAACTTGAACTTCTCATGTATGAAATTCATTCAAGATTAACATGTTGAAGCTCAGATTGGGATTAGTCAAGAGAAAATCCCAAAGAAACTACCTTCCTCCCTTATTGAGAAAAATGGGATTTATATGTCACGACTCTACTAGATGAGGCCATCAACACTTCTTTCTGGAGTAATTTTATTTTTTCATTCCAACTTATAAACAATAATTGTGACATTAAAATCATTATTAAGAATATAGTTTCCAATGGTCATACTGAAAAAAATTCATAATTGACCAATGGTCATATAACAGTTGAATCCTGATGGTCACATTTCAAATTATACTCAAATCATTATTAAAGGGATATATTTATGTTGAGTACAAAAAAATATAACACATATTTTCAGTAAACAATATTTTTTAAAAATATTCAGGTCATTACTTGTTGTTTTCAAGTAGTAGGTAATGATCTATGATAAATTTTTAATATGTAGGAATTGAACACACATCAATATTACCCACGATGTGGTCAGTATGACTCAAATTTTTTGTTTTCAATATAGACATTCTATTTCTGTTTAAAATGTGGATCAGATAACCAAATCAAAGAAAAAACTCATATTGTTTTAAAAAAATGGTAAAACTATCCATAATTAAATTTTAATAAATAAAAATTGACTTCATATCAGTCTAACACAATATTTGGTTATTATTACTCAAATTGCATCTTTTAATTATAAAATAATCCATTTAGTTTAAAACCTGTGTCAGATTTTCAAACCTGAGTAACAAAAGATTTTATTATTTTCAATCATTTGGATAGGGATCCAAATTTCGTTTACGATGCATAATAATTTATTTCATGTTAATATAATATACGATGTGGGTAGTATAACTATGAGAGTGTGTTTTCAATATAAAATTTCTATTTTAGTTTAAAACATATGTCATATAGGAAACACTGGGAAAACGAGGCAGTACACTTTTCAAAAATAAATAAAATGATCCATTATTCATTTTGGATGTATAGAATTCAACCGAACATCAATCAGACACACTATGTGGACATTGTGAATAAAAGTGTGTGCTTTCAATATAAAAGTTTCATTTTTGCTTAAAACACATATGACAGAGCCAAAAATTAGAAAATGAACTCGGATTGTTTTCAAAATTTAGAATAATAATCCATAATTCATTTGTGGTAAATATGAATGGAACATATGTTAGTCCAACAGGAAATGTGGTCAGTATGACTCAAAGTTCATGTATTCATATAAAATTTTCATTTTAGTGTAAAATTTTTTTGACATTGTCAAAACCTAGTAAAAAATCTCTTATTGTTTTCAAACATTCATAAAATAATCTATAATTCATTTGAGACATAATGAAATCAAATGCATGTCAATCTAAAATATATTGTGGTGGATATGACTCAACTTGTAGGTTTTTAACATTAAAGGGTCATTTTAGATTATAACACCTGACACATTATTAAAACTGAGTAAATGGACACAAATTGTTCTCAAGCATTAGGAAAATGATCTATAATTCATTTAATATGTTAGGGAATCTAATGTATGTCGAACTGACCTGAAATTTTCTGGGTATGAGCCAAAGTGTGTGTTTTCAATATAAAAATGTCATTTTAGTTTAAAGATATAATTATTATCAATTATTTTTGTAATCAAGATAATTAATCATTAATATTATCATTAATATATTCAGTTATTAAGAATATAATTTATAGAGATTTTTTATTATCAATTTAAATAATAATTCATAATATAATTATTATTTAGTAGTATAATTATAGATAATAATTAATATAAATTTATCAATATAATATTAAATAATATTAGTAATAATTTAATTGAAAATACAATTAATATATTCAATAATTAAAAATATAATTTTTCATATATTTATTATATAATTTTTAAATTATAATTTTCTTTTTATGTACAGTTACTAAAATAAACATTAGTTTTATTACAAGGACAAGCATCTGAATGGAGGTTGATCATTGTAGATAGTCTAATATAATTGTTTTTATTTATTATAATGGGTAATAATATTTTTTATTAACATTAAATATCATATTAATGTAAATATTTCATATGTTAATTTTGAATTTAAATGATAGTTAAATGTAATATTCATATTTAAATTTTGTTTTGTGTAATATTTTTATTCCAATTTTTATTATATGTTTCTAATATGGTTCTATTATAGATCCATTTATGACTGCAAGTTTTTCATTAGCTGTCATGACCTTTATTAGTCCCAAAAAAAGTTATGATAAATGCCTCCTTTATCAGCACTAAAAAAAGAATTGATAAAGATTGTATTTTTATATTCTTTTTTAGCACTGATAATGGTTGATCACTTTTAACGGCACCCCTCAAATTAGCATTTTCAATGAAAAATCCATTTTTTTTTTAAAAATAAATGTGTTTTATATAGTATAGGTTCTTGTGATTTTTGTTAAAGATTGGGGTTCTGTAGAATCTAGTTTAGTAGACAGAGTGTATAATGCAATTCAAGTTTTACCTTTTATCACTGCGGATCTTAAAGATCACATAGGCAATGAAAATTAATATTACCTATATTACATCAACCATGAAGATTAAATTTTCCCCTCCACTTCCCTAAAAGGGTAAATAATTACTTTTGGATTCAAAACATTTTTCTTCAGTTCGGGTAAAAACAAGAAAACATTTGAAGATTTTCCTCAATTGAAAAATAAATATTTTATAATATGGGGAGAGTACTGTGAATAAATATTAGTATTTTTTAAAATTAACTCATGATTTGAATATTTTGAATGTGACACAACAATATTTTGAATCGGTTGTATTTAGAAAATCTCTATAAAATAATTCTTAAAATCACGATGTGTTAGTGGAGCGAATAATGAATGAAGTATGACAATATAAAAGAACAAATGTGTACCACTTTACCCCCTTGGATTAAAATAAAAAATAAAAAATTTTCAGTGTTGATGAACTAAGTCTTTTTATGGTAAGAAATATCATCAATGGAAGTATCATTCCTCAATTTGGATATCTATTGTTACTAGGTGTGGAAATAAATATCACCATGAAACATTGATGTGAAGAATGTTGAAACATTATGAATGTTTTATTGAATTCTCTAAATTGATGGTTAGTTGGATTCCAACATTGAAGTACCCTTATCTAACAAGGATAAGAAGTTTTTTTAAATTTTTCCACACTTATACCATTAAATGTTTTTAAGGTCCATAAAATGTATTAATGAAATAAAATGTGATAAATTTTAATGGTAGGATTCTGTGGAAATCTCCCTCAATGAGTATATTAATGATAAATTATTCTGATTTTTTAAAATTTAAAACATTATAATAAAGATTATTTTGCTAACATATATATGTTTTAATCTAAATATACTCCCTCCACATCAATAGAATTAGGCTTTTGGACCTGTTAAAGTACGATGCCTTTTTTGGAGGTCACTATTGGTATGTATCAATGACTGAAAATATTGATTGATGCACCCAAAAAGAATAAATAATATATAACGCCCCCAAACCCACCTAATGAACCCCTATAAACCTTCCCCCACTCCTCACTATCTTCATGGACGGTTTGATCTGTCACTGATCCTATTACATAATACACGCCTCCCTTCCTTGTTCTCTCCCTTACCCTCATCGCCCCTGATCATGAAGCCTCTAACTCCACCAACCATCCATGCATCCTCTCTATTAACTAATTGTCAAGCACCCTACCAGATCCACCACTGCCCCTCTCTACCACCATCCCTGATCTAACAGTTTCCTATGATTTTCATCATCCCCTAAGGGTGAGTCTCTCCTAGATTATTTCTTTTTAGAACATTTCTTTTTTATGCATAATCATTTCTATTTTATAATTTTATCATCAATCAATTTCTATTTTATCATTTTAAAGTCTTATCTATCCCCTTTTTGGATACCCCCTATATTCATTATTCCGATATATATTTTATTGTCACAAATTCCATATTGATAATTCATATGGAACTATTTTATCTATCACCCCTCCATCTATTATCAGTATTCTAAGCCCTATTTTCAATTAATAACTTCACAGTCGGAACTATGATGAATCACTTTTCTCATTCTAACTCTATTTTTTTCAAAGAGTATGATTCCATTAGTTCATATCCTTAAACATCATCTATGATTTCAATTTTCTAGATATTGTTTTTCCAGATTCCTTGAATCATTACTTCAATAAATTTAATTTTTTATAATTCAATTGTTTTTAATTTTCATTTTATAGTGGTTTATTAAATTTTAAATTTATTTTTCATCCATTTTCATAGTCTAAATAATTCATGTTTTAGATAACACCTTCTACTAATCCCTTTAAGTTACAGGTAAATCAATAGCATAATTACATGTGGTAATTTTCTCTCTTTCCCTTTCTTTCAATAGACTTAATTCTTCATAATTTTGTGAGTATTTTTTTCAGTTTTATTTTATTTTCTTAATCTTGTGTCCAAACATATGATATAACTTCTATAATTTCATGGTATTATTCATATTTTATAAATTAATAGTATTTACATTGTTAAACAATATCTATCAATAATGATTTTTTATTAGTGACTTTGTTAATTATTATCCTACATTAATTTCTACATTTAGAAGAATTAAATAAACAAACAATAATTATTATTTTTTAATTTTTAATTTTCATTAATGAAATATTTTTATGTTAATATCAATAACTATTATAATTATGTTGTAAACACAATTTATGAATCATGAATCTTTTAATTTTCCAGTTTTTAGCTACTTTTACACACTTTCAATATGTCTGCTTAAAAGTATGAAATTTCACTAACCAATATGTACTATAATTTTAATTCAATTACACTTTTATAAAATAGTTATACCACACAACACATTTTTTGTGTTATTTTTTTACAAGTTTATTGTTGTTCAGTTGTTTGTGGCGGTCACTTTGTATCCATATTTTTCATTCAAGTCATATTTAGTTTTCTAGGGACATTCCATTATTATATGTGTTGTTGATATTTTATTTAATCAAAAAATTGGTTAGAGAATATTATTTTTTGTTGATGGAGGTTAAAAAAATAGAGAAACTATATTTTTATTGGAAATTTAAATGTTAAAATAATACCCTTTTATGATGAAATTGTCATTTCAATCTTGGATAAAATTTTATTTATAATTATATACTCATGCCCCTTTCTCAAATTTTTGGAATATTATATGGTTTCAAGTTTTGTGATTGAATTCTTTCTTTAGAGGGAAGGAATAAACTGTTTAACTGATGTTTCTCCATCTTCCAACCTTAATGGCACTTAAAATTATAAAATTATGTTATATAGATTTCGAGTCACATGTATGTTTATAATTTTTCTCAATATACTTAACAATATAAAGTCTGGACTATATAAAAAATTCATATAACACAATATTTTTTATAACTACACCAAAATTTATCAAAACATCTTCCTTAAATATTAATATCATGTGAATCCAATATGAAACACATCAACATTCTATATCTAATTATTTTTTCCTTAATTTACATAAATTGCATTATGAATTATATATGCCACTTTTTATATACTTTTATTTATTTTTAATAATTTTATATCTATATCACTGATAATAGTTTCTTAATCAATTAACTATTAAAATTTATATTATAAATAGTTTTCCTGTAATATTAGTGACAGAACATAATTTCCTCTCTTTCTTTCAAGATATTGATTATGTGTTGAAGTATTATAAGTTTTCCTTTTATAAATGATTCATTCACTCTCATGATACATGTAAGATAAATACATTTCAACTTTGGATGCCAGTGAATTTTCTTTTTGGTAATGCTATTGATGTTTCTTATAATCCAAATAGTATCATGTATTGGGAAACCTCTATTATTATTTTATATTTTAAAATTAATATGTTTGATTTTATCATAAATAAACCAATTTATTTTGTTATAATGTAATTTATTTGATTTATTCTTTCAGGTCAATCATCGTTGGCAACATAATTGGCCAAAATTTATCCATTTTATTTAGAAGAGGTTTGGGTGAGGGAGTTAGATAAATGGGGTTTAGTTTGATCATTTTTAAATGTTCAGTTTATATTTTTGTAATTTATTCCATTGCACTAATTAAAATAATCATTGGGTGAGTTGTCCCACATTCTACACGTATGTCCACATAAATGTTTTGTTTGTTAAATTTAATTTTACAATATTTATATAAGTACCAAATATATAATACTTTAAATTATTTTATCATTTTATGAATCTAATAAACTATAATGAGTGTGATAAGGATCATCCGGCATGTTGATCATGCCTCTCCACATAACCATATTAATTTCTTGAAGAATGTAGATTTTATATATACCTTAAATATGCATCATTTTATGTTTTATTAAATTGATTGTGGTGGTTATAATATAGTTTTTTTTATTTTTATATGATGTTAAAATAGGATTCTTTACATCGATTTTATGTACTAATGTTTTTTTGGGGACAAGTTTCATTATCTAACATGCTTGCATTTATGAAATTTTTTTCTTTAGTTGTGTGTTATTTAAAAAGATAGATCATGTAATAATATATACTATAAGCTTTCATATTTATTTAGAGAGTTATTATGGTTGGAAATCTATCTAGGGGATCATACATATCTACTATGGATTCTTAAGGATATTTGGTCAGGTATATCTCAATAACTCATAGTGGATTCTTACATTTTCTCACATTCGCCTACTTTTGTTTTAATCTATAAGTTTTTTATTTTATATTTATATATATATTAGACAAACAATATATTATTTCAAATATATCAACTAAATTTTTTTTCATGAATCGGGAAAATTATTCAATTATTATCTATAACATAATTCTTAAATTACTATATCCCTATTCCATAATGAAATTAAATATTGTTATACTTAATATTCTAATTTTTTTCACCTAACAAACAATGTATGTTGATATTTTTCCAATATGGTTTCATTCAATGTTGTAATTTTAAATTTTAATAATTGTTTTGTTTATAAATATATTCTTATTTTTATTTTTTTCCGTAATTTTTTTATTTTCTATTTTATTTTTTAATGCTTGTTCTATTGTTCAAATAATTCCAAAATGTTTACATAAAATGAATAAAAATAAATGTATAAAATATTATCATTATAAAAAAAATAATCATGGGTTTCCATTGATATCATGGTTTAAATTTCTATTAAAAATATTTACATTTACGTATTTATCTTATTTTCATATACGTTTGTAAAAAATTGTTTTTAATTCAAATAATTAAGAATAATTTTCATTTTATTTTAAATAATTGAATGAAGAAAAAAATATAAATTATACAGAACATATATTATCTATAAAGATCAGGTATTCAATTGTTTTTAAAAAATTTATTCTCTTTTGACAAGGGAAGTTTCATGAAATTAAATCATACATCTTGGGAAATAGAAATAGGACCATGCAATGAAATTATTTAATGGAGTTTCAATGAAAATCCTGGTGAAATCATTATTATAGTTGGTATATTTTTTAATTTATTACACTAACATTGGAAATTATTAGAAATATAATAAGATTGAAGATCTTATTCATATTGATATACATATAAAATAAAATGAGTTTGGTCAGGGGCTGATAGAATATTTATTTATTGATTCATTTATCTCATATTCAATATATATTCTTTGAATCATGTTTTTTTTTTGGAAAAAATCATCTCTCTTGACCTTTATTGTAACATCCTTGAACCAGAAGCCACTAAACTAGTGCCCAGAGCAGAGACATCACATGAACTTAGTCACACCTCCCCATATGCCATGGGATGCTGAATACAAGAATAGGTTTAATTAGAATCATGTGGATACTATACCTGCTTGTCAGAGTGAATCCACGATAGAAGTAACGTTAACAAATAAAATGACCAACAAGAAAAATAAATGGAAAACATCAAAAAAGTAACCAATTACACGAGCTATAAAAAATCTAGGGAATACACTACATTCTAGGAAGTTATCCAATATAAACCAAGACCAAAACTATAAAAATCTCTAAAACTGCACCCGATTCCCAACTTGGTCCTGACCTCCCATGATCCAATCCGTCATCCCATACACAAAAAAAACACAAAGTAATTATCATGAAAATATACTTAAAAACATGTAGCATATTCTTAGGTAACTAGGTTCCATGGAAGACTGATAAGGGTGTGAGTACAACTACATAGGCCACCACTAATGGTGACTAATGAAATAGCTAGTCTATAATACATTGTATACAGAGTACAAGTGAACAAGAAAATAAGTCAATTAGGAAAACATTTAAGAAATTAACTTATATCCATTTATCCATTGAGTTATCTAGATTCAACCAATAAAAAAACAAACCCATGTCACATTGGGAGTCTAGGAAAAGGAACAAGGGATTAGACAATCTTTTAACTGCACGTGGTGTTATCTAATAACTAAATATCTCATACCCATTATTCAACAATATTAACCAGATCATTCTCTCCAATTTTACCATCTGTTAGGAATTTAAATTATCTACACTATGGCCTATACTGTTCAATTACAATTCATAAGGGATAAGTCCAGTTCCCTATATCACTAGGTAAAACCTTTCACATCAAATATATCTCACTTACATTGGATAATTAGTCTGGGTAGTCTATCACACATACCATGGAGCATCATTCCATGTATTATATCACAATTACCTTAGAGAATCATTATAAGTTGTCTCATTCAATTCATCTTTTAGGGGCCTAGAGAATTTGTCTGACTCCCTGACCTATGCATTCCTGGGTGGGGTTTAGAGCCTCAATCTGTCATATCCCATGGGAGGAGACTCAATCTTTTATCCCACACCACCAATCCATGTGAACATTCTTATTTAACCATTTACCAAATATACCATATCACAAACCATACATAATCTATACATATAGAATTCACATTTCACAATTAATTTGTCACGTAAATCATCTTCATGACTAAACACATTTAAACATTTACCATTTACAATTCATAACACATTAACTAGATTTAATTATACCAAAAAATCCCTTATTCTATATTTTCAATTAATCAAAATTAATATTAATCTCATTTATAAACCTTTTCACAATTACCAACACAACCAATAACTATTAAACACATATATCATTATGCATAAACCCCCCTTGGGACATATCATCAACTATGCACATTCATCATTTAGTTCATTCTATCCCTATGTTAACATACCAACATAATCATCATGGGTCCCATATAACTATACCATATATTAATTCAATGGATATTGTACCAAAATACCTTTAAGACCATATACTGGAATAAAAAACAATTAAAAATACTTATTTTAAAACACCTTGAACCACCCTTTAAAACATGGATATACCTCTTTGAAAAAAAAAACGTTCCCCAAGGATTTTATATATGTTTCAACCATGGAAAACCACATTAATCCATTTTCAAAAAATGTTACCTTTCCCTCATTTAAAAAAATTAAATCTATTTAGAAAACCCATTTTTCAATTTCTTTGAGGCCAACACCTCCTTTCAAAACATTTCTCGATTTCAAACATCATTTCCCATCAATAAATCTATAATTGGTTAAAAGACCAAAATACCATCAAAACCATTTCAAAACCACTTAATAATTTACAAAATCCATATTATAATGATTTAAATTATCCCATTAACCCTATCTAATACCAATTACACTTTTACAACCCATTATCTCCCATAATTCCCCTATCTCAAAGTTTACCAATTTTATTCACCATTCACAAGGGAAACAATTACCCCATGGGTAGCCATATGTTCTCTCTCACTCACTGTGAATCCCACAACGTTTTTGAAGGGATTCACACCTCTATCTATGGAACAAATCACATTACACAACCGAATAAAAATAAAAAACATGGCATCACATTGACAAAACCTCTTACAGATATAGAACATGAAGATAGTGGGATAATCTTAAAGATCACCTACCTCATGCTCATTGATGAAAACTTTCTTAAAATACACCCATTATTAAAACTCAAACACCTTTAAATCCCCATAATAGAATCTTCAAAAAAAGATAGGTTTTATGGATTAACGGTAAGGGGATAGATTCTTCAAGCCCTAATCTAGAAAATATACCATAGAGGAGTGTTAGACACACCTCTATTTTTTATTCACATCCAAATGCACTCCAAATGCCTATGAATCTAAATATAATCACCAATTGGAATTATTGGATGGTTTCGTCCATCATCGAAGACATTTTGGGAGGAATATGAGTGAAAATTGGGTTATAAAACTTAAATATTGGGAGGAAAAAAAGTAAATTCACACTTTTTAAGGGTCATGTAGTTTAGACACATGATTATCCAAACTATGCACCAACTATTTGGCACCTGCATTCCAAGTGGGGATAAGCCACACAATTACCTTAGAGAACCATCACAATCTTAATGATGTTGTAGTAACCAGGAACTAGCCTCCATCCGAAAGGGTACCCAAGCCACATAGTTTCCTAAGATTGGTGCATGATTTACACTAACCAGGCACTAGCCAAGCACTATGAATTGTTTGGCCTCTTTTCTCCTCCTTTATTGTCCCACACCCTCAGAATAGTCCAAAAACTCCTTATACACTCAACAAACACTTCATTATCCATAAAAAGAGAGTGTTTATCAATAATTTTAATCAATTACATGCCTTCATGAAAGATCAGGATCATAAAACCTCCATGCCTTATAACAGTTCACCCTCAAGCCACACCTCCATACATTTTTAATTATTCAAGACCAAAATGACAGATCATGGGGAAACCAATCAATACTCACCACCTGAGTTTCTACATGAACTCATCCATTTCACAACAATGTTCAAACCAAGAAAACTATTCTACCTTGAACACATTTCCCCTATCAATTCCACAATCACAATCCAGACCCTCCTCAGTAATGTGTTTACCTCAAGGTCATCATCATCACAACAAGAACATGAGAAAGTTTTTGGTAACACTAATAAAAAACTACACATAACGACACCCATGAGGCACTATATTACCCTAGGAGGGCTAACCAGAACACCCTCAATCTATTCCTCTCAAAAAACAATGGCTAAAATCACTAGGAATCATCTAACCCAATTCAGTTTTGTTTCTAATGGTGAACCATACATTGTGTCATCCCAATTAACATCATAAATCCAACCACATCTCATGGCCTACACTGATCCAAAACTCCTAGACCAACAATATCAATTAATTTTAGACCAATTTTAAAGAACAACCCAAATATATGCTTCATCTCAATGTACATAACTTGTTAAAACCTCAGAAATGCATGTCACCAACATCACTTCACCAAGACAGATCCTACCCAATTCCATTCAACTCAAACCACCGATTTTTTCATTTACTGAATAATTTCCCTCTATGGTGGTTTCAACCATATTATTTAGAATATCCCCAACATTTTTTCAATATTGAGAACTTTTATAATCAAAAAAGAGATAAACAGAACATCAACTCAACTTTTACAACTTACCCAACACCTTTTCCATCTCATCATGCCCAAAGTCCATAAGGAGACCATCAAACATTGGCATTCATCCCTTCCATCAAAACCACTTGGATTGGACACCACCTATATCCATAATAATTTAAGGCTAAATTGTTTCAACATAATATCCCATCCTCATGGCTGAAATACACTTATAATTCAAATGTTAACTAGATGTGGTTTACAACCCCACCACATTTATTCCTTTTTTCCCAGCTGATTCATGACCTCCCTATTCAAATCACTCCATTGATGCCCAACATGTACCATTGGTACATCACAACTTTAAAAAGGAAAAAACGTCCCATTAACAATTGTAATACCACCATCATCCACATGCACATACCAAAGTAATTCCCAATATCGGGTAAAACACGGACATCATGACATTACATACTCTTAAAAATATTTTATTTCTCTACATCACCCATAAACACATCTCTAATGTAACCACATTGATTACCTTTATAACCAGCCCAATCTCGAAGCTATTTCTCGGCTTGATCGACCACTACATCGAAGTACAACACAATTTCCTCCAGGGAACCTGAACATACCCCTCACAGGTTTCTCATTTTCATCACAATGTCACCACATCTACTTAATAACTTCATCCCCACAACCATGAAGAGCATAATGGTACCCACATTAGGAGTATCATTGTCTCTACTTTCCTCAAGAAATTTTGACTTCTATGAATCATGATCAATCACAATATTGACAAAAAAAACATTGATGTATCTATCCATCTTCCATTGTAATAAAAAAAAACTTCATCCACTAGTTGTTCATAATTTCTAATAAAGACACCCATGGAAATCGTCAACATAACAGGTCGACACTATACTCTCCCACTTTATGTCCCCCCACACATACTTCTCATTCAGTGTATCCTGCAATAGGCTTCATTACCATCCAAAACACATTTAGATAGCTATGACTAACCCCAAAGCTATATTAGAATAATGGAAAGGATGTTAAGAAACTAGTAATGATCATTTCTAGATAAAAGTATACTAAGAAATTATTAACAGACATCACCACAAACTATCCAACACCATCATCACCTCTTACCAAGAAGATGCCTCAATCTACAGATGGTCTTACACTTCCCATCCAACCAATGACTTATCAAAACTAATAAAAAATAACTAGATTGGAATTTCCAAACAATTAACTACCATCTCATGAACCCTAGACAAGCGGTCATGACCCATCATCCCCTTTTACCACCATTATCATCACCCCACTTGAGTTCTTCAAACATGGTTCTTATGATCACAAAAATTACATGATGATCCATTTAACTGGTCCAAAACTAACCAGTTCCTCACACTACAAGTTCCTTTTAACATTGACTCAATAGAATGAACATTCTCTTAAGACCCAAAAATGTGGGAACCTTTCCCAATGGAATCACACAGCTCTAACATGTTCCCATCACCCGGTACTATTCATAAATGTTGTGTTATCCCACGCTTCTGTGACCATACAAAAAACCCAAATCTATCTTTAGTGATCTATATATAACCCGTTCTAGGCCCAAACCTCTTCTCACATAATTGATCATGCCACATTATCCTCCTGCTTCATCGAACCAAAGGCTTTCTGAATATATCACCCAACGAACAAACCACTCATACAAATAGCCTAACTGTGTGACTACCCTCAACCTTAGTATCCTAAAAAAATCTCTGATACATGTTTTGATAAACTTTTCCTTACCCAAACCAAAAAAACATTTCCTACAACATCTAATTCAATCAATAACACTAGGCCATGTCTCAGAATGAGGTTTCCCTTCACAACCATACTTACAACCAAACCTAAGCACCCATGTGCTTCCATGAGGTGGGTCTAAGGTGTAATAATGTACTTTTACCAAAACTAAATGGAAACCATCAGGTTTCAATTTCACCTTTAAAATAATAACCTTTTCTTTACATTCCATGGGACTTATAACACCAGGCCAACCTCCCTCGAGGATACCCTCGATTTCTGAGGAATTTTAACTCAAAACCACATCTCAAGAAGTATATCTCGATGCCATAAACATTTATATGTAGTCCTCTAGTTTAATAATGCACTATGAAATTCCCTCTAGGTTCCACTTCCAAGGCTCGAAATGTCTACTTGTGCAACACACACTCAAATCCCTGACACCCTAACCAATATCTCTCATAGGTCATCCTCAAAATTCAAATGATAACAACTCCCCATACAGGAGCCACACCATGGAAATTTCTCTGCTCTCTCTAATATATAAACACCAAACCTCTAAAAACTGAATTCTCATGGTGGTAATCCTACCCATATTCCAAATATGATTCATCTAACACAACAAAAAAACCATTAACTCTAGATCCCATGTAGAAGATACATGCACACATCCATTGGAATCATGAACAGAACATCAACTCTAGGTTCCAAAACACAACTCACAGGGTCTCAGTCAAAAGGATTTTACACATTCACAAAAATATATGCCATTTCACATATCCAAAGTAAAGACCTGACCAAGTAAATGACAAATAACTTTCTATTATCCAACACATCACAACATGATGTCTCAAAACTAAGGCACTCTCACTGCCCAAACCACATATACACAAGGTCAACAACAGGTACAAGGGATACCCACCCCCAGTTCCCCCAAGTTCCATTATTTTACCATTTTACAACATAATTTACCATACTATTTAAACTTACTAGTTAACATTTCAAAACATTTCATTTTCAAAACCCAAGAATTTAAAATTTCAAAAACTTTTTTTCTATCCCATCATTTCAAAAATCTCATCTGTATTCAAAGTAATATTTATATCATTTCCCTTTTCCAAACAAAATGATTTGTGTTTCTGAAACCTTTTTTATCCCACTTGTAACACCCTAAACTCTATTACCCAGAGTCAGTGCATTATTACATAACATTGGCATGATCACAAAAGATCACGTCTCGAAAGAATGATTAGTTTAGTAGCCTTGGAAATACTAGATACATTCATCTGTTTTACATTACATTATAAAATAAAAAACTACAACAACATAGTCTTCATAGTCCACACTCATATCCCTTAGACTATCCCTATAGGTATGTCATAATATACTTCTTCGTATCCAGGAAAAAATAAAATAAAGAAAGGGGTGAGCTCAGATGATTAGTAAGGATAACAATATAGCAGAAAATTTTATAAACATGCCTAAACATTTATGGCAATATAAGACTAGAACAAAAGCCTTTTAAACTTTAACTTCATAATAATATAGAAAATATAAAATCAAATAATTCCATTTATATAGTCACTTGGATATTCTACCTGTTGAATAATCACATTCAATATCAATAACCACTTTCATAATGATGGAATTCGTAATTCCAGACTTCATAACCACATAGTCAAGGCCATGTTCCAAGACTGCAAGTAATATTTTTTCAAGGCCTTGTACCAAGACACTAGTTTGTCTCATGAGACCTACTCATGCATCGAGGAGCTATAGAGGGCTCCACCCATCACTTACAAAGTCCAATGCATTCCTCATATGAAAAGTTTCAAACATAACATAAACATTTTTATTAAAACTAGCATACGAAATGTCAATACATTATCTATAAACCATGAATGGTGTGAAAATAACACATCCAAAGTCAAAAATATCAAAAAACCTTAAATATAATATGGATGTTTTGGATCATAATAAATCAACTTCAGTTAAGCATAAAAATCCATCAAAGGATGTCGACATAGATGAAATCAAAACATTTTTTAGAGAAATATCTCTCTCTATTTTGTAATCATTTAAAAGTCATATAATTATAAAATAAAAATTTTATTTTTAAAATATTCTTATAATCTTGTAAGGGAATAATCGAAAATGTTATAACGGCAGAAAATAGCCTCACCCTCCGTATAAGTTAAAAAAACATTCTTACATTAATTTTGATGAAAATGTCCTAAGGTACCTTGTTTGGAAAATGACGGAAAGATTCCTTTCAAACCATTTTATAAAAAGTCAAACAAGGGTATAAATGAATTTAACCCATATTTAAGTAAATATTAAAAATATTTTGGAATATATTTTAAAGAAACATGGATGTGGATGATCAAGAGGTCCTAGTAGATACTTACGTAAAAAAATCCTCAGATAATAAAGAGATTGTGAAATAAACCATTACCTAGTAATTTTCCTTGGTCAAGGGTAGGTTAATATACTCTATAATGGTGGAATAATTGTTATCAAATTATACAAGAACCGTATAAATTAATATGATATCATATATGATCTTATAATATTGCTTTGTTAATGATATTTCAGTAGTATCATCGTTTCGGGTGTTAACTGATTCATTTTCCTTTATATGATTTGTCACCTAAGTAATGTTTTTAATGGATAGGATGTATTTTATTCATATTCATAATTATATTAAGTATTTAAAAATTATTTTTAATCATAAAATAAAAAATATTCTTGATTGGATACAATGGATAATGAATCTCATCATGTTCGTGGAGACGGTAATCCGCACGTACGCACGAGCGACAACATCATTCATTTGATAATAAAATCATATATAATTGGATGGAATATAATTTATACAGAATAATTATCATGTTATATTTATTAGTTTCATCATTTATACTCATTATTATACCCATCCAAATGATGAAGTTTTTGAATAACAAACTACACCACGACATGGAGACGGTAATCCGTACGTACGCACTTATGGTGACTTTGTCATCTATAGGATTGATAGAATAATGAATATGGTTGTACCATTTTTATAATAACAATATAGTATATATAAGATATGGGAGTAATTATTTTATAATGGAAACAACAAAGAAAGAGGAAGTGGAAGAAGAAAAGAACTTGAAAGATGTGATGAAATATTTACCTCTTCTTCGGGTTCTTTCTTTTGATTTGATCAAGAGGTCTCCTTAGGTTGGATTTATGAGTAAAAGAAGGCCTCTAAGATGATGGTAGTATAGTTGGGAGGATATTTTGGTAGTGTTTGGTTGATCCAAATGGCTTTGAAGGAGTGAATTTGAGAGAAGGGGAAGTTCCCTTTTAAAAGAGGGGTGAGGGGCACCTTAGGAAAAGATTGAAATATTATTTTATAATAAAATATATTTCGGTTTCCAATGGCTCAAAAATGATTTATTTCTAGGAATAGGTGGGGATGGGTCGAAAATCACTCAACCAATAGGTTTTAGGCAGGTTTGGTTCACTATATTACCCTTATCTTTTAGATTTAACTTTTAATTAAATAGTTTGACATTTATCATGTCTCTTTTTATTTTTATATTATATGGTTAATAAACATACTATATACTTCCAATTGAACCTAAAGTGGTTCATTAATGACATATATAATATTACTTAAAATATTTGGATGAACCATATATTTTTAGGAATATAATATCAATTAATAATATAATATTGTTTTAAAAACTCTTTTATGCCAATTTTGAAACTATTCGGTATTTTGTTTTTTCTAAATTCATAACAGAATTATTACTTAGAAAAAGATTCATTTAATCAATTATAACATATCATATTAACCTATAAAATTAGTGGAATTAATAAAAGGTCTCAAATTACATTTATTTGGGTATTTATAATATCAGTTATTTTAATATTTCATTAATTAGGTAATTACTGCATCAACATTGTGTCATAAATAAATTAAATTATTTAATGTCTAAAAATTATAACTAAAATACCATTATGTAGAAAATAATTTATCTTTTTAATGAATATTTATAGTCTAATTTATCAAATGTGTAACCCTATATTAAAAATGGTTTAGTTATTAAACATTAAATTTAACAATTTTAACTCTTTTTTGAATTAAATAATAATAAATGTCCTAATCTAATCCAAGTAGAAATAAAGATCATATATTATTCCTATGGTTTTTTGTTCAAATTAAACTTATCCAATAGAATTAGTACATGTGTTAGGGTAAAAATAATATCATTTTTACCTTTAATTACTCTATTTACTTTTAACTGTGTTATATAAAAGTCAAAAGTTACTATACTTAAAAAATTATTTTTATCTTATTTAACCACATTTTACTTAATTATATCAACCATGTCTCTCATATTTTTAAAATTTAATTCACATAAGTGGTAAAATTAAGTTTTATACCAATTTGGAAATGCTCCTAGGAGGTGGATAAAAGACGGTAAAAAGTTCGATAAACTTTTATATATCTAAACTCAATATAAAATGACTCCAATGAATTAAATTGAACATATATATCTATTATGTATCTATTTTGACATAAAATAAACATAAATAAAATAAATAATTATTTAAATAAAAATTCAGTTTTAAACAATAACTCTGTGTTTTTTCACTATTCATCAAAAATCTAAAGTTTTCAGAAAAATACCAAAAAATCACCCTAAGCTAATTTCGATATTCTGAATCCAAAAAAGAAGTCCATTTTGAAAGATAAAATTTATAAAATTTCAAAAGGTGGGTATTACTATTCATAATGGCTAGTTTGATTGGTTGTGGTGTGTTAGAATCTCGAAGTTGCGTTCAATATAATCTATTTCATTATTCAAAGGGAAACGTACCATGGAAGCTTGGGGTGTTACATTCTCCCCTCCTTAAAATAATTTCATCCTCAAATTTTCTAGAATAATAATTCATTAAAATATTAGGGTGGTTCTTCATCATATGTTCCTCAGGTTCCCACATTGCCTCTTCCATCTTATGGTTTCTCCATAGAACTTTTACCAGACGAGTCGTCCGGTTTCTCCACACTTGTTTTCTGGTATCAAGAATTTTGACAGGCTCTTCATAATAAGACAGATCATGTTCCAGTTCAATTTCTTTATAGGTGGTACATGCATTGGGTTATGCATGTATTTTATCAACAGTGATACGTGGAACACATCGTGAACTTTGGAGAGACTTGGTGGTATTGTCAACCGGTAATCTAAAACCCCAATTCGTTATAGAATTTCGAAAGGTCTGAGGTACCTGTGACTTAGTTTACCCTTCTTACCAATTCGTATAACCCCCTTCCTTGGATATACCTTCAAGAAAACATGATCTCCAACCTAAAATTTCAAATCCTTCCTTCAATTATCGGCACAGTCCTTCTGCATACTTTGTGCTGTTTTGATGTGGGTTTGGATAACCTTCACCTTCTCCATCGTTTCCTCAACACATTCTGGGCCTATGAGTTTTCTTTCACTAGCACCATCTGAACAAGTTGGTGTGTGACATCTCTTTCAAAATAACTCTTCATATGGTGCCATCTGAATACTTTAATGGGAGATATTATTATAGGATAATTCTACCAGAGGTAAATATTGATACCACATACCTTGAAAGTCAAGTGAGAAAGATCTCAACATGTATTATAAGGTTTGAATAGTCCATTCTGATTGTCCATCAGTTTGAGGGTGGTATTAAGTGCTCAAACTATGTTTAGTATATGTAACACCCCAAGCTTCCAATGTACACTTCTCTTTGAATAATACAATAGCGTGTGTTGTACGCAACTTCGAGTTCTAACACACCCCAACCAATCAAAATAGCCATTGTGAATTGTAATACCCACTTTTTCAAATTTTAAAAAATTTATCTTTTAAAATTGACTTAATTTTTGGATTCGGAATATCGAAATTATCTTAGGGTGAATTTTTTGGTATTTTTTGGAAAACATTCAATTTTTGATGAATAGTGAAAAACACTAAGTTATAATTTAAAACTGAATTGTTAATTAAATAATAATTTATTTTATTTAAATTTATTTTAGGTCAAAATAGATACATAATACCTATATAAGTTCAATATAATTCATTGGAGTCATTTTATAATAATTTTAGATATATAAAAATTTTATTGAATTTTTCACTATCTTTTACCCACCTCCTAGGAAAATTTTCAAATTCACATAAAACATAATTTTACCACTTCTATGAGTGGAATTTCAAAAATACAAGAGACACAGTTTATATTAGTAAGAATAATTTGGTTCAATGAGATGAAAATAATTTTTTGGTGAATAGTAACTTTTACTTTTATTTAACACGGTTAAAAGTAAATAGGGTAATTAAGGGTAAAAATGATATTATTATTACCCTAAAACATGTAATAATTATATTGGATAAGTATAGTTCGACCAAAAACAACCTTATTAATAAAATATTAACCTCTTTGGTCCACTAGGATTAGATTAGGACACTTATAATTATTTTCTTTAAAAAAGATTTAAAAGAGTTAAAATCGAAGTTTAATAACTAAAACATTTTTAATATAGGGTTATACAAAAAATAAATTTGACTATAAATATTAATTTGAAATATAAAAATATTTCCTACATAACTTTATTTTATTTATATTTTTTATACATTAAATAATTTAATTTATTAATGACACAATGATGATGCAGTAATTACTTAATTAATGAAATATTAAAATAATTGAAATTATAAATATCCAAATAAATGTAATTTGTGACTTTTTATGAATTCCACTAATTTTCAAGGTTAATATGACATTTTAGGGTTCATTATATGTATTTTTTTTAAGTAATATTGCTACTATGAATTTAGCAAAAACAAAATACCAAATAGTGTCAAAATTGACATCAAAGAGTTTCTAAAACAAATATTATATTATTAATTGATATTATATTCCTAAGAATCTAATGTTGGGCCAAAGGAGTTGTGTAATGATAGGTGTATTATTGATGAACCAAATGGGGGTCGCTTGGATGTATATATTAAGTTTATTAACTATATAATATAAAAATACAAAGAGACATGGTAAATGTCAAACTATTTAACTAAGAGTTAAATCTAAAATATGAAGTTAATATAGTGACCCAAACCTATCTAAAACCCATTGGTTGAGAGTTTTTCGACCCTTTCCAAACTTATCCTTTAAATAATACATTTTAGTGCCATTATATACTGAAAGTGATTTTATTATAAAATAATATATCTAGCTTTTCCTAAAGTTCCCTTCACCCCTCTTATAAAAGGGCACTCCCCCTTCTCTCTAATTCACAATTTCAAATCCATTTGGCTCAAAAAACCCCACCCAAATACCCTCTAAACTGTCCTCCCTTCATCTTAGAGTCCTTCCTTTAGTCAGAAAGCCAACCTATGGAGCCCTTTTGATCAAATCAAAAGAAAGAACCCGAAGAAGAGATAAATATTTCATCACCTCTTTCAAGTTCCTTTCTTCTTCCACTTCCTTTTTCTTTGTTGTTTCCATCATAAAATAATAACTACAACATCTTCTATATACTGAGATGTTATTATAAGTATATTACAACCAAATTCATAATTCTATCCATCCATTGAATGATGTGTCACCATACGTGTGTACGTATGGCTTACCGTCGCCATGTCGTGGTGTAATTGTTGTTCAATACATTATTATTTGGATGGGTATAATAATGATGTGTAATTGATTTAAATAATAAATATAACATGATAATGATTCTGTTTATATGATATACCATCCAATCATATATTATTTTAATAACAAATGAATAATATTGTTGCTCGTGCGTACGTACGGATTACCGTCTCCACGAACGCGATGAGATTCATTCCCCATCGTATACATTCAAGACTAACTTCAATTAGATGATTAAAAATAATGTTTAAAGAGTTGATATCATTCTGGATTTGAATAAGATACATCCCATCCATAACAAATATGACTCACATAATAAATAACATAAAGGAAAAAAAATCTGTTAACACCCGAAACGATGATAATACTAAGATATTATTAACAAAGCGATGTTAAAAGATCATATATGATATCATATTAATGTTTATGATTCTTGTATGATTTAATAACAATTATTTCACCATTATACAGGAGGTTAAACTACCCTCTACCAAGGAAAAGTACAAGGTAAGGGTTAATTTCACAATCTCTTTATTATCTGAGGTTGTTTTACCTAAGTATCTATTGGGACCTCTTTATCATCCACATCCATATTTCTTAAAAATATATTTAAAAACAGTCTTTCTATTTTATATAACATGGGTTAAAGTCATTTATACCCTTTTTGACTTTTTATAAGATGTTTATAAAGGAATATTTCCATCATTTTTCAAACAAGGTCCTTTTTAACCTTTTTGACAAAATTAAGGTAAGAATTTCATTTTTTTAACTTATACGGTAGGTGAGGATATTTTCTTTCATTATAACATCATAAAAGAATCCCTTACAATATTATAATAATATTTCCAAAATAAATTTTTTCTTTTATAATTATATGAATTTTAAATAAAAATATATAATTCTCTAAAAAAAGGTTTTGATTTCATCTATGACAACATCCTTTGATGGATTTTAGGTTTATTTGATGTTTATTTGTTATGATACAAAACTTCTATATTATATTTAAGGTTTTGTGATATGATTTACTATGGATGTGTTATTCTTATGCCATTCATGGTTTATGGATAAAGTATTGGCATTTCGTATGCTAGTTTTAATATGAATGTTTATGTAATGTTTAAACCTTTTCATATGAGGAATGCATTGGACTTAGTATGTGATGGGTGGAGGCCTCTATAGCTCCTCGATGCATCATTTGGACTCATGATACAAACTAGTGTCTTCGCACAAGGCCTTGAAAAAATCTTATTTGTAGTCTTGGCTCAAGGCCTTGATTGTGTGGTTATGAAATTCTGTCATTATACATTCCATCATTAGGAAAGTGGCTATTGATATTGAATTTTATTATTTGACTAGTATAATATCCATGTGAGTATGTAAATAGTATTATTTGATTTTATCTTTTCAATATTATGCAGAAGTTAATGTTTAAAAGGCTTTTGTTTTAGTCATATACATTTCCATAAATGTTTATGCTTATTTATGAATGTTTCTGCTATATTGTTTACCTTACTGAGCATCTGAGATCACCCATTTCTATGTTTTATTTTTCCTAGGATGTGAAGAAGTATTTTATGACTGAACTTTAGGGGTATTCTGAGGGGATATGATTGTGTTCTATGGAAACAATGTTGTTGTATTTTTTCATTTTATGATGTAATTAAAACCTTATGAATGTATCTAGTACTTCCAAGGCTATTAAACTAATCAGTCTTTCGAGACTTAATCTTTTGTGATCATGCCAATATTATGTAATAATGCACCGGCTCTGGGTAACTGGGGTCAGGGCATTACAGTTGGTATCAATGGGAATTTAGTACAAACCTTGGAATCTATATTTAGATAAACTCTGATTAGAGCACAGTACCCTAAGATAGACATTGAGGATTAGTATAGAAAAACGTCCTAGAATTTTGGTACTATAGAGATTTTATGAGTTTTCCAAGCAATAAATCTCTGTCTGGATACGAGCAGGTAGAGGCGGTTCTGGTACAGATGTACCTATGGGGGAAAACCTGAAAACAATGTTTTGAGCTAGACTTGAACGGGAACTGGTGCACGACAACATGCCTTGCTGCACTCTTGGTTATGACACTCCCGGGGGATATGCTGTCACAGCCATCCTAGTGGGGCTCGAGCCGCAACTCCCCAAGCCCACCCCCAATAGGCTAGGGTCTGGTGACTAGCACTGAGTAAGAATGTTACTAACATGGGAGGCATTTCCTATAAACCTGTACACAAACACACACATCTCCAATCCCACAAGCTGGAAAAGTAAAAGCTACAAAAAAGGAAATGCATGCATACACTAAAATCCCAACCAACAGAGTACGACAGGAATTTAAAGTACAGTAATGTAAAACCCTGGTCCAAAAGTACAATCCCACTAATAAAAGTCTGCAACAAAGTCCAACCTGTGAAGAAAGGTACTGGGACTTAAATCCATAGCCGTAGGAACACACCTCGGCCTACCTGATCTCACTGAGCATCGTCCGGTCCTAGTACACCTAGAATCTTGTCAAAGGCTCGCTCATCTAAACAAAAAATGACACGTGCGGTCAAAGCCTGTGCAGGGGTGAGTATAACAATACCCAGTTGGACACCTCGAAACCCACAAAGAAAAACAATAATGAAAATACCACAAAGGAATGATACATTCAGCTCTACACAGTATAGGTTTACAGAACATATAACAAGAATATCCAGATATACTAATGAACGATCGACTATCGCAAAACCACCACTAAGATCCAGCTAGAAGATTCCACTAAGCACGTAATCGGGAGAACATACTCCTAAGTATGAAGAGAGAGATATGATTCACTCATTCCAGGAGAACTCACTCCACGGGTACTGAGGAAAGACACTCGATGCGTTAGATGAGGATCACAACTAGTATCTATGGGTGCTTCCAACAACTCAGTCTGAACTAACATTCTAAGTAGAGGATCAGCGCCTGGGTAAAGTAGGTCATGTTGATACCAAGAAACTCTACCTAGGGTACCACGAAGGAATAGAGGATCCGGCTCAAAGTCTCATAGAGGGGATTCCAAAAACTCTATTCAGGAAGTCCTACTAAAGGGATCATACTTCTATATGTAGGAAATGATATCGGAAACCTTCAAGGGAAAGACCTAGGGGACGACCCCTAAGGAAACAAGTCCAAGCCACAGAAGACAACTGGCTCAAGTAATGTAAAACAAGTTACACTACGTGTATTAGGGTTACACGCCGTGTTCCTTGACTTCGGTTACTGCTCGTGTAGAACGGCTCGTGTCTTAGTCCAGGTTTGAAAAACTAGACTACATGGCATGTAGAAGAATCACACGCCATGTCCAAGCACCTAGGGTTCTCTCCTTGTATGCTTCCCATGTGCTCGTACACGGTCTCAACCCGTGTCACCTAGCCCGTGTACCAGTACACGGGGTATCCCGTGTATCTGGTCGGGTCTGGCTGGGGAAGGGTATACACGTCATGTACCCAACTTGTGCCCGTGTACTCCCATAGTACACGCCAAGTGGTCTGCCGACAAACACACACCCTGTAGCCCATACTACACGTCATGTAGTTGGGATTTCTCCAAAATCATCATCTTCCTCCTCGCTCCTTGGATGGATATTCGGATCTCATTTCTCTTGTCCGTTTTCCGTGAAACTCAAGATCCTTGTTTGTTTCATCATCCTAACACTGAATCCGGGTGTTTTGGACCTTCAATCAGGTCATAAACATCCAACTATCCATCCGAAGGAAAAACACCCAAGAACGCATATCTCCTGATCTGCTCTGAAACGTCCTCTGAAACTGTCGTCGTAGCTCCAGCCCATCCTCCTGAGGTTGGATCTACAATTTCAGAACGTGGTGCCATAGATAGAAGTTGAAATCGATCATTGTTCGTACCCCATGAAAAACGCGTATAACGCACATGAAGAACGTGAGAAATTGGGGAAGAAATGCACAAAAAATCGAGAGGGACGAACCTCAATCGATGTCTGTGTCTATCTTGGTTCGTTGCCATTAGAAGATTTAACGTAACCAAAATAACTTCATGAATAAAATCCCCAAAATCCCCACAAAAGCCTATCCTACAATGAATATGGACTAATCCATGAACATAGCAGCGGTGCACTCAGATTTCCGGTCCGAGCACTCATTCAGGAGTTATTCCACTTTTTTAGGAAATCCACATGCGCGCATAATTTAATTATTTAATTAAATTCAAACATTTTTTCCAGGATCACTGGGTCTCGTAACTGCACTCCGTCTCAGAGCCTGGTCTCCAAATAATTCCCATATAATATTAAAATAAACATATAGAGAAATTTGATACATTACATCATTCCCATCTTAGAGATTTACGACCCCGAAAATCCAAAACAATGGCTACTCAAAACGATGTGGGTACTGCACACGAATCTGAGCCTCCCGCTCCCACGTGCTCTCCTGGAGATTATCGTGCTACCACCAGACACAAACCAAGGGAATAGCTCACCCACGAAGGATCTTCTCCTACCGATCCTCTATCTCCTCTGGATACTTAGCAATGGTCACTTCATCATCGATGTCCAGCTCGCCCCAGTCGATAACGTGCGATGGATCATGCACGTACCTCCGTAGCTGCGACATATGGAAGACATTGTTTACCCGGTCTATCTGAGGAGGTAGAGCCAAGAGGAATGCCACCTCGTCAACTCTAATCAGAATCTGAAAAGGGCCGATGAACCTCAGAGATAGCTTTCCGCCTTAGCCAAATCTGCGCAATCCCTGTCGAGGTGAGACCCGAAGGAACACATGGTCTCCCACCTCGAACTCTAAGGGCCACCGTCTCCTGTTGGCATAAGAATTTTTCCGACTCTGTGCAGTCTTCATCCGCTCCTGGATGACCTGCATCTTCTCTTTAGTAGCTTGCATGATCTCTGGGCCCATGAGTACTGACTCTCCGGGGCTAGTCCAACAAAGTGGTGACCTACATGGTCACCCATACAAAGCCTTGAATGGTTCCATACTAATAGTGGAATGATAACCATTGTTATAAGAAAATTACACCAGTGGTAGGCGATCCTCCCATCTATGCTCGAAGTCAAGTATGAAATCTCGTAGCATATCCTCAAGAACATGGATGGTCCGCTCCATCTAACCATCAGTATGAGGATGAAACGATGTGCTCAAGTGTATCTGAGTCCCAAAAGATTCCTGTAATACCTTCCACAACCGGGATGTGAAATGAGCATCACGATCTGAAACGATCACAGATGTCACTCCATGAAGTCTAACTATCTCAAGCACGTATAGGCATCTCTAGATCTATACTAAACTCTTCTCTTGTATGGCTAGGAAGTGGGCCGACTTAGTGATTCATTCAACGATCACCCACATGGCATTGTGTCCCCTAGACGTACGTGGTAAACCCGTCACGAAGTCCATGGATATCTCATCCCACTTCCACTCTGGCACCTCAAGGGGATGAGTCAATCCTACTTGCACCTGGTGCTCAACCTTTACTTATTGACAAGTAAGGCACTGAGAATCAAACTATGCCACACTCTTCTTCATTCCTGGCCACCAGAACTGACGTCGGAGGTCCTGGTACATCTTTTCCACGTCTGGATGGACCGCCAAAGGAGATGTATGGAAATACCTTAGAACCCCCTCCCGCAACATCCCTGGTAATACTATGCACCCTCTAAAAAGGACAACGTGCTCCCCACCTATTGAATATCCATCAGCAGCATCGCCTGCGGATATCTGAGCACGTAAAGTCTCACAGCTAGCATCCTCGAGTTGTGCTTCCCTGACTCGCTATAAGATTGTAGGGGTAACAACCATCAACAGAAGGTAATATCCCTCATCTCTATCCATGAAGGATAACTTTAAAGAGGCTAACTGCCTCGTCACCACATCAAGAAACTGCGAACTAGATTTCCTGCTGAGAGCATCTGCCACAACGTTCCCCTTCACAGGAGTATAAATGATCCCAAAGTTGTAATCCTCGAGGAACTCAATCCACCGCCTCTATCTAAAATTCAGATTCTTCTGAGAACAGATATATCTGAGACTCTTGTGATCAGAGTAGATGTTAAACTGCTCTCCCATCAGGTAGTGCCACCACATCTTCAACGCAAAGACTACCGCTTCCAACTCAAGATCATTAGTCGCATAGTTCTGCTCGTGTGGCCTCAACTGATGTGAGCCATAGGAAATCACCACTTTCCTCTGCATCAGGACACAACCAAGCCCAGTTCCTGATGCGTCATAGAACACCACGTACTCGACACCCTCTTCTGGTAGTCTCATGATCGGGGCACTCGTCAGACTCTATCTCAACTGCTGAAAAGTCTGATGGCATCTCTCGGTCCACACGAAAGGATACCCCTTTCGGGTCAAAGATGTCATGGGTGCTGAAATCCTGGTGAAATCAAGAATGAATCTCCGATAGTAGCCTGCCAACCCAAGGAAACTTCTTACCCCCATTACACTCCAGGGTATCTCCCATTCTAACACTTCCTCTACCTTGGCTGGGTTCACTGCTACACCATTTGCTGAGATAATGTGTCCAAGAAAGTGGACCTCCTGTATCCATAATTGACACTTCGAGAGTTTCTCGTACAACTGGTGTTCTCAGAGTGTGTCCAAAACTATCCTTAGGTGCCTCGCGTGCACCTCCTCAGATGCAGAGTACACAAGGATGTCATCAATGAAGACCACCATGAACCGATCTAGATAGGGCTAAAATATCTGGTTCATGAGTCCCATAAACACTGTCGGGGCGTTCTTCACGCCGAAGGGCATCACCAAGTACTAATAGTGACCGTAGCGACATCTGAAATTCATATTCATTATATCCTCATCCCGTACTCACAACTAGTGATAGCTTGATCGTAGATAATCCTTTGAGAACTATCGTGCCCCTCTTAACTGTTCGAAGAGGTCATCGATCCTCTATAGTGGATACCGGTTCTTCATGGTAACCTGATTCAAGTGCCGGTAATCCACACACATCCTCAAGCTCCCATTTGCCTTCTTGGAAAAAAATATTGGGTCCGCCTAGGGTGAAACACTGGGTCTCATTAAGCCCTTCCTCTACAAGTCTTCCAATTGCACTTTTAGCTCGTGAAGATCTACAAGATCCATCTGATATGCTGATGCAGATATCGGTGTCGTCCCAGGATGCACCTCAATGCAGAAATCTATCTCCCGGTGGGGAGGTAGTCTGGGACATCCTCCAGAAAGAAGTCTGCATACTCAGCCACTACTTCTGGAAACTGGAAACTCATAACATATATTGCTCCAAGGTCTAGGCTAGCCAACTGATGTAAAATCGGTTGTACCTTCCTATGCACGATTTCAACCTGCGCTGTCTGGGTCTCCTTTTCACCGAAGAAGGAGAACCTCATTCTGTCACTGCGGACACAACGCACCCTTTTCCTAAAATAGTCAATCTGGGAATGAAATATGGATAACCAATCCATACCAAGAATTACATCATAAGGACTCGACGCTACCACCAAGAGGTTCTAACCAAAACTCTCACCTCCAATGGGTGAGATCACACTGTCTGCAAAGGTGTGTGATCTCTGAATCTTCTCCAGTCGGTGTTTCTAAGTGTAAGGGTCGAGTCAACGGCTCAACTGGAATCTCATGGTCCCGAACAAGATAAGAAGCCAAAAAAGAATGACTATAACCTGTCTCTATCAGTACGGCATCCAAAGTAGAAAACACACAAATTATACCTCTAATCATTCCAGGAGTACCTGGGTCATAAGCATCTGCTGCCTGCAGCTATCCCTGCCTCTATCCACCAGCACCCTGAACCTGGGGTGGACCTCCTGGGGGTGGTGGTGAAAAAGGGTCAAAACACCAACCACCTCCAACTGCACTCCCTGCTCATCCGCCACGTCCTCCGCCCTGCGGATCTATCTGCTCCACACGTTGCCTCTACCTCGGTGGTCCATCCACTGCTCCCATTTCAGTAGTACGGCGGGTCGGACAATCTCAAGCGAGATGTCCTCTTCCATCACATGAGTAGCATCACCTCTCTCGAGGCTGGCTGGATGCACCATGTGATCCCTGTACGGTAGATCCCATGTCCTGGGATCTCCTCTGAAAACATCTCCCACACCTGGGTCTCTGACATCGGCTCCCTGCTACTGAGGTCTCTGCTTCAGCTCACTCACTACTGACAACTGTCGGCTGTCTCTTCTATTCCAAGAAGCTATCGACCACCAAAGCCCGTTCGAGCACCCCATCAGAAGTAGGAATGCTCATAGGGATGATGCAAGCTTGGATATCTCTATGCATGCCCCACTCAAAAGTCTGAGCTCTGATGTACTGATCCTTGACCATATCCATCGAGTACCATGAGAGGTCGGTGAACCTCGATGAATAGTCAGACACCAACATGGTTCCATGCTAGAGCTAAAGAAGCTATTGTATTCGTACTGCTCTTAGGGTAACTGGTGAGAACTCCTCCTTGAAGAGATGGTCAAACTCTAACCACACAAGAGTCACCTCGGTGTGAGTCTGGATAACCAAACTCCACCATCACCCTGCTGAGCCCCACAGAAGGCTCACTGCGAGGATCACCATCTGGTCTACTAGTGTCCTGACTAAACGGAAGACTCTGTTCACTGCCTCAATCCAGTCCTTAGCTGCCTGAGGATCAGCCTCACCTTGAAACCCAAGGGATCTCTATCTTTGAAACTCGTGGAGTGCACTCAGCCTGCGCTCCTCCTCAGATGAAACAGCAAGTGCTAAACACTACTCCACCGGTGGTGGGATAACTGGCACACCACCCGAAGGTAAAACTGGGGAATCTGGTCCCTGTATCGAAGCTTTATCACTGAGGGGGTCATCCTCGTGATTGAGCTACTGTATCCTAGAGGGTGTGCATCATGAAGGCGTCATGTGAAGAAACAAGATGTATCACAGTCAGTGAGTATATCTGGAGAGCTAACACAATAAGGACATGGAAACCACAACCCATTCCTATATGATACATGTACCATTATTTTTTTCCATGAAACTAGTTTTCTCATGTTTCTAGTCGAAAATAAAGTTATCAGATTCCTGGTGTATGGATATGTCGGCCGCCCACACCAACACTGGGGTCCCTGGATTGAAAGCCGAACTCAAAACACTTAAAACTGTTTCCCAAAACCAACTCACAGACTATCAGTCCTAAGGTAGAACCGACCACCTCTGATACCACTCTGTCACGACCCATCCCAGTGGGGCCCGAGCTGCAACTCCCCAAGCCCGCCCCCAATAGGCCAGGGGCTGGTGACTAGCACCGAGTAGTCATGTTACTAACATGGGAGGCATTGCCTATAAACTTGTACACACACGCACACATCTCCAAGCCCACAAGTTGTAAAAGTAAAAGCTATAAAAATAAAGGAAGTGCATGCATACACTAAAATCCTAACCAACAGAGTACGATAGGAATGTAATGTACAGTAATGTAAAACCCTAGGCCAAAAGTACAAGCCCACTAAAGAAAGTCTGCAACAAAGTCCAACTTGTGAAGAAAGGTACTGGGACTGTAATCCGTAGCCATAGGAACACACCTTGGCCTGCCTGATCTCACTGAGCACCATCCGGTCCTGGTCCACCTAGAATCTTGTCAAAGGCTTGCTCATCTGCACAAGACATGACACATGCGGGCAAAGCCCGTGTAGGGGTAAGTATAACAATACCCAGTAGGACACCCGAAAACCAAAAAAGAAAACAAAAAGGAAAATACCACAAATAAATGATAAATTCACCTATACATAGTGTATGTTTATAGAATATATAACAAGAATATTCAGATATACTCATGCACGATCGAATATCACGAAACCACCACAAGATCTAGCTCGAAGATTCCACTAAGCACGTAACCGGGAGAACATACTTCTGAGTCTGAAGAGAGAGATACGCTGAACTCATTCCGAGAGAACTCACTCCATGAGTACTGATGAAAGACACTCGATGCGTCAGATGAGGATCACAACCTGTAGCTATGGGTGATTCCAACAAATCAGTCTAAACTTACCTGCTAAGTAGAGGATCGACGCCTGGGTAAAGTAGTTCACGTCGATACCAAGAAACTCTACCTAGGGTACCACAAAGGAATAAAGGATCTGGCTCTAAGTCTCACATAGGGGATTCCAACAACTCTATTCAGGAAGTCCTGCTAAATGGATTGTACTCTTGTATGTAGGAAATAATACCAGAGACCTTCAGGGGAAAGACCCAGGTGACCAACCCTAAGGAAACTTGTCAAAGTCACAGAAGAAAACTGGATAAAGCCATGTAAAACAAGTTACATGACAAGTAGTTGGGTTACACACCGTGTTCCTTGACTCGGGGTACTGCCCATGTAGAACAGCCCATGTCTTAGTGCAGGTGTGAAAAACTAGACTACATGGCATGTAGAAGAATCACACGCTGTGTCCAAGCACCTAGGGTTCGCTCCATGTATGTTGTCCATGTGGCCGTACACGGTCTCAACCCGTGTCACCTTGCTCGTGTACCAGTACACGGGGTATCATGTGTATCTAGCCAGGTCTGGCCGGGGAAGGGTATAGACGTTGTGTCCTTGGACGTGTACCCATCCCGTGCTCGTGTACTCTCAGAGTACATGCCAGGTGGTCCACTGATGAACACACTCTGTGTAGCCCATACTACACGTCGTGTAGTCGGGATTTCTCCAGAACCGTCGTCTTTCTCCTCACACCTCGGCCGGATCTCCAGATCTCATTCCTCTTGTCCGTTTGCTGCGAAACTCAGGATCCTTGTTCATTCCATCATCCTAACACCGAATCCGGGTGTTTCAGACCTTCAATCGGGTCATAAACCTCCTACGATCCATCCAAAATAAAAACACCCAAGAACTTATATCTCTCGATCCGCTCCGAAACATCCGCTGAAACTGTCATCACAGCTCCGGACCATCCTCCCAAGGTTGGATCTACAATTTCAGATCGTTGCACCGCAGATCTAAGGCACAATCGATCATTGTTCATACCCCGCAAGAACGCGTATAACACACGCGAAGAATGTGAGAAATCGGGGAAGAAAGGCACAACAAATATAGAGGGAAAAACCTCGATTGAAGTTCGTGTCGATCTTGGTTTGTCACCGTTATAAGATTTAACAAAACCAAAATAACTTCAAGAATCAAATCCCCAAAATCCCCAAAAAATCCCATCCCTCATAATATGATCGATCCTCAGGCTAATCTATTCATGGATTAGTCTGCATTTGTCATAGAAATCAAGAACAGGGAAAGGAAACCAAAATCAAACATCCTACCTGGATCCGTGGCGTCTGTTGGCGAAGATCCGGTCACCACGTCGTCGTCACCGGTGAAACTCATCAAGAACATCGTCATCGCATTGGGGGTTTCCTCTTGAGCTTTCCAGAGTCTCCTGGGGAAATTCAGGGATATGAGGTTTATAACCTTGGAACCTTGTGCAAACCCTTATTTAAAATTTTAAAATTATCTCGTTGCAACAAGATATAATAAAATATTTTTATTAAATATTTTATTACAGTTACGTCCAAAAACTAGATTTCACCACCGAGCTGCACCAGCCGATGTTAGGTCTTTCCTAAGGTGAAATCACTGCTCTGGACGCAAAGGTACCCTTGGATTTCTGATCCAATCACCCATTCAGGAGTTACTCCACTTTTTCAGGAAAACCACATGTGCGCATAATTTAATTATTTAATTAAATTCGAACATTTGTTCTGGGATCACCGGGCCTCGGAACAGCACGCCGTCTCAGAGCCTAATCTCGAAAGTGTTCCCATATAATATTAAAATAAACATACGGAGAAATCCAAGACATTACATATGCTTAGGATAATTCTCATTTTCATTACAAACCATTATGAAGGGTTTATGAGTATATACTTTCTCAAAGAAAACATTTTTATGATTATGTATTATATCCATAAACTTATCAGTTTGTGTTAAGTGTTTTACTAGTTTGGATTTATGTATTTCAATTCATAAACTAATCTAGTTTATGACATTTTATTAAAATGGAACCTAGTGGAAGGAATGGAAACCGTATCGATGCACACACTCCATGTAGGTATTTCCCTCCTGCTCAAGATAATTATAGTGGAGCTGGTGATATAAATGGTGCTGATCAGCTTATCACTATACTGGGACAGCTCACTTAGGTTATGAATAATAACCTTACCCATATGGAGCACCCTGATCCACAGCATAGAGGATCAATGTTAGATCTCATCATGAGGAAACAACCACTAACATTCAATGGGAGTACAAATCCATATGTGGCTGAGCAACAGATAAATTACTTAGAAAAAATATTCCATGCCTTGGGGTGTAGTTAAAGGGAAAAAGTTGTTATGGCAGTTTACCGCCTCACAGGAGATGCTGATCAGTGGTGTTCATTGATTCAAAACACAATGAAAAATGATGAAGTATAAAATATGGAATGGAGGGAGTTTAAATAGCTTTTATTAGAAAATTACATTCCTCGTGACCATCAGTCAGATATGGAAATACAATTTATGAGTCTGAGGCAAAAGGAGGATGAGAATGTCGCAATGTATGAAGCTAACTTTATAAGGTTAATGAGGCATGAATCAGATTATGTACATAACCCAAGAAGTAAGATTTATTGTTTCTTATATGGGTTAAAACCATTTCTCCGTCGAGTATTAGTATCACAATACTTCTCGTCGTACGAAGATATTGTCTCATGTGCTATCAAGACTGAAAAAGAATTTTCTAAGTCTTACAACTTTAAAGCAAAGCAAGAGAAGAATGGATCTACTAAACACTCTGGAAATGAAAATTAGGGGAAGAAGGGAAAATTTGAATATCCATCCTGTAGTAAATGTGGGAAGAAACACCCTGGTACTTGCCTGAAGGGAATGGGAGTCTGTTACAAGTGTGGTGAAAAAGGCCACCAAACCCATGATTGCAAGGGGAAGAAATAGGCTATCGATGTTGAATTCTACAGTTGTAGAGAAAGGGGGAATTATGCGAATGAATGTACTAAGCTTCATGGGAACATACCTCAAAAAGGCCAAGGGATCCAGGGCAAGTTTATTCTATCACTACTGCTGAGGTTGAAACTCCGAAAGACATGGTGGCAGGTAATTTAATGGTTTACTCAAGTTTAGAAAAGGATTTATATGATTCTAGATTATCCCATTGTTTCATATCTTATTAGTTGGATAATAAAATTAGATATTTCAAATTTGATTTAACAAGGGAGTGTTCAGTCAAAACTCCTTAAGGAATTATCATTGCAACCATGTTTTGTGCATCAGTCCCCATTAGGTCATATAAATGTTCTTTATCTGCTGATCTCATCATCATACCCATGATTTAATTTTATAAAATCCTCGGTATGGATTGTCTTTCGGACAATGATGCAAAAAACTATTATAAGAAGAAAGATGTTACGATTTTTGAAGACGGTGATAAAGAACACGTTATCTTTAGAGAATAATCATCACCACCTAATTCTTATCTAGATCCACCCCCAATAGCTTAACTAAATTCAATTATTGGGGAGGAAGAGAATGAAATAATTGTGGGTGAGGAAATGAATGTTCAAATAGAGGATGTACCCATTGTGGAATAATATGTTGATTTGTTTCCAAAAGTTTTACCTGGACATCCTCCAGGATGAGAAATTGAGTTTTCCATTGATATAATTCTGGGTTCATGGCCCATATTGAAGACCACTTAAGGAATGGCCGATGTGGAATTAGTGTAATTAAATAGACAAATAGAGGAATTGAGTAATAAGGGATTTATTCACCATATAGTTTCTCCATGGGGAGCCTCACGGCTATCCGCGAAGCGTCGTCTATCCAAAAGGCTCACTGCAACAATTCAGTCAGTGACCTTGGGATCCTTAGGCATTTTGGGTTGGAGGGGATTTACCCTAGTCCCCACTCCACTCTTGAAGTTTTTTGGCTTCCCCCTCCTCCAGGATGGATTAAAATCAATGTGGATGGAGCCTCTAAAGGCAACCCAGGACCAGCGGGCTGTGGTGCCATTTTCAGAAATCACCTGGACCAAATCCTTGGATGCTTATATGGATCCCGTGGTTCCACTACTGCTTTGGAAGTTGAGATGATGGGTGTAATCCATGCCATCACCTTTTCCATACTTCACAGATGGGACAATATCTGGATCGAGAGTGAATCTACTACAATCATTCAGGCCATCTGGAATGGTACAATTCACCTTGCTTGGCCTCTTACTTCCCGCTGGATGAACTGTTTGAATTCGCTTGTTGGGATTAACTTCATCGCCACTCATGCCTTCCTTGAAGCTAAAATGATCGTTGATGGTCTTGCCAATCTCGGAATTGCTCACGAATTACATTGGATGGACGATCTCCCTTCTGAATTAATCCCTTACTATACTCAGGATGTGCTCAAAATTAATTCCTTCAGACTTTTGTAACCCCTTTACTTTTTATCAATAAAATTTTCTATCTTTTTCAAAAAAAAATGGGTAGCCTCTATCCTTTTAATTAAGAAGAAAGATGGATCTATGAGGTTGTGCATTGACTTCAAGGAGATCAATTCTATAACGATAAGGAAAAAGTATCCCCTACCTCACATTGATTATTGATTTGACCAACTTCATGGAGATAAATACTTTTTAAAGATTGACCTTTGATATGGATATCATCAGTTGTGTGTGAAGAAGGAAGAGATTATGAAGATAGCATTTCGAACCAGGTATGGGCATTATGAGTTTAAAGTAATGCCTTTTGGATTGAATAATGCACCTTCTGTCTTCATGGATCTAATTAATAGAGTTTTCAAGGAATATCTTGATGACTTTGTCGTGGTATTTATTGATGATATCTTGTTATACTAAAAAATCTATGAATATTGTGAAAATAACTTGCGCATTATCCAAAAGACTCTTAGAAGACATGAATTATATGGGAAGTTTAGCAAGTTTGAATTCTGGCTTCAGGAGATTTCTTTTTGTGGCCATATTTTCTCCAAGTATAGAATCTCTATTGATCCTTATAAGACCAAGGCAATCCATGAATGTCCAGAATCGATGAGTATAACTGAGGAACGCAGTTTTATTTTTTTAGTAGGTTATTATCGGTGTTTCGTTCAGAATTTTTCCCGATTGGCTAACCAATTAACCAAGCTCAGACGTAAAGGGGTGAAATTTGTTTGGACAAAAGCGTGTGAAGAATTTTTTTAATAACTGAAGAGAAGATTAGTCAGTTCTCCTATATTGACTCTACCATCAGGGAATGATGGGTTTGTTATTTATATTGATGCTTCAAATAAAGGACTTGGTTGTGTCCTTATGCAGAATGATAGGGTTATTTCCTATGCATCACGACAGCTAAAATTCATGAGCAAAACTATCCTACTCATGATCTTGAGTTAGCAGCAGTAATCTTTGATTTGAATATTTGGAGACACTATATATATGGTGAAAATGTGAGATATATGCTAATCACAAGAGTTTAAAGTATATTTTCTCACAGAAAGAACTCAACATGAGGCAAAGGCGATGGCTTGAACTACTCAAGGATTATGTTTGCACTATACATGACCACACTGGGAAGGAAAATAAGGTGGCAGATGATTTGAGTAGAACTTATCATGGATTTCTGAATAAATGAGAGTTGAAAAAGATCCTATATATATGGATCTAGTAAAGATAAATATGGGAATCACCATGGAAGGTGAAACATCAAAACTTTTTAAAATGGTTGCCAAACCATCTTTACTAGAAAGGATAAAGTGTTCTAAACCTGGTGATGAAGAGTTTCAAAATAAGATTAAAGTAATGAATGATGGGATATTGAGTAACGTTGTGTATAAAGATGGAATTTTGAAATTTGGGAAGAGAATTTGTGTTCCCGATATACTTGATATGAAAAAGGAATTGTTAGATGATACTCATAGATCTAATTTCTTTATACAACCTGGGAGAACCAAAATGTATAGTGTTTTGAAGGAACGTTTTTGGTGGGACAACATGAAGAGGGATATTGCTGATTTTGTGTCAAGATATATGGTTTTTCAACATGTGAAAGCTGGAAGGCAACTTCCTAGAGGAGTCTTGCAACCTCTTCCCATACCTGAGTGGAAATGAGATAATATTACGATGGAAAATTTCATGGGACTACCAAAGTATCCTAGAAAGAACGATGAAATATGGGTCATTATTGATCGTCTTACCAAGTCAGCACATTTTCTTGCTATAAGAGAAGATTTACCACTTGAATGATTAGCAAGTCTATATATTAATGAAGATGTGAGACTTCATGGAGTACCACTATCGATTGTTTCTGATCATGATCCAGGTTTTACGTCAAGATTCTGGAAAGAGTTCATGATGACCTTGATAATGAACTTCGTTTGAGCACTGCCTACCACCCCCAAACTGATGGAAAATCAGAACAGACTATTCAACCCTTAGAAGACATTTTGAGATCAGGCTCACTTGACTTTAATTGTATGTGGGATCAATATTTTCCTCTGGTAGAATTTTCCTATAATAATAGCTTCCATTCAAGAATTTAGATGGCACCATATGAAGCGTTATATGGAAAGAAATGTCGCACACTAACCTGTTCAGATGTTGTTGGTGAAAGAAAACTCATAGGCTCAGTAATAGTGGAGGAAATGATGGAAAAGGTGAAGATAATCCAAAACCACATCAAAGTAGCTCAATGTAGGCAGAAGAGCTATTCTAATAACTGAAGGAAGGATTTGGAATTTCAGGAAGGAGATCATGTTTTCTTGAAGGTATCTCCATGGAAGGGAGTTATATATTTCGGTAAGAAGGATAAATTGATTCCCAGGTACATCAGACCTATCAAAATTCTAGAACGAATTGGGGTCGTAGCTTACCATTTGGAAATACCTCCAAGTCTCTCCAATGTTCACGATATATCCACGTATCACTGTTGAGAAAATACATGCCTAACCCAATGCATGTACTTACCTATGAGGAATTAGAACTGAACCTGATCTGTCTTATTGTGAAGAGCCTGCCAAGTTTCTTGATACAGGAGAACAGGTGCTGAGAAACCGGACGACTCATCTGGTAAAAGTTCTATGGAGAAACCATAAGATGGAAGAGGCAACGTGGGAACTTGAGGAACTTATGATGAAGAACCACCCGAGTCTTTTTATGCATTAATATTCTTGAAATTTCTAGGACGAAATTATTTGAAGGAGGGGAGAATGTAACACCCCAAGCTTCCACGGTATGCTTCTCTTTGAATAATACAGTAGCTAGTGTTGTATGCAACATCAAGTTCTAACACACCACAACCAATCAAACTAGCCGTTATGAAAAGTAATACCCACTTTTTGAAATTTTATAAATTTTATCGTTCAAAATGGACTTCATTTTTGTATTCTGAATATCAAAATTAGCTTACGGTGAATTTTAGGTATTTTTCTAAAAACATTCAATTTTTGATGAATAGTGAAACACAATGAGTTATAATTTAAAACCAAATTTTTATTTAAATAATTATTTATTTTATTTAAATTTCTTTTAGGTAAAAATAGATACATAATACCTATATAAGTTCAATATAATTCATTGGATTCATTTTATAATAATTTTAGATATATAAAAATTTTATTGAACTTTTCACGGTCTTTTACCCACCTCCTAGGAGAATTTGCAAATTCACATAAAATGTAATTTTATCGTTTCTATGAGTGGAATTTAAAAAATCTGAGAGACACTGTTGATATAATTAAGAGAAATGTGGTTCAATAAGATGAAAATAATTTTTGGTGAATAGTAACTTTTTACATTTATTTACCACGGTTAAAAGTAAATAGGGTAATTAAGGGTAAAATTGATATTATTATTACCCTAACACATGTCCTAATTCTATTGGATAAGAATATTTTGGCCTTAAACAACCTTAGGAATAAAATATGAACCTCTTTGTTCAACTAGGATTAGATTAGGACTCTTATTATTATTTTATTTAAAGAAGAGTTAAAAGAGTTAAAATCAATGTTTAGTAACTAAAACATTTTTAATATATGGTAATACATATGATAAATTAGACTATAAATATTCATTATAAAGATAAAAATATTTCCTACATTATGGTAGTTTATTTATATTTTTTAGACATTGAATAAGTTAATTTATGTATGACACGATGATGTAGTAATTACTTAATTAATGAAATATTAAAATAATTTATATTATAAATATCCAAATAAATTAAATTTGAGACTATTTATGAATTAAACTAATTTTATAGGTTAATATGACATGTTAGGGTTGGTTATATGAATTTTTTTTATGTAATAATGCTGTTATGAATTTAGCAAAAAACAAAATACCAAATAGTTTCAAAATTGAAAAAAAGAGTTTTTAAAACAAATATTATATTATTAGTGGATATTATATTCCTAAAACAATAAGGTTCGGCAAAAGGAATTATATAATGATAGTAGTATCATTAATTATCTACTTGGGGGTCGATTGAAAGTATATAGTATATTTATTAACTATATAATATAAAAATATAAAGAGACATGGTAAATGTCAAACTATTTAACTAAGAGTTAAATCTAAAAGATAAAGTTAATATAGTGACCCAAACATGTCTAAAAACTATTTTTTGAGTGGTTTTCGACTTATCCCCACCTTATAATTTAAATAATACATTTTGGAGCCATTGGAAACTGAAAATGATTTTATTATAAAATAATATTTCTTGCTTTTCCTAAGGTTCCCCTCACCCCTCTTATAAAAGGGAACTCCCGCTTCTCTCTAATTCACACCTTCAAAGCCATTTGGCTCAGCCATCCCTAGCCCGAATACCCTCTTAACTGTCCTACCATCATCCTAGAGGCATTCCTTTAGTCAGAAATCCATCCTAAGGATCCCTTTTGATCAAATCAAAAGAAAGAACCCAAAGAAGAGGTAAATATTCCATCACCTTTTTCAAGTTCCTTTCTTCTTACACTTCCTTTTTCATTGTTGTTTCCATCATAAAATAATAACTTCAGTATCTTATATATACTGTGATTTTATTATAAAAATGGTACAAACAAATTCATTATTCTATCCATCCTTTGAATGATGTGTCACCATACGTGCGTACGTACGGCTTACTGTCTCCACGTCGTGGTATAATTATTATTAAATACATTATTATTTGGATGGGTGTAATAATGATGTGTAATTGATGTAAATAATAAATATAAATGATAATTATTCTTTATATATGATATACCATCCAATTATATATTATTTTAATAACAAAATAATGATATTGTCGCTCATGAGTACATTCAGATTACCGTCTCCACAAATGCGATGAGATTAATTCCCCATCATATCAATTCAAGACTAATTTCCATTAGATAAATAAAAATAATGTTTAAAGACTTGATATAATTCTGGATATGAATAAGATACATCCCATCAACAACAAATATAACTCACATAACTAATAATATAAAGGAAAACGAATCTGTTAACTCCCGAAACGACAATAATACTAAGATATAATTAACAAAGCAATGTTAAAAGATCATATGTGATGTCATATTAATGTATATGATTCTTGTATGATTTAATAACAATTATTTCACCATTATAAAAGAGGTTAACCTACCCTCAACCAAGGAAAAGTACAAGGAAAGGGTTAATTTCATAATCTCTTTATTATCCGAGGTTGTTTTACGTAAGTATCTACTAGGACCTCTTTATCATCCACATCCATGTTTCTTAAAAATATATTTCAAAACATTCTTACTATTTTATAGAATATGTTTTAAATTCATTTATACCCTTGTTTGACTTTTTATAAGATGTTTATAAAGGAATCTTTTAATCATTTTCCAAACAAGGTCCTTTTATCCTTTTCGACAAAATTAAGGTAAGAATGTCTTTTTTTAACTTATACGGCTGGTGCGGCTATTTTATGTCGTTATAACATCATCAAATATTACTTTACAAGCTTATAAGAATATTTACAAAATAAATTTTTTCTTTTATTATTATATGAATTTTAAATAGAAAGATATAATTCTCTAAAAAAGGTTTTGATTTCATCTATGTCAACATCCTTTGATGGATTTTAGGTTTATTTGATGTTGGTTTATTATGATACAAAACATTCATATTTTATTGAAGGTTTTGTGATATGTTTGACTATGGTTGTGTTATTTTTATACCATTCATGGTTTGTGGATAAATTATTGGCATTTCGTATGCTATTTTTAATACGAATGTTTATGTTATGTTTAAACCTTTTCATATAAGGAATGCATTGGACTTAGTAAGTGACAGGTGGATCCCGCTATAGCTCCTCGATGAATCGGTAGGTCTCAGGAGACAATCTAGTGTCTTGGCACAAGTCCTTGACAAAATCTTATTTGTATTCTTGGCATAAGGCCTTGAATATGTGGTTATGAATGTCTGGAATTATACATTCCATCATTATGAAAGTTGCTATTTATATTGCATGTGATTATTTGACTAGTAAAATATCCATGTGAGTATGTAAATGGTATAATTTGATTCTATCTTTTCCATATTATGTAGAATTTCAAGTTTAAATGGCTTTTGTTTTAGTCTTATTCATTGCCTTAAATTTTTATGCTTATTTATGAAAGTTTCCGTTATATTGTTATCCTTATTGGGCATCTGAGATCACCCCTTTCTATGTTTTATTTTTCCCTTAATGCAAAGAAGTATTTTATGACTGACCTATAGGGATAGTCTGAGGGGATATGAGTGTGGTCTGTGGAAACAATGTTGTTGTATTTTTTCATTTTATGGTGTAATGAAAACATTATGAATGTATATAGTACTTCCAAGGCTACTAAACTAATCGGTCTTTCGAGACTTGATCTTTTGTGATCATGCCAATATATTGTAGTAATGCACTGATTCTGGTTAACTGGGGTTGGGGAATTATAGTATCTAGGCCTTTCTGAAGACTTTTCCAGAATATTGATATAAAATAGGGATCACGATCAGAAACAATCCTTAAGGGTACTCCATGAAGTATTAAAACATCATTAATATATAGTCTTCCTAGACGTTCAAGTTGTAAATCTTCTCATATATAAAGAAAATGTGATGACCTGGTAAGATGATCAACAATGACCCATATTGCATCATTCCTTATAGGAGTATTTTGTAGCCCCATGACAAAGTCCATTCTAATATTATCCAATGTTCACTCGGGTATGGGGAGAGGTTGCATGATTCCTCCAGGCTCTTTCCATCCAGCTTTCACTTGTTTAAAAACCATACATCTTGTCACAAAATCAGTAATCTCCCTCTTCATGTTGTCCCACAAAAAATGTTCTTTCAAATATCTATACATCTTGGTGCTACCAGGGTGTATAGAGAAATTGGAGCTATGATAATCATCTAACAATTCCATTTTTAGATCCGGTATATCAAGAACACAATGTCTCTTCCCAAATTTCAAAATTCCATATTTATATATGAAGTCACTCAATCTCCCATCATTCACAACATTAATCATCTTTTGAAACTCCTCATCATCATCTTGAGAACTTTTTATCCTTTCTAGTAAATATGGTTTGGAAACCATTTGAAAAAGTAATGATGTTTCACCTTCCATGATTATATGCATATAAATTTTCACTAGATCCATGAAAATAGGATCCCTTTCAACTCTCATCTTGTTCTAAACTTCATGATCCTTTCTTCTCAAATAATCTTCTACCTTATTTTCCTTCCCTGGGTGGTAGTGTATTGTGAAATAATAATCCTCGAGTAGTTATATCCATCACCTTTGCCTCATGTTGAGTTCTTTTTGTGAGAAAATATACTTCAAACTCTTTTGATCTATATAAATCTCACATTTTTTACCATAGAGATAGTGTCTCCATATTTTCAGAGTAATGATTACAAATGATAACTTAATATCATGAGTAGGATAGTTTTGTTCGTGAATTTTTAGCTGTCATGATGCGTAGGCAATAACCCTATCATTCTTCACAAGGACACAACCAGGTCCTTTCTTTGAAGAATCACTATAAATAACAAACCCATTGCGCCCTGATGGTAGAGTCAAGATAGGAGCAGTGACTAGTCTTCTATTCAGTTCTTCTAAAAATTCTTCACACTCTTTTTTCCAAAAAAATTTAACCCATTTATGTTTGAGCTTTGTTAATGGGTTAGCCAACCAGGTAAAATTATAGATGGAAAGTCGATAATAACCTGTTAAACCAATAAAACTGCGTACCTTAGTTATACTCGTCGTTGCTGACCATTCTTGGATTGCCTGGGTCTTTGAAAGATCAACATAGATTACATCCTTAGAGACAATATGGACAAGAAAATAACTCTCATGAAGACCGAATTAACTCTTGCTAAATTTCCAATATAATTCATTTCATCTAAGAATCTTTAGAATAATGTGCATGTGATTTTCATTATCTTCATAGATTTTGGATAATACCAAGATACCATCAATAAATACCTCTACAAACTCATCAATATATTCCTTGAAAACTCTATTCATTAGATCCATGAAGACAGAGGGTGCATTAGTCAATCGAAAAGGCATTACTGTAAACTGGTAATTCCCTTACATAGTTCGAAATGTTGTTTTCAGAATTTCTTCCTTTCTCACACATAACAGATGATATTGAAATAGAAGGTAAATATTTGAATAATATTGAGCTCTATGAATTTGTTTAAATAAATCGTCAATGCAAGGTAGGGGATACAAGTTCTTTATTGTTATAGCATTGATCTCCCTATAGTCAATGCACAGCCTCATAGATCCATCTTTCTTCTTAATAAAATGAAAAGGGGATCCCCATTGAGAAACAATAGGGTGAAAAAATCTCAAATTATTCAATTCCTCTATTTGTTTCTTCAGTTCCACTAATTCCATAGTGGTCATTCTATAAGGGGTCTTCGATACAGGCCTTGAACCAGGAATTAAATCAATGGAAAACTCAATTTCTCGTTCTGGAGGATGTCCAGGTAAATCTACTGGAAACATATCAACATATTCTTGGATAATAGGTATGTCATCTATTTGAACATTCCTTTCCTCACCCACAGTTATTTCATTCTATTATTCCCTAATAATTGAGTTTAGTTGAGCTATTGGGGGTGGATCTAAATAAGAATTAGGTGGTGACGTTTCTGCTCTAAAGATAAGGTACTCCTTATCATCACCGAGAATTGTAACCTCCTTCTTATTTCAATAAATTTTTGTATCATGGTCCGAAATCCAATCCATAACAAGGATTATATCAAATTCAATCATGTGTAAGACGATGATATCAGCATATAAATAACATTTATATGCCCTAATGGGAACTGATTCACAAAACATTGTTGCAATGATACTTCCCTTATGATTTTGGACTGAAAACTACCTTGTTAAGTCAAATTGAAAATAACTAATTTTCTTATCAAACTCGGAAGATATGAAACAATTTGATAATCCAGAATCAAATAATGCATTTTCAAAACTTGAGGAAACCATTAAATTACCTACCACCACGTCTTTTAGAGCATCAACCTCAGTAGTAGTGATAGCATAATCTTGGCCTTGATCCCTTGTCCTTTTATGTGGTAAGTTTACTTGGTTCTTAGGACATTCATTATTATAATGCCCCCTTTATCTACAATTTTAGCATTCATCATAGATGGCCTCTTTCCTCCCCTTGCAATCAAGATCTTGGTGGTCATTTTCACCACACTTGTAACAGAATCGGATTCCCTTCAGGCAAGTTCTGTGGTGTTTCTTCCCACATTTACTGCAGGATGGATATTCAATTTTTCCTTCTAACCCATATTTCCCTTTCCCAAGTGTTTAGTAGATATCTTCTTCTCTTTCTTTGCTTTAAAGTCATAAGACATAGAGAATTCCTTTTATGTCTTGATATCACTTGAGACAATATTTTCATATGATAAGAAGGATTTTGGGACTAATGCTCACCATAGAAATGGTTTTAACCCATAAAATAATATATAAATCTTACCCCTTGGGTTACATATATAATCTTCTACATGCCTTGCTAACCTTGTAAATTTAGCCTCATACTTTGCGACATTCTCATCCTCTTTTTGCCTCAGACTCAGAAATTGTCATTCCATATCCGCTCGATGGTCATGAGGAATGTATTTTTCTAAGAAAATCTCTTTAAAATACATCAATTCAATATTTGATACTTCATCATCTTCCTTTGTGTTTTGAATCAATGACCACCATTGATATGCCTCTCCCGTGAGGCGATAAACTGCCCTGGAAACTTTTTCCCTTTCACTACTCCCCAAAGCGTGAAATATTTTTTCTAAGGAATTTATCCATTTCTCAGCTACTAATGGATTTTTACTCCCATTGAATGTTAGTTTTTTTTCCTCATGAAGCAGTCTAACATTGATCCTTCATGTTGTGGATAAAGGTTCTCCATACAGGTAAGGTTTTATTCATAACATGAGTGAGTTGTCCCAGTATGGTGATAAGTTGATCAGCACCAGTTTCTTAACTAGCTCCACCATAATTATCTTGAGTAGGAGGGAAATCCCTACATGGATTATTTTCATTGATACAGTTTCCATTCCTTCCACTAGGCACCATTTCTAAACAGTGGTATACACAAGATTAGTTTATGAATCACAATACATAATTCCAAACTTGTAAAATATTTAACAAAAATTGAAATGTTCATGGATATAATCTATAATCATAAAAAAGTTTTCTTTGAGGAATAATATACTCATAAACCCTTCATAATGGTTTGTAATGAAAATGAGAATTATCTTAAGCATATCCTCTGGGAGTGTCGTAACCAAGAGTACAGCAAGGCCCATTGTCGTGCACCTGTTCCCATTAGAGTCTAGCTCAATGTGGTGGTTTTGAGTTTTACCCCTAGGTATATCTGTTCCAGAGCCACCTCTACTTAATCGTATCCAGACAGAGATGTATTTCTTGGGAAACTCTATTCTAAATCTCAAAGTCTATCTTAGGATAATGTGCTCTAATCAGAGTTTTTCGAAATCTAGCTTCCAAGGATTGTGCTAAAAATACTCTAATACAAACTGTAAAGCCCTGACCCTAGTTACCCAGAGTTAGTTCATTATTACATAATATTGGAATGGTCATAAAATATCATGTCTCGAAAGACTGATTAGTTTACTAGCCTTGGAAATACTAGACACATTCATCAGTTTTAAATTACATTATAAAATGAAAAACTGAAACAACAAAGTCTCTATAGACCACATTCATATCCATTAGACTATCCTTGCATGTTAGTAATAATATACTTATTCACTTCTGGGGAAAAATAAAAATAGAAAGGGTTGATCTTATATACTCATTAAGGATAACAATATAGCGAAAACTTTCATAAATAAGCATAAACATTTAAGGCAATGTAAGACTTGAACAAAAGCATTTTAAACTTGAATTTCAGAATAATATGGAAAAGATAAAAAAAAATAATTCTATTTACATATTCACTGGGATATTCTACTAGTCAATAATCACATTGATATCAATATCCACTTTCATAATGATGGAATGCATAATGCCAGACTTCATAACCACTTAGTCAAGGCCTTGTGCCCAGACTAAAAATAATATTTTTTCAAGGCCTTGTTCCAAGACACTATTTTATCTCATGAGACCTCCCGATGCATTTAGGAGTTATATCATGCTCCACCCGTCACTTACTAAGTCCAATGCATTCCTCATATGAAAAGGTTCAGACATAACATAAACATTCGTATTAAAACTAGCATATGAAATGTCGATATATTCTCCATAACCCATGAATGGTGTGAAAATAAAACATCCACAGTCAAACATATTAAAAAACCTTGAATAAAATATGGAAGTTTTTATCATAATAAATCAACTTCAATTAAGGTTAAAAATCCATCAAAGGATGTTGACATAGATGAAATCAAAACATTTTCTAGAGAAATATCTCTTTATATTTTGAAATCATTTTAAAGTCATATAATTATAAATGAAAAAAATTATTTTGAAAATGTTCTTATAAGATTATTAGGGAATATTTGACGATGTTATAATGGTATAAAATAGTCGCACCCGCCGTATAAGTTAAAAAACATTTTTACCTTAATTTTTTCAAAAAAAATCATAAGGTACCTTGTTAAGAAAACGATGGAAATATTCCATTCAAAACATTTTATAAAAAGTCAAACAAGGGTATAAATGACATTAACCCATATTCTAGTAAATATTAAAAATGTTTTGGAATACATTTTTAAGAAACATGGATGTGTATGATAAAGAGGTCCCAATAGATACTTAAGTAAAAACAACCTTAGATAATAAAAAGATTGTGAAATTTACCCTTACCTTGAACATTTCCTTGGTAGAGGGTAGGTTAACCTCCACTATAATGGTATAATCATTGTTATTAAATTATAAAAGAACCATATACAATAATATAATATCATATATGATCTTCTATTATTGCTTTGTTAATGATATTTCAGTTGTATCATCGTTTCAGGTGTCAACTGATTCGTTTTTCTTTATATTCTTTGTTACATAAGTAATGTTTTTTATGGATATGATGTATATTATTAATATTATTAATTATATTGAGTATTTAAAAATTATTTTTAATCAACAAATGAAAATTAGTCTTGAATGGATAGGATGGGGAATGAATCTCATTGCATTCGTGGAGACGGTAATCCGTACGTACACACGAACGACAATATCATTCTTTTGATATTAAAATTGTATATAATTTGATGGAATATAATATATACATAATAATTATAATTTTATATTTATTATATAAATCATTTATACTCATTATTATACCCATAAAAATGATGAAGTGTTTGAATAACAAACTACACCAGGACGTGGAGACGATAATCTGTACGTACGCATGTATGGTGAAATTGTCATTTATAGGATGGATAGAATAATGAATATGGTTATAAAATTTTTATAATAACATAACAGTATATAAAATATTCTGGAGTTATTATTTTATAATGTAAACAAAAAATAATGAAGAAGTGGAAGGAGAAAAGAACTTGAAATATGTGATGAAATTTTTACCTCTTCTTCGGGTTCTTCCTTTTGGTTTGATCAAAAGGGCTCCTTAAGTTGGATTGTTTACTAAATTAAGGAATATAGGATGAAGGTAGGAGATTGGATATTTGGGTAGGTTTTGGCCTATCCAAATGGCTTTGAAGTTGTTAATTTGAGAGAAATGGACGTGCCCTTTTAAAAGAGGAGTGAGGGGCACCTTAGGAAAAGATTGAAATATTATTTTATAATAAAATCATTTTCAGTTTCTAATGGCTCCAAAATGACTTATTTCAAGGATATAGGGTGGATGGGTCTAAAACCACTCAACCAATAGGTTTTAGATAAGTTTGGGTCACTATATTAACTGTATCTTTTAGATTTAACTCTTAGTTAAATAGTTTTACATTTACCATGTCTCTTTGTATTTTAATATTATATGGTTAATAAACATACTATAAACTTCCAATCGAACCTCAAGTGGTTCATTGATAATTATATAATATTATTTAAGACCTTTTTTTAAACCTTAGATTTTTAAGAATATAATGTCCATTAATAATGTAATATTTGTTTTAAAAACCGTTTTATGCCAATTTTGTCACTATTTGGTTTTTTTTTCTAAATTCATAAAAGCATTATTACTTCGACATAAATTCATTTAATCAACCCAAAATGTCATATTAACCTAGGAAATTATTGGAATTCATAAAAAGTCTCAAATTACATTTATTTGGGTATTTATAATATCAATTATTTTAATATTTCATTAATTTGGTAATTATTGCATCATCATTGTGTCATAAATAAATTAAATTATTTAAAGTATAAAAATTATAAATAAAATACCATTAGGTAGAAAATAATTTTACATTTCTAATGAATATTTATTGTCGAATTTATCATATGTGAATCTTTATATTAAAAATGGTTTAGTTATTATACTTTGAATTTAACACTTTTAACTCTTCTTTGAATTAAATAGTATTAAATGTCTTAATCTAATCCAAGTGGAAATAAAGTATCATATTTTATTCCTAAGGTTTATTTTGGTTGAATTACGCTTATCCAATAGAATTAGGACATGTGTTTGGGTAATAATAATATCATTTTAACCTTTAATTACCCTATTTACTTTTAACAGTGGTAAATAAAATTCAACATTTACTATTCACCAAAAATTATTTTTATCTTATTGAACCAAATTTTACATTATGATATCAAACTTTTCTCTCATATTTTTTAAATTCAATTCACCGATGTGGTAAAACTAAGTTTCATACAAATTGGGAAATGCTCCTAAGAGGTGGGTAAAAGACGGTAAAAAGTTCGATAAATTTTTATATATCTAAACTCATTTTAAAATGGATAAAATGAATTAAATTGAACTTATATTGGTATTATGTATCTATTTTGACCTAAAATAAATTTAAATAAAATAAATAATTATTTTAAAAAAAATCGGTTTTAAATAATAACTCAGTGTTTTTCACTATTCATCAAAAATTGAATGTTTTTAGAAAAATACCAAAAATTCACCCTAAACTAATTTAGATATTCAAAATCCATAAATTAATTCCATTTTGAAAGATAAAATTTATAAAATTTTAAAAAGTGGGTATTACTATTCAAACCGGATAGTTTGTTTGGTCGCGGTGTGTTAGAATCTCGAAGTTGGGTACAATGCAAGTTATTGCATTATTCAAAGGAAAACTTACCGTGGAAGATTGGGGTGTTACACACTCTTCCAAAACAATAATTTCTTTCAATTTCTAGTTTGATGCTGATTTTTTTCAACATAAAGGCATTCAGAAGACAATAATAGGAAACATATTTATGGAATATCTATCCTATGTGCCTAGCATGAGCATAAACCTAAAAACCCTCTCTTTCATTCTAAGAAAAGTTATAAAACCTAAAAATTCATTAACATCAAACCCAAGAATTCAAACCAAGGTTTAAATATCAACCAACTATCAAAGAACAAAATAGAACATCATTTCCCACCCCTAGAAACTTGGGTTTTCCATCGTACATGGGGCTGTAGGCACCCAGGCACGAGCTCATTACCATGTCCCAAATGGTTCCTAGTCTCCCACCTACCATACATAAATAGTAATTAAAAAATATAAACCTAGATTTAATACCACATTTTATAGTCCTTGACCGAGAATCCACTAAACTGGTACCCTTAGTCGGGTCATCACATGACCTCAAGCGTGCATCCCCATAAGCCAGAGGCATCCAACTAGAAACATGAGTTTAAAGAAAAACATGAGAAGACTATACCCTCTTATCAGAGTGAATCAAAAACAGAAGTAACATAAATAGATAAAATAACCAATTGTAACCATAAATGGACATCATAAAACAAAAACTAATAAGTAACCAAGTTCACATACTAAAAAAAATCTATTGAATACACTACATGCCATGTATTCATACAATATAAACCAAGACTAAAAATATCAAAAGAATATAAACACATACATGAGTCCCATCCCAGCCCTGACCTCTCATTTTCCAACACATCATCCCAGGTACAACCAAACACTAGGTCTCTATCATGAACTTGTACTTGAAAACAAGTAAAATTTTCTCGGGTACCCAAGTGACATGGCAGCCTGAGAAGGGTGTTAGTAAAACTTAGTAGGACACCACAAATTATGTCTGAAGTAATAGAAAGTCTATAAAATATTGTATGAAGAGAATTAGTGAAACAAGTAATTGAGAAAATGAGGAAATAATTTCAGTAATTAACTAATATACATTTATCAAGTAAGTTGTGTATATTTACACAATCAAATAAAACTAACCCAATTCACATTGAGATTTTAATACAAGTAATAAGGGATTACAAACACTTTTAACCAAAAGGGGGTGTTCACTAGCAACAAACTATCACATACCCATTAGTTAAAAATATTTAATTTATCATTCTCATCAATTTTTATAGGGTTAGGAATTTACATTATATACATTATTATATAATCCGGACAATTACAATGCATAAGGGATAAGTTAATTTCCGTATATTACTATGGAATCCCATTTAAAATAATTATATCTCACTCAACATGGAGCATCAGTCCATGTAGTTTAACACACATACCATAGAACATCAATCCAGGAAGACTATCCCACTTACATTGGAGCCTCAGTCTAGGTAGTCTCTTCCAATGCAATTGTTAGGGGCCTATAACATAAGTCTGACCACATAACCCGTGAATTCTAGTGTGGGTTTTTAGAGCCTTGGTCTAACCTATCACATGGGAGGACCCATTAATTATTTTTCCTACACCACTAAACCGAGTTCACATTATTATTTAACCATTTACCACATAAAAGATATCACAAAACATACATAATAAATACACATTACATTCAAATTTTACATTTAATTTGTCACACAAATCATCTTCATGAATTAACCCATTAACACATTTACCATTTATAATTCATAACCCATTAACCCACATGCCTCATACCGAACACTCCCTTATGAAACATTGTTAATTAAACACAATTAACATTAATATCATTTTTTTAACCATTTCACATTTAACAACACAACCCATAACTAATAAAAAATATATCATTATTCCTAACACCCCTTGTTCAATTTCGTCAGCAATAAACATTAATCATTTAGTTCATTCCAAAACCATGTTAAAATACCAACATAATTTTTATGGGTCCTATATCACTATAATGTTGATTAATTTAATGGTTATCATCTCAACTTACCTTTAAGATAATATCATGGTATAAAACAAAATTCAAAATACTTATTTTAAATCATCTTGAAGCCACCCTTTAAAACATGGGTCTTCCACTTTGAAAACTAAAACATTCCCCAATTCCTTCACATCTTTTTGCATAATAAAAAATATCCATTCATCCATTTTCACAAAATGGAACCTTGACATCATTTCAAAAATCATTTGAAATCTCTTTAGAAAACCCATTTTTAAATCACTTTGAGTTCAACACCTCCATTCAAAACATTTCTAACTTTCAAACATCATATTCCATAAATAAATCTATAATTAGGTCAAATACCCAAAACATTACATCAAACAAATTTCAAAACCCCTTACAAATTTTTAAAATAAAACATATAATAATTTAAATATACCCATTAAAAATTCCCACATACCAATTACACTTTTACTACACATTCGATCCCATACTTTTTTTATCTCAATGTTTACCAATTTTATGCACCATTCACAAGGGTCTGGATTACCCCATGGGTAGAACTATGTTTGATCTTACTCACTACGTACCCAATAGAGTTTGTGAAGGTTCTCAAACCCCAATATAAGGCCTAAATCACTTTCTACAACCAAAGAAAAAAATGACAATTTACTACATTGTCACGACCACATACACATATGGAACAACAAGAACGTGGTAAAAATCATGACGATCGCCTACCTCATGCCCTTTGATGAATGCTTGATTAACCTCCACCATTGATTCGAACTCAAACACCTATTAAATCTGTAACATATAATATTCAATAAAATTAAGTTTTTTAGGCTTCATGTGAAGGGTATATATTCTATAATCTCTAATCTATAAAATAGAGAAAATATGATAGTTAGAGTCACTAGAATCATTGATTTTTAACCAAATGCACTCCAAACACCTATGAATCGAATTATAATCACCTCTTGGATGTCCTGGAGGTTTTTTTTCACCACCCAAACTTTTGGAGGACGAATATAGGATAAAATAAGGTTATAACCCTTGAATCCCAAGAGTGGAATACTATAAATTCCCACTTTTTAAGGGATACACAGTTTAGACGAATAGTTAATAAAACACTACAGCCTCCATGAGGCTCCCTCTATATAAGAGAGTCCATGATAAATGGTTTTTGGGAGCACCTATAGGGTTTGGAAAACCATGTAGAACCATGAACAATCCACTATCTAAAATAGCGCCCAATACACATAGTTTCCTGGTCTAGGTGAACAGTTTACAATTATCATGCGCCGACCATGACCTATGCATGGTTTGGAATCTTTTCTCCTCCTTTCAATTCACGCTTCACCAAAATGATACTGAAACTCCTCACATGCTAAAAACACACTTCATCAATTAAAAAATAGATATTTTAACCAGAATTTTAAAAAAAGACGTTCCTTCATGAAATATTGGGATCTTGTATGGATGTTAGATAATAAGAATGCGAGAATATGATTAAAAATTTCCATGGTTAATAAAATTTTCTTTATTTCACTTCAATGGTTGAAACACTAATAGGGTATGAATTGATAATGATATGTGGGTTTTCATACCATGTCATCATTTGAATGGCATCATAGTGGTGAATTATTCCCTATATCAATTACATCTAATACCATTTTCAATAATTTTTCTATTCCATACATTGGTCCAGGTCATTTATTTTTTATAGTAAGAATATATAATAATAATATACTTTAAAGGTCAAATATTAGCATGTTGATAAATATTTTTCTACATAGTTGGTAGTTTCAGAAAAACTAAAAATTAAATTCTTTATAATTCCACTATATTATTTCCTTAAAATGTCATGAAATTTATAAATTATTGTCTGGACAGATTAGTAGATGATTGGTTTATTTTTATTCTCTTAATTTTTCAGTTTTTCTACCCACTTATCATGTTTCCATAAAAGTCATCTGATTTTTTAATGTTTCTATTATGGTGTTTTTATATTGCAGTATCAATATATGTGTGTTCATTATATATTCATGATCTTCCTGAATCTTCATAATACTAAATCTCTCATAAATAAATTTTTTCATTTCGAAAAACATTCTTTGTGGAAATAAAAAAATATTATCCCCTTATTACAGATTAAACCCTACTCTATATCACTACAATCTATAATTTATTATTAATTTTAACATTATATTTCAAATATATACATATTCAAAAAAAAAAATTAGTCAACATTAATAATTACACATTTCTTTAAGCAATACAATCGTTATAGAAGAACCTATTTCATGATTTTTATGATGAATATTAGGGGTTTGGATAATGAAACATCAAGTGACTCTCAAGGAGTAATAACTATCGAAAAATATTTTCAACATGATGATGGTTGAAAAGATCAATTGATATTTTTACCATTTTGTACACATTATAATATTATATATTTCCCTTAGTTACTTTCCAAAATAATATATTATATTCTGTTTCAAATTAATTTTCATTTCAATATAAAAAACTAATTATGATTTCATGATATTTTATTAATGACTATAGGTTATTTGGGACTTTCATTATGAAAATTTATGGTGATATGGAGAAAATTTTCATTTATGGTTCTTCGTTTCCATATTCAATCTAGTATAATTTGATTAGATCCTTTCCATCTATTCTTAATAAATCATGATAAATTTCTAGTAAACATTGTGTATATTTTTTGATGGATACTTGTTTTCGGGAACTAAATTTATTCTCGGATTATCCCATGCCTAGCATTACTCTCTGTTCAGTGGTTCAATTTCAAGTATTTATAAATTTAGTTCTCAATGAATATAAACAAGGATATTTTAAGTGATATGTTTTGTAAACATTTATCAATATGTTTTAAATAATGCCTAGTTTTTTCATTAATTATTTGTTCCTACAATTATATATTTTGAATAATTCCAGTTATATGGATAAGAAGAAAAGAAAATTTTTATATAGATTTGTGAAAGGTGCCACCATAATGAATTGGAATTATAGTTGAGGTTTTTATTATCCTTTGGGTTGAAATATATTTTTTACTCATTATTAATTAATATATATATCAACTCCATGTGATAAATGGAGGGGATGTTTTAGTCATTATATAATATTGTAAACATGTTTATGATTTTATTTTTATATTTGGAAAATAGTTGTAGTGGAATTTTATTTTCTTACTGATTTTTTCATTATTTTCATCTTATCCAATGCATGTGATTCATCTATTCAAACTAATGGAATGATTTAGGAAATAGTCTTATACAGGAAAATTAAAATTTTATGTACTGGGTTATGATGAAGGATAAGAGTTTTTTCACGTTATAGAATTAGTTTGTATCATATAATGCTAAAAAATGGTGATCTTACTTTCATTTATTGGACTAATGATATAGGAAGAGGTATTAAATAGTTTTATTGTTAATTTTGTTGTGTATTCTGTTTCAATTATATGGCCTTTAATAGGGAAGATACGATGTTCTTTGGGTAAACTCAAAGAGGGAATCTACTGCATACCATTTTGAAGATTCAATGAACCTATATTGAATAGATATGTTAAATAGAATGTTGTAATATTCACTTAAAGGGTATATTTGTTAGTCTATTTTTAATTCTATTTACAATGTGTTAAATTTATCATTGTGATATGATATTGAATAAGGGGATATTGTCATGACCCGTCCTCGGGGCCCGTGCGGTGACAACCCCAAGCCTGCCTTCCATAGGCCAGGGGCTGGAGACTATCACAAAAGGCATAAATCCAGATAACTAGGAAGGCATTTCCTTTATAAAACATAAACACATCCAACCAGAATACAAGTGGATGTAATACACTAAGTACAAAAGAAAGTGCCGAAAAGTAAATGGTCCAGAATACAAACCCAACTGAAAAGTACAGCTACAACTGAACGAAAGTACAACAGAAAAGACAAGCAGTTGGAAGATAGAAGCAACTCCTGGGTCATCCATCTCGGATCCTACCTGAAGGGTAGGTACAGATAGCCTCCTAAATGCTCTCGCCCGCCAACCTCCTCCGAGTACCGTCTCATTGTGAAGTCCACCTCCGGGTACTGACTCATCGTGAGGTCCACCTCCGGGTACTGACTCATCGTGAGGTCCACCTCCGGGTACTGTCCAGTCCTCGTACACTCGGTCTCTATCAGTGTTGTCTGTCATCTGCATCCAACACAATAAGGTGCGGGCATAGCTCGTGCAGGGGTAAGTATAACGATACTCAGTAGGGACCCCGAGACCCTCAAGATCTCACTAAATCCAACAAGGATAACTGAAAAGAAGGATCTCAACAGATAACCCTTACCTAGGTATAAGCACATACTTATACCTAAGTTATCAAGTAACCCATCTCAATCATGAGGAAACACAAAGGTTATGAAATCAACAGATAACCACTACTTAGTTATATGCCCATACATATACCTAAGTTATAAAGTGACCCATCTCAATCATGAGGAAAACACAATGGTCATTGACTCTGCTCAAACCAGGATTTTCATTATCGAAACCACAATGGTTGGTGAACTCCTCCTCTGTCGAGTACAATGGCTCTGTCACGACTCCGAGGTGCTAATCACTAACCTTATACTGCTGAGGTACTCCTCCTGTCGAGTACCGCGGGTCTGCTACCAAATACAGGGCGCTCCGTCCGCTGAGGGACTGCCGCCAAATAATGGGTGCTCTCCCTAATAACCTACAGAGGTACTCCTCCTGTCGAGTACCGCGGGTCTGCATTCAACTACCAGGCACTCCATCCACTGTGGGTCTTCCGCTGAATACCGTGCGCTCCGTCCACTGGGCTAACCGAATCACTACGAGTCGAATCGGTCAAGCAGTCGTCAGATCTACAGCTACTAGGCCTCCGTACTCCGTACGCTCGTCTCCAGGAGGGTCTGCTCCCTGAGCTACTGGTCGATACATCCATGTGTCACATAATCTCATGTAGAAGTATCTCAAAGGACCGCCTCTCCATAGGGGTCTCAACGCAATAGACAGCGCATCAATCAGACGCACGGTCTGTGAGTTATTAGCATTTCCATTCCAGGGGTCCGGTTGGATTTCGTGTACAATCCAACCTGAAAATATTCCAACCATGTCCAAACCTCCATTTAAGTATGCCAAAAGAACCGTCTCATCAAGAGGAATTCGACAAAGTCGACGGCACATCAATCGGATGTCCAGAGCTCAAGTTATATATGTTTCCGCTCCAATGTCCCGGTTGGTTTCGGGTTCGAACCAACCCGGTTGTACTAAAACTTCACCAAAACCTTGAGTTTAATATACCGAAACAACTGTATCGATCAAAGGAATCCTACGCAACTGACGGTGCGTCGATCGGAGGTCCATATCTCAAGATATGTCCATTTAACCGAAAATAGTCCGAAAATAGGGGGTCTAGGCCCGGTCCGACCCGGCCCAATACCCTATGGGTCGGCACGAACCGGGTCGACCCAAATCGGGTTCGGTTCCGTAATGGTTGGGCGCAGCCCGGCCCGGCGCGACCCGTCCCGCATGGCCCACCCCGGCCCAGCCGGGGGAGTTGTCTAGGCAAGTTGGTCGAGCGCGTTGCGCCGAGCGGGTGGCGCGGCCCCCCGTTGATTGACACCAGCAGTGCCCGCTGGAGCTGCCCCGCCTCCCGGATCCCACGCGGCCGCGAGATCTGTTGCACCACCACTGCGGCTGTTGCCCCGGCGGGTTTCCTCATGCGGCGCGCCACAGCCGCCGGACGTCGGCGCCACCGTGCCGGCGTGGTGCGCCGGCAGTGCCTTCCGCAGACCACCGAACGTGCTCTGGTGGTCCGATTCGCCCACCGCCTGCGCCTATGTCTCTCCTGGGACCCGTTCTTCACTACGACATCTTCCAAACGTTGTTGCGGTCTAGTTTCATTGTCTCCCATCAATCCGTGCACAAAAAAACAACCTGAGGAGGGTCTGGGCTTGTTCGCTAGCTCGTGCCCTCAGTATTAGATGCTCAATCCATAATTCAACAAAGTCAAGGGTTTAATTTATTCAAAATAAATTATACAAACTCCATGCAATTAAATACCCATGCACGAGGGTATAAATCACATATAAACTATATACGAAAACCCCTTACCTCAACAATCGATGTTGAACGTCGGCGTCGCGGAAGACGGCGTTGCGAGGTGAGGAACTGTAGACGTCGTCGGAGTGCACCGGGGAGGAAGCGACGTCTCCTCTCTTGTCTCAGAGAAGAGAAAATAAAACGCGTTGTCGTTGGCTAGTCCCCCACGTCGGTGTATCCTCCGTTGTCACGGATGAAGAAGAGAATGGAGAACCATGGTCGCCAAGTCATTCTACATTGAAGGGAAGATGTTCTTCGTCGAAGAAGATCCATTCTTCGTTGAGGATGATGTTCTTCAAAGAAGAAAGAACTTCCTTCTTCTTTCACACAAAATCTCTATCCAAATTTCCCACACAACAAGCCTACCCAAAATTAAAATAAGACTACCCCTTATTTTAATTAAACTTGTCATGCCTTCAAAATTTAAAATTCAAACACTTAATTAATTTAATTGAAGAAGTAAAAAAAATTAATTAAGGTGTGTGTTGGCAAGAATTAAAGAGGGAGAGAGAGGAAGTGGAAAGGTTACACATTTAAAGAAGAGTTATCAAGTTAAAGAAGGGGGGTTTAAGGAGTTTAGAGAATGTGAATGGTTGGGGCTCGTGTGGGGCTCACCTCACAAATATCCACACATGGGTAGTTAGGTGGTTGTGGGTCCCACCCCTAACTCCCCCATGTAGGATATAACCACCAAGGATATAGATAAAATTGTACCAACAATTTTATTCACTTCTTAATTAAACCCCAATTAATAACTTATCCTCCCGTGAAAACACCACTACGGTAAAGGTCCCCTTAAGCAATTACCGGCGTTGCGAGTTCATCAGTGCCCTCAGATTTCAATTCTGAGCACCGGTTCAAAAGATAGAAAAACTCGTTCATTCGTTCACTGAACGTACACGAGCTAAACTTCGGAAATTGATTCTGGGCACACCGGGTCTCGGAATCAAGTGCCGTCAGAAGCCACAGACTCGTAAAATTCCAAAGTATTTAAGAAAAAAATTTCCTTGAAATTTCTAAAACTTGACAATACTCACACCCCAGGGATTTACGTTCACGTAAAGCTTCAACACACACTAGGGAAAACAAAAGAGGCACTGAGCACGCATCTGAGCCTCCTGCTCCTATGTGCTCTTATGGAGGTTCCTGTGTTGCTAGCGAAAGAGCACAAGATGAATTGACCATCCTCATAGGACCCGCTCCTGTAGATCCTCAACCTCTACTGGAACCCTGTGAAAGTCGCACCGTCATCGATGTCCAGCTCTCCGTGGTCGATGATGATGGTTAGGTCATGCACGCATCTCCTCGGCTGAGATATGTGGATGACGTCTTGCACCAGGTGCAACTGCGGTGGAAAGGTCAAGCAGTAAGCCACCTCGCGCTACCCTGCTGAGGACCTAGAAGGGTCCGATGAACGTCGGAGATAACTTGCCACCTCGGCCACATCTCCGTAGACCTCATCGAGGTGAGACCCGTAAGAAAATGTTGTCGCCATCCTCGAAATCCAGTGGTCTCTGTTTCCTATCAGGATAGGACTTCAATCTATTATGTGCAGTCTTCATCCGCCTAGGGATGATATGCACCTTCTCCGTCGTAGCATATACCATCTATGGTCCTAGTAGAGCAGCTAAAATTTCTCCTTTGTCAAAAAGAAAAATCCGGTCTCATCCCCTGGATGAACCACACTCTTTGCCTAATACAGTCAATCCGGACATGAACAATACTATTCATGTCTTGGATGACATCGTAAGGGCTCGACGCCACTACCAAGAGATCCAATCGTCACTCTCGCCTCCAAGGGTTGAGTCACACGGTCGGTGATGTGGCTCTATTTTTACATAGTTTGGCCATACTTTTTATTTAATTGTTATCAATTTAATTAATTATTTTGACACTTTTTAATAAATATTGGTACTTTTGTAATTTTATAACTACATTTTTTAATTAACCATATTTTATAATTAAATAAATGTTTTTAGTCATTTTTTATAGTCTTTCTAATTATTCTAAATATATTAAATTAGTTTTTAGTTTAATAATCTTAATCTGCTTAATAATTTTAAATGTCTATTAATTAATTAATTAAACATTTTTATTTGCATTTATTTAATCCTATTTTTAATTTAAGACTTTACCATTTAATTCTGTTTTATTTAAATAAATTAACTTTACTTTTCAACTAGTTCAATTATTCTGCTAAGTAAACAAGTTTAAGTTAAAGTTTAATAAAATAATATGTTTTTAATGTTGAGTTTCATTTTTATCATCTAACTAATTATTTTACTTCATTTATTAACTCTGGTTAATTCTAATTATTTTAATTTTATGTTTGCAGTTAATTAATTGAAGGAGTTCTGTATTTATTTAGACATATATTGAATTAATCTTAGCATTTATAGTCTTAGTTAATAATTAAGTTACTTTTTTTAGTTTGTTAGTTAATTAAGATGGTTTTTAGTTACAGTTAATTATTTAATCTTAAACAGCTTAGTTAAAATCTATTTTGTGTTTATCAGTTAGTGTTTGTTTAATATCTGTTGTTAGTTAATTTTTATTGTTATCATTTTTAATTTTTAACCGTCGGTGGGTGTAGCACCGATGTTATGTCACACCGATGTTTTTTTTATAACTATCGGTGGTTCGTGACTCACCGATTGCTTCAAAACATCATCGGTCTCTCGTGACGCACCGATGTTGCGTCGCACCAATCTATCCATCGGTTTTGGTCTCTCTTTTTAAACTATTTGTGAGACATTTTTCTTTTTATCGGTATGTCACACACCGATACTTGTTTTTATTTTAACTAACGGTTTGACAAGGCACACCGATGTTATTTGGCACTGTCTAATCCTTACATCGGTGAGTTCGGATTTTGTTTCCAACTATCAGTGAGTCATTGACACACTGATTTCTCGAGATGGGAAGTAGGGTTCGGGCTGGAGGAGGCGGCCGCATTGTTGGAGTAGACGAGCTAGTCGGGCCATGGAGGGGTTCTGCCGTAGGGTTTGGAGAAGAGAAAGTCGAGTCCACTGGAGCTGATTCGCAGCACCCCATGCCGCGCTGCTGTATTTCTGAGGAGGAGGTCCACTATGCTGCGATGGAAGCCGAAGCAGATGACCTAGTCTGCTGTTGCCGGAGTGAAGTAGATCCGCCTCGCCGCACTGGGTCCGAGGAAAGTCGTCGCATACCCGCTGGGATGAATCGAGAAGAAGTTAAAACCGCCATGGCTAAAGCTTGGTGGCGCCGTTGCTAGAAGGAGCAGGAGGCCAAATTTTGAAGAAGCAGGCGATCTCTTCTGTTGTGCGCCTAGGGTTGGGGGAAAACGAAACCGGGATATATATATATATATATAATAAAAGTAAACTCAACATAAAGTTAAAATAAAATAAAATAACATAACTAAATTTACTAAACATTAATTATTATTAAGTAATAAAAATATAGATAAGATAATTAATTAAATAGAATTACTAATTTAATTAATCTTAATTATATTTAACTAAACTAGATAGATTCCTAAATTAATTACATATTGATTTAATAAAAATTATCAATAAAATAAATTTTAATAAGAATTAAATCATTACAAACTATTCTAATTAAATGGAAATAACCTTACTTTTCAAATTAATAATAATAAAATTAATAAGTATAATTAACATTAGTAATTATAATAAATCATAAATACCAACTCTGATATTTAAGATATTTTTTAAAAAAAAATAAAATTTTAACAAATTACAAATTTAATGAAGTAACTTAATTTAATTAATGGTCCATTTGATATTTCTTTTTCACAATTAATTTAACATTAATAAATATATTATATTAAATTAACCAATTACTCAATTGCTTAATAATAGTATTTAATAATTAATAATTTATGTTTTATATTAACTAAATTAAATACCCAGCTAATACCGGTTAAGTGATTTATTTTTATCAACTGTTTTATTTTTGTATTTTAACAACATTAACATTATTTTTTTTGATGTTCTTTACTTTGCAGGTTCATTCAAAGGACTAAAACACGTCCACATTCATCTAACTAACTCAGAAGGAGTTATTTACGAGGGCAAAACTAGTGTGACGTGCCTGTCGCGGATAAAATGCACGCGTGCGGTGCTAAAGTGAAGGACTTTTTGGAGTTAGTGGTATCGAGCAGTGACATGCAGTTTATGACAGCAGAGTACTTAAAGCCGAGTAGCAGCAAATTTTAGGGGAGGACACTCATTCTCTCTCGCTCAATACTCATTCCACGATCACATCCACTTGAGAGCGGGGACTCTCATTTTTTCCATTCCACGGACACATTAGACGAGAGCGAAGATTCCCGGGGAGTAGCATGAGAGCAGATATGGATGTGAAGGAGCCCGAGAGCAGAGCATCATTGAGGGAGTTCTTTTCCCTTCTTGTACTTAATTTTTACAATACTCTGTAATCGATTGTATTCCATTTCTTAAATCTAGATGATCAAAGTATAAATTTTCTTATCTCAAGAATTCAATTTTGTTAGTAAATCTTTTAGACTTCTTCATTTGCTTTACATTTTTTCAGAGTCATGGTCAATCTGCAAGATTGATTAATGACTCTCTGTTCAGTTGTTTCACAGCTTAAATGATTTAAAATTCAAATATTCTAGAACTACTAGAGAGGTAATTCTTTAATACATTTATCGAATTGTTTATGTCTTAAACTGTGGAAATTTACGGTGAGTTTATTTTCCACTGTTATCCTTTTCTAACTGTCAAATAGTTTGACTGATTTTGGAGTGGCGAACTCTTAAAGTCAGTCTTCTGTGTGTTGAGTTTCCTGGCGAGGGAGACTTTTCACTTTTATTTCTTGAGGTGTGACTCAATAAAGTGTAGTGGAGAAGGTATCCATTAAACCAGTAGGTTCGGATTCTCGAGTATTACCTTTGATCTGCTCCTTCAACCTTGATACTTTATTTTAGTATTTTGTTCTTTTATGTTAGTTTTACTGTAGTTCTTAGTTCATCAGTATATTTGTAATCGATTTTGTCTCTTGCTTAAAGAAAATTACAAAAAAATTGTAAAGTAAAAACAACTAAAAAATGCACACTCACTTCATTGATGACAATAGTGGAGTTTAATGAAAATAAACCTCTAGAAAACTCATCTACCTTCCTTTGGGTTCGACCCTTCACTGCTATACTAGTGTGGGTTTAAAAATATCATTTTTAGGGTCGTGACGACCTCCGGCTTCTTCAGTCGGCATCACAGTGTGGTCCCTTGGTCTTCTCTAGTAGGAATCTCGAAAGTGAGGGTCAAGTCAACAGTTTTAACCAGAACCTCTCAGTATCAAACATACAAAAAGGACAGGGAAGTAAACGTCAAAAAGATAAGTGTATTTTATTACTGCAACTCATAGTACAAAGACACATAACAACAAAAAACAAAAATAACATGGAAACTAGAAGCACCAAGAACAAGGGCTTCCATGCCTGGAACTAGTTCTGCTCTTGTCCACAAAGGATATCACGCGGCCAGCTGATCCGTCTCCTCTCCTAGCAGCTGAATTCTGGTCCTCCTGCTGAGCGCAACCGCAACAACGTTCCCCTTCCCAGGAGTATAGGCTATCTCGAAATCATAGTCCTGGTTGAACTGATTACTCAAAACTCTCGCTGCCACGAGGGTAAGGCTAGCCGACTCAAGAGTGATCGGTCGAACCCTCTTAAGCATGAGTCTATCCTGTACCGCCTGGGTTTCCGTTTTTGTCGACCAAGGAAAAACCTCATCCCAACGTTGTAGATAAACCATAACCTTTTCGCCTAATACAGTCAATCTGTTCATGAACTATGGATCCAATCCATACCCAGACCAACGTCATAAGGCCTCGACGCTACCACCAAGAGGTTCCAACCGAAACTCTCGCCTCTAGGGTCAGATCACACTATTAACGTAAGTGTGATTATCGAGTCTCCTCCTAAAGGTATCTCCAGACGTGAGGGTCGAGTCAACGGATTTAACCAAAAACTCTAGGTCTGGGACAAGATTCGTGGAAGGAAGGAATGATTCATATCAATGTCTATTGATACGGAAGTTAGTAGTCGACACAGATCGTTCCTCGAATCATCCCCAGAGCCTTTCAGTCGCACTCCTTGACCGCATGCAGCTACTCTTTTCCCCTTCCCTCCCGCTCCCTGAGCCTAGCGGGGACTACAAAGTCGGGTGGTTGTAACATGTCGAAATGTTCACCCCTCATGCTTCTCTCTTAGCTCTATTTCCACGTCTTCTGCTCTACAGATTCATCTATCCTTAACACTTTTTCTTCTTGAAACATTTTACACTCCCAAGTCTCTTAGACTGGCGCAAGTTTCCTGTTTTCCCACATCCAACCTTTATTGGTTGTATCCACTTAGCCATAGAACATTCATCCACAAAGGTTCTCTCTATAACCCTAATATAGGTAGAAATGCGTAGAGGAAAAGTGCTGGATCATTTGTCCTTAAAGCACACCTCTCTCTGAGGTCTGAGCTCTAAAGCACTAATCGAATCACAATCATAAAGTACCAGGAACAATCGGTACGCCCTAAGGAATACTCAACTACCGACATGTCGTCCTGCCGAAGCTGTATAAGCTCTAGAAAACTCTCATCCACCTCCTCAAGCAAGTCCTCATCCGCCTGTGAGTCAGGCTCGCCTCGTAACCTGAGGGGTATCTGATGCTGAAACACGTGTAAGGAACTAAGCATACAAGTGTCATCTATCAGTACCGCTGGTTGGAACTGCTGACCAACAGGTAGTGATTCAGTTGGAACACTACCTGAAGGTACTATCTCAGGCTTCGGTCCACGTACCGAAGCCTCATCACTATACAGACCAACCTCATGGTCACTCACTGGGAAACACCAGTAGTTAAGATATCCATCTTCTCTACTAGTGTCTAAACTAGGAGTAAAACTCTAGAAATCACCTCCATCCAGTCCACTGCTGCCTGGGAATATGTCTCACCTCGTAACCTCAGAGGCCTCTGCTGCTGGAACTTGTGCAATGCGCCCTGTTAGTGTGCACCGTCCACTAGTACAGCTGGTGGCATCTACTGCCCAATGGGTGGTGGTGCTACTGGTACACCACCCAAATGTGCCATCATAGTAAGAGGGTCCTACACCGAAGCCTCGTTGCTCGGTGGACCGTCATCGAGTACTCTCTCAAAACTCCAACTAACTGTCTGCGTGGTGGCATCCTGAACAGATGCGACATGGTAAAACTATTATACCTTGTGAGATGACCTGGTTTGAACTGACTTAAAGAAAACTTTTGGAAACACACACGCAATTAATGTTTTTGTGCACTGAGTCGGAAATCAGTAGTCAGGGTCTTGGTGTATGGATACGTCGGCCACCGCAACAACACTGGACTCCCTGAACTGAAAACCACACTCGGTACCCTTAACACTATTGCTCCATAGAAAGAAAATATCAGAGTCCTAATTTATTCGGTAGAACCGACTCCTTTGATACTAATTTGTCACGACCCATCCTCGGGGCCCATGCCGTGACAACCCCAAGTCTGCGTTCCAAAGGCCAGGGGCTGGCGACTAGCACCAAAGGCGTAAATCCTGATAACTGGAAAGACATTTCCTTTATAAAATATAAACACTTCTAACCAGAGTACATTAAGAAGTAATACACTATGTACAAAAGAAAGTGCTGAAAAGTAAATGGGTCAGAATACAAACCCAACTGAAAAGTACAACAACAATTGAACAAAAGTACAATAGAAAAGACAAACAGCTGGAAGATAGAAGCAGCTCCTAGGTTGTCCACCTCGGATCCTACCTGAAGGGTAGGTACAGATAGCCTCCTCAACTCTCTCACCTTCCATCCTCCTCCGAGTACTGTCTCGTTGTGAAGTCCACCTCTGGGTACTGACTCATCGTGAGGTCCACCTCTAGGTACTGACTCGTCGTGAGGTCCACCTTTGGGTATCGTCAAGTCCTCGTACACTCGGTCTCTGTCAGCGTTGTCCGTCGTCTGCATCCAACACAATGAGGTGCGGGCATAACCCGTGCAGGGGTGAGTATAACGATACTCAGTAGGGACCCCGAGACCCTCAAGGTCTCACTAAATCAAACAAGGATAACCACAAAGAAGGATCTCAACAGATAACTCTTACTTAGGTATTATCCCATACTTATACCTAAGTTATCAAGTAACCCATCTCAATCATGAGGAAACACAAAGGTTATGAAATCAACGGATTACCACTACTTAGGTATATACCAATACATATACCTAAGTTATCAAGTGACCCATCTCAATCATGAGGAAAACACAATGGTCATTGACTCAGCTCAAACCAAGATTTTCATTATCAAAACCACAACTGCTGGAGAACTCATCCTATGTCGAGTACAGTGGCCCTGTCACGACTCTGAGGTGCTACCCACTAACCATAGACTGTTAAGTTACTCCTCCTGTCGAGTACCACAGGTCTGCTTCCAAATACCGGGCGCTCTGTCCGATGGGGGTCTGCCGCCAAATATCGGGTGCTCTCCCTAATAGCCTACAGAGGCACTCCTATCGAGTACCGCGAGTCTACTGCCAACTACCAGGCGCTCTGTCCGCCGTGGGTCTGCCACAGAATACTGACCGCTCTGTCCACCGGGCAAACCAAATCACTACGAGTCGAATCGGTCAAGCAGTCATCAGGTCTACAGCTACTAGGTCTCCGTACTCCGTATGCTCGTCTCTGGGAGGGTCCGCTCCAAGAGCTACTGGTCGATACATCCAAGTGTAACGTAATCTCACGTATAAGTATCTCAAAGGACCGCATCGTCATAGGGGTCTCAACGCAATAGACAGTGCATCAATCGGACGCCCGGTCTGTGAGTTATTAGCATTTCCGTTCTAGGGGCCCGGTTGGATTTCGGGTACAATCCAACCCGGCCATACTCCAACTGCATCCAAACCTCAGGTGAATTATTCCAAAAGAACCGTCTCATAAATTGGAATCCAACAATGTCGAAGACACGTCGATCGGACGTCCAGAGCTCATGTTATAAGCGTTTCCACTCCAAGGCCCCCGTTGGTTTCAGGTTCGAACCTACCCAGACGTACTAAAGATTCACCGAAACCTTTAGTTTAGTATATATCTAAACAAACGTATCTATCCAATGAATCCTACGCACCTGATGGTGCATCGATCAGAGTTCCATAGCTCATGATATGTTCGTTTAACTGAAAACAGTCCGAAAATAGGGGGTCTGGGCACGGTCCGACCCGGCCCAATACCCTCTGGGTCGACCCGACTCGGGTCCAGGTCCAGCCCGGCTGGGCGCTGCCCAACTCGGTAGGAGTGACCCAGCCCTGCTAGTGCGGCCCGGCCCGCGTGGCCCGTCCCAGCCCGGCCGGTGGAGCTGGCTCGCCCAGTTGGCCGAGAGCGTTGCGCCGAGCGGGGGGCGCAGACTCCCGTTGATTGACACCGGAGGCGCCCGATGGTGCCGCCCCGCCACCCAGATCTAGCGTGGCCACCGAATACGTTACACTGCCGCCGCGACTTTTTCCGCGGAGGGTTTCCTCCGGCGGCGCGCCGGCGCCGCCGGACGCCGGCGCCGCTGTGCCTGCGTAGCGCGCGGGCAGTGCCTTCCGCGGACCACCGGACACGCTCCGGTGGTCCAATTCGCCCACTTCCTCTGCCTATGGCTCTCCTGGGACCCATTCTTCACTATGATGGCTTCCAAACGCCGTTGTAGTCTCGTTTCATCGTCGCCCGTCAATCCACGCACAAAAGAACAACCAACGGAGGGTTCAGGCTTGTTCGTTAGCCCGTGCCCTCCGCATTAGAGGCTCAATCCTTAATTCATCAAAGTCAAGGGTTTAATTTATTCAAAATAAATTATACAAACACCCTGAAATTAAATACCCATGCATGAGGGTATAAATAACATATACACTATATACAAAAAACCCACTTACCTTAATAATCGATGTCGAATGTCGGCGTCGTGGAAGACGGCGTTGCGAGGTGAGGATCCGCAGACGTTGTTGGAGTGAGCCAAGGAGGAAGTGGAATCTCCTCTCTTGTCGCAGAGAAGAGAAAATAAGACACATCATCGTTGGCGAGTTCCCCACGTTGGTGTCTCCTCCCTTTTCGTGGAGGAAGAAGAGAATGGAGAACCGTGATCGCTGAGTCGTTCTACGTTGAAGGGAAGATGTTCTTCGTCGAAGAAGATCCGTTCTTCGTTGAGGATGATGTTATTCAAATAAGGAGGAAATTACTTCTTCTTTCACACAAAATCTCTCTCCAAATTTCCCACACAACAAGCCAACCAAAAATTAAAATAAGACTACCCCTTATTTTAATTAAACTTGTCATGCCTTCAAAATTTAAAATTCAAACACTTAATTAATTTAATTGAAGAGGTTCAAATAATTTTTTAAGGTGTGTGTTGGAATGAATTAAAAAGGGAGAGAGAGGAAGTGGAAAGGTTACACATTTAAAGAGGATTTAGCATGTTAAATAAGAGGGGTTTAAGGAGTTTAGGAAATGTGAATGGTTGGGGCTCGTATGGGACCCACCTCACAAACATCCACACATGGGTAGTTAGGTGGTTATGGGTCCCACCCCTAACTCCCCCATGTAGTATATAACCACCAAGGATATAGATAAAATTTTACCAAAAATTTTATTCACTTCTTAATTATTCCCATATTAATAACTTCTCCTCCCGTGAAAACGCCACTACAGTAAAGGTCCCCTTAAGCTATTACCGGCGTTGTGAGTTTATCAGTGCCCTCAGATTTCAATTCCGAGCACCGGTTCAAAAGATAGATAAACCTGCTTGTTCGTTCACTGAATGTACCTGAGCTAAATTTCGAAAAATGATTCTGGGCACACCGGGCCTCAGAATCAAGTGACGTCAGAAGCCACAGACTCATAAAATTCCAAATTATTTATGAAAAAAACTATCCTTGAAATTTCTGGGTCTTTACAGAAATTGACATTTCATGTTGATGAATGAAAATTTTCATTGGAGATGTGAATGAACTTGCCCGATTAGATTTCCATTATAAAAAAACTATTTGTTCAAAATCAATCATTCACCTACAGAACATACCTTGTACATATTCTTATTTTACATGCAATGATTAAAGAAATGATTTAAATCTGTAAAAATATTTTTTTCATGAAACATTTTAACATACCTATAAATAATAATTTTTTAAAATTGTTTATTACTACTTATGGTTCTTTATATTTTACCCATATTTATTTATCTTCGGTTAACTTAATAGAGACACATTTGATATATTATTATATTTGGGTTCCCTGTCATCTATTATTCAGAAGAATATTTTTATAGTAAGATTATATTTTCTTTAATTTTTTTCATTTAGTTTAATTCCTTGTCATTTATTTTGGTGTTAGGGTTTTTTCATTATAATCATCGTAAACTACTTTGTATTTGGTTGAATGCGCTATATGAAATAAAATTAACATCCCAAAAACAAAAAAGAAGTAGCGTTTGTCCCTCAAGTTTGTAGTTAAATTTAAAATCATGTATAAAGAGAAAATACCATGAAACTATGTATATTAAATCATCAAGTAACGATCATCAATACTTTTTGGATCGTTGTGAATCATTGTTTCATTCATTGGATTCTCATATCACCCGATTTGATGGAAAATGAAGGGTGATATTGTCTAGTGTTTTTGAAATAAAATATTTGTTGTCTAAAAGTTTAAAATTAGAAAAAAATATCTGATTGATGTTAAAATATAAGAGAACCTTCCAAAAATAATATTTGATCTATTATAATCAATCACATGTTAAATTGGTTATCTTATTGGTAAGTATAATTAAATTTTTATTTTCACATTTATTACCATTTTTTTAATAATTGTGAATTCATCTAAATAGAATTAAAAATAATCCAAAAAATATTTGGTTTATATGAAAACATAGTGATGTGGTCTTTAAGACATTTTGAATTTGTAGGAATCATAAGAATGTGTAATAGATACCCAAATTGCTTGGTGTGATCAACAGTGGTGTTTCTCCCACAGTATGGGATTTAAGATTCAACACATGTAGAAAGGGAAAATACCAAGAAAAAAAATTAGATTGAAATGAAATTGTAGGGTAATGATTAAAAAGATGGTTTTGATCTGTAAGAATAAATGTTGCATCCATCAGTGCTCGTGTTGCTCAGTATGATGAAAAATGATGGGAAACATTATCCAGTGTCATTAAAATAGCATATCTCCTATCATGGGTTCAGAAAGAAGAAAATGAATTTTGATTGATGTGATAATCTATTAGAACATTACTCAAATATATGTGATTTATTGGAATCAATCGTGCATTACTATAATGCATGGATTGGTAGATATAATTAAAATTTAATTTCCCCATTTATATCATTTTTGTAATAATGGATAAATATTTTTAATAGAGATCAAAATTGAATAAATGAGATATGATTCACATGGAATATTCTGAATATTATCATTAAACCATTTAAAATCTATAGGAATCATTGAAACGTATATCTGATGCCTTAATTTTTTGGTATGATCCAAAGTAGTTTTTGTCCCTCATATTTGATGTTAAGTGTCAAATCACATAAAAGGGTCCAATAATAATAAAAAAACATTTAATATATTAAATTATATGAGAACAAAAAATGATATATTTTTGATTTGTAGAAATCAACAACGCATCCATCAGATTCCCATGTTGCCCGATATGATGTAAAAATGGAGGGTAACATTGTCATGTTTTATTAAAATAACATATCACCTATTAGGTGTTGAAAAATTAATAAATCAATTATGATTTATGTGGAAATATATCATAACATTCTTATTATCATATGAGATATATTGTAATCAATCATGTTTTAATCGAATGTCTGGATTGGTTGATACAATTAAAATTTCATTTTCACATTTATTACAATATTTTAAATAATGGAAAAATCAAGTGTGTAGGGGTGAAAGAAGACCAAAAAATCTTCAATTGATAAGAAATATTAGAAAAATAATGTTTCTGACATTTAAAATCTATTGGAATCATTAGTTCATGGATCAGATACCTTAATTTCTTAGTATAATCAAATTAGGTGTTTCCCCTCATATTTGGAGTTACGTCTCAAATCATTTAAAAGGTGTCAATATCAAGAAAGAACACGTGGATTGCCCTGAAATCATGGGGGAATGATCACCGTGTTTTCTTTTATCTATTGGATTCTTTGCTGCGTCCATTAGATGCTTGTGTCACCTGGTATGATGGAAAATGATGGGAAACACTGTCTAGTGGTATTAAAATGAAATCACTCTCATTAGGATATCAAAAATGAGTAAATAAATTCTTATTTTCATTAAATGTTAAAATAGAATTATTATAATTATATGTGATCTATTTGATTCAACTATACATTGATTTGATTCACAGATTTGTATGTACAATTAAATGTTATTTTTCACATTTATTACCATTTTATGTACTAATAGAAAATTCATGTGTGTAGGGGTAAAAACCAAATAAATGAGCTTCTAATGAAAGGAAAATTTATGATAATGATCTTTTAATCATTCAAAATTTGTAGGAATCATCAACACATTGTTTGGATAATCGAATTTCTTAGAATAATCAAAAATGGTGTTTGTCCCTCAGATTTGGTGTTAAGGGTCAAATCAATTAAAATGTGAAAATATCAAGGAAACACACAAGGAATGACATAAAATCATGGGAGAATGATCAAAAATACATTTTTTCTACAAAAATTTTCAAATCATCCATCAGTTTCCCATGACGCATGATAAACTAAAAAATGATGGGTAACATTATTTAGTGTTGTTAAAATGACATATCTCCCATCAAGGGGTAAAAAATAGCCAAATGGATTTTTATTGATGTGAAAATCTTGGTGAAAATAACACAATTAATGTGTTATTTAATTAAATAAACCACATGTCAACTCAATTCCCAGATTCATCACTATGTGGTAAACATGGTTTACAAATTTAATAGTAATTGATTAACTAATAAATACTGTAATAAGATATTTTAGATTTGTGTGGCATCATTTTTTAATTTAAGAGGTTTTATGTATGTAACAGTATATAATCTGTTTTGATTATTTTATATATAAATGAAATAAATTTTATTTTATTGTTAAATATATTATTTTGAATTTTCTTTATTTAATTGTTTTTTATCGTATCAGTACGTTGATTGAGACAACATAATAGATAGATCTATAGCTGTTTGGAACACTTTTTATATGTTAGTTTTTTTAGTTATTTAGTGGACGTTAAAATGTTTATTTTTTTCAATGAAAATTTGATGACTAGAGGCCTCCTATGGCAGTCACAAATGACTTATTATTCATACAACATTAGCGACCTTCATAGGCAGTCGCTCTACTATTTAGACGTATGGCTGCCAATGATGTTTGCTAAATTTGTTCCTTGAGACCCCTCATGCTGTCATTTGTGGACCCCCAATGGGAACTGCCATTTGGGGTCACTATTTACCTTTAACAGTGGAGAAAATGTGACCTCCCAAAGTGGTTGTATCACAGTTTCAAAAGGGATTTAGAGACTACTTTTGGCAGTAACTAAAGGTTCAATTTGTAGTAGTGTTCCATTCCATTTAAAATATCTTTCCTTATTTTATATTTTTATTGTATCTTTTTCTATTGTAATTAATCCCTCAAATATCATAAATGAGAATTTAAATAAATGTTTATTATATATAAAAATTATCAAATATAATTTAAAAATAAATTTATTTAAAATATTTATAAATCAAACATAACAAAAAAAAGATTTTTTTATTTTATTGTATCAATTTAAAAAATAAAAAAAAAACAAAATATGTTATAATATATATATATATATTTATATTAGAAAAAATAGAAATAGAATTTTTGAGATGTTGGAATGTATTATAAACTCTCACGGTACATGGATGTTGTATCATTAGATTCATATCAACGATAATGGAATAACCATGAATTCCTATGAATTTATTTGACATATGATGAGTTTAATTTCAATCAATTGTTTCTTCCAATGTGGGTGGGGAATGTGGGATCATTATTTTGACGATTTATATTCTATCTTGATTCGTGATTTCCAATTCTGGAAAAAAATACCCTCATTTTTTACAATACCAGTGATCCCCTCCCTCTATGTTCTCCCTACTCTCTCATTACATTTTTTATATTCACTAATTAATGATATTTTATTTATATGATATCAAAATTTAAATCTATACGAACCAATGTGATCGTCAAAATGAGATGAATAATTTTCTACCAGTATATAATGTGTAATTTTGAACATTAAATTTTCCATAAATGCCTCTATATAGATAAATATATTTAAAAATTAATTAATTTACACATACTTACTTATATATAGTTTTATATATAAAATTTATTTCTATTTATACATGCATTATATATATAGTGTAAATTTCCCATAAAAATTAACACTATACATTTATCAATAAAAGTTTTCATTTAAATGATTATATACAATACATACACTAATTAAATTTTTATATACCAAAATATAGAAAAATATATATTTAAAATAATATCTATACATAAATTGAAAACAATATATATGTCAATAAATATATATAAATCAATGAGTGTGTTGTGATTTTTTTTATATACAAATGCATTTGTATAATATTAATTTAAAATTAAAGTTATTATTATTATTATAACATATATATATATATATAAACACATGCTTACAAACACATATATATGTATAACCACTAAAATGAAATATAAATAATTTAATTTATAAATTCAAATGCAGTTACGCAATGTGAAAATTAAAAAAATTACTCTATTATTTGTTCAGTTGAATTTGGCATGGTATTTTTTACATACACTACATATACAAGATAAATTTTATATGCCATCATATAGATAAATATATTTTGAATATATTAAGTAGATATAATATATATATATAGTGTATTTATATATCTATATAATGTATTTCAATATACAGTAACATATGTATATGCATGTAAATTAAATTTTCAGGTGAAATTTACACTTCAAATTCTATAAATGAAATTTTTAGTATATTTTTTATAAACCGTACATATAATAATAATTTTTTATACTTGTATATAGATAAATATATTTTTAAATTATTGAGTAATTATATGATTAAAAATCTATATATATGTGTAAAACATATGTAAACATTACATAGTGTATGTGTATGTGGGTTATTATATACACATTCATATATACAAAAAATTTAAATTAATATATGTTTGTGGGAAAAATTAAATTGTAAAATTTTTATTGTATTATTTTATACACTCCAAATAAATTCTACATTATCACACCAACGTATAGATAAATATATTTAGAAATTCATTAGTATACTTTTATTTTAAAAAAAATTGACAAAAAAAACAATGAGTATATATGTAACAAAACATATACTGTAATACAAATTACATTTGTGGTGTAATTTTTATATACACCACATATACTAAAGAAAATATTTATCCTTTCATATAGATAAATATATATTTGTTAAAATTAATGGGTATAAATATAGTTTAAAAACAATTTATATATATATACATGAACCAATCATTATGTATATTCATATGTGAACATTTAAAATATATTTTCATATAAATGTGTATTCTAAATTATCTATATAATTATATATATGAGTAAAAAAATATGTTATGACCCGACCCAGTGGATCATGATCTGCAACTACCCCAAGCCCACCTCTATAGGCTAGGTGCTAGGGAAAAGCACATGACTGATTAACTAATATGAGAAGCTTTTGACTAATTATATATATAGACACACAAAACCATCCTAATCCATAAATTAAAATGAATAAAGGAAAATAAAGTAAAATCTAGAGTAATAATCATGTATGTAACAACCTCTAAAGAATACAAGAGTATGACAACAAAATCTGAAGTAGAAAAAGGTGAAAATACATTCCTAACATGGATGATGTACCAACCTGACAAAAACTGGGAAAATAAATGCTGAGAGAGCCCTGCTCCAACTCTCCAATCCCCGACCACCGTATTTCATCAAATGCACCGGGGTATCCCTATGATCCCTTTTAATTGAAGATTACCTAACCATTATTTTCATAAGGCATGTTATATGTAGGAAAATACCATGAATGGGTGAATATATACATGCCCAGTGGGACACCTTGAAAGCTGAAGGCAACATAATATGAGACACAACAGAAGTAAATAGTATAACCCATAAAAAGTGATAAATGAAAACCAATCAACATGGATATTTGTTCATAAAATAATCCCATACATTAGAGAAATGAGATCCCCATATCATAACCTAGACTAGAAAAAGAATCTATTCTTAGTTAGAAGAGGTTCCTCGATGATTCTCAACATCTCACATGTCAGTTCGAAGAAATATCCATGTTGAGCCACAACTTGCCACTATTCAATAAAGTCAAGGGGACATGATCTCTCGTTATAGGACCCATTCCCGGATATAATTAGAGGATTTCACTCTTTTAATAGAGAACCCATGCCCTAACACCTCCATATAGTGCCACTACATTAGTCAATATAGTAGTCATTCCCTATCCAAGTGGAGGGTTCCACTCTCATAGTAGATCACCCATGCCCTGAAACCATTGGAGGGTTCCACTCTGATGGTTGATAGATGCCCCATAGCATATAACAGTAGGATGGTGATAATATAATGGTATATAATGATTTCCCTAACACTATAGGAGGGTGCCACTCTGATGGTAGGAGACCCATGCTCTGAGACAGTCATAGGGTACCACTCTGAGGGCCGATAGAAAACCCATGCCATGTCGCAAAAGGAGGGTGCCACTCTAATGGTATATGAATCGTGCCGTGAAACTAAATGAGGGTGAAATTATGATGGTAGAGGACCCATGCTATGATATTTTATGAGATTTCCACTCTGATTTTCAATAGCGGACCCATGTCATATCTTAGTAGGAGGTTTGCAATCTAATCTCTTTGAAAATTCTTCCCAATCACTACTGACGTCGAGCATCACCTAAATAATAATAAAAACAAAAACATATAACATCATATCTAAAAATCCACAGTTAAGGAAACCATCCAATTATATGTAGAAAAACATTCAGGATAGACTACTTGTAGACCAAAAAACATGTCCAAATGAGGGAGATAAGAGATATACAAAATTCCACAAAAGGGGGTACACGGTGTGTGGGGTACCCACACCATGTGGGGTCCTACTCTACTGCATTGTTGTGTCATATACACTACATATATCATGATACATGTAGTCCCACATGGAATTTAAGGATACTAGATGGCATGTCTCGACCACTCGGGGTCGAACTGTGTTCTCCTGGCCGTGCCCATGTGATTTGAATTATGTCTATGTACACTGGTTATGGGCCTGGATATTCCCTTGTTTGCATACTCTTAGAGTAAATTCTAGGTCAAAAACACTAATTTACTTGGCTTGTGTGTGTCTCGCGTGATGCATGACACATAACTCATCCAAAAACCCTAGCCGTCATGGCTGGGTCACTACATGACACGTTTCCATCCTAGTACACACCTTGTAGTAGGTATTTTCAATAAAATGTAGATATGATCCATTCATCTCATATCTGGATTCTATACCACATACCCTAAAATTTGACTATTGATAAATAGTGGCAATCACCTTCAGCAATCATTTTGGCCCTACAGTGGCCAGAAATCAGTGTTTTGATTCTTCATTCTATACCAGCATATACCATCATGGCTATGGCCATATAATACTGCCTTATAGAATTATAAATCCAAGGTGGAATATCATCTATTAAATCATCCTTATCTATCTTCTAATTGCTGATCTGTTCATTACATGTGAATTTGCCACAAATTCAAGGGTCTGATCGCACTTAATCCCACCTTTCATTGTCAAACAGTGGTCCCTATAGGTGAATGACCATGAATGAAAATAATTATTGGGGAAAATAATAAGAAAAACATGTGAAACAATCATTGAACAATAATTCTCGACAAATGAATTCGATTAGGGACAGATGGGGTGAAAAATAATGAAATAACAAGGGTAATTTGAAAAAATAATTAAACCGGATACATGAAAAAATAAAAAATCTTAAATAAAAATCTTATCAAAGAAATAGATTTGATTTTTCTCAATATTTTAATCATAAGGTAGGAAATCCAAAAATGATGATCCCTACCTTGATATTAGATCCTTTATTAGTGACTATCGTAGTTTCCATTAATTGGGATGATCTATTGTATTCACTACACTTTGATTCTCCTAGATGAAGAAGCTAGTCGTCGTCCAATCACAATACGCCAACATAGAATAGAGGATTATTCCTTTCAATTGTATCTAAGTTATGAAATTAAACCTAAATATTATTTATAATGATATATTTATTGAGGGAAATAGACATCTGTAATTTAATTAATTAACTAAAGCAATTAATTTTTTAATCCACTGAATGCACCAACCAATGACAGATTTACCTGAACAGCTAGTGTCGGCCGATCTTAGGTCGTACCTTGGGTAAACCTCATGCTTCAGATTCAAACATGGTCTCAGATTTCCAATTAATATTTTTTAAGAGAAATTTTATAATTTCTGAAAAAACATGAGCAATTGAAATAAAATATGGATAATTTTTTTTTTAAAAAAAAAATCAACTATGGGAACATTGGGGCTCAGAATCCAACACAATCTTAGTGCCCATATCTGGAAATATTCATTGATATATTTCAATGTCTTAAAAAGAAAAAATAGTGTCACTACATTATTACCTCCTTCAATAATGATGTCATTGAAATGAGAAATCTAAAAAAAGGTGGGGATACTAAATTGGAATTTGGTTCCTTACTCCTATGAGAGCTCCTGCATGCTCCCTCGCCACCACAACACATAGAGGATGAGAGTGGTCCTTCCACTTGGGATCATCTCCTTCCAATAATATACTGTTACTAGTTGCTCCATGAATGTGGATCCATCCTCAATATCTATATCACCCCAACCAATAACACTCATGGGATCATGAACATGTATCCTTACATAGAACACATGGAAGTCATCATGCAACCGATCTAACTGTGGGGGTAAGGTGAGGTGGTTGGAAACCTCTTCAATCGTATGCACAATCTCAAATGTCTTAATTAACCTTGGAGATAACATACCTTCATATTTAGACCTCCGTAATCATTGACACGGGGAAACTCTAATGAAAACATGGTATCCCTGCTCTAACTCCAAGGTTCTACTATGTGGATCTGTATAAGATTTTTACATGTTCTGAGCTCTCATCATCCAATGATGGATCACCTAGACATTAACCATTATTATCTGCACCATCTTATACCCATCAAGATATGCCTCAAAGATCTCATTCTAGAATAAGGGAATCAAACAGTGTCTCCTGTACAAGGCCTTAAAAGTTTCCATATTGATATTATAGTGGTAGATATTATTGTAATAAAACTTCACCAATGGAAATGGATCCACATAGCTCTAGCTAAATTCTAACATGAAATCCCTCTATATATCATCAAGAGCGTTTGTAGTGAACTCAGTATTCCTATATGTATGGGGGTGAAAGGATGTACACATCCTCATCTAGGTCCCAAATTCCTCCTACATGCCTCTCTATGACCATAAAATAAACCACGCATCACGATCATATACAATCATTGAGGTAACCCCATTATTGACGATGGTCTATTGAACATACAACTGGAATAAAATCTCCAATGAACATATCTCTCTGGTCACAAGGAAGTGTGTCAATTTCGTAAGTTGGCCAAATATCACCCATATGGAATTATTCCCTATCACTGTATATAGAATACACATAACAAATTCCATTGATTTGATATCTCATTTCCTCAATGGGATTTTAAGATGCTGCCACAAACCTACTAAATCATAGTGCTCTGCCTTCACCTACTAACATGTGAGGCACCGAGAGACAATATTAGCCATGATACTCTTCATTTCAACCCACAAGACTACTGGAAAATGATCCTATACTCACGGTTCAAAACCGTTGGTATAGACCCCAAAACTGTGGGTATAGGCTATACCCACAGTTTGGGGAACCATGGTCATTGGTGGAATCAGTATTGGTCCATGACCTATACCCACAGTTTGGAAAAACCGTGGGTATATCTTTTTCCACCGTATCATAACTCTATACCCACTTTTCGGAAATTGTGGGTATTGAATATTCTACAAAATAGTGGCCCATGAGATTCGATCTCGTGAATACTCCTCCGTTCACGAGTGGCCTTACCACTACCCCATAACCGCATATGTATATATATATATATGTTCGTAAATATATTTATTTAAACTGAGGGAATAGAGGAATTGATTGTGGGTATAGAACTCCTGCCAAATTTTTTTGTTCCTGTGGAAAAAATAAATTTCCCGCGCACAGGCGGGAAACCTACACCCACGGTTTGTCAAAATAGTGGGTATAGGTTTTTTTATCCGATGACTATACCTACGGTTTTGGGGAAAATCATGTGTATAGGTCACCCTATCCCCATGGATTTTGGAAAACCGTGGGTATAGACATTTTTTGATACCCTATACCCAAGGTTTTGAGAAAACCGTGGGTATAGGGTAGCCTATGCCCACGGTTTGGGGAAACCGTGGGCATAGGCTATCAAAAAATGCCTATACCCATGGTTTTACCAAAATCGTGGGGATAGGGAGACCTATACCCATAGTTTTCCCCAAAACCATGGGTATCGGTCCATTTTTTAGTAGTGATATTGTCATTGAAGGTCTTAATACATCTTACCTTCATCAGGATTTACAACCAAATGATATGTGCGAAACTCTCTCAACACCACCTCCCACATCATGATTGGGACTGCAATTCATCCCTAGAAAAGAATGATGTGATTCGCTCCTTAAAAAAACCCATCTAGTGAATCTATTAAGGATATACAATCATGTAATACCTTAAATTCTATGTCTCCTAAATGGGACTCTCTCACACACCATAGAAAAGGAGGATCCAACCCCATCGATTGAATAAAGTGTCTCCCTCCTCCTCAACCAAGGCCAGCTGTAAGAAAACCAATTGCTCTGATGCCTTCTACACCAAACAAGAATTGTAAATCCTTATAAGGGAATATATTTCAGCCATTTAATTCACATGAGTATAAATTATCTAAATTCATATTCTTTTAGGAACTCCAAAAATAACCATTTCCTTTGGTTCATATCTTTCTATGTGCAGACATACTAAAGACTCCGATGGTCTGAGTAAATAATAAATCCCTATCCTAGAAGATATTTAACACATATCCTAAAAAAAACTACCACTAAAAACCAATGGTCATGTTTCCCATAGTTCTTATCATGGGATCTCAACTACCTCAACCCATATGTGGTAAATACCTAACCTTAAATCAACATTCATCAAAGACAAGCTCCAAAGGAATAAAAATATACTACATGATCCCTTCCCTCCTTAGGTAGTCTAAAAATAGGGGGACTCCTCATCCATATCCTCAACTCCTTAAAGGATGGCTGGAACTTCTCATTCTAGGTAAAAGGTTTCCCTTTCAATATCAGGTTAGTAAAAGGGGATGTAATCCGATATAAGTCTCCCAAAAACCACCAGTTGTACCTTGTCAAAACAATAAAACCACATACCTATGACACACTCTTGGGTGGTCATCAGACAAGCATTACATCAAACTATATGAGGTCCATATGTAATCTATTTTCATAAATCTCATGACCAAAAAGTGGTCATTGTGGATCCAGAACTAGAAATTCAAGAGAATTCCATAAAGTGGGTTCTCCCAAAGAAAATTTGGGATCATCCTCAAGTGATATGTGTGATCTTCCACTAATATAGAGTATATGAGTATGTCGTTAATGAAGAGAATAAAAAATTGGTCCATGTATGGATATAACATATGGTACATCAAAGCCATAAATATAGTTGGGGAATTTTTCACATAGAAAGGAATCACAAGAAACATATCATGTCCATGTAGACATTTTAATACCAACTTCAGAATATTATCTTCATGAACACTCAACCGATGGTTTTCAGAAAACATATAGATCTTTAAGAAATAAAATTTCACCTCACAACTAATCAAAGAAGGAATCAATAATTGGAAATCTGTACTTTTTTTTCATGTACTAGTTATGGTGGTTATAATCCACAAAAATAATCAATCTACCTTCCACATTTTTCATGAAAAACAATAGATCTGCCTAAGGGGACACTTTGGGTCTGATGAACCCCTTCTCTCAAAGGTCCTCCAAATGCAACCGAAACTCCCAGATCTCTATAGGGGATATATTATATGATAATTTAGATATAATATTAGTATCATTGTGAAATTAGATGAAAAACTCCATCTCAAACCTATATGGTAGTCCTAGAATTTCCTTGTGGATGACTTTCATATTATCATCAAATATTGAAGGAATCCAGATGGATAAAGAGACCACTGAACTAAGGGATAAAAACTCCAAATGGAAAGTGATGGTTTGTATCCACCTACTCACAAAATTTACTTTTCCTACCATGAGATCTATCTCACTGAAAATGTAGAACCTCATCCCATCTATTATATGGAATATGAGTCATCTAAGGTAACAGTAAATCTAGGTTCAGATTGTGGAAAACCAGTCCATATCCAAGATTAATCCATAAGGACTCATTGTGATGACCAAATGGTCCAATGAGAAGCACTGTTGACAATGATATATCATTCACTGTCATCCGATAAAAGATATCAAAGAATATATCTTCGTAGGAACATCAAGAAAAATTTGATAAGCTATTTCCAAAAATAGGAGCCCCATCTCTCACCCCATGATTAAATAAATAATGTAATGAATCAATCCCATTTCTAATAATACATAATAATGAGTAGGATAAAAATAGATCCTACATCTAATCATCTCTTGAGATACCATGTAATATCCTTCCATAGCCTACAGCTTCCCAAAACCCCAACCCCCAGATCCCTTAGACTGACATGGCCCGCCTGTTGGTAGTGATTGGAGTAGTTCATTAAGGCATCCACCACCCATATAACCTCCACCTAAATCCCCATATTCTCATCTTCTAGGTCTACCTCTCTAGGGCCACCCTTCCCCTATATGGGAGATCCATACTCATAGATTTTTCCATGCTGAGGTGGTCCACCAACTATATGTCCACCCTCCTAAACATATCATGTCAAGAAATCATATTCTATGTGATGTCACTGATCATATAACTAGATAACCCTATCTCTGGGATTCCCTGGTCCTCTATGTGGTCCATGTGTTTCATGACTGTGTACCTGAGTAAGATCAAGGGAAGATCTCCTATGATGAGAACCTACTGACTAGTGCATGTTTTCTGTTATAGATTCCTCATCACTATAACACCCACTACTAGATATAGCTTCCTAGATTCCCAAGGACAGGAATCTCTCAACCACTATTTCCTTCTCCAACACTGGGGAATATGTGGGAATGCACAATAGTACCACATTAGCACAATTTCACAATGGATACCCTGCTGAAATGTCCATTCTCGGAAGTATCCATCTCAAATAATGTCAAGGGACTACAGAATAATGTTAGTGAACCTTGAAGAATACTTTGAAACTATCACCCATCTATATTATAACTATGAATATTTTGGAATCTGAATTGAGCATAAACACGAGGGGTGATACTCATCAGAGAATATATAATAGAAGATGGTACATGAGAGTGTCTAATCATCATTAATCAGTTTGTATAAGATCCACTAGAGCCCAAAAACTATTTTAAAAAGGTTGGCTTCCTGTGCAACCACCTAACTAGTCGGTGTTCTGATATGTCTAAAAAATCAGACCGCTGACTCTAGCCTTTCATTTGGTGTCTGGAGATCTAGATCACTGCATAGCCTCTACGGTGTCTAGCACTGGATCTCTTGAAGTGTGTTATGCATGATTGAATCCTAATCTAACTCTGTTGTTATAATCTATGATCAACAGGTGTGGGTTCTACTAACTATCCACCTAGAAGAGGGATATCATGATATTATCCCAAAATTATGGCCACATCACACATTGGATCATCGTCATGATAAAAAAAACATAACCTGGATTTCTTTCATCCTCTAGGCATCATAAAAATTTAAGGAATATATAAAATGGTCAGATAAGAATATATATATATATATTGTGTGTGGGGGGGAGATAAATTAATAAGGAATGTAAAAGAAGACTCAATCATATATGTTGCATGCACCAAAATTTCTTAAAACTAATGTCTCGGTATACAGAATAAAAAAAAGGTAGTTAGAGTCCTAATGTATTGTTACAATATCCAATTCACCAAAACTGAATTCCCTTGCCTAAAAGCTACACCAGATAGACTTTGACACTATTTTCCTTATTCATAACCAAATATATATAAGGGGATAACTCAAAAAACTATCCCAATGAATGAAACAACATTTTATACCAATCATTCATGACCCGACCCAATGAGGCTTGAACCACAACAAACCCTAAGCCCGACTCCATCAGATAGGGGCAAGAAAGGAGCACTGAATGAAATAACTAGTATGGGAGGCCTTTTCATTAGTACCTTTACACACACAAAACCATCTCCATGAAAAAGTGTGGAGGATTGAGATAATTGAGAGTAACATATTGAGTAAAAATATTGAATATAACAACCTCTATGGAATACCAAAGTATTATTATGTAATCTGAAGATGAAAAATGGGTAAATACATGACCAACTAGAATGATGTCTGAACCTCACAAAAAAACTATAAAAGTAAACCCTAAGAGACCTCAGATCAAGATATACAAAATCCAACAACTATATAGGGTCAAATGTGCCAAGTTATTCATATGATCTTCCATAATCACCACTGATCAATCTGTCATATACATAAGACATGGCATCTTTTAGAAAATCCCATCCTAGGGTGAGTATATACATACACAGTAGGACATCCTGAATAATAATTGGGAATCAATAGGATACATGATATAAGTAGAAATATCAACCAACAGAAATAGATAAATGAAAACCAATCACTAGAAAAAATTTCTCATAAAAAATCAGATGATAGAGGAAGGGGAACTCTATTTCCCAGCCCAACCTAAGAAAAGAGTCTTCCATTTGTTCCAAGAGGCCCGTTAATGATTACTAGTATCTTGCACATATATCCAAATAAATATCCATTTCATGCCACACCTCTCCACTATACCATAGAGTTGAGGAGATATAATATCATGGTAGAGGTCTCATTCCACATTACATCAGGAGGGTGAAACTCTATGGGTAGAGGACCCATTCCTGTACACCGCAGAGGGTACCACTCTGATGATCAATAGAGGACCAATGATTTTTCCCAGTTTAAGGGTTCCAATCTAATGTTAGAGGTAACATTCCCTAACAACATATGTGGGTTCCACTCTGATGGTAGAAGACCCATTCCTTGACATCGTGGGAGGGTTCCACACTGATATTTGATAGATGACTATTTATTTATCCCTGTAGGAGGTTTCCACACTAATGGTAGAAGAACCATCCCATGAAACTATAGTATGGTTCCACTCTAATGGTAGAGTACCCAATACCTGACATTTCAAGAGGGTGATACTCTTATGGTCGAAATAAGATACTTTATGTGTCACAAAAAGAGGGTTCCACTCTAATCTCTCTAGTGATCCTCATGATCATTACCACCATCAAACATAGTCAAAATAGGACTCAAACTCATAACATCTAACATCATATCTCAAAAACGACTATGAAGGCCACCATCATGTTCCAAATGGAATAAAAATCGGGATAGGCTACACGACGACCAAAATCTAAGTCCAATAAAAGGATACATAAGTGGTCGAAGTTTTGTAAAAAGAAGTTAAATAGTGTGTAGGGGACCCAAATGACATGGGGTCACACTCTGATGTATGTTCATGTCCTCTCCAACAAACTTCTCACTATCCATGTAGTCTGGAATGTAATTTAAGTATAATACATGGCTTGTCTCAGATACTAGGGGTGGATCCATGTTCTTCTAACTGTTTCGGTGTCCTTAAAGTCATGTCCATGTAGACTGACCATGTGCCTAGTTATTCTTATGTTGATGTACTCTTAGAGTACAATATGGGTCACTAGCATGCAGTAACATGGCGTGTGGGTGCCTTAAAAGGCATGTGATACTTGAATAACTCAAAAATTCAAAACTCCCTAGCCGAGTCACTACATGGAATGTGGTCATACCATTACACACTATGTAGTCAAAATTTTCATTGAAAATCAGATCCACTTGGTGCATCTCATATTCAACTTCTCTACCACAAATCCCATCATTTAACATATCATAAAAAGTGGTAATAACCCATGGCCATTGTTTCTGTCTCTTTAGTGGATAGGAAGTGGATCTCTAATTCGTCGTTCATTAACCGCATGTGTCATCACATCTCTAGCCATCTCTTATTGACTCAACATTTTGTAAATCCATATTGGAATCGCCCACATCTGTAAAATCATCCCAAACCATACTATAACCCGTAATACTTTTATTTCACATGAATATGTTTTGAATCTGAGGGTCTAATCATTCTTGATCATATTAGACTATGTAAAACCATGGTCACTATAGGCCAATCGAAAAAAACATGATGAACTATATGGGAAACCATAAGAAAAAAATGCGTGACTATCATTGGGAAATAGTTCATTGCTAGATAAATATATTTGGGATAGATGGGGTGACCAATCCTTGCAAAATTGGGGTAAATCAAATAAATAATTTTTAGATCCACTAGGTCAAATACCTTGAGAGGGGTGGGGGAATCTTGGTATGATAGATTAAAACCAATTCCCATTTTGATCTAGTTTCATTGATAAACAATAATCTTTTCACTCTATTTCTTGTAGCATGTTATGAGTAGAAATTAAATAATTCACACGACACATCTATTTTTCTTGGTTTACCCCCACTAGGATACATCCAAGAGGCATGAAACAATGATGTGATGATGTACCAAATCCTCTAAAAGTGAATTGTTGTTTATAATGTTTGGAGTTGACTCATTGTGCCTCCTAGTTTACAATAAATCACAATTAAAAAACTCACAGCTTTCTCAACTGAATTGTATTTTCTACTTCATAAAAATAACCCTTCATTATTTATAGTCTTGCAGGTCCCCTCATTATCTTAAATTAATGAATCCTACACTCTTTGTAGATTCTCTATTGATGTTCAATTTTCATCCAATGACTAATACTGGTTTACCACATATGTATGGGGAAACTAGAAATATTCCGTGCAACCCTTACCATGTATAGTGTTCAAAATTAATTCCTTACATGATAGATTTAAATTTTGTTGTGGAAAACCTTTTGTGAGAAACTTCAATCTGGCACACAAATAAAATATTATGAAAAACTTACTTATCTTGTGGGAAACACCAATTCTTTTGTGAAACTCCATTTACATAAAAATTTTATGCACCTCAGAGCTCTAATTTTTCCTATGTATTGAACATTTTAAAATGAGGGTGGCAACCTCTTATTTTTAGGCATCACTAAACCTCACAAAAAATATTTGATAAGTCACCAAAGATCTTCTATGTGCTATCAAAACCCAATTCTATGTTGCATTTCCACACATATTTTTCGGAATGACCTCATCATTCGTGCACATTTCCAAATATATCATGCACTTCATCCCTTTGTCCAATTTTGATGTTCTAATCCTGAAACATTCCTTGTGAGAATGTTTCCATTATATATCCAATATTTCATGCAACATACTTTTCGAAAAACATATTTCTCCATTATTTATTTCTAAGGCCCAAAAATTTGGAAAACACTAAAAAATGAATCTACCTTGTTTCTATACATTTTGTACCACATCCGGATTATCCATTCCATTGTCATGGTTCTTTTTCAATATATTTTTTTAATAATATCTCTTAAATTCCACAACTAAAAATCGAAACCCTCCTTTTCAATAAACACAATCAACCCAAAAATGCTTAAATTTTATCTTGTGGGATTTTCCCCAATAATAATTATATATGATATTTGGGTGCATAAAAAGGCTCAAATCAAACAAATATGAAAGAAATATATTTTTTTCTTCTCAATATTTTTATCATAAGTTCAGAAATCCAAAAATTATGAGTAATACCTAAGGAAGGGGTCATTCATTGGTGAATAATGTAGATTCCAATGATGGGGAAGATCCTTTGTGTTCGTTGTTCCTAGATTCACCTGGAACCAAAAGCTTATTTTCATCTGGTATCGATATTCCAATGTATAATGGTATATTATTCTCTTAATGATTCCTGGTTTATGTGGATAACACAAGATATTCTCCCGAATGATTTATTTATAATTGTAAAAAAATTTATGTCATTTAATGAAATAACTAAACTAATTAATTAATTAATATGATGAATGAACCTGTCAACAATTTTTTTATCTGAACCCCCACCAACAAATCATATTTCTTTCTAAGGGAAAACATCATGCTCTATATTAAACCATGCTCTTAGATTTATGATTTGATTCTCTATTTGGGGAATATTCCAAATATTTCTTAAAAACATTTTTTGTGATATAAAATATATAAAATATTTTTATAAAATTAACTCTGGTCACGTAGGGCATCATAATTTCATGCCATCAATGTTCCTAGAATCAAAAATATTTATTGATATATTTCAATTTTTTAGAAGAAAAATACAAGGTATTTATAGATTATATTATTTCACATAATATTTTTTTATATTAAATTACATTCAATTTTATAGTAATTATTATTTACATGAATTATTAATGATTAAAATTCTATATTTTCAATAATAAAATTTTCTTATTATAATATATATTTAAAAATATTCAAATTTTCCACTTATAAATTCATATGATATATATATATATATCTGTGTGTGTGTGTGTGTGTCTGTGTTTTACTTATCACTTAAATTTTCATCCATTAGTGAGGGAAATTATAATCCATCTAATTTAAATTTATGTGATCAATTATTAAAAATAATTTCTTTGTCCGAAAAATATGATTACCCAACCCATTATTTATGGATTTAAAAACCAAGATAAAAAATTACAAGGTCTTATAAGTAAGGTAAACTCATAAGATCATAAAGTAGTAACTGAAGTTCATGTAGTGTTATGTGATTCTTATAGATGAATTGAAACTATATTAATTAAAATTCATGGATTAAAATGATAGAAATATAATTTTAGAAATTTTATTATTATAAATTTAATACACTTTAACTAGTACAACATAATGGTTACTGAGTTCTAACCTTATCAATTCGATGTAAAGAACTGCCGTTGTGAGTAATTATATTAGGGATAAAAACAACGATCAAGGTTACCTTTATGAGTGCGAAAAATAGATGATAAAAGGTGAGATTTAACAATGTATTTTTTAGTGCTAGTTTAGGCCTACATTTATCAGTGATTCTTCTAGACTTGAAAATGGTTTCTATTATCAGTGATTTTTTGGAGGTGATAAAAGGTGTCTGTCATTAAAAATATATTATTTAAAACCATAGTTTAATATAAAAAAATATTTATAATAATTGATATCTATAATATATTTTCATTAACCTGATTATATAACCCAAAATATCCATTTACCATTAATATATAAATATTAAGTATAAAATAGTTTATAAAATAATTTAATATCAATATAAATCAACAATTTTCTGAATAGTACTATGTACTAGAAATTTAAAAAAAATCATGATAGAAAAAATTAACAAATTAATTAATCTCTTAAGAAAATTTGAAAACATTTGTAACACCCCATCCCAAACTATGAGGTCTAAATTAGTGTACCACACATCCTAATCTATGCATACCCATACAGAAGAGATTTTCGATTAGAAGGGAGGGACAAAGTGTGTCAATGGGGAGACCATACTCTCAGTATCATGATATACCAATTTGATAATATAACAAAATAATATATAATAATACTTATAGTAACATGGGGAAACTTATTAGATGAATTAACAGTTATATAATGTGTCAAACCAAACCAAAATATAAATATAGTTATGAAAAATAAATAAAAAATTGGAGAGAACTTCGAAGTATGTCTTGGTCTTCCACCAGCTCCACATTCCTCTACTCAACCATAACCCAGATACAATTTTCAATTACTCTGATCCCTAAACATGAAATCTATACATCCATTGAGATTCCCATATAGGGTGTAAGTAATTTACCAAGTAGGACACTTCCAAGAAGTCATTCATATGTTTTCTCAATAATGAAATGTGTATTCAATAATATTAATAAATTCATTACAAGAATAAAAATCATACCACAAGTACCGAGCGGGCATTCTCTAACAAAGATTCCATATATCCATGTCCATACCTACTTCGTTACCATAATGGTAGGATAATCCTAGGATTTTGGGAGTGAGTAAGAATAAGCCACTAGGATTGTAACATGTCTCCTTCTGGATTCAAGGAATTCATTCATATTAAGCCCCCATAGCTTCACATCCTAGATCTATCATGGGTTAGACCTCTAGAACTATGTACCCTATATATGACTCCTATCAAGAACCTAGGCCATGATTCCCTTAACACTCTATCTCAGGTGAGGCCCCTAGACTATCCTTCCCCTACAATATACTTGGTTCCATCATTATAATCATCATAAGATATTCACCCCACCCCCCTCAAAGGGATATAAATCACACATCGATCCACCTATCTCAAGTACCAATAACTACCTATGAGTTAGGGTAACACACATAACATGATAGATCATACATGTAAAACAATACATATCACCATGAAAATACATTAGAAACACATAAAAGTAAGTTATCATTGTCAAACATGTAAATAAAAATGCTCTAGAAATACTCATGGAATCAAATATCATAATGAGTCTCACATATTGAACACAAACCCCCTTGGGATCACAATAAAGAATGGTAAAGAATAAATTCCATCATAATAATTATACCAAGGCAACATGTGTAAACTAGATCCCAAAATGTTAAGGATATTCTTACATCAAATGTTTTGACTTCGATGCCATGTTTTCTCTTGGAATCATCAATCTAATTGTGTTAGGGATTCAATAAATTCAATCAACTTAATAATTATTCATTGAACCAATTTCATTTCTTTTATTTCCCATAGAAATAGTAACACAATGTGTGAAAACACTTTATTCCTCCTATATAATTTCCAAATTATCAATTTAACCCACAAAATGTACTTAACAATTTCTTTCTTAAGAATAAATATAATTTCACATGAAATAATATTCTATTTCTCAATAATAATCATAGTTACTCCTAATAATTGATAATTATCATTCTTTGATAATTCTCGGTAGACCATTTAATTATTCTTCATTAAAAATACCTAGAAATTCTATCTTTTTAAAAAGCATAGGACTTAAAGAAGGGGAGAGATTATTTATGTCTTTAAATGACTTCAAAACCTAAAAAAAGTTTATATTGAATATAGGAGGATTTCTTAATCAATAATATATGAATTCTTGGGTCGATTAGACTCAAAAGGGTCATAAAAAACAATTTAAGCTAATGGTTATGTATTTTATGAAAATTACCATGAATTATGGTTTTCATCATTCAAAAACACAAAATTAAATTCATCATTTAATTTTTATTTTTATCATTTATTAATTGAACAACATTTAAAAAATATCTTAAATGATTCAAAATATTTTATAAAGTAAATGTAATTAAATCCCCATGATTTTATACTTTTAACACCATGAAAATGTGTTACATGTTGGAGTTAGGGAAAATGAATTGGTAAAATAAGGTTATTTTTTTATAATGTTGCGATCAAAACCACTTTTTATTATTTAAGAAATTAAGCTTTCTATTTCTATGTAGAGGGAAACTCATTAATGTCTTGAAGGCCAAAGTGAACCAAGCACCAACGAAACTGAGCCTAAGGTCCATTACCAATCAGTCCAAATAATATATGTTTTCTCCTTGAAATTCCTAATATCTTGTTTTTAATAATTAAAAAATTTCCATTAAATGATTCAAAGTTTCTGAAATTAATTATATTCAGTGAAAAACATTTCTTTTATATGTATTGTAATTTACGTTTTTTATATTAATATGAATTTATTTTTATCTTGATTATATTTTTATTAAATAATATTAAATTTGACATAAAATATTTTATATTATAAAAAAATCATAATTTTATAATAGAATGTGTATGTTATCAAATATTTATTTAGAATTTATTTTATCAGTTTTTTAAAACAATATATTTATCATTTAACAAATTTGTTCATTTTATAATGTCATTTCATTTTAAAATTCTTGATAACATTTTAATAAGTTTTATAACATATTGATCATTATTATTTAATAATTTGAACATGTTTTTTTGAATTAGCCATCAATAATATTACAAAACAATTATGTTATGAATAATATATAAAATATACTATAAAAAATTTGGTAAAATATTATCGATTCATCAAAATAGAACATATATTTCAACCTTGAAATATTTACATATGCATTAAATATGTTATGGATAATACATAGTGAGAAAAATATCATATAAATGATCATTGTTTTTTAAAATATATATTATATTTTTTATAATTTTTATATTTGTAATTTTTTTATCCTTATTTTTATTCCTATTTAAAAATATATATTATTTGATATTTATAAATATATATGTGAATTTAAATTTAAAATTTAAAATCATAGTTACTTAATTTCAATAAATAAATGTTATTATAGGAGATAATAAAACATAGTTGTATTAATTAATGATGAACAAGTAATGGATATGAGGAAGGGGTTGTTGATTTTTTTAAAATTTCCACATGTAATGTTCCAAACAAGAACCTATTTTTTACCCATGTGGGATGTGTTTAAATATGAGAAATCTGTGAAGTAGAGAAATCAAAGATCATATAATTTGAATTGTTTTAAATATGAGTTTTCTTCCTTGGATATGGTATGATAATGTTTGAAATAATTCAAGATCTAATGATGATATAGGTTTTAAAGATTATAAATTTATCAAATTGGTGAAATTATTCATGATATTGAAGTGAATGTAATTTATAAAACACAAATGACCACTTGCTTATATGATGATGCTAAAAAACAACTACATACAACTTTTATTAAATTTAGTATCACACCCATGTTGTCATTTCCTGGTATGGACACTTTTATTTAATGGTTTTCATTCTTATCTTTCATTTTCAAGAATTATCATTTGAATAACTTTTAAAATAACGTACATTCATTGTCCCATGGATAATACTAAATGTGTGATAACCTATGAAAAACCTAAAATCTCTTATCAGAGGTGATTTCCTCAAATGGAGCATGATTTTTCTATCATTTTTAAAAAACCATGTGATTTACTAGGTGAAACCAGTCCCACCCACATGGGTAGCATAGGGTTTGGAAAACATGTACCAAACCATATAGTCAAACAAGGTTTTTAAAAATTTGAAATGGATATATTACACCTATGTGTTTTAAACCCTCTAACCATCATTTCTTCATCACCTCAGCCAAGATAATCTCCCTCCCACATGAATCCCAATTCTCTTCCTCATTAGTGGATTTTTTGTGGGGATTTCACCTATGATCTTCATGAAATCGTCAAGTAAGTAGTTCATTCTTCCTTCTTTTGATATTTCAACCCCTATTCCCTAGTTTTCTCTCATTCCCTGTGGAGATGGGATCCTAATGCTTGCTCTATTGAAATTTAATAGTGGGGGTTTTGTGTTTATATCCTCAAGTTAATTAATAGGGTCTCTTCATATTTTTTTATTGTATATATTCACTATTTTAGATTGTTTTACTTGATTAAGGTAGGTGGGATCATATGTTACCTTTTCTTTACTAAACTTAAGTGGTTTCTTATTTTTAATGAATGTTTAGAATTTTTTAAGAGTATGTTATATAATTTTTGAAAGTTTATATAAATGTTTAAACGTGTTTCCTATGATATTGAAAACAATTTTTTTTGAGAAACATGTTTTTAAAATAGAAATGTGGGTTGAATTCCACTTGTTTGTTGAAGTTCCCCTTGGAGTATTAAATGATTTTAATTGTGATCATGTGGCTATTTTAAATGGGTGGGATAGGTCATGGGTGCTTTTGGTACTTGAGTGTGATATCTAGGATTAGTTTCTCTAAGATTTCTACATTATGGATAGACATGGATTTACAATGAACACTATCTAAACATTAATATGATATATATATGGAGTCAATTATTAGGGTGAATTTTTCCCATTAGGCATTGAGATTACTCTCTATAGGGGGTGATCACATTAAGGTTTGATAAGGATTGATCTCTAAGATTTAATAGGAATCCAAGGTTGACCAAACCTTAGTGAAATTATTGATTTCTCTTGGTTTATATTATAGTTTTTATTTACTTAAACTTTTAGTTAATATCAAAAATATTTTAAATAATATCATTTCTTATATTTTAATTTTTTTTAAGTATATCAATAAAATGCTTACTTTTAAAGTAGCATACTAATTTTTTATAATAATGGTTTATCATTATTCATTTATGGGGATCCTCCTAGGATAGTTGTTATGACACCCCACATACACCCAATGGTTGTGTGTAGAATTTTCTTTGACATATAAAGATCACGGAAAGGTGCTGATTGGAAATAATGGTTCTTTTAAGTAATGCATGATTTAGTTGGGGTAACATGGTGGTGACCAAGACCTTGTTTCACACACTGTTGGGTATCTATATTTTTTTCTTCTATATAACATTGTATAATTTAATACTAATATCTGCAATTTGGCCTCTAATCCCTTCCATTTTGTATGAATATGGGATTACACATATTTGGTTATGTTGTGTATAATGTTTATATTGATCTATTATGTTATATTTATCATTTTATGTTCTGTTATGTTGATGCAATTAATATTTCCATAACTTATTGTAAACTACCTTTACTGATTTTATATGAAGTGTGCATAATTTGTGTGAAATATTAATTTTTAAATATTAAATATAATTTTAGAGCACTATTTGAATTTATCTAGATTCTAGTCCTTTTAGTGTTTTAATAATAACTCTCACCCTACGTATCCAAATTACATAATTCTTTTTTTAAGGTTCCGTACTCAAATTTCAACATTTCATTAGAAGAAAACATTTCCCTAATCATCCATTTGGAGGGTCATGTGGTCGACACAAAAAGACCCATAGAATCTATAAAGAAACTGGACCAGCCATGATGATTGAGTTACTGGTCTAAATCCTGAAGCCTAAATTTTATGAAACTCCACCATATGTTTGTGATTACCCAAAATAATCATATATAAACATTTGAAGCTCCAACTACCCAAACAAAGGTCCTGACTAATGCTTTGAAGTCCAGCTCACCATTCTAGTTAGGAATTAAAATCTGGACACTGTTCATGACATTATAATGATCTAGTCATCAAATAAAGCTGGAATTTTTCAGTTTGAAATCTATTATATTGGTGGAATACTTGTTATAATCAATTATATTTATTTGAGGGTATCTTCCTGTTCAAAACCCATTCACATTACAGCCTTCGAAAAAGTGTTGATAAAAATGGACAGGTGGAAACTGTTTAGTAAAATAGCCATATAATTCACTAAAAAAGTCCAAGGGCCTTAAATATTTGAGGGATGACAGTATACATAAATATATAAAACTTTTATGATGAGAATATCCCTAGATTCATTTGTCTGTATGGACAAATTTGCGATGAAAGTGGAGGGGAATATTTGGAATGAAAATTGTCTACCTCCTTCGTCTATAAATACAACCCCCAATTATCCATGAATGGAGTGGCTATTTTAGAGAGAATTATGATAGGTTATCATGACCAAGTATCTTCAAAAGTATTGGGAGTATCATCCATTATCAAGTTTTTACATGAGAAACCATTCCTCTTGATTCCTTTCATTTACTTTTGTGTTGTTCATCGTCTATAATCATGTAAGGGTTTGTTTTTGAAATTATTTTTTATTGCATGTTTCATATTATTCATATATTATTTTCATCCACCTTATATTAAAAAATATTAATTGTCTTAGAATAGTTTAAATAAATTTGAATACCCTTCCATTATTTTTCTTTCTCATTCAATCTAATGTCAGTATTTAATTCCCTTCATTGTTTGTGTGTGTATGTTCGGCACACAACTATTTTCTTATCCCTTTATTTTTCTTCACTTATTAATTAATATTAATAAAATTATATCTAGATTATTAACCACCAAAATTAATGAGTAAATATTTCATTGGGGTGATTCATAATTTGGGGATATTAACTGATTTAGGGCCTTCGATAAATGAATATTCATTAAATTAATATTGCGTATGGTGAACTTAATATGTCACAGATTAATGAAAAGTTTTGTTTAGAATGTGGATTCCATGTATTATTAGAACCACAAATACACAACCATAAACAAGTAATGGTAATAATTAGAACCATAAGTTATGTTATGGATTGGATTAAAGCTTTAACACTTGGTAATTCTAATCAAAGTGATCTTGTGAAGTGAGTATTAATTTAATGCAATATAAATCAAAGCTCAAGGATATGATAATCTTAAATCCCAAACAGTGAAGTCACCCAAATATTTATCAAATTTTTAAATCAAACCACATCCATAAATTATTTCATAAGATCTGTAAACAAACACCCCATTCAAAATAAAATCAACAAATAAAAATCGACTATTAAAAAGTATCATCACTAAGGATTCGACCTGAGTGATGCTATACACATTAGTAGATAACCAGAACCTTGAATGGTCGATAGGCAATAATCGGATGCACTTTAAAATGGAACCTTTTTTGGTGATGGTGAAATTAATTAGTTTTTTGTTTCTAGTTATTGTAAAAAAACAAACAAAAATTATAAAAACACAAAGAAAAATCCATATTCTCATTAAAATATTAATTGAAAAAACACACAAAAAGAAAACCATGTCTTCCAATTTCTTCCAAAATCACTATGAATTCCCCATAGCCTCCTGAAAAATACCTCTGATTTGTTTGACCTTGAAATTTAGCGAACACTTAAACATCATAGGAGGAACATTAGGGACAATCAAATAATTCAAGAACTGGTCCTCGTCCAACTAGTTGAATTAGGAATGGACAATCCTATGGAACAAAACCTTAAATAACATGCTTCACCTAATATGAATTTCCAACCCGTGGGTATTAAATATCCAAATATATAGTTTGAATTTGAACTCTAATCAGTTTTGATTCATCCTCTACCACATTTCCATGGTCTAGCCAATGAGGATCCACATCTCCACCTTAAAGAGTTCCAAGTGGTGTTCTCTACTGTAAAGACTCAAGGGGTTTCTGAGGAATAAATAAAAATCTAAGAATTCCATTTCTCCCTTGATGACTCCTCCGAGTCATGGATTTACTAACTCTCTCCTGGTTCCATAACCATATAGAATGAATTGAAGCGACTCTTCTTAGAGAAATTATTTCTAACTTCTCATACTAATTATATCTAAAAGGAAATAAGCGGTATCCATATATTCCAAAATGAATCACTCCATGAGTACTGGGAGAGATTCAAAAAGAATTTTGAAAACTAGCCACACCAAAAAATTCCTGACAAACTCTTGATCCAATACTTCTATGAGGGGTTATTGGATATTGATATATCTTTCATTGATTTTTCAAGTGGATGTGCTCTTGTTGATAAAACTCTTACAACTGCAAGAGATCTCATAAGAAACATGAATGCAAACACAAAGCAATTCCATACTCAAGAACATTCTCATGTCAAACAAGCCCAAGATAGTCAATCGATAGAGCTGAACAAGATGATAGAGTTGATGATGGAACTTACTAATCTTGTGCGACAATTAGTTGTGGCTACTGAAGCTCCAAATCCATCTTCTCCACAATCTCTGTTCCTTGAACCTATCAAGAACTATGGAATCTTGTAGCTCTCCATCTCATTAAACAGACACATGTATATAACTTCAAGAGGATCCATCTGATTCATCCAGGCCAAATGGGGCTCAATGTAGTATATACTCAGCGGAACCCCAGCACACAATAATTAGGTTAGTTTGATCAAAACTTCAACCAACCCCACTCCGAGCCCTTATCTTCTGCCTATAACCCTAACTTGAGATATGAGAATCCCATTTCTTATCCCCTTCAGTTCCCTTATCAAAATCCAAACCAATTACAATATGGTTAAGTTGGTGGTAACTTACATAAACCTTATACTTTTGTTCCTCATCCTCAAAGGAACAATCCTCCTCCTCGATTGCACTATCCTAGTGAGCCATACCAATTCCCAAACCAAAACAATTGCTTTCCCAAGAACCAAAATCTAGGTAATCCCAATATGGGACAAGCCTCTTCTTCCAAGAAACCATGGGAAAGTGTAGTGGAAGATCTAGAATCCTTCACCTATTCCAGCCTTAAAAACATTGAAACACAAATTGGTAAACTTTAATCCCACTTGATCCAGTAAGAACAATCAAATTCTTCCCAACTCCCAGCTCAACCATTACCCAACCCCAAGGGTAATTTAAGTGAAATTTCAATTAGACCGTGGAATAAAATTGCTATGCATCGAGATAAGTCCTCCAACCCTCTTTGAATGTTGACCTAGAAAATAAAAATAAAAATAAATATGAAAAGGAATCAGAATCCATTCCCACACCTCCTTCTATGTTAAACTTGACCAGTGGACCACCAAACATGTATAGACATGTTTAAGTCAACATTACCCTCTTAGATTCCATAAAAAATACCTTAGTACACATAGATTCTTATTGAATTGTTCGCCCACAAGAGGCAACTTAGGTCGTTCAAAAATGTTTCCACCCAACAGTCTATTCCCATAAAGTGAAAATATCCTAGGACCTTTATGGTTCCACACAAAATTGGAAGTTCCATCTTTGATGACACACTAAAAGACCTAAGAGCCTCAATTAATGTCTTGCCCAATTCCATCTTTTCCATCCTTGGTCTAGGTCCCTTACATCCAACGAGTGTTGTCATTCAAGGGGAAAATCGAAGCAGTGCTAGTCCTGAGGATATAATTGAGGATGTCCTTGTTCGTGTGAATGATATTATCTTACTTGCTGATTTCTATGTCCTTGACATGGAAGGTGAGTCGAACAATTTTCAATCTCCCCTAATTCTAGGAAGACCATTCCTAATGATAGCGAGAACCATGATTGATGTCCATTCAGGCATCTTATCCAAGGAATTTGGTGGCCCACTGGTCAAGTTTAACATATTCCATGCCATGCGATACCCATCTGAGGATCACTCTCCATTCTCAATCCATTCTTCTGGGGACACTTTTAAGAGTTAATTGAACTCCAATATGTCATGTTCATCATGTTATAGTGAAAAAGGATCATGTGAAATATGATCCATGATTAACAAAGTCATAAATAGTGAAGTTGATGTGGGCCTTTTTTCATAGACACTATCAATATAGAGGATATTAAAAACTCTCTTGAATCCAACATTAACATGGATTTCTTCTGATTTTCCTTGGAAAATATTAAGTAAAATGAATCTGAAGAAATTAAAATCCCTTCCTTCATTCCTGAGTTGTCTAACCCACAAATGAGAGATGATACTGATCTAAAACCTCTTCATTAACACCTGAAATATGTATTCCTTTTCCATGATCCCATTCATCCTATCATTATCTCTACTTTCCTTACTGAAAATATAGAGTCCAAACATGTTCAAGTGTTAGAGGAAAACAAAAAGGACTTAGGTTGGACTCTAGATGACATACCAAGAATCAAACATTCCCATTTTATGAATCACATCCTTCTTGAGGAATCATCCAAACTAGTTAGCCAACCACAAAGAAGACTCAATCCACTCACACTTGAGGTTGTTTGGGAAGAGATCACAATGCTTCTTTAAGCTTGAATTATATACCCAATTTCTTATAGTGAATGGGTTAGTCTAATTCATGTTGTACCTACAAAGGGTGGGATAACTGTTGTCACAAATGAACATGGGGAGGTAGTCAAAACTCGAGTGAAGAACAAATGGCGTGTGTGCATCCAATATAGGAAATTGAATGTTGAAACAAGAAAATATCACTACCAACTTCCATTACTTGATCAAATGATAGAATTATTAACTGGAAAGTCACATTATTGCTTTCATGATGGATACACAGGCTACTTCACAATCCCAATCTCTCCTCCAGACCAAGAAAAGACTAATTTCAAATTCTCATTTGGATCATATCCATATGGAAGAATTCCTTTTGGACTTTGCAATGATCCTGCAACATTACAGAGGTATATGATAAGTATCATTTCAGAATTCACTGAACACTACATGGAAGTATTCATGGATGAATTTAACCATTACGGTGAGTCCTATGAATAGTTCTTGCAGTCACTCTCTCTAATCCTTCAAAAGTGTGTCAAGTGTAACCTTCTGTTAAATTTTGAAAAATTCCACTTCATCGTTGAAAATAGGATTTTTCTAGGAAGCATAGTTTTAAAAGAGGGTATTAAAGTTATCCTGCCAAAATTGAAATGATCCAATCACTTCCTGAACCCAATTCTATTTGAGATAGTATTTCATTCTTCAGTCATTCTGGTTTTTTTGTCCATTCATCCATAACATCAGTATGATTTCACTCCCACTCACTGGGTTTCTCCAACATGATTTCACTTTCCATTTTGATGAGGTCTACAAGAGTTCCCTCCTTGAAATAAAAAACAACTCTAACATCTTCCCTGATAATGCAACCCTCATATTGGTCCTTAAACTTTGAGTTGATGTGTCATGCTTTTGATAGATCTGTTGGGGATATTATTGGTCATTGAAGTGAAAAGATTAATCATTTCATCAATTATGCCTTAGAACATTGGATAAAACTCAATCTCACTACACTTTCACTGAAAATGAACTTTTAACAGTTGTTTTTTCCTTGAATAAATTTCACCATATCTCTTAGGTGCCAAAATCATCATCCCCACATATCATTCTACTATAAAGTTCATACACAAGAAAAGTAAATCCAAACTGAGGCTAATAAGATGGATCATAATGATCCAAGAGTTCAACCATGAAATCAAAGATAGACCTAGAAAATAAAACCCTCTGGCTGATCACCTATGTATAATTTCTAATTATTCTAATTCTAAAATAATGGATCCAGAATTTCTGACTGAGCACCGTTCATATCTGAATCCAAAAATACCCTAGCACACTCCAATTGTAAATTACATGATTTCTAGTGTTTTTCCTAATTTTTTTTTCAAAAGATCAAAAAAATGAAGTTGAAAACTGATTCAAAATATAATTTTTTGAAATAAAATAATAATTGGATAATTGGTGTAGACATGGTAATTATGAGATTTGCTGATGAAAATGAACATTCTTCCGTCTTAGAATTTTGTCACTCACTTCCTAGAGGTGGAAACATTGGAAAACAAAGGACCTCCCTAATGGTCTTAGACATTGGATTATTTTGGACTTCACTCTACAAGGACTCACATGAGTTCTTTCAATCATGTCCCACTTGCCAAAAGTTTGGAAAAATTTCAAAGAGAAATGAAATGCCCCAAAACCTTTAATTTTCTTTGAAATCTTTGATGTGTGAGGAATCAGTTTCATAGGCCATTACCCACTAGGATTATCATACATTCTTCTTACGATTGATTATGTTTCTAGGTGCGTCAAGGAAAAACCCACTAGAAAGGATGATTCACATAATGGTAGTGAGTTTCTAAAGACACACATCTTCCATCAATTTGGAACACCACGTGCCTTGATAAGTGACTTAGGAAACCATTTTTGTAATAAAATCATGGAATATATTTTGAAATATAATGGGGTTATACATAAAACATCAACTGCATATCACCCCCAAACAAATGGCATGGATGAACTCTCTAATATATAATTCAAAAGAGTTCTTGAAAGAAATTTTAAGCCCACCAGAAATGATTAGCCTGAAATACATTGGGGAGAACTATGGGCATATAAAACTACCTATAAAACACCCATTGTGATGTCTCCTTTTAGGATAGTTTTCTGTAAAGAATGTCACATACTAGTTGAAATCCAACATAAGTCATTTTGGGCTGTGAAAACTTGTAATTTTGATTGTGAGAAATAATGTGAAGAAAGACTGCTACAATTGACTGAACTGGAGGAGATTTGACTTGATTCTTACGAGAATTATAATCTATAAAAATAAAAGCCTAAGGTACTCTATGAAAACACATCCTGAGAAAGGTATTACATGAATATGAAAAGGTATTTCTCTTTAATGCTTTATTTTAGCTTCACCCAAGTAAGATTAATTCTCGTTGGGAAGGTCCTTTTATTGTTTATCATGTTTACCCATTAGGTATAGTGAAATTCAAAGATCTATCTTCCAAAAAGATATTAACGGTTAACAGACACCAGTTAAAGAATCTCCATGAAAGGACACACATCCCAAGAACCTACTTGACTTCAATTAGATCCACAACTTCCACAGACCCACCACTAGATGGAGACGGTGACCCCCCCAATTCCAAACCAGGGGCACCACTTTCCCTTTAACACTCCCTATGTCTTCCACTCTCTACATATTTCTTCTTCTACCTCTTTTTTTACCACTTTCATTAATCAAACCCTTTATTTCTATCTTTCTATTTAGTGTGGGTGTGTATTTAAAAAACACTAAAAAAACAAAGAAAATAAATTCAAAAAATAAAAAAAACAAAAAGTTTCATACTTACTCACCATCCTGTTTAGAAAATTTGTCCAACCATTTTGGGGAGTCCAAAGACACAGTTTCATCTTAAATATTTTATGTTTTCATCAGATATTTGGATAATGAATATTATTTCAAAACCAACAAATTTTGAAAGCTCAATTTTTTATTTGAAAAATTATTTTCCCCAACCATGTGGAACAACATTAGCTCTCATACCGAGGCCACCAATTTCAATATTTTGAAAATGTGTGTTTTTACCCCCATTGATGAGTCTTGAGTTTGTGGAAATTCAAGTAAAAATTTCCATCTTTGGTGTGAATTAATAAGATAGAGGCATTTTTGGAACCTAATGACAATCACAACAGCCATAGAGAATCCCATTACCTATACATTAATCCAACTATTAAAATCCCCTATGAGCCTATGGAAACCTTTTCGTTGATAGCCACATTAAAATCCCAATACCTTATCCCACCAAAAATATACATGGATTTACATTGCATTATTTATTGAAATTTATGTGCGGGGAATAGATTTCATTTTGGGTTCCCTATTATTGATTTTCAATGCGTTATCATATGCTTGAGAGAAAGCATGTATTTTTGTGTGGGGGAGAGGTTTTCATTCAGTGTGTTTTGGGAATGTATATTTTTATATCTTGTTCAAATGTTATTGAAAAGTTTTAAAAATGATGAAAAAAATAAAAAAAACCATAATAAGAATGGGTTGTGTCTTGGGTGGGTAAAAAATCACTGTTCCTAAACCATTGATCTTGTTATAACAATTACAATTAGTGTCATGTGGAGATCAATCATGGACTGGGATATGATTGTGAGATCTTTTTCATGTTCAAATTCAGAAAAAGATGAAAAAAATTGCAAAAATCCACTTTAATTATATATTGTTATTTCATTGGGAGATGTTTTGTGTTTTGTAAATATTCCATCTTTTCATTCCCTTGAAATATTATTCCTCTTATGTTTCATGATTCAAAAATTTTTTCCCCTGTAAATATGTGTTTCCATTTCTTTCCATGTTTTATTTCCAAAATATTGTGCATTAATTTTTCCATGATGCTGTTTTACCCCTCTTTCTAATCTTTTGAATACTGAATTCCTACCATCCCATAGCAATAAAAAATCCCTTCAAAAGACCTCTTGATTATTTTCTACATTATGAGAGATAATATAAGATGATAGATCTTTCTAACTCTATGATTTTCACTTTTGGTTGGTGAAAGAGTGAACCTCCATTAATGAATTTTATCTTCTTGAGATGTGTGAGTTTTGAGTGTCCCCAATTTCGATTTCTATATTTGAGCATGAAAAAATGAATTGTTTTTGTAACATTGTTTCTGTAACATTTTGTGGTGGAATTAATTATGGATGAGTGTAATGGTGTAAACTAACCCAGATTGGTGAATGAAAAATTTTAATATTTAATGGCAAGTAAAAATGATTTTTTTTATGTTTTTATATTTATTGCACATGAGGACAAGCACAAGGCTAAGTATGGGTGAGTTGATAATATTAATATTTTCATAAATTATTATATAATACCTTTACTGATTTTATATTAAATGTGCATAATTTTTGTGAAATATTATTATTTAAATATTAAATATAATTTTAGAGCACTATTTGGTTTCATCCAGATTCAAAGTTTATTTAATGGATTAATAATAACTCTCACCCTAATTATCAAAATTAAATAATTCTTTTTTAGGGTTCATTTCTCAGATTCAAACATTTCTGTTGAAGGAAACTTTGGCCAAATCATCCATTTGGATGGACATATGGTCCAATCAAAGAGACCCAAAGAATCTGTGAAGAAACTAGACCAACCATGACGATTGAGTTACATGAATAAATCTCTAAGCCCAAATATTATGAAAATCCACCATATGTTCGAGATTATCCAAAAGAATCATGGATAAAGATTTTAAGGTCCAAATACATGGACAAGTGGCCCAAATATTGCTTTGACGTCTAGCCCGCCATTCAGTATAGGAATTAAAATCCAGACACTATTAATAAAATATCTCATGTTATAGTAATCAAATAAATATGAGATTTTGCATTGTGAAAGCTATATTATTTGTGGAAATTTTTTTAGAATAAATTTGATTTACTTGAGGGCATCTTCCTATTCAGAAATCCATTCACATTTCTACCTTTGAAAATGTTCTGATAAAAATGGACAGGTGAAAACTGTTTAGTAAAACAGCCATATTGTTGAATCCAAAAGTCCAATGGCCACCATATTTTGAGGGATGATAGTAGACATCATTATCTAAAAAATGGAATAAGATAATATCTCTAGATTCAGCTGTCTGGATGGAAAAATATTCGATGAAAGTAGAGGGGGTGATTTGTAATGAAAATAGTACACCTCTTTGGGCTATAAATACAACCTCCTCTTCTCCTTGCATGGAGTTGGCTTTTCAGAGAAAAATAGGATAGTTTGTGTCAAAAACCGTCCTCGGGGCCCGTGCCGTGACTACCCCAAGCCCGCCTTCCATAGGCCAGGGGCTGGCGACTAGCACCAAGGCGTAAATCCTAGTAAAAAGGGAAGGCATTGCCTTTGAAAAGTAAACAAGCACCACAGAGTAAGAAAGCGGAAAGGTAATCACTAAGTAAAAACTATACAAGCTGTGCTGAAAGTAAAAAGGGGCCGGAAATACAAGCCCAACTGTAAAGTACAACTGAAAAGAAAAATAGCAACTGAAAAGTAAAAGCCGTAGCGTCGAGCCGTCCTCTGGAAGTCCCACCTGAAGGGTGAGTACAGATAGCCTCCACTACTCCTCGGGTCCACCTGACCGCTTCGAGTACGTCCCGCCCAGTGGTCCACCTCCAGGTACCGTCCTGCTCCGCACGCCTCCACCACGATCAGCGCTGTCCGTCGTCTGCAACCAACACAACGTAGTGCGGGCAAAGCTCGTGCAGGGGTGAGTATAAGCTACTCAGTAGGGACCCCGAGACCCCCGACGGTCTCCCAAAATCCACAAAGGATAATCCACAAAGGAAAGATACAATCACGAAGTAACATCTGACACGGCTCAGGTATATGCCCATACATATACCTAAGTCATCAATTCCCATTCCACTCCAACGTCCGAGCCCAAGCACAACCCAGTCCACACAGGAAAGAAAACGTATACCCACACAGGATAGCACAACACAATCCACAAAGGAGAGTAAATAGTAAATCCACACAGGATAGCTCAATACAATCCACAAAGGAGAGTAAACAGTAAACCCACACAGGATAGCTCAACACAATCCACAAGGAGAGTAACACATGATTCAGCTCACACAGGTACACTTCTTCGGATGATGATAAAGATGACCACTGATCCATCTAAGTCGTCGGACCCACAAAGGATCGATAGGTAACTAACCCCCGCAATGACCCACACAGGATCGGGCCCACAGAGGACCTGTAGGCGTTGGCTCACACAGAACCGCTGAGCGCTGACCCACACAGGATCGGACCCACACAGGATCGGGCCCACACATGACCGGGCCCACACAGGACCTGTAGCACTGATCCACGCAGGATCGCTGAGTGCAGTAGTCGTCGTAGTACATGGAGGATCTCTGCACAGTCGTCGCCGCAGTCCACTGAGGATCTCTGCACGGTCGTCGCTGTCGAAGAAGCAGTCGCAGCCAGCTCTAGGGTTCCGCACACAGTAAGCTCATTCGAGAGGGTCCGCTCCCCGAGCCGAGAGGCTGATACATCAACTGACACAAAATCCGAAGTTGATGTATCCAAAAGTTACGTATCGTCAACAGGAACTCAACGTCGCAGACGGCGCGTCAATCGGACGCCCGGTCTGAGAGTTATTGGCTTTTTCGTCCCAGGGGCCCGGTTGGTTTTTAAGGCAAAACCAACCTGACCGTACTCCACCTGCATCTAAACCTTGGGCAGAGTATGCCAAAAGATCCGTCTCACAAATAGGAATTCAACAAAGCTGATGACACGTCAATCGGACGTCCGTGTCTCAAGATATGAGCGTTTCCGCTCCGAGGGCCCGGTTGGTTTCGTGTACGAACCAACCCGGCCGAACTCAAAGTATTCCGAAACCTTGAGTGCGATATACCGAAACGACCGTCTCGATCCAAGGATCGCGTTTCTGCTGACGGTGAGTCGTTTGGAGGCCCGTAGCTCAAGATACGTCCATTTGAATGAAAATCGTCCGAAGACGGGGGGTCCGGGCCCGGCCCGACCCCCCTGGGTCGGCCAAACCCGGTCCGACCCGGTCCGACCCGGTCGGACCGGTCTGGCTCGGCCAGCCCGGCCCCGCTCGGCCGAGCGGCCGAGTGGCCGACGCGGGGGGAGCCGCTGCCCAGCGTGACACCCCCGCGGCACCCGCGGGGTGTCGGCCAGACAACTGGGCGCGGCTGAAGCCGCGTCCCGAGTGACGCGGGGGGAGCCGCCGCCCCCGCGTGACACCCGCGGGACACCCGTGAGGTGTCTCCCTGGCACCGGACGCAGCTTCAGCCGTGTCCCGCGAGCGCCGCCACCGCGGTCGGTGCCGCGGTGGTCTCGTCCGGCGGCGCACCGGGCGCCGCCGCCGCCGTGCCGGCGACCCGCGCCACCGCCGGCTTTCGCGGGCCACCGGAGTCGCTCCGGTGGCCCGTTTTTCTTCCCGTCTGCGCCGTTGCTCCTCCTGGGACTCATTCTTCACTGCGGGATCATCAAACTTCCATTGTGGCACGTTCCGTCGTCACCCGTCAAATCCGTACAAGAACGAAGAACGACGGAGGGTTGTTGGGCCGTGTTCATTTGGCCCGCACCCTCCGCGTTAGATATAAACAACGAGAGAATTTTTATTCCACACAGGAAACAATAATTTTAATAAGTTTAAAATTGTTCACAAATCTGGTTCTTTAACTTTTTAAAGAAACATTTACGGGATTATAAAAAGGGGTTAATTCCAAAATAATTCCCTACCTCGTAGTCGTCGCGCATGAGCGTTCTTCGCGGAATTGCTCGTCGCAGAAGAGGGTGATCGTCGCGTCGTCGCGGGAAGGCATCACGTCGTCACGGAATCCGGCGTTGAGTCGGCGAACTCAACGAACCAAGAACCACAAATTTAAATTATTAATAATTAAATCTGTGTTTCATTTTAAACCAAAAAGAACTTTTAGAAGAAACCCGAAATCACTCACCTCAAACGGTTGGTGATCGGAGATCGGAGCGGGGAAGAACGTCTCGGATTTGGGCGTCGTCGATTTCCGCGGATGACGGCGTTCTTCGCGTTCTTCACGTTCTTCGTGAAGGAGAAAGAAGATACAAGGATTCTGTCAAATCTTCTCAACGCGCAAATAACCAGAGGTCGTGCGTTGGCCTTATTTTATTATTACGCCAACGAATTGAAAACTGGTTAAGAAACAATTGAATTAAATCGTTGAATTAATTCAACGAAAGAAACTGCCCATTTAATTCATGAAATAAACCTCCCAATTAAATGGTCTGTTAAGAATTTAAGAAAACGCATCAGTTGACTTTCATAATGACGGGTTTTCGTGGGTGCGTTACTTAGCGAAAAGAAATGGCGGGGCTCGTGCGGGCCCCACCTCACAAATATCCTACCAAGGGGGTAGGATATTTCTGGATAGCATCCTATCCGAATCAACTCAGTTTAAGCCGTCTTTAAGTGGCATCCAAGTGGCTTAAGTGAAATAAATTAAAGTTGTCGTAAAATTATTTTATTTCTTAACTTTAAGCCCGAAAATTAAAAACCACACCCGAGCAAACGCAACTCCGGAAGAGGCGTTTCTAAGCAAATACCGACGCTACGATTTCATCGGTGCCCTCAGAATTCGATTCTGGGCTCTGGTTCAAAAGTTAGAAAAACCCGCTCGTCCGTTCACTGAACGTACCCGAGCCAAACTTCGGAAAAGGATTCCGGGCACACCGGGCCTCGGAATCAGGTGCCGTCAGAAACTGCGTTCTTTTAAAATTCCAAAGAAAATTAAAAAAAAATTTCCTTGAAATTTACGAGTCTTTACATTACTCCCACCTCAGGGATTTACGTCCCCATAAAGATACATCATAAACTTGGGAAACAAATGTGGGTACTGAGCACGCATCTGAGCCTCCCACTCCCAAGTGCTCTCCTGGAGGTTCCCGTGCTGCCATCTGATGTGCACAAGAGGAATTGATCGCCCACATAGGACCCGCTCCTGTCGATCCTCTATCTCCACCGGAACCTCCGTAAAAGTCGCCCCATCATCCACGTCTAGCTCCCCATGGTCAATGATGTGCGTCGGGTCGTGCACCTATCTCCTCAGCTGAGATACGTGGAAGAAGTCGTGCACCCGGTGCAACTGAGGTGGCAGAGCCAAGCGATAAGCCACCTCGCCAACCCTGCTGAGGACCTGGAAGGGTCCGATGAAGCGTGGAGACAACTTGCCGCCTCGGCCAAATCTCCGCAAACCACGTCGAGGTGAGACCCGCAGGAAGACGTGGTCTCCATCCTCAAACTCTAGTGGCCTCCGCCTCCTGTCAGCATATGACTTCTGCCGGCTCTGTGCTGTCCTCATCTACTCCTGGATGACCTGGACCTTCTCTGTCGTGGCCCAAACCATCTCTGGTCCCACAAGTGCTGACTCCCCAGGGTGTGTCCAGCACAAAGGATATCTGCAAGGCCTGCCGTACAACGCCTCGTATGGTGCCATCCCGATGGTGGAGTGGTAGCTGTTGTTGTACGCGAACTCCACCAAGGGTAGGTGGTCCTCCCAGCTGCGACCAAAGTTGAGGACACATGTGCATATCATGTCCTCGAGAGTCTGAATGGTCCTCTCCGTCTGACCATTCGTCTGAGGGTGAAAGGCGGTGCTCAGACGTAGCCGCGTCCCGAACGCCTCCTGCAACCCCTTCCAAAGCTGGGAAGTAAAACGAGAATCCTGACAGGAGACGATAGTCTATGGCACACCGTGAAGCTGTACAATATCCTGAACGTAAAGACGCCCCAAGCTCTCCACTGAGCCCTGCTCTCGGATGGGTAAGAAGTGTGCTGACTTGGTGAGTCGGTCAACAATCACCCAAATGGAGTCGTGACCTCTGGAAGTGCGTGGAAGTCCAGTCACGAAGTCCATAGATATCCCGTCCCACTTCCACTCCGGGACCTCCAAGGGCTGTACCAAGCCTGCTGGTAACTGATGCTCTGCCTTCACCTGCTGGCAGGTGAGGCACCGTGATACGAACTCTGCCACAACCTTCTTAATGCCCGGCCACCAGTGTTGTCGTCTAAGATCCTGGTACATCTTCGCCACTCCAGGATGTACTTCCAGAGGAGAAGTGTGAAACTCCCTCAGCACCTCCTCTCGTAAAGTGACTGGTACTAAGGTACGTCCTCTGAAAAGGACGTCGTGCTCTCCTCCAAGGGAGAAACCATCGGGTGCCTGTCCCGAGGATATCTGCGCACGCCGCGTCTCACAGTCAGCATCCTCACGCTGTGCCTATCTGATCCGCTGCAGAAGTGGGGGAGAGATGGTGAGAGACTAAAGGAAGGCTGCTCCGTCTCTATCCATGAAGGATATCTGCATAGCGGCTAGATGCTCTGTCACCTCCTCAAGTAGCTGGATGCCCGTCCTCCTGCTGAGGGCATCGGCTACCACGTTCCACTTCCCAGGAGTATAGACTATCTCAAAGTCATAGTCCTAGAGGAACTCGAGCCATCGCCTCTGTCTCAGGTTCAGGTCCTTCTGATAGAAGATGTACCTGAGACTCTGGTGGTCAGAAAAGACTGTAAAGCACTCACCCATCAGATAGTGCCGCCATGTCTTCAGAGCGAAGACCACTACCACCAACTCCAGGTCATGGGTAGCGTAGTTCTGCTCATGCGGCCTCAACTGACGTGATCCGTAGGCAATCACGGCCCGCTCTTGCATCAGGACACACCCGAGTCCAGTCCCTAATGCATCGCAGTAGACTACGTATCCAACTCCCTCCTCAGGCAACCTCAAGATAGGTGCGCTGGTCAATCTCTGTCTCAGCTCCTGGAAGCTCTGTTGACATCTGTCTGACCACACGAAGGGTTTCTCCTTCTTCATCAAATCTGAGAGTGGCGCCGCAAATCTGGAAAAGTCCGGCACGAATCTCTGATAGTATCCAGCTAGACCCAAGAAACTCCGCACCTCCGTCACGCTCCTGGGTGGCTCCCAAGCTAGCACTGCCTCGATCTTCGTGGGATCCACCGCAACTCCCGCCTCAGAAATGACGTGCCCCAAGAAGTGGACCTCACGTAACCAGAACTGGAACTTCGAGAGCTTGCCATAAAGCTGGTGCTCTCAGAGTGTGTCTAGTACAACCCGCAAGTGGTAGGCGTGCTCCTCCTCTGTGATCGAGTACACCAAAATGTCATCGATGAAGACCACGACAAATCGATCGAGGTATGGCTGGAAGATCCTATTCATGAGGCTCATGAACACTGCTGGAGTGTTGGTTATGCCGAAAGGCATAACCAAGAACTCATAGTGGCCATACCGACATCTGAAGGCCGTCTTCTGCACATCCTCGTCTCGAACTCTGAGCTGATGATAGCCTGACCTGAGGTTTATCTTCGAGAACCACCGTGCTCCCTTGAGCTGATCGAAGAGATCATCAATCCTGGGTAGCGGATACTTGTTCCTCACAGTCACCTGGTTCAGGCGACGATAATCGACACATAGTCGCAAGCTCCCGTCCGCCTTCTTAGCGAACAAAATCAGCGAAGCCTAGGGTGAAACACTAGGTCGGATGAACCCCTTGCCCTGCAAGTCCTCTAACTGTACCCGTAGCTCTCGAAGCTCGGCGGGGGCCATACGATATGCTGGAGTGGATATCGGGGCTGTCCTGGGGTACAGATCAATATTAAAGTCTACCTATCTGTGAGGAGGTAGCCCTAGAACGTCATCGGGAAAGACGTCCGTGTACTGATCCACCACTGCAGGAAAACTAGGTCTCCACACGTCAACTACTCCAAGGATGAGGCTAGCCAACTGATGAGTGATGGGCTATCCTCTCCTCTGCGTGAGTCCATCCTATGCTGCGAAGGCTCCCTTCTCACCGGTGAAGGTGAACCTGCTCCCGTCGGCACGTACACATCGCACCTTGCGCCTAATGCAGTCAATCTGAGCATGGACTGTAGATAACCAATCCATGCCCAAGATGACGTCGTAAGGCCTCAATGCTGCTACAAGAAGATCCCAGCCGAAGCTCTCGCCTCCTAGAGTAAGCTCACACTGCCGGCACCAGTGCGTAATCGTCGAGTCTGCTCCCGTAGGAGTCTCTAGCCATAAGGATCGAGCCAACGGCTCTGTCAGAATCTCCGAGCTCCGAACGAGGGCAGTGGCTATGAAAGAGTGACTCGCTCCTCTGTCTATAAGAACTGCAGCAAGGGTGGAATAGACACAAATCATACCTCGAATCATCTCTGGCGCGCCGTGGTCGTAGGCCTCCGCTGCCTGGAGCTGTGCCTGTCTCTGCCCGCCAGCTCCCTGTGGTCGGGGCGGACCTCCTGGTGGTGGTGGCGGTAGAGCCTCCAAGCGTCGCCCACCACCTGGTGCTCGGCCAGCTCCTATGCCTCGTCCGCCTCCTCCCTGCGGACCGCCACGGTCGACCCTCTGCCTCTGCCTGGGTGGTCCCTCCACCGTCTGCTGCCCCTCGGTACGACGAGTCGGGCAGTCACGAGCCATGTGGCCCTGCCCGCCACACTCGTAGCACTGTCTGCCTCTCGGAAGACTGGCTCCATGCTGTGTGCCCCGCACTGCTGAGCCTGTGTCTCAAGGTCGTCTGCCGGAAGGCCTGGTCTGCCTGGAACCCTGAGTCATCCTTCGGCTACCTGCTGCCGAAGACTCCTCTATCTGCCGCCCTGCGGTAGGTCTCGCTGTGGACTCAGCCAGGAAGCTCTCGATCAGAAGGGCTCGCTCTAGCACTCCTGCCTAGGTCGGGATGCTGAGGGAGATCAGCAACGCCCTGATCTCGTGTCTCAAACCCTGCTCGAAGGTCTAGGCCCGGAAGAAGGGGTCCCGTACCATGTCTGTCGAGTAGCGAGAAAGGTCGGTGAACCTCGCCGTGTACTGGGCGACCGTCAAGCTGCCCTGCCGCAGCTGAAGAAGCTCCTGAATGCACACCGCATGGAGGGTGGCCGGGACGAACTCTGAGCAGAAGAGGCTCTCGAAGTACGTCCAGATGAGGGAGGCCTCATCATGTACCTGGAGCCTCAAACTCCACCATCGCCCTGCTGCTGCGTGCAGAAGGCTCGCCGCGAGGATCACCATGAGGTCTGCTGGTGTCCTCACTAGCCTGAAAACTCGGACGACTGCCTCCAGCCAGTCCTCGGCTGCCTGGGGGTCCGTCTCCCCACGAAACCTGGGTGGTCGCTGGCGCTGGAACTCGTGTAGAGCTCCGAGGCGTCATGCATCGTCAGCTGCGAGTGCTAAAAGCATCGGGGGCTCGGCGGGTAAAGGTACCACCGGTGCCTCTGCGGTCAACAGGCCCTGTACCGAGGCCTCGTCGCTCGGCGGGCTGTCGTCGCGCTCTACTCGCGGAACCCTCGCTGGCTACTGTCGTCGGGCCATCCTGAAAAGGAAACAAGTGCGCCACGGTCAGAACAGTATACCTGGTGAGCTGACACAAGTAATTACAAAGAAAACTTGAAACACACATGCAATCAATCTTTTCGTGCATTAAGTCAGAAATCAGAAGTCAGGGCCCTGGTGTACGGATACGTCGGCCGCCGCACCAACACTGGACTCCCTGGACTGATAACCACACTCAATACGCTAAACATTATTGCTTCACATAGAAGAAAGATCAGAGTCTGCGGTAGAACCGACCACCTCTGATACCAATTTGTCACGACCCGTCCTCGGGGCCCGTGCCGTGACTACCCCAAGCCCGCCTTCCATAGGCCAGGGGTTGGCGACTAGCACCAAGGCGTAAATCCCAGTAAAAAGGGAAGGCATTTCCTTGGAAAAGTAAACAAGCACCACAGAGTAAGCAAGCAGAAAGGTAATCACTAAGTAAAAACTATACAAGCTGTGCTGAAAGTAAAAAGGGGCCGGAAATACAAGCCCAACTGTAAAGTACAACTGAAAAGAAAAATAGAAACTGAAAAGTAAAAGCCGCAGCGTCGAGCCGTCCTCTGGAAGTCCCACCTGAAGGGTGGGTACAGATAGCCTCCACTGCTCCTCGGGTCCACCTGACCGCTCCGAGTACGTCCCGACCAGTGGTCCACCTCCAGGTACCATCCTGCTCCGCACGCCTCCACCACGATCAGCGCTGTCCGTCGTCTACAACCAACACAACGTAGTGCGGGCAAAGCCCGTGCAGGGGTGAGTATAAGCTACTCCGTAGGGACCCCGAGACCCCCGAAGGTCTCCCTAATTCCACAAAGGATAATCAACAAAGGAAAGATACAATCACGAAGTAACATCTGACACAGATCAGGTATATGCCCATACATATACCTAAGTCATCAATTCCCGTTCGGCTCCAACGTCCGAGCCCAAGCACAACCCAGTCCACACAGGAAAGCAAACATATACCCACATAGGATAGCACAACACAATCCACAAAGGAGAGTAAATAGTAAATCCACACAGGATAGCTCAACACAATCCACAAAGGAGAGTAAACAGTAAACCCACACAAGATATCTCAACACAATCCACAAGGAGAGTAACACATGATTCAGCTCACACAGGTATACTTCTTCGGATGACGATAAAGATGATCACTGATCCATCTAAGTCGTCAGACCCATGAAGGATCGATAGGTAACTAACCCCCGCAATGACCCACACAGGATCGGGCCCACACAGGACCTGTAGGCGCTGGCTCACACAGAACCACTGAGCGCTGACCCACACAGGATCGGACCCACACAGGATCGGGCCCACACAGGACCGGGCCCACACAGGACCTGTAGCACTGATCCACGCAGGATCGCTGAGTGCAGTAGTCATCGCAGTCCACTGAGGATCTCTGCACAGTCGTCGCCGCAGTCCACTGAGGATCTCTGCACGGTCGTCGTCGGAGTCCACGAAGGATCTCTGCACAGTCGTCGCCGCAGTCCACTGAGGATCTCTGCACGGTCGTCGCTGTCGAAGAAGCAGTCGCAGCCAGCTCTAGGGTTCCGCACACAACAAGCTCGTTCGGGAGGGTCCGCTCCCCGAGCCGAGAGGCTGATAAATCAACTGACACAAAGTCCGAAGTTGATGTATCCAAAAGTTCCGTATCGTCAACAGGAACTCAACGCCGCAGACGGCGCGTCAATCGGACGCCCGGTCTAAGAGTTATTGGCTTTTTCGTCCCAGGGGCCCTGTTGGTTTTTAAGGAAAAACCAACCCGACCGTACTCCACCTGCGTCCAAACCTCGGGCGGAGTATGCCAAAAGATCCGTCTCACAAAGAGGAATTCAACAAAGCTGACGGCATGTCAATCGGACGTCCGTGGCTCAAGATATGAGCTTTTCCGCTCCGAGGGCCCGGTTGGTTTCGTGTACAAACCAACCCGGCCGAACTCAAAGTATTCCGAAACCTTGAGTGCGATATACCAAAACGACCATCTCTATCCAAGGATCGCGTTTCCACTGACGGCGAGTCGTTTGGAGGACCGTAGCTCAATATACGGCCATTTGAACAAAAATCGTCCGAAGACGGGGGGGTTCGGGCCCGGGCCGACCCGGGCCGACCCCCCCTGGGTCGGCCGAACCCGGTCCGACCCGGTCGGACCGGTCTGGCTTGGCCAGCCCGGCCCGGCTCGGCCGAGCGGCCGAGTGGCCGACGCGGGGGGAGCCGCCGCCCCGCGTGACACCCCCGCGACACCCGCGGGGTGTCGGCCAGACAACCGGGCGCGGCTGAAGCCGCGTCCCGAGTGACGTGGGGGGAGCCGCCGCCCCCGCGTGACACCCGCGGGACACCCGCGGGGTGTCTCCCTGGCACCAGACGCGGCTTCAGCCGCGTCCCGCGAGCGCCGCCGCCGCGGCGGTCTCGTCCGGCGGCGCGCCGGGCGCCGCCGCCTTCGGGCGCCGGCGCCGCCGTGCCGGCGACCCGCGCCGCTGCCGGCTTCCGCGGGCCGCCGGAGTCACTCTGGTGGCCCGTTTTTCTTCCCGTCTGCGCCGTTTCTCCTCCCGGTACTCGTTCTTCACTGCGGGATCATCAAACTTTCGTTGCGGCATGTTCCGTCATCGCCCGTCAAATCTGCACAAGAACGAAGAATGGCGGAGGGTTGTCGGGCCGTGTTCGTTTGGCCCTCACCCTCCGCGTTAGATATAAACAACGAGAGAATTTTTATTCTACACAGGAAACAACAATTTTAATAAGTTTAAAATTGTTCACAAATCCGGTTCTTTAACTTTTTAAAGAAACATTTACGGGATTATAAAAAGGGGTTCATTCCAAAATAATTCCCTACCTCGTAGTCGTCGCGCGTGAGCGTTCTTTGCGGAATTGCTCGTCGTGGATAAGGGGGATCGTCGTATCATCGCGGGAAGGCGTCGCGTCATCGCGGAATCCGGCGTTGAGTCGGCGAACTCAACGAACCATGAACAAAAGATTTAAATTATTAATAATTAAATCTGTGTTTCGTTTTAAACCAAAAAGAACTTTTAGAAGAAACCCGAAATCACTCACCTCAAATGGTTGGTGATCGGAGATCGGAGCGGGGAAGAACGTCTCGGATTTGGGCGTCGTCGATTTCCGTGGATGATGGCGTTCTTCGCGTTCTTCGCGTTTTCGCGTTCTTCGCGAAGGAGAAAGAAGATACAAGGATTCTGTCAAATCCTCTCAACGCGCAAATAACCAGAGGTCGTGCGTTGGCCTTATTTTATTATTACGCCAACGAATTGAAAACTGGTTAAGAAATGATTGAATTAATTCGTTGAATTAATTCAATGAAAGAAACTGCCCATTTAATTCATGAAATAAACCGCCCAATTAAATGGTCTGTTAAGAATTTAAGAAAACGCGTCAGTTGACTTTCATAATGACGGGTTTTCGCGGGTGCGTTACTTAGCGGAAAGAAACGGCGGGGCTCGTGCGGGCCCCACCTCACAAATATCCTAACAAGGGGGTAGGATATTTCTGGATAGCATCCTATCCGGATCAACTCAGTTTAAGCCGTCTTTAAGTGGATTCAAGTGGCTTCCAAGTGGCTTAAGTGAAATAAAATAAAGTTGTCGTAAAATTATTTTATTTCTTAACTTTAAGCCTGAAAATTAAAAACCACACCCGAGCAAACGCAACTCCGAAAGAGGAGTTTCTAAGCAAATACAGGTGTTGCGATTTCATCGGTGCCCTCAGAATTCGATTCCGTGCACCGGTTCAAAAGTTAGAAAAACGCGCTCGTCCGTTCACTGAACGTACCCGAGCCAAACTTCGAAAAATGATTCCGGGCACACCGGGCCTCGGAATCAGGTGCCGTCAGAAACTGCGTTCTTGTAAAATTCCAAAGAAAATTAAGAAAAAAAAATTCCTTGAAATTTACGGGTCTTTACAGTTTGGCACAACCAAGTCTCTTCCAAAGGCTTGGGAGGATTTTCCATACTAATGTTTTTACTTGAGAACCATTCATCTTTACTTCCTTTCATTTACTTTTGTTTTGTTTTTCATTTATAATCATGTAAGTGTAAGTTTCTGTAATTCTATTTTAATCATAGTTTCTTCTTATTCATATATTATTCAATTCCACGTTCTTTTAAATAATATTAATGGTCATAAAATATTTTAAATACAGTTGAATACCCTTCCATTATTTTTATTTCACTTTAAATCAAAATTAGGTATTTAATTCCCTTCATTGTTTGTGTGTGTGTGTTCAACACACAACTCGTTTATTAACCTTTTATTTTTCTTCACATATTAATTCATCATCATAAAATAATACCCATATTATTAACCACCAAAATCACTGAGTAAATATTTCATTGGGGTGATTCATAATTTGTGGATATTAAGTGATTGAGGGCCTCCGCAAAATGAATATTCTTTAAATTAATATTGTGCATGATGAACTTAATATGCCATGGATTAATGACATGTTTTGTTTAGCATGTGTATTTAATGAATTTTTAGTAACACAAATACACTAAGATAAACAAGTAATTTCAATGATTAGAACCGTATGTTATGTAATGGTTTGGATTAAAACTTTATCACTTGGGAATTCCGATCAAAGTCATCTTATGAAGTGGGTATTAATTTATTCAATATATAGAAAAGCTCAAGGATATCATAATCTTAAATTCATAATAATGTACTCACCCCAATCTTGATAAAATTTTTAAATCTAATATCATCCATAAATAATTTCATAATCTCTGCAAACCCCCCCCCCCCTCAAATAAAAATACGATCAACTAAAAACAATCCACTATTAAAAAGTACCATCACCAAGGATTAGACCCGAGTGCTGCTAAACACAATAGTAGAGCACCAGAACCGTGAATGGTCGATATGTGACAATCTGCTACGCTTTCATATATTTTTCAATTTTGATGGTTATATATAATTTTATTTATTTGAGTACATGACTCTCCAAAGTATACGGGGGTCATGTCAGGTTTAAGATTCTAACACTCGTAAATAATTTACAGTGAAAATCTATTCTAAATTTATATTAAAGATTCCCAAGAACTAGTTTATAGATTATGGGTATTAGGAATGACCTATACTCCTTTCTAAGGATCAGATTGGGTACCCATGTTAGCACTAACACGGGTTGGTTCGTGACAAATATGATATCATAGTTCTTGTTTTTTGGATTATACAATTTGTTGAGGAAAATGAACTGGAGATAGGATTATTTAGGATCATGTAATAGGAATAAAGGAGGCTCAACCAGAACTCAAGGTATTCTCTCTTGTGTTTTTAGGGAATGCTTGGAATGTGGTTCACCTTTGGAATACTTTAACCCTCTCTTTAGAAAGTGTGAATGAGTTGTGGACCAAGCACGCATATCACATATTTGGGATGGTTTTTATTTTTTATATCTTAATTTATTATTTAATTAGCAAGGTAATAAATTTTATAGCTTTGGTTGATGATTTATTATTAGGTTGAATTGTTTTATCTTGTCTTATTTGGTTTTCTACAGTGTTATACCCCCTCAGAATCATCATGTAACCCCCCTAGAGAAACTATGGATAACATTCAATAGTAAAATCCCTTAGTTGATCCAAATATTATCGAATAATTGGTTCAAATGGTTTTGGTATTGGAATAAGGTGTGTTACATGGCCTATTTCAGGTTTCCAAACCATGTTAAGGCTCATGTTGATTTTTTTGAGTTGGTTATCTATATCAAACGTCGGTGTACCTTTTGATTACCTGTATTCATTTTTTTGGAAATTAATGTTTTTTTATCACACCATAGTTTTTCTTCTATATGACGTGGTATATGAATTTTTTCTAACTATAATTATTTCACTGAAAGGTCATAGAAGTTCAAAACTATTATGGGAACCTAGAAGTTACTTGGAATAATTCTCAAAATATATATTCTATACCAACAAGAAATACTTTTAATAGACACAAATTATACATGAAATCAGGTATTGATTCTTATTGGATTTTGAGTGGCAATATCATTTTGTTTTCCATTGTTAATTTAGAGTATAAGAGATTATGATAACATGTCCTACTAGTAGGAAATCGATATTTATATGTGTCATTGGATGTTCATTTATACGAATTTGTGTATTGAACCTTTGAATTTGATATTATTATTAATGAATATTACTATTATTGTACTATGATGTATTGAGGAAAACCAGGATAAAATTTGTTCATGTAGAAATAGGATATGTTGGGTGAGTCAAAAGTGACATTACATTAATGAATATTTTGATTCTGAATTCTTATATTATGTTCTTTAATGAAAGATGAATCTTCCGCACATTGATGGAAATGGGATATTCAAAATAAATCAATGGACATGGTGTTTTGTTATAAGTCTCATCTCTATTTAGTCAATAAAAGATACATCGATCACATATGTTGATTACAGAAACATGAAACCTACTTGATTTTAAATATCATGATAAATATATTATATTACAATGTAATAATTTTTATGAGGTTTTATGTCATTTTTGCGTTAACTTCACTCTCTAGGGGTGTATTGATGTGTTTCTAGATTATATCCATGGTATTATGTTATCTCCACCTAATTGCATTGATAAAAAGTCATAGAGGGTCACCGTAATAGCTATGGTTTTCTTAGATTAGTTCATTAAATATTTCAATTCATATATATTGATTTCCCTCAAAGTCAGTGTGGGGTTTGGGTGTCTTTGGACCACCTAAATTAATATATTAAAAATATTAATATATTTATAAAGAATGTGTGTTAATCATTTAAGTATAATTTTTCCTATAATTTGGGAACTTAGATGGAAAATATGATACTAGGGTTGATTCTGGAATGTGGGGTTTACCCTAGGCATGACATTAGTTTGGTCAGCTTCATAACCATCATGGAAAGTATCCATTGGCAGGTTTGTTTAACAAAATAAACAAATAATTTTTTTATTTCTATTCAATGACCTAAATGAATCCTCCCTCAATAAAAACCCCATTATGGAAAACCTCTAGTGTAATCCATATATCCATAGAAGGTTAGAGTGGATTAGGGAGTGTTTATCATTGTTGGATCAAGACCTTAGAATGAAGATGAAAGGGTTGAGGTGAATCAAGAGGGGTAAAATTAGCATAAGAGACCTTATTTTGTGTGGGTGAATTCACTATTCACCAAATATTAATCCCTATTCATTAAAGGACTCATTATTTTATGGCTTTTTTCTCTTATTGATTATTAATAATTAATTTGTTATTATCTTTTTTATTTATCTTTGATCTCATGATTCATATGAATCTAATTAATTTCTACTAAATCATGTTTATCAATTTTTATTAATTTTTGCATATTTCAACCCTTTTTTCTAGGTCTTATGATTGTAGGACATGTTATCATCATCTAATAATGGATTTACCTCATTCTTATTCTTTTCTCCACTACTGTTCATCATGTTCTTCACCATTGGCCCATAGGGTTATACTTCAATATTTTTGGGGAAGGTTTGATCATGATCAAACCCCCATATACATAGAAGTTGTGCGAGTGACATAATAATAGATAGTTTCTAGATATATTGAGTTTATATGTGGGATGTGGGTGATGGTTTTGTGGATTTTGGATCCAGAGTGGTGATGGGCTATGGGAGGCACGACCGTTTCACATGGGTGAATAAAATTATGATATTCATCCACTAAAGGCTAGAGATCAATGGTCGGTGTTAGTACCCTTAAATTTTGGGTAAAAAATTTCATTATTTACATCATTAATTGATGATATGGGATACATTAATAGAAACATGTGTTTTATTAAATTTCTTTACTACATGCCTTGCCTCATGAAGGAACACATGCAATGTAGTTTTTAGTTCTCCTAGTGGATAGGGATTCATCCATGTTAAGGATCACATTTTGTGTGGTCATTCCCAAATGATTTGTGACCATACCTATTAATCCCTACTATGTGCTACCTATACTTTCCCTGGGTTTTTTAACACACGTTTTCACCATGGGGGAACCACATGTGGTTGTGCATGGCCAGACAAGTCGTGTTCTAGGTGTACAGGCCTAGGACCTTGGGTAGGCATACACTTTGTGTTCCCATGTGTTAATTCCATGTAGTGTGACATGGATTACCATGCCATGTTTATGTGAGAATTTTCCCTAGAAATGAGGCAAGGACATAAACCATGTGACCCCCTATACACAATATACACCTATCCCAAGAACATATACCTTTTGTTTTTTCTTCTTCGGGTCTCAAATTTTCACATGAGAGTAGCCTACCATGAGTCTTTTTCTATGTAGAACATGATGGTATAATTGTTTGTGGAATATACGATATGATGTGTGGTGTACCAATAATTATGATTCTTAGTCAATGCTTGAGTTATGACAGTGTTCAGCCAAGATCATCAGAGATATGTCAGGGTCAATACTCACATACCTATCCTATTAACAAGTCCTCCATACTCTTTATATAGGTAGATTCAGTACTCTACCACACTATAGTATAGTTAAAATCATTTATATATATAGGGGTATCCCCCATATTCATGATCCGACAACGAGGGGGTCCTCTACTAGAATTTTGGATCCCTTGGTTGTGGAGCATATCCATGACGAGTGGACCCCTCAACATAGATTCTTAGAGATTGAACATTATAGATGCAGTTATAATCATTTTACCTTTCTAGGATTTGTATATGGATATCCCCTTTCTCTATTTTCTAGTTTTTATTATGAGCATATATATTTGTTGGGTTTCATTTCCCTCTTACTATGGGATGAGCTGACTACATGTCTATCTTTTTATTTCTACATTAGTTGTTTTTTGGGTGTCTTATCTATTATTTATATACTCACCCCTGCATGGTATTTTCCCAATGTGTCATTTTTTATGAGTAAAAAAGACAAATCAAATGTGGAATGGTTTGATTTTAGTGATACATGGGTGAATTGACCGCATTCAATGGTTGTACTTGTATATCAAGAGTTGATAACACATTATCTTTTATTTTATAGTTGTAATCAAATTGGTAATATTTTTCTAGTTGGGTGTGTATTTTTCAACTTTACACTTTGGTTTATTTTTTCATCCTTTAATATATTCTCTAGAAGTTTTTCATGAATAGTTATTCTCTACATGTTGGAATATTTATTTATTCCTATACACTTTTCATGTTAATAGAGGAAAATTAGGAAAAGGATTCCAATATCATGTTATGACTTCTCAGTGGTTCTTTACATCACCTAGCTTTTTCTGGTGAGATTGGTGTTTTCAAACTCATATTTTCACTACCTACGTGGGCCTTAGTGGGCTGGGTCATGATACTGTAGTACGAGATTAGTTCTTCCACATGTCATTGTTGTAGTGGGGACAATGGAGAAGATTGTTTTGATAACTTTGTATAATGGTATTGGAGTGTCTCAAGTGTGGATTTTAGGGTAGGGATCCTAGTGATGGTGTGTTGTCTAATGTATCCATTAGCAATGACATTGACTACTAGATTTTCAAATTTTTATACTAATACATCAGTTCAATGGAATAAATGGTACATGAATCATGTAAGATTAAGCACTATGATATTCTTTCTCGAGTATGATCCCCATAAATATGATCATATAACCATGGTTTGTCTTGATCCCTTTTACGATGCCTACTTGAATATAATAATCAAGGTTATAGATACAGGATTGTGATGATGATACATTGTGTGATGGAGGCCTGGTTTAAGGGCCATATCATGGGGTGTCTCCTCTTTGTGGAAAAGGATTAGTGGCAATAAATTTTTGAGTAAAAGTTTGCAATACATTATTAGGTTCGGTCTACAAAAAATATTAGCATGATATGTTAGTTGCAATGATATAGAATTATTAGGTTTCTAAGGAGAAATATCCTCAGGTATTACAAGATTATATTGACTTGGTGATCCGAGATTTCATTCTTTTTTAGACCATGATAGATAAAATGGGGGTTATAACATCCATCCTTCTCCATAGGGTAAAATAACATTGGTGGAGTTTGAATAAACATACCCAAGATGAGATTTAACTCTCAAATTCATACTTCCAACTAATAATTTGAGACTCTTCATGCTTTCACTCATTACAGATAAATGATTTACTTGAGCAGTATCAAAGTTATATGATGGTTTCCTAGTATTCCATGCAGTTCATTGAATTCAAAAGTTACTCACATGACATGTTGTGATATGGATTCCTTTAGGAATAGATACATTATTAAGGCCTTGGATTGTATATTCATTCCATTTTAGTAACATTGTTCCTTCCTACTTACACTGGAGTGCTAGATAAGGCTCTAGTTTCCGAGATTTTTATAGTAGAGGGATAATGGGTGGCTGGAAATAGTAGTGGATTTCATGTGGCTAAGTTGTCTATAGTATCTAGAAAATGTCAAATGTTGATTCCTCGATATAGGATGCTTACACATGACTGGACTCATACACATGGTTCTACATATTATGGATCTCATAGAGGATACAAAAATCTATTAGATGGAAAATGTTATGCTTATAATTGGTGAGATCACTTAGATAATAATTAACCACCATGATGCACTAATCAGGATAGTAAGATAGTGTATGGGCTACCAATATAGAGAAAGTGTCATGATCAAGGATCTACCAAGAGAGGTTAGGACATCCCTCAGGGAGGAGTTTTTGACAGAGGTAGAATTAGCACTCCATATGGTGGATTTAATGGTGGTTGGAAACACTATGAGATTCTTAAAAAACCACCACCAGGTGGCCCACATTAGGATTTTAGAGTTAGTGGTTGAGGTCATGGGAAGCCGTAGACTATGGGGGGATATAATCACACATCTCACCAAACAATTTTAGGTAAATTATTTGTCTTCTACACCCTTTCTCTAGTACTGGTATAAGTTTTTCCAAGTCATTCATTTCTCTCTTTATCCCTCATATGATATATATATATATATATATATATATATATATATTTGTTTGTGTGTGTCTGTCATAGTCGATAAATTGGTACAACAACCATGTTTAGGGGTTCTTATAGGGATCAATTCTTTTATATCCAATTTTTTAGTAGTGGGAGATAATGCTCGGTTCAATGATTTTCTCATGGGTCATCTTGGTTATCATGATGAAAACATATAATGTCATTTTTGGTATTGAATAATTGGCTAGAGTTTGGCCCCAAGTAGACATTCATCAAAGATGAGTAAGATTCCTTTGGAAATATGGGATGAGATTTTCCTCTAGGAGTGAGAGATATCTCATGGATAAGTGATTAAGCCCTGTGAGTAGGAACCTATATCCTATCACCAATTATATTTTTAATTTACCCCTTAGAATATTAGGATATTTTGGAATCTAACTTCCTTCATGGGTGGAGGATTATATGGATGTCATACCTTAGGATTTTCTGGAACTACCTCAAAGGTGGGAGAAGGAATTAAATATTTAAATTATCTATTGGACCATGCTAATATATTTTTTTTAATATCATATGACCTCTACTGAGCATCGGGAGTTGAGGGTATAGTTTAAGGACATTCAATAGAATAGTAAAATTAGACCCAGTGTGGTCCCGTGGGTAGGTCCATATTTCATTCATGGAAAAAAGAGGATGAGTTATTGGGGCTTTGCATTTATTTTTGTCACTAGAACTAGGTAATGATAAAAAAAGTACACCTTTCCAAGGATAGATGACCTTTTTGACCAGTTCATAGGCATGAGTCATTTCTCAAAGACCGATCTTTGTTGTGGATACCACCAGTTGAGGGTTTTTGAGGATGATATTTTGAAGATTTATCCCAATATTTCATTTGATATTACAAGTTTCTGGTGATTCCAATTCATGTGATGAATAACCCCACATCATTTATGGATCTTATATATTTGATCTTCAATCCATAATTGGTCTGGTTTGTGGTTTTCTTCATTGATTCCAATGTCATTTAATCTGCATCATAGGAGGAGTATTCAGAGCATCTAAGGATGGTCTTAGACTAACTCTAGGAGAACCAAATTTATGTTATGCTCTTAATGATCTAGTTTTATATCAGGGAGGTACATTTTTTGTGGAATTTAATATCTTCTAATGGTTTAGATATGGATCCAAAAAAGTTTGATATGGTTCTTTCTTGGGAGCCTCCCAAGTGTGTGTCTAAGGGGACAAGTTTTCTTATCATTGTGGGGTACTACAAATTGTTTTTGGAATAATTATTACGGGTTGAATCAACTTTGAAAAACTTAATATGGAATGGGAATCCATTTACGTAGGATGAATAATGTTAATGAGCCTTTGAGGAGTTGTGGTGGAGGTTTACTAGTGCTCCTTTATTGATACTACCAAAGTGGTTGTGGTCTACATAATGTTTTATGATGAAACTAGAGTTGGGATTAGTTTTATATTGTAGAAGTGGCATATAGGGATTGAATATGGGCTGAGGAAGATGAGAACCCATTTTTAAAACTACGTGACCCATGACCCATTGATGCAAGTGGTAGTCTTTTCACTGAATATAAAATTGTAATATCTTATGGGATATTTTATTTATATTTACTCAAACCACCTGAGTCTTAGTTATTTTCTCAATAACAAAGATATTTTCCCAAGGTAGAGGTATTGGTTGGAGTTCCTATAGGACTATGAATTTTCGATATTATATACTCTTTTGAAGATCAATGTGGTGGAAGATTACCTTAGTTGGATGTTTTATTCTTAGGAGGTGGAGGAGGAATCTAAGAAGTTGTATTCATTTTAGGTGATCCTTACTGAGGATAGAGGTCAAATTTTTCTTTAGTCGACAGTGGTGAATCCATTATTTCTTAAGTGTGTGAGACAGGTCCAATTTGGATACATCAACTGTGAGGTTCTACATGACCAAATATCCTTCAGAGATACACCATATGGTATCTCTAAAAAAGGGATAACATCATCCTCTTAAAGTTATGGAATGTGGTTTTGGTCATGTTTTGAGAGGGTGTGATAATATTATTTCACACTTCCTCCTTGGATATACATCCCAACTACGAAATTATGTACAATAACATTTAATAGAAATTTTGGTGGTTTAGAATGAGGTGATGTATAAATGATTTTATCTCTCAATGTCTCTCATGTCAGTAGGTAAATATTGAGTGTCATGGTATGATAGGTTTGACAAAGTCTCTTGAGACCCCAAAATAGAAATGGGATGACATATCCCTAGACTTTTTGTTAGTTTTTACATGTAATGTTAGCATCCATGATGTTATCTGGGTAATTTTTTACTTAAATAAACATCCAAAAAACATGTTTTTTATAAGGAAGTAGATATTTTTTTAGAGTATGATCCATTTGAACATATGATTTATTAACTAGCTTTATGAGGTATCCTCAACAATCGTCTCTAACCATGATGTTCAGTTTACTCCAAAATCATTGAGAGGCTGGTAGAAGGCCTTAAGTACCTAAATAAAGATACAAATTGAATTTCATACCCATACAGATTAGAAGACTGAGATAAATATTCAAGTGTTTGAGGATATTCTTAGGGAATGTGTGGTGGAATTTAATCGGAGTTGGGGGATCACTTTTCATTTGTATATTTTTCTTATAATAATAATTATCACTCTACTATCATCATGATACAATTCATTGACCTGAATGGTAGACCCTGACATTCACCCTTATGTTGTATTGTCATTTTTAATGAATCTCTTATTGGGCTAGAGGACGTAAAATGAACAATAGAGAAATTATAGGTGATTTGTGAGTGCATCAGGATAGCCTAGAGCAGACCGAAATCATAAACATATTGACATCATAGGCCCTTGGAGTTCTACTAGGGAGACCAGGTTTTCCATAGGTTATCCCCAAAAAAATATTACATAGGTCTTGTTGGTGATCCAAGCTATCCCTGAGGATATTTAGGCCATTTTGGATCTTGTGAAGGGTTTTAGAGGTTTCTTATCACTTTTCTTTTTCACAATATTTAAACTAGGTAAATAAAATATTCCATGTTTCATAATTGATGAGATACATGCATGACCCTACACACATTATTGATTGGATAAATATAGATATTGGGCATAGATAGATGTATGAAGATTACTAGGTGGTGATCGAGGATTGATAGGAGAGGATCCAACATGGACAAACCATCCCTTTGGTATGTGTTCTTTGTTAGCATGGGAGCACACAAGAGTGGTCCAAGGAGCATGATATCAAGATTTTGGCTCATTACCCCAACCTTATTATATATATTGTGATTTTTGAGGAAAGAAAACATAAATGAGGGTGGAATTTAACAACTCTAGTTGTTTTGGATTATTACATTGAATATTTCAAAAAATATATATGTAATTTTTCATAGACTTGGTGTGATGTTTGGTTGTATTGGGACACTCAATATTAATATATTAAAAATTTTAAAATATTTTTAAATCACATTCCTAAATAGTTTAATTGTAATTGGTATTACCATTTTTTGGGACCTCGTATGGGAAACATGAGACTATGGATAATTCTAGAAAGCACGGTTTAACCTAGGAATGACATAAGGTTGGTCGATGTCAGACATTTCCTAAAAGACAGCTGTTGGTGGGTATATTTAATAAAATAAATAGATACTTTATTAATTTTTATTAAATGACCTATGATAATCCTCCTCTTACAAATACCCCTTAGGTAAAACCTATAGGGTTAGCTTCATAACATTGAAATATTAGAGAGGATGAGGGAGCATTATTCAATGATATATCAAGATGAGAGAAAGACGATGAATGGTTCAAGGAGAATCGAGAGGCAGATAGCGAATGAAATGAACCTTATTCATCACTAGAGAAGGAAATATTCACCAAATATCAATCCAAAATCAAGGCTAGATTCATTTTTTAGGCACTTATGCTCTTTTTAATTATTGAGCAAGGATTTTTGATAATCTTCTTGATTTACCTTCAATCCCATGAATCACACAAATTATATTAATTCATATTGAATACCATTTTCCAATATTTATTTTTTGTACTATGTTTCACCCATACTTTCCCCACATTATGATCATTTTCCTTGATATCATTATCCAATAATGGGATTACCTATTTTTTTCTCCCACCAAAAATTCTTCATGATTGGACCATGGGTTGTGATTTGACATTTGTGGGGTGGGATTGAGCAAGATCAAACCCCTGGATATATGGAGGTTGTATGAATGATTTGTATATCTACATTATTTAGATGGATCATAGATCTATGTAGGATTTTAGTGATGGTTCCATGGATTTCAGATCTAGATAAGTGAAGTGAGACAAAAGGTCTGATGGGAGGTGTGATAGATTCACATGGGTGAATATAATTTGGATTTCCAACCGTTGAAGGCTAGAGATATTCATCTAGAAACATTCTTCTATGATTTCGAGTGAACAAATGTGATATTTTCATTGGAAGGGGTGTGTATGGTATCATTGTGAATGAATTTGGTTTCTGAAAATACAAAAACTACATGTCGTGTATCCCGAAGGAATGCATTCCATATAGTCATGGTTATCACAACATCTAGGGTTTCTTCTGAGTTAAGTATCACATACCAAATGGTTCACCCACACACCATGTAACCCAACCTAGGTAGAAAAGTTGTGTTCCATCCTTATACTCCCTAGGACCCTTGTGGTCAGACACTCCATGTTACCTTGGGGACACACCATGTGGCTGTGTGTTGCTAGCCAAGTCGTGTAGCATGGGAAAATGCCCATGTCGCCATGTATAAATACACAATGTGTGACCTTGAAGACACTCCACATAATTTTAAATGCCTTATAAATCCATGTAGAGGGGGGAGCACGCCTCTGTGAAAAGGTGAGGTAACACACCATGTGACCCCCTGTATTTTTCGTGTACTTCTCTGAGGAACATTTTCCTTTCATATATCCTTCTTTGGGACTCATATTTTATCCTTCAATTTGCCTATACAGATTGTTTTTCATGTAGAATGTGATTATAGACTTCATTTTATAATATGAGATATGATGTAAAATGTACAATGTGTAATTATTCTTATGAATCTTGAGCTATGTAAGTGAACGAGTAGTATCATCAAAGGGTTTCCAGGGCCAGTACTCCCCTATTGCACTATGGTGAATATCCCATTACACTTTAAATATATTAAGTTGGTACTCTCCCACACTACCCCATGGAATTATTCCTCTTTCAATGAAGGGACAATCCCCCTTATTTGAACTCTGAAAGTGAGCGAGTCCTCTATTATAGTTGTGGATCCCATGTATGTGGAACACATTTGCATTTGTTCATGATTTTACATGATGATGGGAATTAGAGATGGAAATTTAGGGATATAGATATAATCTTTTTATATATCTAGGTTAGAGAGATAAATATACCCAATCTCTCTCTTTTGGGTTCGTTTATGAGCATATATATTTCCGGGGTTTCATTTCCCTCTTACTGTTGGTTGAGATGACTATTATTGCAACATTCAATTTCCCCCTTCATGGTATTCAAATTCTATTACTGGGTATGTATATACTCACCCATGAATGGTATTTTCCCACACATGTAATGTATTATACTGATGATAGATAGATCAGATGTGGAAACACTGAAGCATAATGATACTTGGGTGCATTGACCATGTTGAGTGGTCAGACATATCGATTTTGGGTCTACCTCTCAATAACATTCTTTTTATAGTTATAGTTAGGTATGAAATTTATTTTTGATTGGGAATATATTTTTTCCATTTACTCATCAGTTTATTTTTTTTCATTCTATGATATATTTTCTATAGGGTTTTCATACATTTATATAAAAAATAAGTTGCATCCTTTATTTATTCCTCTATATTTTTCATGGAGACAGATGTGTGTGTGTACATATAGGTAAATTAGTCTAGGTATTAAAATACCAATTTACATATTCTCATTACTTGTAAACAACCCCTTTCCTATTGGTGACAGTCTTGGGGTTTCCTTACCCGACCTGCCATATGTCACGCGGGTCCTAGTTGGTCAGGACGTGGCATTGTGGTATTAGAGTACTTCATCCTCGAGTTAGTGTCAGAGTTGGAACCATGGAGAGGTTTTTTTAGAACACAAGGACATGGTGCCATTGTTTCTTGAGTGTGATCATTAGGCTAGGGAACCTAGTGATGGTGTAGCTATCGATATATCCATTCATCAAGACCCCGACTACCTACTTGTTGACTCATCATCTCATGATATTAGTTATAGGATAAAATGGATTGTTAATCACATAATATCAAGCCTTTGGACTATCTTTCTAGATCCATATCCCCATACATATTATTATTTATGAATGGTACGTCAAGATAACATTTAGGATGCCTCTATAAAGACATCTAGTCATATTACCGATATACAATCTTAACGATGATCTGTTGAGTGATGAGGCCTTAGTTCTGTGGTCTTCTCATGAGGTGATTACTCAAGGTGGTAAGGTAAATGTTCTATATCATTTTTAGAAGAATATTGTACCTTTGGAATAGGATTTATGTAGAATTAGGAACTATTAGAGTTTTAGCAATATACATACCCGAGGTTTCATAGTGCACAAGATCCTCATGTAGTAGAGGATTAACTTGAGTTGGTGATATTAATTTTCAAGCTTTTTAATACCCTAAAAGATAAAAGGGTTGTGATTTTGGCCAATCTTCTTCATAGGGAAACCTGATTTTGGGGGAGTTTTAGAAGTAGACCCACGATGAGATGATTCTCTCACAGTCATATTTCAGTATCAGTTTCATGACTATTATTACCACGTATGCTTGTGTTCTATATTGATACAAGAGATTCTTGAGCTGTGGATGGGTGATAAGATAGTAGTTGAGTGTACCATTAGGTTCACTGACCTCACAAATTACCCAATTAATATGGTTGTAGATGAATTCTTCAAGGTAGTTTGTTGGAGATGGGAATTCATATAGGCATTCATGCCAACATAGTCTATTTGTGCATTCATACTTATGATGGAGTGCTAGATAAGGATTTAGATACTAAGATATTTCTAGCAGAGGCATGATGGGTGTCTAGGTTCAATGGTGGAAATCATGGGGATGATTCATCTATATCACCTAGAAGACATCAATCAACAAAGTATTAATATAGGAGTCATAAACATGTCCAGATTCAGAAATGTGGATTTGTGGATCAAGGATCACATAGAGGATCTAGTCATCTATTATTGTGCCAATGCTATGATTTTGATGGTAGAGGTCACATGGATCATGATTTGTCAACATATTGTTTTGAGTAAAATAAGAAGACAATTAATGGTACAACACTCTATAGGAAACACCATGATTAGGGATCTCAGAGGCATGGTCAAGGAATCCCCTTGGGAAGAGGTCTAGAGAATGTAGTAGGTGATGCTCTAGAGGGAGGAGTTTCTAGAAAAGGGAAACACTATGAGATAATTCTACCCCCACCACCAGGTGGCCCATTCTAGGCATAGAGATCTATTGGGAAAGGTTGGGAGAAGCATCAATCTAGGGAAGGATATGATCATGTAGCTCACCAAATGAAAATGGGTACGATCTGTGTCTTTTATACTCTTTATCAAGTATTGGTAAACATAAGTTTCGGTTATTCCTTCATATATTTATCCTTTATGATAGATATATAGCCCCCTTCTATAATGTAGACCATGAGAGGAGGATAATGGTTCATACACGGAGTGATTTATCAATATTGAATTTTTTCGGGGAGTATAAGATGACAGTTGATGGAGTGAGTTTCTCATGGGACTTAATGGTCGTCATGATTAAAACATAGGATATAATCTCGGGTATGGAATATTTTACACATTTTGGACCCAAATCTACTATCATCAAAGAGGAGTTAGATGAATTTTTAAATATGGGATGAGATTATCCTTTGCAGGTGAGAGAGATCTCATGGATGAGTGACTCGGCCTTGAATGTAAGAAGCTTTAGTTAATAACCCATCAGTTCTTGAGTTTATCCGATTGCATAATAGGATATTTAATAATATTTCTTCCTCAGTGGTGTATTATTATTTGGATTTATTCACCGAGGATGTTATTGGACTACCTCCAATCCAGGAGATAATCTTATGCAATGAATTGCGCCCTAAGATGAAATTGATGTATTCTGTAGCATATCAGATGCCCCTACCAAGATCTAGGATTAGAGTGCATTATTAGATTACCTTTGAGAGAACAATTTCATTAGAACCAATATGTCCCCTTTGACTCCTCCAAATTTTTTCTGTGAAAAAGACAGATTTGAGCTTTATACTTTTCTTTGATTATCATTACCTAAACTAGATAATGATAATTCACAATTTCCAATTTGGGGATACATTACCTATTTTAATAGTTAAGAGGAATGATTTGGTTCTTGATGATTGATTTCAACTCTATCTACAACCAGTTGCTGTTTCATGAGGATGATATTCTGAAGATGACATTTCGATGTCGCCATAGACACTATGAGTTCCCAGTGATTCCTTTTGGTGTGATTAATTACCTCATAGTGTTTATGGTTCATGTGAAATGAATATTGCAGTAATACATGGAACAATTCGTGGTTATCGTCATTGATTACATTTCCATTTACTCTATGTTAGAGGAGGATCATGTAGTGAATCCTAGGATAATCCTAGACTTAATCTTAGAGAACCAACATTATGATAACCTCGAATTGTTATTTTTTTGGATCCATGATGTTCGATTTTTGGGAAATGTCATCTTTGAGCATGGTTTAGCTATTTAACCAATAGAGATTTATATAGAAACTACTTGGGAGTCACCCAAGACCATGTTAAACGTACATAGTTTTCTTTTCTTGGTGGAGTATAATATAGAATTTTTAGAATACTTATCTAGTGTCTTATCCCCATTGCACACCTTGATATGAAAATGGTAGCCATTTACCAAGACTGAGCGGTGTTAGGGATCCTTCAAGTATTTGAGTTTGAGGTTGACTTGTTTTTCTATTCCATAACTACTAAAGGAGGGTGTGGAGTTCATAGTGGGTTTGATTCCACTGAATATGGGATTTTTTCTGTGTTGAAACAAAGGTAGTTGGTGATAACATATGGGTCAAGGTTGTTGAGACCCCATGAGTATAACTCTATGACTCATTAAATATAGTTCATAGTGTTAGTCTGGGATCTTAGTATGTGGGTGCATTATCTTTTATGTGGGAATTTTTTTTACCAATACCACCATAGTCTTAGTTACATCATTACTCAGGGAGATATCAAACATAGATAAATTTATTAGTTGGAGTTTGTGTAGGATTATGACTTTGAGATAGTCTATACCCCTAGGAAGATCAAATTGGTTGATGTTTACCTTAGTAGGAGGTCTCCTTCTCACATGTTGGAGGAGGCATCTTAGTATTTGGATTCATTAAATTGGAACCAGATGGGCGTGATGGGTATAATTTTTATTTAGTCAATGGTTGTGACTCCACCACTTATTCATAATATAATAGAGTAGTAGTTGGGAGACACTGACTATGAGGTTCTATGTGACATGATATCTATTGGAGATACACTAGATGATTTTTCAGTCAGAGGGGATTATGTGGTACTCTTCCTGGGATTGATAGTGATTCTAGTCACGTTGTGAGAGGAGGTGATGAGGGTGTTTAAATTCCCCCCCTTAACTATACATCATTATGTAGAAAGGATTTACATGGAACTTCAACAGTTGTTTTTGTAGGCTGACAAGAGGTGAAGATTCTTTGATTTCATTTCCTAGTGTCTAACATTTCAACATGTAATTGTTGAGAATTGATTCTTATAGGTTTAACACAACCTATTGAGATCTTAGAGTGGGTGTGGAAAGGAATATCTATGTACCTTGTTTTAGGGCTTCGATGAAAATACTACAGACATGATGCTATCTAGTTTATTTTCGGATGACTTATAATGTCATAAAACATTCTCTCTACCGAACACCAAATCTAGGTTAAGAGTCTAGGGAAATTATATATGAGGAATATCATTCTAAAACACTCAATGATTGTCTCTAACTATGATTCTTGATTAAAATAACATTTTTGGAGAAGCTTGTTGGAGTCCTTGTGGACCAAATTGGGGATGATCATGGTGTTTCACCCCGAGACAGAGGGGAAGGCCATGATGACTATCCAGGTATTTGAGGATATGATGAGGGCCTACGAGCTAGACTTTATCCAGAGTTGGGACGATCACTTTCCATTGGTATTTTTTGATTATAACAAAAAATATAATTCTACTATAAACATAGAACCTTTCAAGTCCCTATATTGGATACCCTATAGTTCACACTTATGCAATACTAAGATTAGAGAGGAATATATTGTGGGTACAAAAATGGGGAACGAAAATATGGAGAAGGTATAGGTGATCCTTGAGTTCATGAGGATATCCCACCAAAGAAAATAATATTACACAGATTGACAGAATACACCCTTGGTGTTTGACCAGGAAGACCATGTTTTCCTAAGGGTCTCTCCCTGATGAGGATTTCAGAGGTTTAGAATGAGAGGTATGCTATACCTAAGGTTCATCATGACATTTATGATCTTGTGTAATGTTGGTGATATTTCTTATGACTTAGACATGCCACCATAGTTAGAACCGGTACATGAAATCCTCTATGTGTCACAGCTGAGAACATACATGAATGAACCTATATATGTTATTTACTACAAAAAATAGAAATTGACGATGTATCCACTTATGTAGAGTACCTGGTAGAGATCAACGATTAGTAAGAGATGGTACAACATGGATGAACCATCCATTTGGTCTATATAATTTGGTAGTATGGGATCAAACATGAGATATCTAGGGATAATGAGTGCCAGATGTAGGCTCAATACCCCCACATTTTTTTGAGAGATTTTTCTTTTGGGGTAAAAATTCTTGAAGGTGGGGAGAATTTAATGACTATAGTTTTGTTGGATTAGTCCATTGATTATTTCTATATATATATCTGGATTTTTTCTTAGAGTCTATGTAGTGTTTGGGTGTCTCAAGATCCTAAAAATTATAATATAAAAATATCTAATATATTTATAAATAATGAAAATATATCTTTTTAGTATAAATGTGTGTTCCATTTTTTGGAAATTGTATTGGAGATCTAATACAATAGTTAATTCTGAAATGCGGGGTTTACCTAGGTGTGACACAAGTCTTGTATGTAAGAGAAGTTTCGTGGTAGGAAATCACTATAGGGTAAATTTAATGAAATAAATAAATAAATTACTTATTTTTATCATTATAGAAAATCTCTAGAGTTATATGGATAACCCTATGATATTAGAGAAGAGGAGGGAGCATTCATTGTTGATAGATCAAGACATGAGAAATGTTATGAATGAGACGAGGTGAATTAGGATGGAAGAAATGAATGAAACAAACATTATTCATTACTATAAAATATGATCTTTTCCAAAAATTGATACATAGTTAAGGTATAATTTTTTATTTTATGGGTTTCTACCATTGATGATTAATGATCTTGGATTTTTTATTATCTTCTTGATTTATATTTGATCATGTGAATCTCACAAATTTGATTAATTTCTTCTTAAGCTCGTTAAAAATTATATAATCATTGTTTGAAGTTTCAACACTTCTTTCCTTAACTTATGATTTTTGGACATGGTATCATTGGAAAATGATAGATTTAATATGTTCTTTGAACTTTATCTCCCCACCGTTCTTCATTTTCCTTACCATTGGATCATGGGGGTGTGATTCAACATTACTGAAGTATGTTCATACAAAAAAGAACCCGCATATATGTGGTTATTTTGTGAAAATGTTTAGATTGGAGGTGTTTTTATTGATTGAGCAATGATGCAAGATAAAGGTGATGGTTTTATGGATATTGGATTTAGAGAAATGATGGGTGATGGGATGTGGGGAGGGAAGAATGAAGTATTTTCATGTGTGAATATAATTTCAATTTTTAGCTATCAAAGGACGTTGATCAATGATTGGAGACATTACTATTCAATTTCATGTAGAAAATGGAATAAATTTTGGTACTGATGGAGGATCTAGGATCTACATGATTAAATATAGTTTCTGCAAATTTCCTAACAACATGACGTGTATCTCGGAGGAACACACACTGTCTAGTCTAGGTTCCCATTATGGATAATGTTTTTTTACTGTTAAGGATCAAATTTCATGGGGCCTAGACATCATGTTACCTTACCCAAGTAACCAATTCATATTCCAACATTACACTCCCCAAGACTTTGGGTGGTTAAACACACCGTGTCACCTTGGGGACAGGTCGCGTGGTTCTACATGGCTATCTAAACCATGTTCCAGGTGTACACACACAGGAACCCAGGTATAAATAAACCTATTTTTCTTGAGTGAACATTTATCATAGTGGGACATAAATTAATAATACATTTCCATGGGAGAACATTACCATGAAATGTGGTGAGGTCATAGACTGTGTGACCCCTAGTACACATTGGGTAATTCTCTTGGAAACTTCTAACTTTTGTATCTCCTTCTTTAGGAAAACATTTTTGTCCATTGAGTAGTATATCTTGAGTGTTTTTTCACATATAACATAATGGTACACTTATTTTTTTCATATGACAAACTATGTGAGGTTTAACAATTGTGATGTTTCTTTATGCAATGCTAGAGTGATGGTTGTGATCAAGCAGAATCATCCGAGAGATGTCAAGGTCGATACTGCCCTATCTCAATAGGGAAAGTTTCACAATATTATTTATATATTGAGATTCAGAACTCCACCACACTATATCAATGCATGGATCCTATATCTATACAAGGGAACTTCCTCATCATTGAGCTCTGGTAGAGATCATATCCTCTACTGGAGTTATTGCTCTTGGGGCTATGGAGTGCAATAGTTACAAGCAACCCCCTCCACAAGGACTCTTTTGAAGTTGTCCATGATTTTGGGAATCATAGATATGAAATTATATCTATATGTAGAGTCATTTTACCTAACTCAGAAGAACATAAGGAGATCCCCCTTTTTTTTAATCTGGGTTTCTTTATGAACATATATATCTTCTGGGATTCTTTTACCTATTACAATGGGTTGGGGTGACAATTGTTGTGTATTTTTATTGATCTATTTGTAATATTCTGGGAATCCAAATGTTTAGGTACATACTCAAACCTACATGGTATTTTCCCCTATATGTCATGTCTTATGTAGATGAAAGATATACAAGAGGTGATATACATGGATCATAGTGATACTTGGGTTCATTAACCACCTTTAGTGGTCCATCTTGGAGGTTATTATTTGAGACATATTTATATTTCATTTTCCAATTGTATTTAGGATGGGATTTTTTTGGATGAGCATGTATTTTTCCCCTTCATGATTTCATATATTTTTTCTTACATTGATTTATTCACTACAGGTACTTCATGTGTAGTTATATTCTCAATTTTGTAGTCCTTATTTATTACATTGCAATGTTCATGGAGAAAAAAGTGATTGTTAATAAAGTTACACTAGTCTAAGACCTTAAATATCATTTTATGGATTCTTGATGATTCTCAATATCCCAAATCCTATTTGAGGGGGATGTGGGTTTGTCTCACCCAGCTTTCCGCCTTCGAGGAGGGCCCCAATGGGTCGGGTCCTAACAGCCGCACACTAAGTATACCCATAACCTCATTTAAATATAATTATTATTTAATATGTTGAATATATATTTTTATTAGACATGGTTTATTAATTATATATGTTTAAAATATCATATATATTCATCCAATTGTTATTCAATGTAATATTTGTGAGTATAACTTTTGGTAAATATTTTTTTTATTAGATATAATATTAATTTATTTATTGGAAAAAAATAAATTGATAATTTTTTATTAAATAATTGGATACCATTCATGGTCTGATATATATTGTAGAGAAATTAAGATCCAAGTTTCAAAGGCCTAGGGAGAAATAATATTTTAAATTTAATTTAATTAACTTATAAACAATTTATTCAAGATATAACATTTAAATTTTTAATTATTTTTTCCCATTTCATGAAAAATAATAATATTACTACTACTATTTGGACGTTGGACTCACTAAGGATAAATAAAAATAAAACATTCCTCTTTAAAATTTTTATTTTATAACTGAGTATCTATTTAAACCCAATTATATTATTTACAACACTAATGATAGTCATTTTTTGTTGTTGTTCACAACAACATAGAGAGAAAACGCTCAATCCCTGAAAATGTACTATCTCATAATGGACTCATGAATGCAATGTGATCCTTCTCCACCATACATATAGATTCAAGAGATAATATGGAGAGTCTATCTTAGACTATATTCTCATGGAAATAAAATATTAATGGGGAAAGAATTAGGATTTTATGCTATTTCACATGGAGATTCATATGTGTTCTCTCATATATTCAAAGTGCATATGTGGATAATTACTAGTGGGAATCAATACTTGATTCCTAAAATTCATTTATGGTATTATATAATGAAATTTCCAGATTAATCCACCAAGAAATAATTCATCATAAGGTAATTCATTAAATTATAAAATTAATTATAAATGATTACGTGTGGATCCTATGTTTTTATTCGGGTTTTCTGTCATAAATTAATCCTTGAATTAATTATAATTTTCATGAAATTATTTTTCATATACATCTTAAAATAATCATCGATTATGAAAAAAATGAGTTGGGAATTCGCAGCTAGAACATTCATTTCACATGGATCCTTCAAGTGGTATCAGGGAAAGCTTGTATAATGATTTATAATTATTTAATGAAAATTTATTGATTGATGCATTTATTGTTAGTTTTCAAATCTATTTTAATCATTATTTTAATCTATATCATGGGATATTATGTTCTTAATATTTTTTGTAACAAATATAATAACAATAGATTAATTTTGAATGATGAAAATTTAAATTAGTCATCATGAGATTCCAAGGATTCTGGTCGGATATTATGAAAATAAAAATCATGTTGCATGTTCGAACATTTCATATACCCATGTTAAATACACCAAGACAGATCATGAATTATTTTGGATACCCAAGAATTTATTTAAAATGTTATGTAATTAATACACAATGTTTATCAAATGGTTTATCCTAGAATAATTATATTTAGACTATACAACATGTAACTTTCATTAACAATATGTATCCCAATAGTTAAATATGAGGCATGTGTTTAATAAATGACATATGTGAGTGGGAAACACCTAACTTAGTGATGAGATTATGTGTATCCTTGATAAATTTCATGTAATCAATTTATTTCTACAATAGGCCAACAGACCTAGTCCCTAAGGATGTTCCTTGAATTGTTTATGGAAATCTATACATGGCGTCTAGTTTGATAGTACATGACGTGTATGTTATCTATTTACATGGAATTTTAAATGAATTTAATATACTCTTTAATGTTTATAAATATGTGTTTCATGTTCCATCTATTGACATATACATTCCATGTGAATGGTTATATAAGTATATATATTAAATCTCTAAATAATTTCAAAATAAAATTCAAAACTACACATCATGTTTTGGTATTAATGCACCAATTACTCTGCACATATTAAAATCAACACACACAAAATGAAATAAATATATATGTGTGTAATTTATTTGAATGTATAAAATATAAAATTATGTGACTATAAATATATGTTACATGATATATAATTTGTCAATATAAAATCATCATATACCCTAGGTAGTTCAGACAGGAACTCGATGTGTTACCTCCAAGGAACATATTTTGTACATAGTCAATTTTAAATAAATTATTTAGTTTGATTACAATAAGTATGGGTGATAATATCAAGATTTTTTAGATTATAAATAAGATAAATTAATTGATTAATTAATGAAGATAATTAATTTATTAAATTTTGATTTATCTCAAAAAACAATTATTATGATTGAATTATAGTTTATTAAATGAAAAATTTATTGCATGTTTGTAGATAATCATGAACATAAACATGAAATTTTTATGAAACTAGATTCCATTGAATTTATTGTTATTATTAAATTAAATTGTTCTCAGGCACTTCATCCCTCCGCTCATTATGTATTAACTATGTGCCCATGGTTTTGTTCAAGTAAAATCTCTAATCCAATCCTTTATTTCTCCTCTTTGTATTTATGTAAAATATTATGTAATGGATGGATATACTAGAATAGTTGTGTGGATGAAATTTTATAGTCAATGTGAAACCAATATTTGGGATACATGGGATGATATGTTGAAAGCTGCAACAAGAACCAAGTCATGATTTATGGTATTTTATTCCCCAAGGCTGATAGTTAGTTTGTTATCCTCTTGATAAAGTAACCATAAAGAAATTTTAATGATAATTCCAATTTTAATTATTAGATTTTTTCAAGTCACATGATTAATTTCATTACATATATTTTTATGGGATCATAAATATTAATGAATTAACAATCATGTAATATGGAACTAAAATAAATTGTATTATGCATAAGATTAATATAGCACGTGGTAAAAAAAGTAATTCCACTTAATATTACGAAAGAGGTAATAAATAAAAATTGGGAAATTTATGCCTAATGATAAAATCAATAAATTATATATATTAACCCTGTATAGTCTTCCCCAACTAATGTTAATATAAAATTCTAGTTTAAATTGATTTACTTGCCAAAGTCGACAAGATTTAAATTATTGGGTAATTCTAACTTGATTTTGGGGTCGAATTGACAAAGTACACATCTAGGGTAGAATGAAAAAAAAGACATTGTGAAACTAAGAGAAAGTTTTGAGTAAATCTAAATTGAGGTTTTAAAAATTAGGGAATCTACTCAATAGATCAAGTATCTATAGATTAATGTATATATTAAAACTTTTCCTTCTTAAAACCTTTTAATAACATGGGTTATGAGAAGGGGAATGTGGTTCCATTCCAATAAAATATCCACACCATATGATATTAGGAAACCAATAGTGATAGATATTGGGTTTCAAAAAATAGTATAATATTAATAAATTTAATATTTATTATCTAATTTTATTAATTAGATAAAATACTAAAATGTCAACCTTATTAATTGTAGAATTGGAAACCTGCATGAATTGAGCTATAAAACTGTTATCCATAATTCACAGGAAAATAATTCTTTCTTAAAATAATTATGAATTATGGAAATGGCACTAGAATATTATTATATGACACAAAAGGAAACTATTTGGTTTTTAAAAACCCATTTCCATAGCATCTAAATAGGAGGCTTGTGAGGAAGAATTGTCTCTCTACATAAACCATTTGGATGATGACAAAATTTTATAACGTTCTATTCTACCATTGATATACAATGATATTATAAATAAATATTAGGATATAGATGTGTATATCATGATGTCTAACATAGGATAGATATGTGATTTCCAATACACTGTTCACATGAATGATTTGAGAGTTGGTTTTAGCTGGGACTCATGTAATCAAGTTAATTGTCTTCATAGTGTTCTTAGACATCTTATTCATTAAATTCTCTGATGATATATAAAAATGTCTCATTTTATCCTCACATTCAAAATACTTCTCCATTTTTATAGTTAATTACCACATGAGAAATAGTGAGAACACCCTTTTAGAACTTCTTACTCTTTGTTTCCATATTAGCAAGGACATCATATGTCAAAACTTTTGGATTATTATTATGAACAAGAAACGGAGGAACATGGAAAAGTTCCCCAAGAATCATTCCAATTCTAGGACTTTGTATCACCAAAAATTAAATGATATGATCATTTAATGAAAATAAAATGAAAAATATACTGTATGTTTTAAATACAGCAAGCTTGGAAACTGGAAGAAGAACTAAACCCAAAATAAAGGGAAAGAAAAATGATCATTTGTTTTTTAGTGTAATATTTATATATCTAAACATAGGGTATTAGAAAAAAAAATTTGTTTCTCACATCTATATGAAAATTCTAGAACCAGGTAGATTTTGAAATATTTTAATAAAAGATGTGAATTTTAGAGTAACCAGTAGAGAATGAACTGCTAATTTGGTTATTTGAGACAATCACTTTTTATTTATAATTAGAATGATTTTGTTTTATAATAGTTTCTTATTCAAAGTGTTACTAATAACATTATCTCTATTTCATTTCATGATAAGGATGGAATTATTATCAAATTTATAAATAAAAAAAATTCATTTTAAAAGTGAAATTTTTAAGGAATAGAATATGTAAATAATGTTATTTATTTTTTAAATTACAAAATCTGGTTATTGGAAACTGATAACAAATTAGGTTCACACAACTCCTATAACACCCATCTTTGGCACCAATATATTGGTCATGTAAATTAAAATATTCTTATAAAGCTCTATAAAGGTGGTTATTTAGAATCTTTTTGAACATACAATATGAAATATTTAATTATTTTTTATAAGGAAAAATATCGAAACAATCATTCAGTGGAAAAATTAAAAGTGCCAAAAATTTCTAGTATTTGTATATCCAAATGTGTGCTTAAATTTTCTAGTAGAATCTTTATCAGTATATTCAAATTTATAAATTTTACTAATGAATTGATAAGATATTATTATGTTTACATGATGAGGTATAATTATGAGACCATTGAGAAATTAAAAGGGTTTAAAAATGAATAATAAAATCATTTGGGATGAAGATAAAGAATATTTTAAGTGGTCGAGGGGGTTAATATATTAAACAAAAGATAATTTATTTTATATGGGAGTTTCTATACATTTTCAACTAAGTGTAAATTATACCCCATAATGGGATGGTTTTAGTAAGAAGATGAAATGAACCATTATATATATGGTGTGGTCCATGACGAGTCATGCAGATCTTCTATTCTACTTTTCCGGATATGCGTTAAAAATCAAGTCATACACACTAAACTAAGTAACAACTAATGTATAAAATGATATTACATTCATGTTATTGAGGAAAAAACATGTTTCTTAACTTAAACATGTATGGGGTTGTGAGGAATATTTAAAGGCATCTTTCGGAATAAAAAAAGAACCTTGAGGCATGAAGTTTATATTTTTAAGGTATCTTAAGGAAACATAAAAAATATTATCAATATAAAACCATTAAAAATAAAGTGACTTTCACAATATAATTCAAATTTCGTGAGCAGGAACACATACTCATGAAGGATATCTAGAGCATGATTTTCTTGAATAATGATGACAATCAATATACAGAAGAGTAGGTACAAGACTATATTCCACAGGTCCCCATGGAAGATGTTGTTCCTCCAACACATGTAATATAGAGAAAACCCAACATCAAAAAATAAACAATAAGATATGGGTTTCTAGTGACCAATTATGATGATTCATTATTAATTGAAAATTATGAACATATCCCTTATAAATTGGTAGTAGACAGCTCAACAGCTACATAGTGGTAAGAATCCTTGAATTTTAGGATGGATTCCTGGAATCATATTAAAGTTTGGGTTCTAGTCTATCCGGTAGTTGATATAAATCACATTCACTATAAATTGTTATTCTATAGAAAAATAAATAGGGAAGGTAAATTAAATACCTATAATGAATAAATAGTGAATGAAGAATTAAAAGTATCGATGAATTTACTATGATGAAACCTTTTATTAAGTTTCCTTATTAAAATTCATCCAAATTATTCTTGATATAGTATCTTACCATGGATATGAAATTAAAAAATATGGATTTTACTGCACCTTACCTTTTTATTACACAACCCTTCATTACATTTTACAGACAGGGGATCTTTTAAAGTTTAGTGTTTTGAAAAAAAGGTACATAATTCATGAAAATATTAAACATTATTCTATTCCACTTGAAAGGATTATTAAAGGTTCATCCTAAGTATATTTACTTCATCTCATAACATAGGGACATACATCAAAGTAATGGATGAGCATAAGGCACCGTAAGGGAAAATTAGAGAAACACATTACTTATGGTCTTAGGAATATCAATAAGAACTTAATGAAATACATAAAGGCATGAGAAATGTAAAAATTGGAATAATGTAATAAAGAAACATGATTCATAGCATGAAAATGTGGATAAAATGTCTTTTATTCATTAAATATAATATCAAAAATGTTTATCATCGATGGGTCATAAAAACCAGGGTTATCCACCAAGGTATCATAAAACTTATCATCTCTATATATTCAATTCCTTACCCAATGCATTGGAGTTATATCAGGGAATTCCATTAATTTGTATTAATTAATTTGAGCTATGTAGATCATAATAAATTATTTCATAAGTAACCCTTGGAGAAGAGAACATATGGGTTTCATATCAAAATCATGACATTTAAAGAAGTTCTTAATTACAAGTTCAATATGACTTTTTAGAAACCATTGAAATGGATGGCGTGATTATTATATGTTAATACCTGAATGAAATATATCATTTTGAAAACTAGGTGAATAAAACTCAAGAAGAAATATTTTTGGGGTCTTACAAAATAAAATAAAATAATTTCTTTTAAAAAGGTATAAATTTTGAGATGAAAATATAGCAGTATAACAGGTATGAAACATTATTTTAGAAATCATTAAAAATATAGGAGAAATGGATATCCCAATCATAAAATAAACATAATACCATAAAGGGATAGAATACAATGTACAAAAAAACATATTATGGATATTTTAGAGACATACCACATAAAAAAGTGAACTTGAAAGGAAAAGAAAAGTTTAGACTTCCCTTACCTTGAAGAGTGGCTCCTAAAACTCAAAGATAATGACCTTGGGGGCTTGAGGACACCATGGGAGGACTCATTGGGAATTAAAAATATAAATTAGTTATGAATTATGAATATGTAATTAAATTAAATGGATAAATAGGTGCGTATTTGAAGCCAATGTGAGGGAGTATTTTATTAATTTCCTTGGAGACCTCAGTAGTAGGAGTTGAGAAACCATGGGATTGACCATGGTATTTTCCCATGGTATTTGAATCATGGGAAACATATTAAATTATTTTAATCAAAAAGAGTCAACCATCATTTTATAATACTCATTACATCATTGTGAATTAGTTATGATATTATTAGACATACCAAAAAACTCAATATGTACTTTTACTATTCATGAAAAACTAATGACTTTTATAAAGTTCTCATAAATTCACTGTAACAAAAAATCGACATTATAATTTTAAAAAATAACATTTATTTTATCATAATATTTCTCTAAATATGATTAATAAAACATTTAACTATATAAATACTAATTTATTAAAAATAATAATGGATAGAAAATACATAGTGAAATGCATAGTAAAATTTTTGACACTTGAAGAGAATAAAACTCTTTTTTTCATTTTTAATTAAATAAGAGTTTTTTTTATAATAATTTTTTTTATAATAAATATTAATATAACTTTAGTTTAATATAATAATTTTTATATCTCTAAAAAGTGCTATTTTTTTCAGAAAAATGAATTGATTAAATTCAATCTCAATTTTTATGAAAATTTATTCATAAAATGAAAATGATGGAATAAAAAATTTGTTTTAAATAAGGGATTAAAAATTAAGTGACTAAGAAATTGAAATTTTACCCCTTATAACACCGCCATATGATATAAGGGTAAGGTTTTCAATGGTGATAGACTATTGGGGTGGCATGGATAACATTATTCGATTGGTAATCTCCACTAACTTGGACTTATCGCGTAGGTGATTTCATTCAAGCTTAACAAGTTAAAGACCATCATGGGCTTGGTCAAGAGAAACGTAAATAGATTCTACCACCCTCCAATGTTCTGAAAAATGGGGTTTATATGGAATGAATCTAACGTATCAACCATTGACTCTTTTTTCTATATTAAAAGTTATTATTATCTCTCTGTATAAATAATAATCATTAAGTTAAGAATATTGTTTCCAATGGTCATATTAATAACCATTCATATTGACCAGTGATCATAATTGACCAATGGTCATATAACGGTCGAACCCCAATGGTCAAATTAAAATGTAATTTCTTCATTATTAATTAGATATAGTTTTTTGTGTAAAATAATATAACACACCTTTTTAGGAAACAATTATTATTAGAAAGTTCATGACATTACAGATTTCAAAACATATCTCCTTAACGAGAAAATTTAGAAATATTTCTATATAACACAACCAAAAGTGTTTATTGTAACACCCCAAGATTTCATAGTGCGTTATCTCTTCAACATAATTAAATATCTCATGCTAAACAGAACACCAAATCGAGCGCACCACGACATACCAAACTAGCAGTTCAAACGAAATTATGAATAATATTAACTAAATTTTGAATTTTATATACTCCATATAATTTTAGAATCCATATTATGTGTTTCTTAGAAATAATATAATAACAAATTCATTTTTTTTCAGATAATTGAAGTATTTCTCAAAAAATGCAATTTTACCACCTTTTAATGGAAAACCCTTTTTAAAACCAATATTTGACACTTTTATATATTAAATATAATGTAATTAAATTATTATTTTGAATAGGGACATAAAAATTTAGTTTGTATAATTTTTTTGTACTTTTATAATAACTTTCATATTATGAGGAATAGTGAAAAATACTAATTTTTAATTGAAAAGAACGTTTTAAACGAAAATAATTTATAGTGTTAAATTGTGAATTTTAATGGTTTGTAAGTATAATTTGATTAAATTTTTATCATTTAATATAATGTAGTTTATTATAAGTAATTTCTAATTTAAATTTGACATAAACACATGTCAATATTTTGATAGTTTTTACTTTTTAAAAACTTACCTTTTGGTTTTGATAGTGGGAATTAATTTAAAATTAATCAATACAATTTCTATATATTGAATTTTTTAAAATATAATTATTTTTTGAATATCTAAAATCTAAATTATCTTAGGGGGAATTTTTGATATTTTTTTGAAAACATTCAATTTTGATGAATAATGAAAAACACTAAGTTATTGTTTAAAGCTGACTTTTTATTTAAATAATTATTTATTTTATTTAAATTTAATTTAAGTAAAAATAGATATATAATAACAATATAAGTACAATGTAATTCATTAGAGTCATTTTATAATAAAATTAGATATATAAAATTTTATAGGATTTTTAACGTCTTTTACCCACATCCTAGTCACATTTGCAAATTTGCATAAAACGTAATTTTACCGCTTCTGTGAATTTAATTTCAAAAATATAAAAAACACAGTTAACATTAGTAATTAAAATTTTTATCAATAAGATTAAAATAATTTTTGGTGAATAGTAACTTTTGACTTTTATTTACCACGGTAAAATGTAAATAAGGTAATTAGAGGTAAAAATGATATTATAATTACCCTAAAACAAGTCTTAGTTCTACAAGATAAATATATTTCAACCCAAAAAAACATTAGGAATAGAAAATGATCCTTTTGGTGAACTAATATTAGATTAGGTTATTTATTATTATTTTACTTAAAGAAGAGTTAAAAACGTTAAATTCAATGTTTATAAACTAATCAATTTTTAATATAGGGTTATACATAAGATAAATTTGACTATAAAAATTAATTATAAATCTAAAAATATTTCCTAAATAATGGTATTTTTATTATAATTATTAGAATTTAAACAGTTAAATTTATTTAGGACACAATGATGATGCAACAATTACTTTGTCAATGAAAGATTAAAATAATTGATATTATAACCATATAAATAAATGTAAATTGAGTTTTTTATGCCATCCACGAATTTTCTAGTTTAATAAGATATTTTAGAGTTAATTAAAGAAATTTTTTTGAATTGATATAGTTGATATGACTTTAAAAAAAACATAATACCAAATAGTGTCAAAATTGACATAAATGAGTTTTTAAGACAAAACTTTAGTATTAATTGATATAATAATTCCAAAAATCTGAGGTTTGTACAATGTACATAGATATGGTTATATATATCAATAAAGAACCACTTGGATCTTTCTTGGATTTTTATAGTAATTTTATTAACCATTTATAATATTAATACAAACAGACATGGTAAAAGTTAAACTATTTAAATAAGATTTAAATCTAAAAGACAAGGATAATATGGTGACCTAAAATTGTCTAAAACCTATTGGTTGAGTGTTTGTAGACCTATCCCCGCCTTATCTTTAAAAAAAATTTATTTTGAGCCATTAGAAACCGAAAATTATTTTATAATAAAATAATATTTCAAACTTTTCCAAAAGTGACCCTCAAATCTCTTATAAAAGGGTACTTCCCCTTCTTTCAAAATCACACCTCCAAAGCCATTTTGATCGTATAAAACCTTCCAAAATATCTTCCCAACATCTATAATATCAACCTAGAGTCCTTCCCTTGAGAATAAAGCCATCCTAAGGATCCATTTAGTTCAAATCAAAAGGAAACACCCAAAGAAGAGGTAATTATTTTATCACCTCTTTCAGAGTTCTATTCTTCTTTCACTTTCTCTTTCTTTGTTATTTCCATAAAAAAATTATAACTCAAGTACCTTATACATAGAGTTATTTTATTATATATATGGTATAACCATCCTATTATTATATCCATCCTATGAATGATAATGTCACCATACGTGCGTACGTACGCCTTACCGTCTCCACACCGTGGTGTAATTTGTTATTCAACACTATGTTATTTGGATGGATCTAATGATGAGTAATATTTATATAAATAATGAAAATAAAAATATTTTTTCTCTATATAATTAAAATACCATCCAATTATACACCTTTTAACCATTAGAGAAATGATATTGTCACTCGTGTGTAAGTACAACTTACCGTCTCCACGACGCGATAAAATTCATTTACAGGTTCACCATTCAATGATGATTATAAAAAATATATTATTAATAAGTATGTAATATATTACATAATAATGATACTTTAGATATATATATTTATATATGTATGAAATTATGTATATCTTATTCACTTACTTTCGTTCAATACTATGTGAAAACAGAAACAACGTTTATGCGTACGTACGGCCTACCGTCTCCATAAACGGTGTTTTCCATTTCATATATCTATATATTATAAATATTTATATTCAAAATATATATTATATATAAAATATGTTTTATATTCTATATGTATTTAAATCTTGGTCAAAATGACACGACAAGAAGAACAGGTTAAAACATGTACGATAAAGAAAGCAATTATTACCTGAAATGTTAATTTAACATGTAAATCATTATTAAATGGGTTTTATAAAGTCATAAATGAATCATGTATGATATTATAAATATTAATATGGTTCTGTTATAATTTAATAACATACTATGGTCATTATATAGGAGGTTAACTGTACCCTTGACCAAATGAAAGTGTAAGGTAACAGTTAATTCCTCAATCTCGTTATTATCTGAGATAGTTTACGTGTAAGTATTTTCTGAGACATATTTATTATCCTTATGAATGTTTCATAAAAGAAATTTCAAAATGATTATTTTAAGGTAATATTTAACTAAAACACCATTTTAAATGTTTTAAATATTTATTCTTCTATGTCTTTCGCATTAATGTCCATGTTTTCAAATTGGTTTCAGGATTTATTTATATCGATAAGATATTTTTAAAATGTTAAGTCCATTCAAAAGTTTCAAAGTGGTATGTGACACATTGATTAAGAAATCTATTTTAAATGAATTCCTTAATAAATTTGTTACTTTTAAATGATTTCAAAAAAAGATATATTTCTCTCAAAAAATTTTACTGATCATTTTCAACTATGTCAGCATTATTTACTATATATTATTATTGATTAATGTTCATTTGTTATAATACAATCTTCCATATTTAATAGAATGAGTTATGATATGTTTGACTGTGGTTGTGCTATTTTTATACCCTTCATGGTTTATTGTTGAAGCAATGACATTTCGTATGCTAGTTTTAATATGAATGCTTATGTAATATTTCATCATTTTCATATGAGGAATACATCGGACTTAGTAAGTGACGGGTGGGGCCTGCTATAGCCTCTCAATGCATCAGTAGGTCTAATTAGACAAACTAGTGTCTTGTCACAAGGCCTGGAAAAAAATTTAATTGTAATCTTGGCACAATGCCTTGACTATGGTGTAATGATGTCTGGCGTTAGGCATTCCCACATTATGAAATTAATTATTACATGTGATTATTCAAGTAGTTGAATATCCATGTGCATGTTTATATGGTAATATTTGATTTATTTTCTCTATTTTATGTCCATGTTTATGTTTAAAAGGCTGTTGTTTTTATTACACATCTTTCCTTAAATGTTTATACCTTCGGAAAAATTATTTACCCTTACTGAGAATCTAACCTCACCCCTTTATTATGTTTTGTTTTCCCTGGATTCCAAGAAGTGTATTATGTTTCATATGCAGGGTTCATCTAGGGGAATAATGGCATACTCAATGGATTATTTATTTTATGTTTTATGATTTAATTTATAATGTATCATTCATATATATAATCTATTTTCCAAGACTGCTAAACTTATCGGTCCTTCGGGACTTGATTCCTTTTAATGATCCCAATGTATAAAAATAATGCACCAACTCCAGGCTTATGGGGTCGGGGTGATATAGTTGGTATCAGAGGAAGTTTAGTAAAAACCTTGGAAACTAGATTTATAAAAAATCTGATTAGAACACATTACCCTAAGATAGACTTTGAGGATTAGTATCGAAGAGCATCCTAGAATTTTGGTAATGTGGAGATTTTGTTGATTTTCAAAGAAATTAATCTCTATCTCTATATGAGTAGATAGAGACGGCTTTGGGACAGATGTAACTAGGAGTGAAAACTCCGAAAAGGAGTTTTGGGCATGACTCGGGGTATCCTATAACACGACATTGGGCCTTGCAGCATTCTTGGTTACAACACTCCAAGGGTATATACATAAGATAATTCACATTTTCATTACAAGCCATTATGAAGGATTTAAGAGTAAATTCTTCCTCAAAGAAAACATTTTTTATTATTGAATATTATATGAATAATATTTTTAATTTACATTAGGTATTTTACAAGTTTGTAATTATGCATTGCGATTCATAAAATAACCTAGTGTATGCCATTGTTTTGAAATGGCACCCAGTAGAAGGAATGGGAACTCCAGTAATATGCATGATCCAAAGAGTAAGAAGAATAATATCTTTCATGGTATTAATCCAACATTTTGAAGGGAAATAGTCTTTCACGTATTATCATCATATAAAGAAATAGTATCATGTGTTTACAAGATAAGTATATAATTCTCTGAGTCCTATGGCTTTGAAGGGAAGCAAGAGAAGAAAATGACGGTAGAGAGAAAGATGAATAAAGGGAAGAGGGTAAAGAAGGATTTTCCCATATGTGATAACTATGGAAAGAATCCCTTTGGTTAATGCTTGAATGTAGTGGAAGTTTTTTATAAGTTTGGATAAAAATAACATCAAGTACGTGATTTCAAGGGTAAGAAAAAGGTTTCAAATGTACAATGCTTCATCTCCAAGGAGTTGGGACACTACGCGAATCAATACCCAGATCATCAGTGTATGCCCCAAAAGATGCTATTGGATAATAATCCTGTTTTGATACTACCACAGACGAATATTGATGACTAGTGTTCTAATGTTGTTATTAAAGAATTATTTCATTTGAGTGTTTTATCAATGATGTACCAGTTATATGAATTATGGAAATAAATAAGGATTGTACTGTAGTACAATATCATTGAGGACTTGAGATTATATGGTTCTAAGAAAAGTAACTCAATAGAAAACTATTTTTTTTTAAAATATATGGTTTAAGGAAAGATAAAACTTTATATGTTTTTGATAATGAGGTATTGATTTTTGAATAAGATAAGATTTATTTGGATAAATTATATTCGATATTCTTGACTTCTTTGAAACTAATTAATTGTTTTTTTATTCCATTGTTGTTGGAGTTTACCAAATTTTTTTATATAAGGAGTATAACCAGTATTCTATAAGGAATAAGGGATAATTAATGTATTAAATAAGGTTTTATGGTAATTTAGGGTGTTACTGTGTTTTAAAAGAATATATGATGAAGGTATTCATATGTTATTACATGGAAAAAATTATCTTCATTGTGTTTACCTTCCTTATAAATTTTGGGATGTGAGTTTGGACAGAAGTATTTTGTATAAGTCTAAAGGTTTGATTGGATTATGTTTTACATTGGATACAATTGTTAAGGTTAAATCATTTCTTAAGATTATTTTTGGATTGCTATAAAATGGATAACCAGAAGGTCAGGTGACAACTTGTCGTGTCCGGAAAGGCCATGAGACTTGAACCCACAACCGAAGGGCAACAAGGGTAAATCACCTACAACTAGCCTACGCAATGTCCTGGTTTATTAAAAATTTAGTTTTTTTAAATATTCTAACAAATTAATTTTAAATTCATTATTTGTAGACCCCTATATGATTAGGATAAATAGAATATTCTTGAATTCTAATATCTTTTGGAGTGAAAGATGAGTTTGTGGTAGAAATTAGTTGAAGGACGAAACTCTACTTGTCAGGTATATTTTCTTCCTCTTATTCTATGAATAAATTAATTCTTAAACTTCAGGGAAGGGATCTTGAAACCAAAAATATGTTATCCTAATACCTTATGTTTTTTTGAACCGATGATATTTTAAATCATCATAGATTAATGGCTTTGAGGCCCTCAATTTTACACTTGTTTGTTATTGATGACCTCAATCACTCCCTATAAATATTTACATTTTCCACCAATTATGTGTCTTTAAATTCCACCAATGTTATCTGAATCAAGATCATAATTTTTTGGTGACCCTTTCATTTCCATTTCCCTCTTATTTAGACTAAATTTTATTAACCTAATTTCTGATGTGGGTTTTCAACAAAGGTATTCTTCTATTTTTAACCATTTATTTCCGAAGAACAATTTCAAATTGCGAGGATGATATTTATTGAAGGAGAGGAGAATGTAACACCCCAATATTTCATAGTATGTTATCTCTCCAAAGTAATTCAATAACTTGCGCTACACGCAACACCGAGTTCAAGCGCAACACGACTTACCAAACTCGCCATTCAAAAATAAGTTATGAATAGTATTAACTGAATTTTGATTTTTATATAATCCATATAATTTTAGAATCCATATTTTGTGTTTGTTAGACATTATATAAGAACAAGTTCATTTTTTTCATATAAAAGAAGTATTTTTCAAAAAAGGTATGTTTACCGCCTTTTAACGACGAACGCTTTTAAAAACCAATATATGACACTTTTATACATTAAATAAAATAAAATTAAATTCTTCTTTAGAAACATGAAATACAAATTTAGTTTGGATAAATTTTTGGTACTTTCCTGATAACTTTCATATTTCGATGAATTGTGAAAAATACTAAATTTTAATTGAAAACAAATTTTTTAATCGAAATACTTTATAGTGTTAAATTATTCATTTGTATGGTTTGTAAGTATAATAATATTATATTTTTATCATTTAATACAATTTTGGTCATTATAAGTAATTTAACCTTTAAATTTGACATAAACACATGTCAATATTTTGATAGTTTTACTTTTTAAAAACTCGTTTTTTAGTTTTGACAACGGAAATTAATTTTAAATTAATTATTGAAACTTATATGTTTTTAATTTGGTAAAATATAATTCATTTTTTAATTTGTAATATCAAAATTTTCTTAGGTTGAATTTTTTGTATTTTTCTAAAAACGTTTAATTTTTGATGAATAGTGAAAAACACCACGTTATTGTTTAAAACATACTTTTTATTTAAATAATTATTCATTTTATTTAAATTTATTTGAATTAAAAATATTTATATAATACCTATATAAGTTAAATTTAATTAATTGGAGTGATTTAATAATAAAATTAGATGTCTAAAATTTTATAGAACTTTTTAACGCCTTTTACCCACCTTCTAGGAACATTTACAAATTTGCATAAAATGTAATTTTACCACTTCTGTGAATTGAATTTAAAAAATCCGAGAGACACGGTTGAAATCAGTAAGTAAAATGTGGTTCAATGAGATAAAAATAGTTTTGGTTGAATAATAACTTTTGACTTTTATTTACCACCTTCAAAAGTAAATAGGGTAATTAAAGGTGAAAATGATATTATAATTACACTAACACATGTCCTAATTCTATTGGATAAGTGTATTTAGAAAAAAATCCAATATTAGGAATAAAATATGATCCTTTTGGTCCACATGGATTATATTATGACCTTTATTATTATTTTATTTAAAGAAAAGTTAAAAGTGTTAAATTCAAAGTTTTATAACTGAAATATTTTAAATATTGGGTTATACATAAGATAAATTTGACTATAAATATTCATTAGAAAACTAAAAATATTTCCTACATAATGGTATTTTATTTATAATTTTTAGTGATTAAATAATTAAATTTATTTATGAAACAATGATGATGCGGTAATTACTTTATCAATGAAACATTAAAATAATTGATATATATAAAAATAAATGTAAATTGAGGATTTTAATACCATACAAGAATTTTATATGTTAATATGACATTTTAGGTTTGATTAAATAATTTTTTTTGAAGTGATAATGTTTTTATGACTTTAACAAAAACAAAATACCAAATAGTCTCAAAATTGACATAAATGAGGTTTTAAAACAAATACTACAGTATTAACTGATATAATATTTTTAAAAATATAATCTTCATCCAAAGTACTTAGATAAGGATATCTATATCAATAATGAACCACTAGGGGTTCTATTGTATTTTTATAGTAATTTTATCTACCATTTATTATAATAATAGAAGAAGACATGGTAAAAGTTATACTATTTAACTAAGAGTTAAATCTAAAAGATATGGATAATATGTTAACCTAAACCTTTCCAAACCCTTTTGGATTAGAGTATTTTGATCCATACCTAACTTAAATTTCAAAAAAAATCAATCTGGAGCCATTATAAAATGAAAATTATTTTATAATAAAATAATATTTCAAACTTTTCCTAAAGTGACCCTCAGCTCTCTTATAAAAGGGAACTTCCCCTTCTATCAAAAGCTCACCTACAAAACCATTGGGCTGGGACAAACCCTACCCAAATCCCATCCAAAATTCCCTCAAATTAACCTAGATTCCTTCCCTTGAAAATAAATCCAACCTATTGAGCCCTTTTTTTCAAATAAAAAAGAAACACACAAAGAAGAGGTAATTAATTTATCACCTCTTTCAAAGTTCTTTTATTCTTACAAATTCTTTTTCTTTTCTATTTACATAAAAAAACTCCAGTACCTTCTACATAATATCATGTTATTATAAATATGGTACAATCATGCACATTATTCTATCCATCCTATGAATGATAATGTCACCATGCGTGCGTACGTACGACTTACTGTTTCCAAGTCGTGGTGTAAATTGTTATTCAACACTATGTTATTTGGATGGATATAATAATGAGTAATATGTATATAAATAATGAAAACAACATTCTAATTTATAAATACAATTAATATACCAACCAATTCAACACTATTTAATCATTAAGGAAATGATATCGTCGCTCGTGTGTACGTACGACTTACAGTCTCCATGACGCGATGGGATTCATTTCCCTATTTACCATTAAATGATGATTATAAAAATATATATTATTAATAAGTATATAATATATGAAATAATAATTCTAATATTTATATATATATATGTATGTATTTATGTACTTACATATATCTTATTCACTAGCTTCCGTTCAATAATATATGAAAACAAAAACTGTGTTTATGCGTACGTACGGTCTACCGTCTCCATAAAAGGTGTTTTCCATTTCATATATCTATCTATTATACATATTTATTTTATAAATATATATTATATATAAATCCTGTTTTATATTATGGAAGTATTTATATCATTATCTAAATGATATTATCAAAAATAACAAGTTAAAACACGTACGATAAAGAAAGCGATTATTACCCGAAATGGTAATTTAACATGGAAATCATTATTAAATGGGTAGTATAAAATTAATAAATGAATAATTTATGATATAATAAATATGAAGGTATAATTTAATAAAATACTATAGTCATTATACAGGAGGTTAAACATACCCAAGACCAAAGGAAAGTGCAAGGTAAGGGTTAATTCATCAATCTTATTATTATCCGAGATTGTTTACATTTAAGTATTTTAAGGGAAATATTTATTATCCAAGTCCATGTTTCATAAAATAAATTTAAAAATGATTATTTTAAGATATTATTTAACTAAAACATAATTTTAAATGTTTTAAATATTTATTCTTCTAAATCATTCTCATTAATGTCTATGTTTTCAAAATGGGTTTAAGGATTTAATTATATGGACTTGATTGTTTTTAAATTTTAATGCCATTAAAGAGTTTTAAATTGGTATGGGAGAATTTAAATAAAGTATCTCTATTAAATTACTTCTATTATAAATTTGTTACTTTTAAATGATTTTACAAAAAAAGTATATTTCTTTCAAAAAGTTTGAATGATCATTTTAAACTATGTCAACATTATTTACAGGATATTATTTGTTATTAAGGTTGATTTATTGTAATACAATCTTCCATACTATATCAAATGAGTTATAAAATTATTTACTATGGATGTGGTATTTTTATACCCTTCATGGATTATTGTTGAAGTATTGACATTTTGTATTCTAGTATTAATACAAATATTTATGTTATATTTCAAAATTTGCATGTGAGGAATGCAGTGGACTTAGTATGTGATGGTTGGGGCCCACTATAGACCCTCAATGCATCGGTAGGTCTCATGAGAAAAACTTGTGTCTTGGTTCAAGGGCTTGAAAATAATTTATTTGTAGTCTTGGCACAAGTTATTGACTATGTGGTAATGATATCTGGCATTAGTTATTCCCACATTATGAAATTAATTATTACATGTGATAATTAGACTAGTAGAATATCAATGTGCATGTTTATATGGTAATGTTTGATTTATTTTCTCCATATTTTGTTCATGTTTATGTTTAATGGGTTGTTGTTTTTATCACACATCTTGCCTTAAAATTTTATATCTTCCACTAAATTATTTACCTTTACTAAGCATTTTAGCTCACCCCTTTCTTATGATTTGCTTTCACATGATTCTAAGAAGTGTATTATGTTTGATATACATGGTTAAGCTAAGTGAATACTCGCATTATCAATGGACTATTTATGTTATGTTTTGTGTTTGAATGTGTAATGTAACGTTCATGTATGTAATCTATTTTCCAAGACTACTAAACTGATCAGTCCTTCGAGACATGATTCCATGTAATCATTCCAATGTATTAAAATAATGCACTGGCTCTGGGATTCTGGGGTCAGGGTGTAAAATTTATGTCTCCAAGTAATTTCAAGAATGTTTTAAAAATATAGAGGTCCATTTGTGGATTGATGAAATCATTCACATTAGGGATCATTAAATTTGATGAATCTATAAAAGAATTTGTTTTAATTATGAATGAATGTCGCTTATATATTTAAATTTATCTCTATGATAGTGAAGATGTTGTCCATGTAGTATATTTTGATGATGTATTTCTTATTATAAATGACATAACAAAATTATATTCAGTTAAGGACTTGTTAAAAAAGTGATTCCCAATGAAGGGCTTAGGTGAAGCAGCATACATTCTAGGGATCATGATAATCCATGATTGATTGAAAAAAATCATGGAATAAGTAATGTACGTACATTGACTGGGTCCGTAAGTTATTGTTGAATAATATAAGAGAGTATTAGTTCCAATGTCACTTGGTGTATATCATTCCATGAAAATGTGTCCTCAAACATAACAGAATAAAGGGACAATGAGTAATATCCAATGTTCTTATATGATAGGATCAATCATGTATTACAAGCTATGTACTAGTTTTGATGCCACCTATTTCATGTGAATGGGATGTATATATCAAACTGGTCTAGGTGAACAATATTAGTCTAATACTAAGGAATTCTCTAAGTATCTAAGAATAAATAAGGATTTGTCTCATGATGTATGGAGGATACAAGGGGTTGGTCATAAAAATTTATACTAATACTATATTTCTAATAGATTGGAATGATCTAAATTTATATTCATGAAATGTCTCCAGTCACAGCGGAGGATCTATGAGCTGGAAATGTTAAAAAAACTAGCACTCTCCGACTATAAAAAATATTTTGAGTGTATTACCACTCCAAATTTATCTAAATAAGGTATTTGGATATAAAAAATTATATAATATATTTTTTTGTTACCAAACAATAAATTCCCCATCACATTATAATTTCATAAAATTATAGTGGTTGTTCTCTTAAAGGGGACAAGGTTATATAAATAGAAAAAGAACATACTATAGAAGTACCACCTCTTAAGATAATTTCCATAGAGGGGTGAAAATGAGGTGAGAAGAATTTACATGGAAGAGAATATGTCAGAAATTGTGGATAAAACCTTATCACAATAGAATCATTAGTTTAATTTGAGAGATAGAAGATTAATAGTTGTTAGTAGTTAGATCTATTGAATGTGGGAGCATGTTGAAGTTTGTTACTTGAAACCAAATTATATATACTTTATGATCACCTATATTAATTTTTTGAATATTAATAAAAAAATTCAACAAAATTATTTTTCTCAAAATGATTTCGTATGTGGCAATCTATTATGAGTAAATATCCCACTGAAAGGTCACATGAGTTCCCAATTATAATGAAAACCAAGAAGTTCTGGGAATTTATTCTTAAAATACATGTTTTGTATCAAAATTATTTAATTTTATAGGAAACAAATATATCATTCTATCATGGGGTGACCCACATTGGACATTGAGGAACTTTCACACAGTGTAAACTCTTAGAAATTTTTAGTGTAGGTGATAATGAGAACATGAAAAACCAATAGGAAATCCACATTTATATGTTTCATTAAATGTTTAAATATATGTATGTGTGTATTGGTACATAGAAAATAAAGTTAATATTAATGATTATTATTAGTCTGGCATATTGATGTATTGAAATAAACCATTGAAACATTTTTTAGGGAAAATTACGATACATTGGGCGCATCACAAGTAATATTGCATTGAATAATAATGTGAGAAAGGATTTTTACCATATGTTCTTTAAGTAAATTTTATGTATTAGTAACATTGATTGGAATTTAATAGGCTATATAAATTGATTTCTATAGTGTTTTGTGGGTAGGTTCATCTCAAAAAAGTCAAATAAGGAGACATCGAACACATAGGTCGATGATACTAGAATTCAACCTTCTTGATTAGAGATATGATGAGAAATTGATTATATTATAATGTAAGAATTTGTATAAGGTTTTATTTTATTATGATATTAAAATTTTCTATATAGGTTCCTTGGCATGTTGTTAGATGCTAACCACATAAATTAGGTGGCTCAAAAAAATACCACTAATAAATAGGCGTAGAGGGTCATAGAATAAGTGTATCAGAACCTCAATTAATTATTATTATTATTATTTAGTATTTTGAATAAATATTATTCCCATATGTATTTTAATAATTATTAATGTTTTCTTAATCCCATATACTTAGTCACTGGTCATTCGAGAGAATATTAGTGGGTATAATATTTCATAAATATTTATTTTTTATGTAATAAATATATTATTAATTAATTTGTTAGTGAATAATGTAGTAATATTTATTTATTAAATAAATAGATATTATTCAAGGACTATTAAATATTGTGTAGGAATATTGGATTGATTTTAGAAGAACAAGGTAGAAATAACATATTAAATATTATTTGAATGAATTTTATGCACTTTAGTCATGAAATAATACTTAATCAATCTTTGAGTTTTGATCATGTAAAGAATAATAATAATAATATCATAATTATTTTGACAAGGGATTCACTAGGGACTAAAAAAATTATAAGCTCAATGTGAGATTATTATTTTCTACCTTGAGAACTATTTAAACAAAATTATATTATTTCCATCCCTAATGCTTTGCATTTTTTTTGTATTCACATTTACATCAATAAAATCTTATAATGACCTAAGAAACTACTCTCTAATATTTTTCTCCACAATAGAGGGAAATCCATATCCCCCAGCCTCTATATTATAGATAGAAAAAGGTGGGATCCTCTTCAAATCATTTATTATAGATATCATAGACAAATAGTTTATGTGTTTTGATTTTCCATGTTTCAAATTTGTGAATGCTATGGTGTCATGCAGAGTTTCGTGATTCACATGTGAATCGCCACTGAGGTGAATATACACATAATTCCTATGATTCACTAATGAAATGATATATATATGTTTTTTTATTTATCAACAAACAAATAATTCATTACATGTTAATTTTTTACCATTTAAATTAATTATAAATAATAATGTTATGATCCTTTTTATTGATTCTGAAAATATTTCTTCAATTAATTCCATGGTTTATTATGTTTTATATCATGTAAATCTATGAATAATCATGGATTACAACAAAAAAAGTCTGAGTAGGTCATTCATTACTATTTCTTTCACTACACCCAGAACCCTAAAGAGTCAAGGATCATGTCCAAGAGATTATTTTTAGTAATACAATACCGTTCTGATGAACTAATGATCCTCAATAGAAAAAGTTTTAGTGGGATAAGTCCGAGCATTTTATTGATATTTTTCAGATCCTAGATTTTATCTTGGTTGTTATCAAAAGGTCCCAACTAAAAGTTGTGGGAGATGGGAGGTCAAACATACATGTATGAAAACATGAAGTATATTGACTTCAAGGATGTTTTAACATGTAAATTATAATTAGATATTCATGAATAAAATTTCTCATTAGTTTTTGTGCGTTTATAAATGTGATCACCTTTTTATGAAGCATGGACATTAATTCCTTAATATTGTTCACTTTTATCTTGAGAAAGTTTCTAATGTGAAGATGAAATCCCGTCGATTTGAAATGGGGTTTTGAAATGATATTTCATCTCAAGTTCTATTTCTAAAGCTGAAGACCTATTCTAACGTGGTATATCAACCATTGGTGTGGGAAATTTGCAAGTAAAAGATGGTGTTCATGATTTGAGTTCTTTCCATATCTAGTGTAAGTTTTGTTGGTTCATTTGAGAAATAAATAAAGTGAAATGGGGATTATAATGGAAGTGGTTGTTTCTCATGGCCCTTGTCTCATTTTTTATAGTCTATATTCATACTAATTGTTTCTCTAACTTTTAATTAGTGTGGAATGACTGAGTATAGAGAGCCCTTATGGGTGGAATATTCAATAATTTTCACACCAAGTGGGACATAGGCCTTTTATAGAGGTTATATTAGGAAATCATTACTCTATGAAGTAATGAATGTTATTCATAACTCATGGGATCTACAATGTTGTTTGATTCCTATTAGGTTGTAAGATCTCATCCTCTTTGAGAATGAGGCAATACTATTATCTCTTATTGGTAGAATCATCTCCTGACCATGCCACAAAAAAGTGTTAGACATGAGGCCCACTCTGAGTTGTAACAATCACATGCTATAAAGAATATTATAATATATACAACATAAGACATAGAGACTAGGATAGGTACTATTTTTATTTCCTCTTCAACAGTGACTAATTTCTTTGACATAGGTGTCTCTCATTCCTTTATAACTACTCATATCATGGATTTTTTGAATCTTCCCTTAAATCCATTGTCTTATGTTATGTAATTTTTGAAACTTCTATAAAAATAGAAAATGATAGTATTCTAATGAACTTTTTTTCTCTTGGAATATCTTACATAGAAAAATATTGGATTTCTGATTATTTAAATGTAAATCCTTTACATTATTATCAAGTTGTACAAGTTGAATTCATTGAATGATTGTGTTTGATTCTATCATCATAGGGTGATCTTTACCACCACTGACGGGAGATATCATATATTTAATGTAGAGTGGTACCTGTATTCTAATTGGTTGGGACCTCCACTTATATAGGTTAGAAAAATAATATGTCATCTTTAATCCATTCTTATAGAGTCCAATGAAGAAATATTTGATAGTTAACATACTCTTGTAGTAAAGGAGTTTCTCAAGGTTTTCCTAAATGAATTCTTGGGTTTACCCATAAAACAAGAAGTCATGTTTTTGATTGATTTAGTTCCAAGAACATAGCCTCTATCACTGCCTTTCTACCACATGGTGACCACATAATTTAGTGAGTTAAAGATTTCAGAAGATGATTTTGAATCCGAAGATTTTATTCATATGGGTGAGACACCTTGTGCCACCATGGTTCTTTTTTTAGAAGGAATATGAGACTCTATTCTAGTGTATTAACTAGTGGAAATTGAATTGGGTGAATATAAAGAATATGTTTCCCTTTACTTTCACTGATGTAATATTTGATCAATTAATAGGGGAACATGTTTTCAAAAAATAATTGACCCCCATCAAGTCATCATGAACTTAGGGAGAGAGAAGTTGATATTACCAACATTGATTTTTAAATTAGGTATATCTATTTCAAATATATATTGGTGATTTTTTTATTAACTAATAATATATTAGAATATATTGAACTCATGATTCAGATATTCCATCAAAGCCTCGACTCCTTAATTTCGATATTCATGGATAATATTTTATGTATTCAAAGTCAGGGTTGGATCAAGATAATAATATAAGACATGTCTTAGGAACTACCCTGGATCTTCCCTTTTATTTCAAGTTATCCATGTGTAGCTTCTGGATGCAATAAGTGAATTTCATTGGACATGTTGTTTCATAAAATTAAATCTTGGGCGATATAGAAATAGTTAGGGTTGTTATGTCATGGAAAAAACCTCAAAAATATCTTTGAGATCAAGAGACTCTTAGTTATATTAGGATATTATAAGTAATTTCTAGAGTATATATCTAAGATCACATCACCTTTAAAAAATTATTATCTAGATATATATTAAATTAATGTGGTTTCCCTATGTTTCAAGAATCCTCTAAGGAGTTAAAGTGTTGGTTGACCAAATAACCTACTATGATTTGATAAGTCTTCATCCCTGGATATGTTGTTTATTAGGATTTATTATGTCTTGGGTTGATCTATGTGCTTATGTATAATGAGGATGTGGTAATTTATGGCTCTCACTAACTCTATCCATAAGATAATAATTACAAAATCCAAGAACCTGATCTTATAATGGTCATGTATTACCTTTAGTGTCATAGGCACTACCTTTTCCATGAAATATTCATAGTCTATTACGATTAAAAGAGTTTAAGCTATATCTTTTAGTAGAAGTACATAGACCACATGGATGGGTCCTTGGTGGAGCACATATAGGCATTTTAATTAGACATCACCTATATATTAGGAAAGGGGAACATAGTTTCCAATTACCTTTATCAAAAAATTTCTTTCATAGGCTCTAAAAGAGTCCAGTGATGGATGTAACCTCATGGGTATCTTTTTATAGATTCATTGGATGTTGAGGAGGATAAAATGTATTTTTTTCCAGCATTCCATCAACAACTTACCTTCTTGATCTTATCCTCTAGGATTAGTTGGAAGATAAGGAATGTCAGTAGATTATATATTCTTAAATGGTAGGGATACCATCATGAGTGGTCACCATCTTTTGAAGATATAATTTTCATCATGAGTTTCTATGTTATTCCCTTGTTTGTGAGGAAGGTCTTCATGTAGGATATCAAATATTATCAGTGGTCCATACTCCCTAGTACTACTAGGATGTATTAAGACATGAAATATCAATATTGAGGGTCTGGTATAAGACTAATCATAATGGATTTTTTGTCATGGGGATTCACCTTTTAGTAAGTTATGGTTGAGAAACACAATCCCTATAGTTTTCTACATCCTCTTCCAAATACTACTTGGAAGTGGGATGATATATACATGAACATTATCATTAGATTTATGTATACCCCTTTGAGGTAAGAAGTCAATTTGGGTTGTGAATAATTTATTAGTAAAATCCATTCATTTTATTCTGATTATATATTTCCTAATGTTGGGGGTTATTGAGAAGTTGTAAGTAATGGAAATCATTATATGACATATCATCCATTGAATAATTGAAATATTTAGAAGGAAATCCATATTCTTTGAGATATGACTGATGTATCCATAATGAGATTCATAGGATCTTGGGACAACTATTTATTACTAGGTAATTTTTACTTTAACAAAATATTCTAGTATTCGATAAAAATAAATAATTTTGTAGAATTATATAGGTATCATTGTTGTTCTCGTATGTGTTGGGTCTGGGAAAGTGAAACTTTCACTATTGGGAATTTTTTTTCAAAATGATGTAAGGAAATATTCAAGTGACTTTTCCTCCCTTTTTTATGGATTAGAGCCTCCAAAAGCGATACATGGACCATCAATGTCTTCCTTTAATGTTTTGGATTGGTTACTTGGTTTTCTTGATGATTTAAATTAGATTAGGGCACCAATGAATTGGGATTAAGGGTAAGATTTATTTGGGGAATGTGGGGCCTTTAAAGATAAATGGGAGGATTACAGAAAAAATTATCATTTTTCTACCACCTTAGTTGATGCCAATTTCCAAGGTGTTCAATATCAATCAGTTGAATAATTCCCAATCAAATTCATCTCATAATTTTAAGTGGCAATAACTTGATATAGAAACTGATTTCATAGTGACTAAGTAGCCCATTCAGATTATTGATTTGAATGGAAAATGCCTTCAATGAAATTATATCCTATTATACTGAGTATTATGGTGTCATGAGAGTGATTCGCCAAAATTTTTTGAGAGAGAATCATTTATGAGGGAGTAGTTTCCTCACCTATTTATTGATCAACTATATTTGGGATAACATTCTAGGGGTAATTGTGGTATGATGGGAAGAATTTACACACCAATAGTCCCATTTTTCTAATATAGAGTCTGCTGTTTTTTATTGTTATTTTTATCCTTCATTTATAGTCCTTTTCATTTTAAAAAAATTGATAAATGGGGAACAACCATTGTAGAAAATCTGAAACATAGTTAGTAAAAACTATGTGGTATGTGTTGAAAAACCTATAGTCTCTCATAATAGGTTATTTGATTTGGTTTTAAATCTATGTATCAATGTTATATAAGTACCCAAGGTAAACTAGTGGCATTCATACATTTGGAATATAGTTTATAAAATCATGTTTCCAAACTAGGTTGTTGACCTAGGTTTTTAATAATGATCAATGAATATATTTCCCTAAATAATTTAAACCCTATAACCATTATTTCATTCCTCACATGGCATATAAACCTATCCATTTCTCAAAAATAACTCTTCCCTTATTCGATTATGTTTATTTTGGATATATTTCAAAAAATGTATTTATGAAAACCTTAAGAGTGTCATTCATTATAATTTATTTATGTAATTTAACTCCACTTTCCAATTTCCCTCTCATCATATATGGTAGTGGAATTTTAAGGATTTCTCCATTTAGTTTTAAATGTGTATTTTTTTTTGTTTTTAGGTCATCTTATTACTTCTTTAATATCTCTTCATGTCACGAGGGAATATAGATTACCTAACTATTTGTAACGTGAGTTTTTCCTGATATGGCCTAAAGGGAATTTTAGATTCCCATAGGCTACCAATATTTTCATGGGAATTAAGAACTACCTATGGGAATTATTTTTCCCCAACGAAGATAAAAAACGGTATATAGATAAAGAAAATGTCAGTACAAAAAAATAATGCAATATTTGAAAAAATAAAATCATTAGAAAAATGCGTCCTATGATCCATAAAACAATGAGAATACAGAAGTTCTAAAAAAACAAAATCCATTTTATATAAAGTCTCCTCTAGGCTGCCTCACCCCTCTAATGAAAAACTCAACCCAAAAATGTAGAATCTTTCCCTTACCTTTATAGGCTCCCTCACCCCTCTAATGAAAAAATCACCCAAAAAATGTAGAATCTTTCGCTTACCTATATCAGATAAAATCAAACATACATATTACCGAACGTGTATATAGGTTTTTAGAAAAATATCCTTCAAGTATCCTAGTAGGTATTTCATAATATGAATTTAAAAAATAAACCAAATTACATTAAGTGAAAAAATATAGGGAAAAAAGACAGAGTTCAACATCATTTCATATAAAATACAGATAAATCACGCTTTTCACAAATCATGTAAACCATCCCAAGACACTAATTTTCAAAAAATATCCATAAACACCCCAAATATTCATTTCAAGTATAATTACTAGAGAAAAAAAACCTATGGGTATCAATAGTTCGACGTCAATGAGGATCCTCATAACACTGTCATGATTAGTAGGCCCCCTAGTGTGTACATTACCATAGAAGAACAAATCTAGGGGTATGGTTTCACTCCATGAGTGGTTATTTTCCAAAACATTGGAATACTAGTGAAAACAGTATGCTGAAAGAAAATTTCTTATGGAAAGAGTTCATCCCTAAGGATGGATTACTGCCTCATAGTCAACCACAGTTGATTTTACCATATTAGAATCATTTAATGGGAATTTCAAATTTGAAACTATATAAATAATGATTTTAAACCATATTCATTGCGAAAATAATAGGATAAATCGTATTCATAATCAATACAAAAACAATCAAAGTTTATCATAAAACTATGAATTCCCTTTTAAAATAATTTAAAAATAATTTCCATGATAAATCCATAAATAATTATTTCCTAACCATTTAAAAACCAAATTCTAATATTAATAAAGATACTTTTTCAGAATAAATTTGAATCATGAAACCACCTACCATGAAAAACAGTAATGTCAATGATCATATGCGATACATGAGCAAAAACCAAAAGAGGATCCTATGAATTGAGGAAAAATACCCAAAAATTAAAAAACTATTAATTAAGATGATTGGATATCTAGAAAAAACCCTCAATTCCATGATGTATCTAGAGAGAATCCTGAATTCAATTAGTACATTTATCCACTAAGGCTTGATCTACTAATTTTGAGGATGAAACAAAGATATAAAGGGTTATAAAATCTCGTGGAGAAGGATAAGAGCCTACCAAGATTGAAGAGGAAATCCTTAGATATGGCTGGTTTTTAGGGGCTCAGAAAATTATTTGGAAAAATAGAAAACAAGACACAATAGTGAAAGCAATACTCCATGGGGAATAATGGACTAAAATGTAATAGAACTATGACATATGGTATGGGACCATTCAACTACCAATCCTAGCCAAACATGATTCTGGATTAAATGTTGTGGTCAATGTTGAGATCCTATAAACATATAAAGAGGTACTATTCCTGAAGTTAAAAACCACACCATAAAATTCCAATGTTAAAAAAAGCTACACCAAACCTAGCTTTGTGGTGTAGGGACCCTAAAATTTAAATAATTTTAGGTATACGTTTTCAAAGACACTATATCATAGCCCCATATTCATGATGCAGTTGTTCCAAAATTTACATAATCAAAAAATCAGCCCACTATACTGTAGTACCAAAAACACAATGTATTTATAACATATGGGTCAAAAAACATAAAAAACACCCTATAAGTCGATTCCACATGATAAAAACCTCATGAAAAAAATCATAACCACCATAAAAAATAAAATAACAAAAAATATGAATCAACAGAAAAAATAAGAAAAAAAACATGAAAAATTATGTATATGAAATTAATACCGTGATTTAACAATTATCCAAATAATAATTATTATTTCCCCTAAGAATGCTTTATAAAATAATGTTTATCCATAAAGAGATGAGTTTACAACACCCTTATCATATAATCCCTCTATCATGACTTTTGTTTGTGTGACCCATGCTACCATTGGAATCAAACTAGGGGATGAAATTTCCCATGAAGAATAATCACTTGAGAATAAGAAACTAAAAGTTGCTTCGAAACCATAGAATTATCATGTTTGATATCAATTTCTTCTCAACTAAAAACATATGATGGGTTATGATGATACTTATTGAGTTGAGATACATGGTTGTTTTTGTGGATAAACGAAAATTGACATGGTAAATATAAGTGATATTCCACATTTCCAAGATGATCAATGATCTCAAATGGTCCCATATATTTAGGATCATGAATTTCCTATCATCTGTGCCGTTGGTGACCTAACTGGGGATATAATTTCAAGAACACATAATCACTAGTTCAAACTCTATAGGAAAATGATAATGATCTGCAAAGGACTTATATTAGCATTGGTCTACCATAGAAAATAGATGAGTTATCTATAATTTTTTTGTTGTCTTGTGAACCACAATTATTCATATCAAGGAAGCTTCTCAAACCTCCTACCGATAAAGATATGAGTTACTATTTTGGCCATAAAAATCTTCAATGATTCTATCTTGATGGATGATTGATAATTTTTACTATATGAACTACCAACTAGTCCCATGTGGCTATCCCAAGAACCACTGAAGTATAAAACATAGTAATGTAGAAAATATTACTAAATTTTATTATCCCATTATTTCTTCCCATCTATTTTGGGATGATATATGATGCTCAAATTGACTCAAGTGACCATTGCCTCCTGGATGCCATTCCAAAATTGATAGGTTAAGTGAGGGTCTCTATCTAAAAAAATATACATATTAATTCCATGAAACCTTTTGATCAATTAATCATAAAACTTCCCAATGTCATCCACTTTATTGGTATCATGATTTAGTATAAAATGAATTGACTTAGTAATCTAATTGATCACCAGCTGGATATCGTTCTTACCTTAGGGAGTTCATGGTAAACCAAATGTAAAAACCATTAAAATATCGTTCCATTTTCATGTAGTCATGGGGAGAGGTTTACAAAATCATGTAGGATTTTAATGATCAGCCATTTTCAACATTCCCATATGACATCAATGAACAATGGTAACCATTTATTGTTTTATAATAGGAAATAAAAACCAATGATGTGTGTCATAAAACTACTTTTTTGTGGCACCATGTACAACCAAAAAATAATAATGAAAGCATTCCAACACGACCTTCCTTATAATAGATAGACAAAAATACTAGTTTCATAAGAAAAATACAACTTCATTTGAGATAAAACTCTCAAAGATGGTATACCAACCATATATAGATTCTATAACATTCAAGAACATTATATATTAATATTATTTTTGGAGATTCATCTCAAGGACAGAGGATGTTGCAAGAACACTATATAGACCACTACCAAATCCATCTTCCCTAACTATTAGGTGTATCTTTTAAAGGTTCCCATCATGTTATATTAATCATTTATCACCTTCATATCATAAGAATGAAAAATATTTCCAAGAAATTCTCCAACTGCATTATCCTTTCCTAGATTATAGGCAATGTCAATGTTGAATTACTATAGGTATTCTACTAATAGTTTATGTATGAGATTCAAATATATTTGAAAATGAATATAACTAAAACATTTATGGTAAATGTAAAGGATAATATTCTCCCAAAAAAATAATAACACCAAATTTTTAGGGAATACACAACTTCTCCGATTTCAAAATCATTAGATGGAAAATTACACTCATGAGGATAAATATTACTTGATCATATATTGCCACATGATCTCCTTGAATAAGGACACAACCCAAACCCACACCCAAATAATCCCAATAAACCATGTTTTCTTGTATGGATTGAGGTAGATTTAGCAAGGGATTTGAGTTCATGCTAATCTTCAGTTCAATAAAGGATTCCTAAAACTTTTAATTTTATAATAACTTCACTCCATTTTCAGTAGGAGCCGTAAAAGATGAATTAAACTTAGTGAAAATATTTATGAAAATCCAGTAGTATATTTTAATCCCATAAATCATTGAATCCCATATACATTTTATGGTTTTGAACATGTCAAGAAAACAGACACCGTTTCAGGATCAACTAAGATTCCATTTTCAAGGATCATGTATCCAAATAAATTATCTTCTCAGATAAAAAAATTCCATTTTTACTGTTTTCCATATAGTTGGTGATCACATAGGACTCTCAAAATAGTTCTGAAGTGAAAAAATAGTATTCTTCAATCATATATTATACCAAAACTAAATCCACCAACATCATGAAAAAGGTGTCAAGGTACAAGTGAAAAATCAATTTCATCAATTCAATGAAAATAACCGGATTGTTAATAAGACTGAACAACATTAAAAGGTTGTATAAATGGGTATAAATTCACTCTAAATTGTTCATTAGAATATCAGATTTTTGGATTCTAACCTAGTGATAACTAGAATAAAGACAAATTTTATAAAACCACATCCCTATTTCAAAAAATCAATCAAATCATCATTATGTGTCTAGATATATTTTTTTCTTGATTATTAATTGATTGAGATTATGATAATCAATTCACAATAAAAAAATTTATATCATATTTTTTATAATTGATCATTGGGTATTCCCAGAGTGAAATACATTTTAATATAAATCCAATGTATCTCAAATCTTCCAATTGAATTCTAAACTAATTGAAATTAGTTGTATTCATTCGCTAAGGTGATATCGATATCAGTTGAGTTCCTAACACTAATTTTATCAAGAACACTACCTCCCAATCTGGAGAAAACCCCAAAAATTCATTCTTCAACACATTATGAAACATAGTGACATCTGGAGGGAGATAGACACTATTGGACATGAATCCAAACTCAGCTAAAGAAAAAAAATCAACTTACCAAACATCAGAATAAGTGTTCCCCCTTTAATTGACATCAGATCCCTTCCTCCAAAAACACATATGAGGTCCCATAATGGTCTATAAAAGAAGTCAGTCGATGATAAAAGAAAAGATCTTATCCTTTTGATAAGTCAACTATTCAATCCTAATAATGACATTGAATAGGTCTAGTCTGATAAACTACAAATCCTAGACCATATCTACAATAAATATAAATAAAGAGAATATATGACATTGAATATCTTCTCCTTCTTCTTTCCTAGAGGTATTTCTAGTCCATTAATGAATTGGATGAGTTTTTATGTATGTCTTAGAAGATATTACGTATTATTTGACATAAAGGAGTGAGAATATCCTATAAAAAATATAGTCACTACAGTAGAAGAAAAGAAAATGGTACCTCTCGTAGTTACAGGACCTGAAACAAATTCCACCATAAATTTTTCAACAACATTTAACTACCTAATTAAAAAGCATTGTGGTTAGAAACCTATAGTTTTTGAAGTATATTATAGGAATAATTATCTTCTGGTTTCCCATGAGGTTTTTCCAAAGCTATGACATATATAGCTTGGCTGAACTTCTACAAGTGGCCACAACACCCGCACGAGATACACACCATTAGTGTCATGGGTAAAAATTACTTCATGTGTCATATATGGAAACACTGGTATAAAATCAAGACCATAATTTCTAATGATGGTTCTAGAAATGACTTATGAGATGAACCACCACTGTTTCCTACACAAAAATAACTCTTCTTTCTCTTTCCTTTGTAACAACCACTGGATTTGTCACTATAAGAAAAATGAACTCTTGTTATCCCTGACATGTATGATAAGTTATTTTCTACCATTATAACCCAATCCATTTCCTCAATATATTGGTATAAATTTACATAAATACTTATGTCCATACATTATATTAAGTACCCATTTGAATCATATGGGATTTCATGTTCGAATTAGATATGACATCAGGATAAAATACATTGGTCTTGGCGAAATGATTATCATACTCTATCAATGATTGATTCCCTTAGTCAATTTTGAGAAACACTATTTATTTTTTCAATTTTCATTTAATCTGGGTAGAGTTGATCGGTGAAAATTTACTTTATGTCATTCCACTCCAGGCCCTATTGATTCTTAGCCATGGACACTGAGTCTAAACACCTTCAACATGGACCATCAATATTTAAGATAAATCACTTCACTTTAACTGAATCAATATTCTCCAAGATTTAAACAAAATATTTATATCCTTACCGATAACTATTCCACCTCATGTTGATTGTTCTTTACTTGAAAATATGTATATTCATAGAAAATAGGCACTTGAACCAAAATATTATCTCCATACCTTCTAGGTACCACATAACTAGCTTGAACAACGTAAGGTTATACACCTTGGTCTATATATCAGAATGTGCACGCAACTACATCAATTAAATTCTAATCAACTTGATGGTTTTCTTATCATGGTTCTTTAGTACCCCCATATTGTAGAATTTCTAGATGTCTTTTATGTTGAATGCTACTACTCATCAATCTATAAAGATACATTAAAAAACATGAGATCCATGAATAAATTTCAGTTTTGAATAATAAATATCAATTAAAATTATCAAGAGATATAGAAAACTAAATTGTGGTATCAAAACACTCTAAATCCCCAAGTACATATTTCTTAACCACCCATAGAATCCTAAAGCTCATCCCAATAAGAACAATATAGGAACCCACTCACAAAATACCCCTTATGTCTCCACATTCCTATCTCTTATCTACCAATACATCCCAAAATACATACAAAAAATTTATATAGGCGACCTTACCCTCAGAAATAATCATGATCCGACCCATATTACCCAACAAGCTGTAACTCGATCCATTCCTGACACAGCCTGAAGGGAATTTATGATCTCCATGGGCTATTGACAGGTTATTAGGAATCAAAAAAAACAGTTTGGAGTAATTTTCCAATAATTAACATAAAAAAATACAATATAGATAAATAAAATACTGGTATACCAAAAAACTACCACATCTAAAAAGAAACATTCATCTTGAAAACTAGGTTCCAAGATTCATAAAAAAACCACCCATGTGACATAAAAATGAAACTCTACACTCTAATAATGAAAAAGAATAATATTAACCCTCTATAATACATCACCTTACTAATAAAAAAGTTCATTTTAACCTAATGAAAACTTTTCCATATCTACATGAGATAAAATAAAATCCACACACAACCAAAGGGGTATGTTGGACTAATCAAAATATCCCAGAAGGATCCACCAAGTGTGTCATAATAATACTTTATAAAATAAACCAATTATTGACTAGTAAAAATATACAAGGAATGGTATTTAGTTCTTTATAATTTGATAAAAAAACATTGATAAGTTTCCATTTTCACAAATCATGTAAATAATCCCAAAATCTCATTTTTCTTATCATTTCAATAAACATAAAAAATATTAATTTCATGGATAATAACTAGAGAAAAAAAGACCATGGGTATCAAAAGTTCAAGGTCAATAAGGATTCTAGAAATAATAGTGGGATTAGATATCCACCTAGTGTTCACATTACCCTAGAATAATAGGTTTAGGTGGTAAGTGTTCACTCGCAAGAGTGGAACCTTTCCAAAAATCTGCTGTCTTAGTTCCCATGCTACCTTAGTAATATTGGTATAGTGGGATGTTTTCATCCCAAATGATATATCCTAACCTCATCATGAATCACATTTGGGATAAAATACTATAATCATCCAATAAGAATTTCAAATTTGAAACCATAAATATTATTCTTGCAAACAATTTCTTAACAACACCGACAGATAATTCAATTTCAAAAATGTAAAAAACCAATATTTTATTTTTCAAGTCATTGTTTATTCTCTTTTAAATACATTTCAAAACCATTACCATGGTAAATCCATATATCACTCCTTCCAACCGTTTTACAAACCAAATTCAAAGAGAAAACAAGATGATTTTGTAGAATAAATTTGAATTATGAAACCACCTGCCTTTTAACACATGGAATATCAACACTTGAAGGGGATCCATAAGACAAGACGAACTGAGGATCCTAGTTATCAAGGAATGCTCCACTATAATTCCAAAACAATGCACTAAGGGGATTTTAGATTTGAACAAATCTTCAATTCCATGTTTGATTAAAATAGAATCATTGCATTGATTGGCACATTGATCCCCTAAGGATTGATACTCCAATGTTAGGGAGATGTAAATTATTTTCATACAAAAAAATCTCTTGAATAATCCCATGAAATACCCATTATTAAATAGGATTTTAGGGAGAAGGATGGGTTTTAGGATCTAATTAGTTTACTTATAAATCAAAAAAAAACATAACGCAAAGTCATAATACACACTCCATGGTTAATAGTGGAATAAAATCAAATAAAAAGGTAGTGTATGATGATGGACTATACCATAACCAATCCTTTCCAAATAAATTTCCCAATTACACATCATGGTCAATGGAGTGATCCTTTAATCTAGGAAAGAGGTTCAACTCAATAAGGTAAAAAAACACAATTTAATTCTTATTCTAATAAAAAGGATATTCCATATTATAGATCTAAGTGAATGGAGCCCAAATTTAAAAAAATATCACGTTCCAAATTTAAAACTCTATACCATAGACCAAGCTACATTCAGGACTATGTGAAAATAGGTAGAACCACTATTTTTTTCTACAATTCCCTAGTACCCTGTTTATGTAATAGACATTGCCTTTATTGTGTATAAAAGCACTAAAAAATATTCATGATCCACTAGACCAAAACCTCAAGACACGCACTAACCTACGCTAACCAACTAAAATAAAAAAACGTAGGGATTGGTAAAATAAAAAATAATATAAATAATACAAATGGGTGTACCTAAAAACTATTTCCGAATGTTACACTTCACCTTCTTGCTTTTGTATTTGCACAATATCCATGTGGTTTTACATTATTATTGTAGGTGGTTTCATATGTTACCATTTTTATGAAAATTATGTTATTGATTTTCTTAATTAGTATAAGAATTGATTAATGGAATTTATAATAATTTTTGATAGTATATATAAATATTTTACGGTGTTTCATCTGATATTGGAAATGAAATTGTATTGAGAAATATTTTTTGAATATGTAAATGTAGTTTGCACTCTACTTTATTATTTAAAGTCCACATTGAGTGGGTATTGATTTAAATGGTGAGATTATGATCATTTTTTAAAAGGGGAAAATAAAACATTAGTGCCCTATCTTCATATGTGGGAAGGATAATATTGGTGCCTCTAGTATTGGTGAACCAAGACTAGCCTTCGATTTACCCTACACCATTAACTAAACATTAGTATGATATGTATATTACGTCACTTTATGGGGTGACCCCTTCATATTAATCATTGATAATAATATCCCTAGAGGTGTGCACACATTAATTAGCGATGGGTTTTAATCACTATGATAGAATATAAATCAAATATTTATATGATTATAGTGACATTAGGGATTTTCCCATAGTGTATGTTATAGTTTTTAATTGACTAAAATTTTCTTAATATCAATGTTTTTTAAATAATGTCATTACTTATTGTTTTAAAATATTAATATCATTTCTTCAAATCAATTACATTCAAACTAGAAATATTTTTTTTGTACCAATGTTTTCTCATGAAATAGTTGGGTTTATCCTACTAGGCTATTTGTACTGATACCCTACATAGACCCATTGGGTATATGTGGGCTTTGTTTTGATAGATTTAGGCTTAGGTGATGTACTAAATGGTAGAGATGCCTATTCTTTTTAATAGTGCCTGGGTCATTGGTGGTTTCATGGTGGGGACCAATCCATCATGTCACAAGGTGATGGGTATGTGTCTTTAATTTTCTATTGGTTAATTTTATGGACACAAATATCGATATTTCATATTCAGTTTCCCAACCCATACCTTTGAATATTATTGGGATTAATCATTATTGGTGACCTTATAGATAATGTTTGTAATGATTGAAGTGTTCAAATTATCATTAGAAGAATTCTTATATTTTATTAAAGTGATTGGTATGGTTGATTTAATTTATTCATGTGAATGAATCACCAAAGTATGGAGAGTTCGTGATTTGTTATGGGTTCTAACCTACTTAATAAATTATTTGGCAATACCATTTTGAAAATATGTTCTAAATTCCCATATGCTAGTTTCCAACTCGTGGGAATCAGGGATTCCCTTTGGGCCTCATCGCACACCATCATGAGTACCTGAGTCATGAGTTGATTAGGATAGTTCAGGAAATTTATGGTCTAATTAAAAGTTTAAATATTAGTTAACACGAAATCCTATAATTTATAGAATAAGAAGTGTTTTAAGGAATAGATCTATATTTTTAAGGATATACTTGAAAAACACAATGAAGTTCCAAAATGAAATTATAATATAGAAAAATATAATGCCCAATGGGATCTAGGAAAAACAAAACACCTGTCTTCTTCAATGATTTTTGTATTGAAATAAAATAAATACAATGATGTGATATAATTTCGTAAATTTAGAATATCATGATATAGATTGAATGAAAAATCACGGGTTATTTAATCTATTATACTAAGTACCATGATTCATTCTAATCCAAATTGATATATTTTGATAATTACTTATTTAAAAAACTTTTTTTTTCAAATTCAAATGATATAAAAAGGTTATGATGGCATCTTAATGGGTGATTACTGAATGAAAATTTACATAATCCATTTGATTGTTTATGGTGGAAGAAAATTAATTTTTATATTTAGAAACAATGTGTAACACCCTCATATTTTAAAATAAGAACCATATTGTTTTAGAGTTTTTTACATACATTACAAAGATTAGATGAAAAGATAATAGTATTTACTTTATTAAATATTTATTTTTAAATAAATTTATTTTCATTGATTTCATTCGGAACACGCACACCCAAGTCCTAATAAAGCATAATATAGTATACCATTATAATATAGTTTTTATGTTGGAGGTTATGAATTGTACTAAATAAATTATGAAAATTACGGTTATAAATTTATTAGAAATAAAAAAAGATACATTTAAATAAATAGATTTTTTTTTCAAAAAATCACTTTTCTCTAAAGGATTTTTTAGTCTCACTTTGCACATGTAATTTAATTTTTTTTAACAAATTTATATAATTTATTTTAAAAATTAATTTTAATTTGAGAAATAATAATATAAAAATTATTTTAGGTTGATTTTTCAGTATTTCTTTAGAACTGTTTCATTTTTTGATGAACAGTTAAAAATACTAATTTTTACTTGAAACCTTCCTTTTTCATTTAAATTAAAAAAAAATTAAATTTGATTTTGGGTTTTTTTTAAATTATTAGTTTAATTATATATTTATTAACCCATTTTAGATCATTGGAATCACTTTCAAATTTAATTTTTTTGTGAAAACATTCTAAACTTTTGAACATTTTCTCTATAAACCTCACTTTCTCATCACATTTATATAATTAATTATAAATCAAAATTTTCTACTTATGTCAATAGATTTTGAAAAAATTGATTTAATATTTCTAATAAGAAAAATTTATATTATATAATATGTTGATCTTTATTTTTTTACCAAAATAAATAATGAAAACAATAAAAATAAATATCATTGTTAAGGTAAATATGGATTTACAAGGAGGTTAAACTAAAAATATAAGTGTTAAATAGCATAAAAATAAGTCAAAATATATTTTATAGAACTATATCTACCCAATAATGACTAATTATCGATAGTTAACCATTTTTATTCCTTTTAGTAGGAAAAATATGGATGCACCATTTTCATTCCAAACATTATAGGTGTGCCAGTGACCACGCTTATAAAAGAAAACCCCCTCTCTACTATTATTCACACAATGAAACATTTTTTCATCCAATACCATCCCAAATTACGTCCCAAATTACCTAAAATAGTTCAATAATATTTTTTTGGGCACAAATCCATCATTGAATGTCTTTGGTGCCATCCTATGGTGGTTAGTCAAAGAAGAGGTAACATTCTTCAATTAGTGTTTTTATTTTATATCATTATCCACCCCATTAAATTATTATTAATCAATGAATATATAGTATAAAAAGTATCATAAATATACTTATATGTGTTAATAATAATATAATTACCTACAAACATCCATACTATCATCAAAGGGTTTACGAATCAATCCTCTATGTGTATGGATGGCTACCGCCTCATGAAGTGCGGTCATTAATTTTTCTATTACAATATCTCAAAGTTGGGTGTAAGGATTTATATAAAGAATAGATAATATATTTTTAATATAATTATAAATATAGTTTCATTATATCATATGTACCTTTTTTCATTCCATTATGTAGAGGATATGACAACGCCACCCCTGTGTACGATGGACTTCCGCCTCATGGAGCGAGGTGATTCGTTTTTAACTAACACTTTATGTAGAAGGTAATAATGAAATTTTTAAATAATATATGTGATAGAAATTAAATATTAACAACATTAATTTCATATTTATCATTCTTAAAATACAATATTAAATTTTATTTTTTACACTGAAAAAGGATCACATCAATTATATACATGTGTACTATAAGCTTCACAAAGTGATGTGACTCTATTTCATCATCATACCACATTGATGATATATAAAAATATATTTAATAAAATATTATGATATATATGATGTTATTATATTTCTATAAGTATAAAATATTTCTTAAATTCATTCCATAATGATCATTTAAAAATGGAAACGGTACTCATGAGTACATACAACCAACTGTCTCCATGATTGGAACAATATTCGTTTTTCACCACATTATTTAATGATTTGATTAAAATATATAATTTATGTGTACATATTATAGTTATGTCATGATTATTATTCTTGAGATAATTTAACCATATAATATTTGAAATAATCTTATACTTTAAGATAAAGAACACATGGGAAAATAAGACAATTAACACCTAAAACAATGCGAATAATGGAATATTATTAATGAACATGTGATAATATGATATTAAAGGATAATATATTATTTTATAAATATTAATATAATTATGGAATAAGTTAATATCATGCTTCCAACAAATATATTAGAGGTAAAAATTTCATTATACCAAATGGTCATTTCAGGTAACAGTTTCTCATCTCACTTTTACTTCTGTGAGACATGCACTATATTCACTAGTTATTTGTTTTGTGTGGTATACATAATAAATTTTTTATATTTTATAAAATAAATTAATTTATCTTAATATTATTTAATATTTCATTTAATAATATTTATTTCATGGGGATTATGATTCAAAAGCTATGAAAGTAGTAATGGTTTATTTCACAATGACATCATTATTCTGGAATATTTTTCATTTAGTATATCTTGTGGGATTCACTGGATATTCATATATTAAAATAAATATATTTCATTATAATCAAGTTATTAATGATCCTTTTTGAGTAATAAAATCATATTTTCACTATTTCTTACTTAAAATGATAGAGAAAATGTTTTTAAGAAATTATGAATTCATTTATCTCTTCGATCAGAAATCTATTTTCCTCAAAACCCATGATCTCTAAATATGTATTCAGAAATTTCATTTATCCTTTTAAAAATGATTTATTAAAGAAATTTTACAAATTGTTACTGTTAAATGTTTATTAATTAATCTTCAAGTCATTTTAAAAAAAATCTCATCTCGCTTTTATAGAAAATGGATTGAAATTGTCGTTTTAACGTAACTAGAAATGTATGGAATTTTCTTCCATCATGACTGCTAAAGTATTTAAAGCTTCCTAAAAATTCATTTGTTTTTTAAATGATTTTTTTTAATAAAAATTTGTGAAATCTTTGTTCTAAAAGATGATTTTCAAAATGAAAATAAAATTATCCTCAAAAAAATTAATGATATTATAATAGGATTTATATTATTCAATGAAATATACCCTTTAATGTATGTATGACCCATTGTGGATATTTTTTATTTATATCATCCTTATTCTATCCTTGTATAAGTTATGATCAGTTTAATCAAGGATGAAAAAATTTATTACCATTGAACATTTTACTCTAAATGGTTTATGATTATGTTTATTTATTGTTTTAAGTATTAACATTTTGTATATTATATTTTTAATGTGAATGTTTTTTTCTAATTATGTTTCGCCCCTTTAATATAATGAATTAATTTTATATTGTAAGTGATGGTTATGGCCCTCTATAGCCACTCGAGGAATCTTTGGGTGTCATGAGAAGAAATACATATGATTTTGGTCGAGGCCTTACCCATTTCAATAGATATCTAGGAATATTCTTCAATAATGTTACATTTATTGGTAGAAGCCTCAATGGTATTATATTTTATGGAAAAATAATTGATTTTATGATTTAGATGTTTAAAATAATATATTCCATCATTTTGAATACATTTATTGATATTTCTTGTAATTATCTGATTAGTTAGAATATCTATGGTTAATTTCTAAAGCCCATGTGATTATTTATATGGAATTATTTGATAATCATTTATTGATGTCATATTATGCTCATGTTATTGATTAAATGGAAGTCTTTTTATAATCCATTACATATTGATTATGCCTTATTTATTCTTAGCTTATATTGTAATCTTACCCTTAATGAGCATCTAAGATTACCCCTTACTTATGTTTTACATTCCCTATGATAAGAGGAATCATATTGTGATTAATATACAAGGATAAGAAAAAGGGAATAGTGGAATTTTCCAATTAAATTAATTGTGTATTTTATATTTTAAAATGTAATGTGATTTTCATGTATATATCCATTTTACCTAGACTTCTAAAATTCGATCCTTCAAGATGAGATTGCCTTTTTCTTATGAAAATTTAATAAATTAGACATTGGATCCAGAATACTGGGGTTGTGGTCTCTATAGTTAGTATCAGATGAAGTTTATTAGAACCTTGGGAACTAGATTCAGGAAAAAAATATAGTAGGTAATATAACCCCATGATATAATTTGTGATAAGCATAGACTAATATCCTAATTTTTGGTAAGGAATATATTATGTGGTTTCTCCTAGAAATACATCCATGTCAAGATACTATAAATAGAAATGGTTTTGGAACATATGTACTAAGGGGTAATAACTCTAAAAAGTGAACACTGGGCTTGGCCTAATCATTACCTAGTGTACAAAAATGGTCATAGTGCTCACCTGTTTAGGCACTTCATTGGGACATTCTTAGGATAGTTAAAATTTTCATAAAAAACCACTATGATGGATTTGAAAATACAAATATCCCCAAAGTAACCATGTTTATGATTATAATATTAAATATGAATAAATTTTATAAATTTTGTTTTGAATTTCACTATTTTTTGCATTATACATTATATTTCGTATTGATATGATTTAATATTGTGTATTTCATCCTTTAAAAATGGTTCCTAGTAGAATTAATGATAACCACCTTAATTAACATAATCCAATGAGTAATAATGATCATTTCATTGATATGATTGAGGAACCTTTTCAAAGGGAACTTGTCTGCCAAAAATTCTCAGCATATAATGACATAATATCACGTCGTTTAAAGATAGAGAAATAATTTTAAATTTATTATGTATTTTAAGTTAATCAAGAGTTTAATAGGATGAAAAATGAAAAGGCGGGTAAAATGAATAAGTTAAAGAAGGTTTTTCTTGCAAGTGGTAATTATGGAAAGAAACACCTTAGTACCTTCTTAATGGGAATGTGGGTATTCTATAAGTCTTGAGAGAAATTCCATCTTCATCATGAGTGAAATGGAAATAAGTATGTTTTAAATGTTTAATTCTTTAACTATATTTATATAGGACGCAACTAAAATAAATTCCCTAAGAATTGATGGAATATACCTCAAAAGTAGGTAATGAATCCCAATGAAGATTTTTTCTATTACCATATAAAAAGTGGAATGATTAATGTTATTGTGCTTGGATTAAACAATTATGTCATTTGATTATTTTATTAGTGAAGTACTTGTAATAGGAATTATAAAATGTATAATGATTGTATTTTAGAACCTTTTTATAAAGTATTTGAAAGCGTTTGTTGAATGGTACTGATGAATAAGAAATTTTATTTAGTAGAATGTTTAACTTCTTGAAATATGTGTTATTAATGGAGGATTACCCTTAATATGTTCTTGATGTTGACAAAATTGTGGTAGGATAAGATATGATTGATATGGATAATGTAAATTGGATATTACTAACAACCTTAGAAATGGTTATATAATTTTTCTGACAAAGTGGATTACACTATCATTTATAGAATTAACAAATTTTTTGGATTTAAATAATATATAGAATAATGTTTGTTTTTTATAATTAAGGAAGGATGAATGTATTAAATAAGGCTCTATGGTAATTTAGGTTATTACCATGTTTCAAGAGAATAATTGATGAAGATATTCACATGTTTGGTATGTGATGATTAAGAGATACTTCTTGTTGTTTGGGGGATTAATGATAAGTCAATATTAAAAATTTGATGACCTACTTTCTAAATTATTGGATCAAAACATTTTGGAAGAGTCATATGGTTAACTATTTATGAAATAATTTATGTTGAATTTTTTAAATGTTTTTAAATATTAGTGTATTACTTCACCATATAAAGATTTATGTATATTGGATAACCTGTACAAACCATTTGGTTAAAAAAATAACTAGAGATTTAAGGAAAGAGTTATCATTCTATTATGAATATTATGTTCTATTAAAAGAGAATTTTAATGATTCTGTCTTTTTTTATTTTCAATTTTGTATATTCATTTATTTAAGTAATAAATGAAGTGGAATATGTTTGTATCAAAACCATAATATGAAATTGTTCCGATGAAATATAGATATATAAATTATGTATATTTTAATATATTATTAGTCTATATGGTAAACTAATTACTCATCTTGAGGAAATATATATTTAAAAAACAAATATACCGTTAAAATAATTTATACTAAACTAATGGTATTTTAAATCATCATATATTTATGGTTTTGGGGGCCTATTTTTTCCATTGATCATTTTCTTTCTTGTGATCAATGACCTCTATCACTCTCTATAATTATTTAAAATTTTATTCAATTTACATGTTTTCAGTTCCCACATATATTATACAACATGGAATCCTAGTTTTGTGTTATTAAATATGACCTTTAAACCATATTTTCTATCTTATTATAATGGTGTTTTATTAACCCATTTATGATGTGGGTTTTTCAAAAATGGTATTTCCATATTTCAAATGCTTGATTATGATATCAAGTATAAATTTTGTGGACACAATTTTTTTATGGTGGGTAGAATGTTATAAGAAAATATTTTAAAATAAAAATGATTTTATATAAAATTAATGAAATACATCTCCTATATTAGAAGAAAATATAACACCTAGGACTTTATGAAATATTTCATTTTAAATAAATTTAATCTCTTTGATAGCTTGTGAAAAACACAACCCTATGTCAAAATGAAAAATAATATAGTATACCATTATAAACTAGCTATTAATATGGAAGGTATGAATATTAATAAACAAATTATGAAAATTATGATAATCTATTTATTAGAAATAAAATGAGAATCATTTAAATGAAAAAGAAATGTTTTCAAAAAAACTGTATTTTTTATGAAAGATGGTTTAGTTGCGCTTTAAACACATAATATAAAATTATTTTTACCAAATTTATAAAAATTATTTTAGAAAATTAACTTCAATTTTCTAATTATTATATAAAAATTATTTTAGGAATATTTTTTATGATTTTTTTTGAAATGATTAATTTTTTATATGAATATTAACATATAATGAATTTCAATTGAAAAATGAATTTTTTGTTAGATTATTTAAAAAGTTGAATTATATTTTTAATTGGTATCAAATAATTTTTTTAATTATATATCTTTTGATACAATTTACGTCATCATATTCATTTTCATATTTAATTTTTATATAAAAAGTTTTTAAACTTCTGAATGTTTTCTCTTTGAATACCCACTTCCTCATTATGTCTATAAGATTAATGTTAAATTAAAATTTTCAACTTATTTGTAAGTAATTAAAAACAAATTATCCCATATTTGGAATAATCATTATTTATATTTTATAATAAGGTCAAAATAATTTTTTACCAAAATATATAGTGCAAATAGTATAAATTAATTACCATGGTTGAGGTAAAAATATATTTAATTAGAGTTAAACTAAAAAGATAATGGTTAAAATGATATAAAACATGTATAAAATATATTATATAGATATATTTAGAAACAATACAGAATAAGGCTCTATAATACTTCTTTTTTACTCTTTTGGGATGTGAAAATGTTGGTACAACTTTTTCCTTCCAACAATTACAGTTGTGCCACTCACCCACTTATAAAAGGAAACCCCTCTTTACTATTATTCACACCTCCCAAAACTTTTATTTTGGAAAATAACTACCTAAATCAATTAAAAAATTTAATCCCATCATCCTACATGACTTTTTTTGGTAATAAATCATACCTTGTAAGTCTTTGGTGAAATCCTAAGGAGGTTACCTGAAGTAGAGGTAACATTCTTCAACGATCATTCTGTTTTATTTCTTACTCCACCTCATTAAATTATTATTAAAAACATGATTATATAATGAAATAAATATATTATATATAATTATATGTCTTCATAATAATTTAAATACATAAAAATATCCAAACATCCATAAAATATGTTTTGAAATCATCATTCGTGTGTATGGAAGACTACCACCTCGCGAACCGATGTCATTTTTTTTCATCACAAAATATCACGGTTTGGTATGATTAGGGATTTAAAATATATATAAATATTATATTTATAATATAATTATATGTATGGAGTCATTTTATTATATATAACTTTTTCACCTTCCATTCTATCAGGGTTATGATAATGTCGCTCGTGTTTACTGTGGACTATCGCCTCATAAAGTGTTGTGATTCAATTTTCACTGAAGCTTTACAAGGAAGGTAACAATTAATATTTTAAGAAATATATGTGATGAAAAAACATAAAAATGATATTAATTACATATTTATCATTTTGAAAATATAACGTAACAATTTTTTTATATCATGAAAAAGGATTACATTATTCGTGTACGTGTGGACAACCGTTTTCACAGTGTGATTTGGCTCTCTTTCATCACCACACCACATGAATGATATATATAAAAATACTTTATTAATTAATAAGGTATATATATATATATATATTATTATATTATTATCACTCTATAAATAAAAAATTTTACTTATCTTTTTTCCATAATGAACATTAAAAAATGAAAATGTTACTCTTGCGAATGTATGACTACCTTCTCTATTTTTATAACGTTGTAAATTTTTCGTAATCTTACATAAAAATTGGTTTAAATTTTACAATTGATTTAAAATTATGAAAACAATTTCATTATTATTATTATTGAGATCATGTAACTATATAATATTTTTAAAAATCATATCTTCATTGACAAAACAAACATGAGAAATCAAGATAATTAACATATAAAACATTGAATGTAGTGAAATATGATTAATGAAAAGATGATAATATGTTATAAAAGGGTAATATATGATATTATAAATATTTTTTGTTTTTATAATAAGTTAACAACATTTTTAAAACCACTATATATGAGGATAAATCACGTTCAACCAAAAGGAAGCATGTGGTAAGGGTTTCTCTTTTCATTTTTACTTCTGTGAAACATACAACATATTCACAAATAATTTACTTTATATAGTGTATATAATTTATTTTTGTATGATATATAATTTATTAATTTATTATCATGGTATATAATGAATCATTTAATGTTATTTCTTTTTATGGGGCTTTTGGTATAAATCTTTCGAAAGTGGTATGGGTTAATTTTACAATCACAACATTATTCGAGATTGTTTTTTTTAAGTCTCTATTGGGAGAAATATTTTATATTTATATCATAAAATAAATATATTTTATTCTACTATGGTTAGTAATTATCATTTTTAACAAATATTACCATTTTATAGACCTTTATAATTAAAATTATAGAGATTTTTTTAAGGAAATTCAACTTTATATCTCTCTTCGGTCAAAAATCTATTTCCATCAAAACCAATGTTTTAAAAAACTATTTTCAAAACTGTTTTTATCAATTTTAAAATGACTTGATAGTGTTATTTTTACACATTTTTACTTTATAATAAATATTTTGAATGGAATATTCTTGAAGTTTTCAAAACAATGCTCGATTGGATTTTATGAAATTTTGAAAAGAAATATTTGTTTTAACGTACTCATAATTTACAGAATTATCATAATTTATAACCACTCAAAGATTTAATGATTCTTTGATAAGTTTAAACAATTATTTTCTTATAATTTTTCTTTCAAAATGTTGGTTAACTTTTATTTTTAAAGGTTTAATGTCAAAATAAAAAAGATATGTTCCTTAATAATGTTTTTAAAGTTATTTTTATTGTATTTTTATTCATCAATGGTTTGAACTGATTAATGTACATATGATCCACAGAGTATATAATGAATTTACATTATCCTTTTTATTTCCTTTTATTATTTATATTTATTTTAATAGAGGATGGATAATTTTATTACCATTGAAAATTTTACTCTAAATGGTTTATGATTATGTTTATTGTTTAGGGTAAGTATTAAAATTTTTTATGATAGTTTTTTATAATAATTTTAATGTTGATTATGTTTCACCCTATTCATATGAGGAATATTTTTTAATTTTTAAACGATGGGTGGGGCTTACTATAACACCTTTATTCTTTGGTGGGTATCATCACAAAAATTAGATATGGTTTTTCTCGATGGAAGACCCATTTATATAGATGCCTTGGAACAAGCCTCGATGGTATTATAATTATTGGAAAAACACATGAAGGTTTTATAAGTCTTGGAAAAATCCTCGACTGTATGTTTTATATGTCTATAATTATGCATTCCATAATTAAGAATTCAGTTATTGATATTCTATGTGATTATTTTCTTATAATATTAATGGTTATTTTTTCATTATCATGTGATGATTTATATGGAATTATTCGATCATCATTTATTCCATCTAGGTTATGCTCAAGTTATTTGATAAATGGGGTGTATTTTAGTTATTTACTTTTCATATTGATTATTTCTTATTTATTCAATACTTAAGCTATATTCCTACCTTTACGGAGCATCTGATCTCACCCATTTCTTATGTTTTATATTCCCTAGGATATGATTATGTATTTTATCATTGGTATGTAGGGGATAAGCTAAGTGGAATAATGGAATTATCAATGAAAATTCATTGTGTATTTTTATTAAAATGTAATTTTAATTTTATATATGTATCTACTTTATAAAGACTACTGAATTATTCGGACATTAAAGATTCAATTATTGTATCTTATGACGATGTAATAAAGTAGACACCGGATCTGGTATACTGGGGTTGGGGTTGTTACATGAAGATTATTTTTTTATACACAAATTTAAAATAGATATAAGAAAACCATATCAGTTTCTCAGGAGAAAAATTAGTTCATTACCTATTTTTTAGTAATTTATAACTTATCTATTGAATTTGGAATCATTCAAAATCATATCATGTTTTTTAATGATTTAACAAATAAAATACCTTGTAATTGATATTTATGTTCACTTTTCACCATTAATTGTTGATTTTAAACTATTATGGGAGGAATTTAATAGTGTATGTTTCTTATAAAAATGAATATTTTTTAATTTCATGAATTGATTATGTTATCTCAAAATGACATTAAAAAAATAGATTTTTTTGGGAAATTTTGTTATGTTCTATATGGATTTTACATTTTGTGAATAAGGGTATTTATGTTATCAATAAAAATAAGTGATAGAAATATTAATTTTTTTTATCAATGTATTTCAACTATGGATCACTCTTATCAAATATTTAAAAAGTAATTCAATTAATTATAATAATTTGATATTCCTTCAAATCCATTTTCAACTGATCAATTATTTTATTGGGTTACACAAATTCATTTGACATTTCATACTACATAACGATATGGTAATGACGGAAATATATAAAAGAATATATTAATAGTTTTTTTGGATATTTTATTAGAGATATCATGATGTCAAACATAACATTGATGTAATGAATTTTGAGAATAATATATAGGATGGGTTAGTGAGATTTATTTTGAACATTGTTAGATATTATTTGAAATACTAAAGTTGGTTTAATATAATAGTGGACTGAGATTTTATACTTGTAAATTTTCTAATAGGGAGAAAATAAATCATTATCAACAACTTCATGGTATCAAGGATTATTTGTATAGATATTTACATGTAAATAATTTCATAGAACTCAAATATTTTATGTTAATAGTTATGAAATCTCAGATCTTTTATTTTATGATATATCAAATCCAACTAATCATGTAATGTGGAATATAACACATAAGTTTTTGATTGACTATCATAAAGGTGTGTTATTTTTTCATTTTTAATTTTAATAGAGTGGTTGACCTAAATTCATTGAAAATTTTTGATAATAAATTTTTCGATATAGTTCCTACTATAGAAATATAAATTCCTCTGTATTATATCATTATCATGGTTTTTTAATTGTTTTTTTGTCTAAGAAGTACTGTTTTGTGGGACTAATTTCATATGTTAGATATATACATTAAAATATAATATAAAGATATTTAAAGGGTATGTTAAGAAAATAAATTAATCAAAAGCCTCAATTGTTATGAAGTATATCTATAAGGCAGTGGAATAATTTTTTATAGACAACAGGTTCAATGTAGAGAATATAGGCTTTCCTACATCTCTCCATGACTATGTTAGTATTTAAGGAAAGGGGATTTGTATGTTGAAAATAATGTCACAAACATGTGAGAAAATAATATATTCCAATTTATATATCACAAACAACACATATAATTCTTAGTCATATATAGCATCACACATTAATGTGTTAAAAAATTATATAAGGAAAAAAGATATGTAGGTATTTAATGGGCATAATAAAAAAATTTTCCTTGGTTTAAGGAGATCATGTAAAGTATATTTGATGCATTAAAACAGTAAGATTCTTTACAAGAGGCCCAACATTAAATATAATAACATGGTTTGGGTATGAAAATAATGCATACACATTTTATACCAAATTATAATATAATAGAATTATAGTTATGAATTGAGGTCTATTTATGTTCACTAATATAATTATATTTCTTGTGTAAAGGAAAAATCCACTCACCTCATCAAGTGAACATTACTGAGTTAAGGAAGATATATATGATATTTGTTACATTAATTTTTAGGTTCTTGTGGTCACCTATAAAGGGAAAATCTATAATAGTACAATTAAAAATGATGAATTCATAATGACACTAGTACATACAAATATATTAGGATACAGATATGACCCTTTTATTTTTGAAACACATAAAAAATCAACTATTCTAGATCCATAAAATGTTCAGTGGTCTATCATTTTTCAAGGAAATACTAAAATTAAGGTAAAAAAATTTAGTGATGATGATTAATTATATGTTATCCCAATTTACATGGAGATATTATCTTGGTACATTAATAACCATAAAAAATACATGGTTCATGCCACAAAGACCGATCATGAATAAGGACATTGTAAAAAATAATTTATAAATAACCATTTATTTTAGGTAGTATATATTTATTTTCTATTAAAATTTTTAAATTTTAAAAAATGATTGATATATCATTTCTGATTGCATTTCATATTTAAGAAATATATTTTAACAAATATGAAAAAAATTAGTTCACAAAAATTCATTACAAATAAAAATTAAATTTATTTTATTTTTTTCATTTTAAATATTAATTTTGTTTTTTTCTTCTGTATATGTAATTTCTGGTCTCATAAATACTGTTAGCATTTTTATATCATTTTAGTTAAATATTTTAATAAATTTGAAAATAATTTTTTTTGATTTTTGTACCATTTTCTAATTATATTCCATTTTTATATGTTACTGGATATAATTTTATAATCTTTTACTAATTATTTATTAATTTTATTTGTAAGAACATATCAGATCAAATATATAACTCATACCAATCTTTCATTGTGGACCCTCCCCAAACTTATGATAAGGATCCTCCTTATTCATATAAATAGGATCCTCTTACCTCTATAGAGAGTGTGAAGTCTTTTAGTGTGACATACCAACATGGGTTCCACATTCCAGTTCGCTGGGTCAGTTCATTATAAGATAGAAACCATGTCTCCCTATAATCTAGAGCCTTCTGATAATAAATGTGGGTCTAATATGTAATATAGGGAGACTATACCCTTTTTTCAAATCATGACACCAACAGAAATAAATAAACAATAGAAAAATGATAAAAATAAATAAAAAAGATAATACTAAAACAAAAAAAAGGACAAGCATGACATGGTGAGTCCATAATAAGAAAACAACATCCAAAACCAAAGTATTAAATATGTCATGTCACGTTGTTGTCATATCTCCAAATAAAACTAAAAATAATGACACATTGAAAAATCCAAGGTGGGTCATGACATAATGTCCACTTCCCACATCTAAGATTTTTCCCACAACCTAACTCATTCATCTATCATAGGGCACTGGACCCTATCCTATCCTGCAAACAAGAAGTCTATTTGTGTACTGACCGAGAAACATGAGTAGGGTGTCAGTACACCTTAGTAGGGAACCACCAACGACGTCTAAAGAGATATCTAGTCTATATAATTATATAAAGTTTCATAAAGAATAAATTTAAATGGTAAAGTAATTTTTTTTTTCAAATTTAATATTATTTAATTAACTAGATAGGCCCTAGGTTCACACTAACAACCGAACCAATCACAACTTCTTTCATCGATGCTAGAGTCTGAACCATACACTATAGTAATTTCATAATTAATTCACTCATGCGATTTAATTATTCATTTAATTATAATTTCACATTCATACATTGGGGTTCTATATCTATTGTTTTGAACCCCATGGATATTTGGAATATCATACCCTAACCTACAACTTAGTGGTCACATAAAAATAAATATATATAACTCATTGGCCTATGGAAACTTTCTATAAACCTATGGGTATTTGGAGGAGTAGCCTCGATCCCAAAACTCATTGTTCACATAATTCACCAATATCACATATAATGGTTTCAAAATTTTTAACCCATTTAACAACTATTTCAATCTCCCATTGATAAACCAATTTCATAATCCAATTTATAAACCATTTTCATAATCCCATTTATCAACCACGCATCAAGGATTTAATTTAGTCCCATACAATAATTATTTCTATTTTCACATCCCATGATGTTTATTCAATTATTTTGGCACACCCCAGGGGTTTCCATTGAGCTGGTATCATCATCTCTAATATTTCCAACAATATCTATGATGGGACTCGTAATGAAATGGTAAAATCAATTTGTTAATTTAATTTAAATTTAAATTACACAGTATGGGAATGAAATGGTACAACTAAAAAACATGAATCATAAACGAGACTATGGGTAAAATAAATAAGGCAACCTACCTCATGATCAATGATGAATTATTTCAAATCCATAACCCATAATTCTATGTAGAACTACTGCATTTATAATGGTGAAAAATATATTTGAACAAAACCTAGTATTGAGATCCAAAAAACAAGATCCATCCAAACCTAGATCTAAACCACAAAAAACAAAGGAAAAATTCCTTCTATGTAGGGGAAGAAAGGTAGAAGTGAGAGAAATCAAAACATGGAAGAAAATACATACCGAATAGGTGTATAATTCTTCAACCAGATCTTCAATTCTTAAATGAATAGGTTCGAGAAGCCTTAGAATCTTCTATGGAGCCTCCAAAATCATAAGAAATATTATTAGTTCAAGCCAGGGAAATTGGGGGTAATAATAAATGGGATTGAGATTTTTTAATGAATTGGGGGATCAATTTTAGTATTCATAGTTTTCTTGGTAGATGTGTACAGTTTTCCAAACCATGATCCTTAACAGTGAACCATTAATATCCCAATTTTTTATAAATCAATTTTTTCTAATAAATGATTTTTTGAGGGATTTCATTGCATACCACACCATGTGGAGGATGATTTATATGAAACACCAAGTTAATATTGTACTACAAGAAACACTAAGATTATATTTAGGTGCACAAAATTATAGGAAAGTGTTGTGTTACAAAAAATATCATGTTCCTTCAATGGCATGCATTACACGCAAGATTGAATTTTACCAAACTAAAATATACTAATAATAATATTATTTAATATGATACTTTTCAAAATTTAATTAGAATTACAAGAATTAGAGGGACTAAATAAATTAATTATATACTGTTTAAAAATTATAATATTATTATTTTGATACCAATTAATTTGAAATATAAATAAAATACATTTTAAAATAAATGAAATTTTTTTTCATAAGAAATATTTTATGTGCACAAGTGTGTTTTATATCAATAAGCCAACAAATTAAATAATTATTAATTATTTTATTTAAATTCATAAATTATATATTAAATAAAAGGACAATAATTTATCTTATATGTTTTCTAGATAAAAGATAAGAATAAATCCAATTTAACAGTTAAATATTTTAATTACCTAAAAATAAGTTTCTTTATCCTTTTTATGGTGCACTTGTATTGAAACTAATTTTTCAAATTTTATAAATTATATTTAAAAAATAACTTTCATTTTAAAATTTTTTATTTCATAATTATCTTAGGTTGAATTATTAGTATTTTTTCGAGAGGTTTTATTTTTTTATGAATAGTGAAAAAATAACTGAATTTTAATTGAAAAATGAATTTTCATCTAAAAACTTTATAATTTTAAATTATATTTTAAATTATTTTAAAATTAAAATTAGATAAATTATACTTCTGCTAATCCAATTTAGGTAATTTTAATCACTTTTATATTGAAATAATATATAAGAACTTAGAAATCTTTTGAGAATTTTCATTTTAAACTCTAACTTTCTTTCCCCTTCTGCGAGATTAATTTAAAATTATTTTTTCTCACATATTTGGTTCAAATAAGAAAAAATTAATTCTATATTATTAATAAAAATAATTTTTTTAATTATTTAAAATAATTGTTTAACCAAAATTATTAGTGAAATCATTTAAAATTAATTGTAGCAATTAAGAGAAAAAATGAGTTTACCAAGGGACTAAACATTATATTTTTGGGGAAAAATGACCTAGAAACATTTATAAAACCAATTATCTATCCATATTTCTATATTATACCTTCATTAATCTAGTTATTTTTGACACCCTGAGATTTTGTGAATTATTTATTTCGAATTAATTTGTCTTTTCAAATTTATTCATTTCACATAACACTATAAATAGTTCTTTTTATATATATATATATATATTAAAAATCTTTTTCAAACATTCCTTTCACATTAAATAACAACTTGGATTGATCTACACACAATACCTACTTGGATTTCACTACAAGCAACACAGACTTGGCGTACGATACATGCAATATTGAGTTTCTATGAAACAACATTATATATATATATAAATAATTAATTAAGTGAGATAATTGTAAAATAACCATTAAAAATAGTTATAGGAATAGTCATAAATAAATTTTAAATATTTTTTATAATTTCATTAAATAAATAAAACAAACTGATAATGAAAGATATGATTTTTGGTATAGTCATTTTTCTGTTAAAAATACCATTTTCTTGAATGGGAAGATTTTAATAATAAAATAAATGTTAGGCACATTTATAAATTTAAATTTATGAAATTAATTTTATTATTTTATCTAGTAATGTTTAAATTATATTAGGGTGAATTTTTTGGATTTTGCTAAGAAACATCATTTTTTGATGAATAGTGAAAAATACTACTCTAATTAAAAACTACCTTTTGTTTAATTAATTACTTAAGATAAATGATATATAAATACTTTTTAAGGTCAAATTAGATAAATAGTACATATATTAATACAATCTAATTCATTAAAATCAATTTCACTTTGAAACTGAATATAAAATCTTAACAAACTTTTGAACTTTTTCCAACTTAAAAACACCTTTATTTCGTCCCATCTTTAGGATTCGCACAAAACATAATTTTGATGAATCTGTGAATGGAATTTTAAAAATAAAAAATTAACCATAGCATTCAATCTATTATTTAGACTCTGTTGGTCGGAGTGGACACTCAAGAGGGGGGGTGAATTGAGTTCCAATTAAAATTTCTGTTAAAAAAAATTTCTGTTAAAATCCCCCAATTTCAAAAACAAATTAAACTGTAGTGAATTTATATAGATTATAAAGGTTCAATTAGTTTCTCAAAGATTGATTAATTCTCAGTTAACTTAATCTTATGATTAAATTAACTTTCGAAACTAACTTACTGATTTATAACAAATATAAACACTTGCTAATTTAATTATCAAAGTAGCTTTGAAGATAGATTATATTTCAAAGTAATAGCAGCGGAAAATGAAATAAATATGTATAGTATGGATATAGAGTGTAACTATAAGCACAGAAAATTAACCAAGAGGTTCAGTCTCAAGCCGAGACTTAGTCCTCTCAAAATTTTATATAAGAATGATCCACACCCTGGATCGGGGTTAACAACAGTGAACACACTGTCCAGGTCACAAGACCTCTACCACAGTTCTTCGTGGGAAAACAAACAACAGCAGCAAGCTGTCCAGGTCACAAGACCTCTACCACTATCCACAGTGGGAAATGGAGTGCAAAAAGATTTGCTGAGGATTTACAGATCCTCCAGTGAAAGTACAGGAGTCAGTGTGTGTGTTAGATATAGCAGATAACACACACTGCTTGAAATGTAGAAAACTAAAACACAGTAGAGCAATAGATAGAATGAAGAAGGTTTAGAGTGCTCTATAGTGTTGGCAGATCAGTTCTGGACTCGTAGGAATGAGTGACTTGAAGCTTTGGTCCTTTTTCTGTAAGTTGACACTAAAACAGAGGGTCGGGATTTTCAGACTTCCAGATGTTCAAGTGATCAGCCTTTTTGAGTTTGAGTGCTTCACAGCATGGCTTTTAGGAGACGCTTCTTTCAGTCGGTTCACTGAGACTCTTTTGTTCTTCAGAATGAATGCTCGAGAGTTCTTCCTCTTTTTGTGTATATGCGTATCTCCTTCTCAGTTGTAGATGTTAGACTCAGTGTAACTGTTCCATTCATATATATGTTCTTGAATGCTTCTCTCTTCTTTTTATACTCCTCTATATATTCCCTTTTTGTTCACCCGAGGCCGACAAGATAGATAGTCTGGAGTTGCACGTGCGATCTTCCTCGTACATTGTATTATTTCTTGATATGTCTGCAAATATCAATAAATAATGTTAGATGTATTCATCTTGATAGACATGACCGTTAGATTAGTATTAATCAAATTGGTAAAGAAAAAGTAGAAATATAATAATAATAAACTGGTCGAGAAAGTATGTCACTATGGACTTCAACTCTGGTCTTCCAACTGTGGACTTCCAACTGTGGACTTCAAACAGAAGGCTTGCTGTCTGTAGGCTTGCAATGGTAGCTTTTACTCCATGTAACTGTAGCCTTTCTAACTGTAGACTTGTAACATCAAATTTGTAGAGCTGTAGCCTTTGTCAACTGTAGACTTCGATCATCTGTAGACTTAGTAGACAGAAGCTGTCTAACTGTAACCTTGACTGTAGACTTATGACTGTAGGCTTGTTCGACTGTGAACTTGAGCAGAGAAAACTTTGAGCAGAAGTCTTGTAACTGTAACCTTCGTCTGTGAGCTTTGACAAGAGATAGCAGTAGACTCGTAACTGTAAGCTTGTATTAGTCTTCGACTGTAACCTTGTAACTGTGAACTGATTGCAACAGTAACTTAAGGTGACAGTTAACTGTAACTGTGACTTTGAAAATAAAACTCTGACTGTTGGCTAACAATACCAAACTTATGTAAATACTACTGTAAGCTGTTACAGTAAGGTTATGAGAGTAAGAATATGAACTGTTTAGAATAAAATACATTTAAGCATAGAATAATAAGATTAATGCAAAGGTTTAATACATCATAATCAATGTTTAAGCATGATTTGGGATTATCAAAACAGGTGATTCCAACAATCTCCCCCTTTTTGATAATCACAAATTATGTCAGTATGAAATATAGAAGTATCAGAGAGAAGTGTGCAAAACACAGTATTAGCAAAATGAGCACAAAAATTAGGTATAATCCGCAAGGATTTCTCCTCTTTGTATAGGTTCATTTCTCCCTTTGAGTTTCCTATGTCTCCCCATTTCTCCCCCTTTCTCCCCCTAGCTTTTTCTCTTTATTTCTCCCCCTTTGTGATTAACAAAAAGAAAGACAGAGAGAGAGAAGATAAACATTGTATTAATAAGGAGTACAATACATGACCCAAAATGTGAAGACATGATCCCTATCAAAAAAAACATAAACAGACTCAATCCTCTTCATCTGGAGGTAAGGGATCTTTTCCTTTGGAGGAAGAAGATGGAGCAGGAGGTGAAGGATCAACAGGCTGAGGAATGGCAGCAGGAATGTCTGGAGGGGCAGCAACAGAGGCTCCTGAAGGCCGGTAGTGAGTAGCTTGCCGAGGGATCAGTGGTCTAAGGCTTCTGAGGGCATCAGCAGTAGACATTATGGAAGAACCACTGGGGTTGGAGACTGGTAGGGCAGAAGGAACTATAACAGGTGTGCAGTCCACATGAAGAAAAGGTAGGAGCAGATTCCTGAAATCCATGATGATGTTTCCTCCTCTGTCCATGGCAGATAAGAAGTCATCTTTGTTTTCCAAGAATTTATCCAAAGCCGGGGTCAACTCTCGTAGCTTGCTAACTTGTTCTTTGAAGGCTTGAGTTACAGGAGGCAGCTTCATAGTTTCTAGCATGAGATTGAAGTGGTTGGTCAACTGATGCTTGGTGAAAATCCGATCAAAGTAATAATCCACTTTACTTTTGATGGCCTCCTGAGAAGCAGTAGCAGCCTGCAGGTGCTCACGAACAAAGCCACTGACTTCTCTTGTAGTAGCAAGAATCTGAAGGTCTGATGTGTCATTTGCACGGGCCTGAGTAAGCTCTTCTCTGAGCAGGCTTCTAAACTGCTCAAGGTCCACAGGAGAGCTAGATGAAGGAAGGGACTTGACTGAGAATGCCACTGTCTCCTTGAAAGACTGAGTCAGATTTCCAATCACCTTCTGAATGACAGCATCCTGATTGCTAAAGTGTTCTTTTACTGATTTCTTGAAAGCCTCAAATACTTCCACAAACTGCTTGACCACTTCTTTGATGTATCGAATCTCACTGGCCACTTGTGTCTGAGAACTGCTCAGGGCAGTTAAAGAAGCAACTGATTGTCTGAGGGCCACTACTGCTCCAGTCCAGCTTTCAATTTGGGTGGGGCACACTTTCATTTCATCCATCACTTCTTTTATTGGACTTCCCACAACACATCCCAGAGATAGTTCTAGGGATTGTTCTACATTTTTCAGCTCATCAAAAAGACTGGTTTTCAATTCAGCAACAGACTGTCTGATGGTCTCCTTCATTTCATTCTTTAAGGATTCAAGGTCTTCCTTGGTGGCCAATTTCTCAGTTTCTAACACTGGAGAGCTGTTAGGTAGGATGACTGGATTTCTTGGTGGTTGGTTTTCCTCATCTGAATCCTCATAATTGAGTCCTAACACCATGTATCCTGGATCTGAGGTCCATCCTTCTATATCATACAGTACAGAGACTGAACCAACACGCTCCCCCTCACTTGGAGGTCTTTCCTGAACACTTTCTACTATCTGCTCAACTCTGGGTAACTCTAGGTTCTCTTCTGTAGCTCTAGCAGGTTCCATACTTGCTTCCTCTGTAGGTTCAGCAGTGAGGTTAGCCTCCTTCTCTGTTGGGTCATCAACCACTTCCATGACAACAGTAGTAGAGACCACTCCTACTTCCTGGTCAGACACTGACTTGTCTGTATACCCTATCAGAGGGCTCATACTAAGTTCTTCTCCAACAGTTTCTTGATTTTCATTTAAAGCTCAAGCCTCTTCTGCTTCGACTGTATCACCCTCATCAGAGGTGTCCTTGACAAAATATTGAGATTCTTCTTCTTCTTCTGTAGTCTCAGTTTCACTGTCTCTTAGAACAGGTTCTCTACTAGGTAGTTCTTTTGGAGGGCTTGCTGCTCCAAACGTCACTGTCCTGACAGGACTGTGAGTAGTATCAGGATCACTCCCTTCATCAATTGGAGTGTTCTCTCTTGCAGAGTTACCAACTACTGCAGTCTGTTCATCATCTGAGTATACAGGTTCAGGCTCATCAGGCTTTAAGCCTGGATCTCTCCTATCTCTTGGTCTAGAGGGATGAGTAGAAGGGCTAAAAGTCTCATAGATTCTCTCCTCATCATTCACCCATGATTTCTTCCAGGGATTCCAACTGATCTTCATGAATTTGCAGATTACTTTCGAGATACATACACTGTTCTTTGCCACTATCAACTCTTCCTGACTTCCAGCTGCACCTTTCACTTTCAACATAACCGAAATGAGTTTAGCATGAAACAAGGCACATGATTTTGAGCTTGCCTTTATCATGTCCTCCATTTGAGCCATCAGCAACCTACAAAGGTTGACCTTCCTTCCATGCTTTAATAGGTACATCAAGTAAATATCCTGATGCTTCAAAGTTGCAAAATCTCCTCTTCTAGGACTCAGTACATGCTGGATAAACTTAAACAGAAGCCTGTCCTCTCCATTCATTTCAGTAGCAACAATCTTCCTTACAGTGCCATTGCCTGTCAATTCTTCCAGAGCCGTCTCATGATCAAAGATTCTACTGTTTGGAGGAGCCGCTCCAGAATAGTAGTTGTAAATACCCTCATGAGGAACTCTTAAACATGCAGCCCATTCAATGGATGAAAAACTGACTTCATTGCCGTTTACTCTGGATACCAGTCTATGCAGATCATCCTCTTCCTCGAACTATAGATATTCATAGAACTCCTTCACCAGCTTCGGGTAGTATGGTCCATTATTGTTTGCGAAGCATTCGGTCCATCCTTGATCATTAAGCACTGCCAGCACTAATGATCTGCTCGATAAAATCCATTCTTCACTTAGCTCCTTCTCAGCAACTATTTCTCTCTTAGTCAGATGTGGATTAACAGGTCTTATCGAGGCGTTCCCGGTGCCACTGGATTCGACTTGAGTCCTCTTTGGCATTGGTGCATCTTCGTTGACAGTCGGGGGTCGCTTTGTTCTGGCCATTGGAATTGAATGAGGTTTCGAGGTTCGGTTGAAGGTTTAGGGTTTAGGACTTGAGAGAGCAAGGGTCGAGATGAGTGGATTGAGATATGTTCGATGTTCTCAATTTTATCATTTAGGGATTTAGAAATAAGAGAATAAAGAAAAGAAACGGTTCGAATTCCCGCAAAAATAAAATAAGATTAAACAGCGAAACAGCCTACAGAGAGATGTAACAGTGAGGTATACCGGTGAGGTCTAACTGTGAGGTTTCAACTGTGAGGTCTAACTGTGAGGTTTCAACTGTGAGGTTTCAACTGTGAGGTTTCAACTGTGAGGTTTCAACTGTGAGGTTTAACTGTGAGGTTTTAACTGTGAGGTTTCAACTGTGAGGTTTCAACTGTGAGGTTTGAACTGTGAGGTTTCAACTGTGAGGTTTCAACTGTGAGGTTTCAACTGTGAGGTTTCAACTGTGAGGTTTCAACTGTGAGGTTTCAACTGTGAGGTTTCAACTGTGAGGTTTCAACTGTGAGGTTTCAACTGTGAGGTTTCAACTGTGAGGTTTCAACTGTGAGGTTTCAACTGTGAGGTTTCAACTGTGAGGTTTCAACTGTGAGGTTTCAACTGTGAGGTTTCAACTGTGAGGTTTCAACTGTGAGGTTTCAACTGTGAGGTTTCAACTGTGAGGTTTCAACTGTGCTATAATTAATCATACCTAACTCATGTTTGATGTAACTTAGTCTCTCAGAATTCAAAGGCTTTGTAAAATTATCAGCTAACTGATGTTCAGTGCCAATGAACTCAAGAGTGATATCACCTTTTTGATAATGATCCCTCAGAAAGTGATGTCTCACATCAATATGTTTTGTCCTAGCATGAGATACTGGATTTTTTGAAATGTTAATAGCACTTGTATTGTCACACCTTATAGTGACATGTTTGAATTGATATCCATAGTCTAGTAAAGTGTGTTTCATCCACAAGATTTGTGCACAACAGCTACCAGCAGCTATATACTCAGCTTCGGCAGTAGATAATGCAACAGAATTCTGCTTCTTACTATACCAAGATACTAGTGACTTGCCTAAAATGTGACATGTTCCAGAGGTGCTCTTTCTATCTAACTTGCAGCCAGCAAAATCAGCATCAGAATAACTTAATAAATCAAATGATTGTCCTTTTGGATAAAATAATCCCAAATTGGGAGTATGTTTTAGATATTTGAAAATCCTTTTAACAGCAGTCAAATGAGACTCTTTTGGATTGGCTTGAAATCGAGCACACATGCATACACTGAACATGATGTCAGGTCTACTGGCAGTAAGGTACAGTAGACTACCTATCATACCTCTGTAATTGGTTTGATCCACTGGTTCACCAGTTTCATCACTGTCCAACTTGCAAGTGGTGCTCATAGGTGTGTCACTGCCTTTGGTGCCATCCAAAGAAAAACGTTTTAGAAGATCTTTAATATATTTACTTTGGTTCAAAATAATACCATTTTTATTTTGAAAGATCTGAAATCCAAGGAAAAATTTGAGTTCTCCCATTAAACTCATTTCAAACTCAGTTTGCATTATTTTTGAAAAATCAACACATAAAGAATTTTTTGAAGATCCAAAAATAATATCATCCACATAAATTTGAACTATTAATACATCTTTAGAAATCCATTTAATAAAAAGAGTAGGATCAGCTATCCCTTTAGTAAATCCTTTTGAAATAAGAAAAGAGCTGAGCCTATCATACCAAGCTCTTGGAGCTTGCTTTAAACCATATAAAGCTTTAGATAGTTTAAAAACATGATTAGAAAAATGGGGATTTGTAAAACCAGGAGGTTGTTCCACAAATACATCCTCAATTATATATCCATTTAGAAAAGCACTTTTAACATCCATTTGATATAGTTTGAAATTCAGATGAGCAGCATAAGCAAGTAATATCCTAATGGCCTCTAGTCTAGCCACGGGTGCAAAGGTCTCCTCATAGTCTATTCCTTCTTCCTGACTATACCCTTGTGCAACTAGCCTAGCTTTGTTTCTGATTATGTTACCAAACTCATCAACTTTGTTTCTAAACACCCATTTAGTGCCTATGGTAAGAGTGTCTTTAGGTCTTTCCACTAATTCCCAAACTTTGTTTCTTTAAAACTGATTTAGTTCTTCTTGCATAGCCATTACCCAGAATTCATCACTGATAGCATCATTGACATTTTTGGGTTCAAGCTGTGAAAGAAAAGCTTGATGTTCAACCTGATTTCTTAGAGAAGCTCTAGTTTGTGTTCCTCTATCAAGATTACCAACAACAGCATCTAAAGGATGATTCTTTAGAATCCTAGTTGATTTGGTAAAGGTTGTACTAGAGATTTCAGGTTCATCTATAGGTTCGGGTTCCACAGAGGAAGATTCTGGAAAAAGTCCAGAACTGGATGTTTTTATTACAGGTTCTTTAGATTTGTCATTTAGGTCCAGAACAGATAAGTCTTCTTCAACATCTTCAAGAGAAGTTTTAGACTCATGTGGATCAGTCTCATCAAACTTGATGTGAACAGATTCTTCCACACATTTGGTTTTCTTATTGAACACTCTATAGGCTTTACTAGACATAGAGTAACCTAGGAAAATTCCATCATCACTTTTTGGAGCAAATTTATCAAGGTTATCTTTAGTATTCAGAATAAAGACTTTGCAACCAAAAACTCTAAAGTAATTAACCTTAGGCTTCCTATTGTTCCACAATTCATAAGGGGTTTTCTTAAGAACTGGTCTGATCAAGACTCTATTAATGACATAACAAGCTGTATTAACAGCTTCAGCCCAAAAGTAAATTGGCAGGTCATATTCATTAAGCATAATTCTAGCAATTTCTTGCAGGGTTCTGTTTCTTCTTTCCACTACACCATTCTGTTGGGGTGTCCTAGGAGCAGAAAAATTATGAGAATAGCCATTGAGTGAGCAGTAAGATTCAAATTCTCGATTCTCAAACTCACGGCCATGATCACTCCTCAAGGTCTTAATCTTAAGTCCACTAAGATTCTCTACAGACTTAGAGTATTTAACAAAGGAAGAGCAGGCTTCACTTTTGTGAGCTAGAAAGTATACCCAAGTATATCTAGAAAAGTCATCTACAAGAACATATACATAGTGCTTCCCATTTAGACTTGAAATTCTTGATGGTCCAAACAAATCCATGTGAACCAGTTCAAGTGGTTGAGAAGTTGAAACTTCTTTCTTTGGTTTAAAAGAAACTTTGTGTTGTTTTCCCTTCTGACAGGGATTACACACTTTGTCATTTGGGAATTCAAGCTTAGGTAGGTCTCTAACTAGGTGTTTCTTAGAGAGTTTTCTAAGTGAGTGAATGTTGCAGTGTCCTAATCTCCTATGCCACAGCCAAGACTCTTTATGAAAAGCATTTAAGCAAGTAACATTATGTTTGGCTAAAGTGTTTAAGTCAACAGCATAAACATTTTCATTTCTTAAGGCAGAAAATATTAAAGCATTTTTGGAATTATAAACATCACAAGAATTGTTTTCAAACTTGACATTAAAGCCATCATCACACAATTGAGAAATGCTAAGTAGGTTGTACTTAAGTCCATCAACAAATAAAACTTTGGAAATTAATACTGAGTCAGAGTTACCAATCTGGCCTAGGCCGATGATTTTTCCTTTTGAGTTATCACCAAAAGTGACATATCCTCCATCAACCTTTATTAAGCTTTTGAAGCACGAATAGTCCCCAGACATGTGTCTTGAACATCCACTATCTAAGTACCATACCTTCTTGTAATTGCTTTTCAAACAGATTTCCTACAAAACAGATTAGACAAGAAATGACTTTGGTACCCAGAATTTCTTGGGTCCAGATATGTTAGCAATCAAGGATTTAGGTACCCAGATTTGTTTTATGGGTCCCATACAATTAATAGATGCAACAGATTTAGAGAGATATACTTTACTTGATCGACAACTATTTAAATAACCAGTTGAGGCATATGAATTTCCAAAACTGGAACTAGCAGGATTTTTTCCAGATTTGGAAATAAATCGGGTTTTAGCAAACTGTCTTTGTCCAGGTTGGTATCCCAATCCAGTAGCATACTTAGGTGCAACTTGCTTTCCTAGCAGTTGGGTTAGAGTATCTTTTCCATTTGTGAATGTTTCTAAGTCCTTTCTAAGTTGTTCATTAGATAGTTTCAGTTCTGTATTCTCCTTTAATAATTGAACATTTTTCTCTTTTTCTACATCAAGTGCAGACTTGACACTTGCAGTAAGAGCATGCTGTTTCTTTAAAGACTTATATTTATCCTTTAGTTCATTACACGTTTCTTCCAGCATATTACAGTATTCAGTCAATTCATCTTTAGACATATTTTCAGAATCAGAACCAGATTCTGCTTCACCTTCAGAATAATAAGAGTTTAAAGTGGGAGTGTCTAAGGTTACCTCAGATGTGTTTGTCATGAAACACATATTAGCACGATTTCTTTCAGAATCACTGGACTCTAATTCACTTGTGCTGTCTTCTGAAGCACTCCAGGTGGCCTTCATAGCTTTCTTATAATTCTTGTCCTTGTACTCATATTTCTTCTTGAATTTTAGCTTAGGACAGTCAGCTTTGATGTGTCCTTTCCTTTTACATTCATAGCAAACTATGTCTTCTTCTTTATCAGTTTTCTTCCAATCTTTCTTCCACTTACCTTGTCTATCATACTTACCCTTGTAGTTTGGTTTTCTGAAGAACTTCTTCTTCCTATAGAACTTCTTGAATCTCCTTGCTATTTGTGCCATCTCGGCATCACTGTCAGAATCTAAGTCTTCACTGGATGAGCTTTCAGTTGGTATATGCACTTTCTCCTTGTCTTTGCTCTTTGATGCAGTAGACTTAAAAGCTACAGATTTTCGTTTTGGTTCCTCATCTTCCTCTTTATTCACCTTTAGCTCTTCTTCGTACATCATCAGCTTACCAATTAGCTCCTTGACAGGCAAAGTTCCAATGTCACAGGATTCTCTAATTGAAACGGATGTGCCTCTCCATCTGTCAGGAAGACATCTCAATAATGTCATGATTTGCTCCTTTGCTGGAACAATCTTCCCGAGTGAGCTCATTGTGTTGACTATCTCATTAAACCTGAGATACATATCAGAAATAGGTTCATCAGCTTTCATCTTAAAGTTATCATATTTGATAGTATAAGTGTTTAACCGCATTTCCTTGACATTAGTTGTTCCTTCATGAGAAACAGCTAAGGTGTCCCAGATTTCAAAAGCAGTTTTACATGCAGAAATTCTATTGAATTCCTCATCTCCTAGAGCACAGTAGAGAGCATTCACAGCCTTACAATTATTATTGTAAGCTACTTTAGTAGGTTCATCCCAAGTTATTCTTTCAGTTTCTGGAATCTTGTATTGAGACTCTATAGCAGTCCAAATATCAAAACCCATACTTTCCAAATGAATTTTCATTTTGAGCTTCCATTGGGCATAATTCACACCATTAAAGAAGGGTGGCCTGTTAGTAGCAGCACCTTCTAGTCTATTATCCATAAGGAAATTCTAGAAAATGTTTTAAAGAGATAAAATTTAGAACTAACAGAAATTTAAGATCTTTTAGATAAAACTACAATCACAGTGTAAAAACAGAGAGTTAAAAAAAACTTTGAGCAAGTATAACAGAGCTAAACACAACCTCTGATACCAAATGTTGGTCGGAGTGGACACTCAAGAGGGGGGGTGAATTGAGTTCCAATTAAAATTTCTGTTAAAAACAATTTCTGTTAAAATCCCCCAATTTCAAAAACAAATTAAACTGTAGTGAATTTATATAGATTATAAAGGTTCAATTAGTTTCTCAAAGATTGATTAATTCTCAGTTAACTTAATCTTATGATTAAATTAACTTTCGAAACTAACTTACTGATTTATAACAAATATAAACACTTGCTAATTTAATTATCAAAGTATCTTTGAAGATAGATTATATTTCAAAGTAATAGCAGCGGAAAATGAAATAAATATGTATAGTATGGATATAGAGTATAACTATAAGCACAGAAAATTAACCAAGAGGTTCAGTCTCAAGCCGAGACTTAGTCCTCTCAAAATTTTATATAAGAATGATCCACACCCTGGATCGGGGTTAACAACAGTGAACACACTGTCCAGGTCACAAGACCTCTACCACAGTTCTTCGTGGGAAAACAAACAACAACAGCAAGCTGTCCAGGTCACAAGACCTCTACCACTATCCACAGTGGGAAATGGAGTGCAAAAAGATTTGCTGAGGATTTACAGATCCTCCAGTGAAAGTACAGGAGTCAGTGTGTGTGTTAGATATAGCAGATAACACACACTGCTCGAAATGTAGAAAACTAAAACACAGTAGAGCAATAGATAGAATGAAGAAGGTTTAGAGTGCTCTATAGTGTTGGCAGATCAGTTCTGGACTCGTAGGAATGAGTGACTTGAAGCTTTGGTCCTTTTTCTGTAAGTTGACACTAAAACAGAGGGTCGGGATTTTCAGACTTCCAGATGTTCAAGTGATCAGCCTTTTTGAGTTTGAGTGCTTCACAGCATGGCTTTTAGGAGACGCTTCTTTCAGTCGGTTCACTGAGACTCTTTTGTTCTTCAGAATGAATGCTCGAGAGTTCTTCCTCTTTTTGTGTATATGCGTATCTCCTTCTCAGTTGTAGATGTTAGACTCAGTGTAACTGTTCCATTCATATATATGTTCTTGAATGCTTCTCTCTTCTTTTTATACTCCTCCATATATTCCCTTTTTGTTCACCCGAGGCCGACAAGATAGATAGTCTGGAGTTGCACGTGCGATCTTCCTCGTACATTGTATTATTTCTTGATATGTCTGCAAATATCAATAAATAATGTTAGATGTATTCATCTTGATAGACATGACCGTTAGATTAGTATTAATCAAATTGGTAAAGAAAAAGTAGAAATATAATAATAATAAACTGGTCGAGAAAGTATGTCACTATGGACTTCAACTCTGGTCTTCCAACTGTGGACTTCCAACTGTGGACTTCAAACAGAAGGCTTGCTGTCTGTAGGCTTGCAATGGTAGCTTTTACTCCATGTAACTGTAGCCTTTCTAACTGTAGACTTGTAACATCAAATTTGTAGAGCTGTAGCCTTTGTCAACTGTAGACTTCGATCATCTGTAGACTTAGTAGACAGAAGCTGTCTAACTGTAACCTTGACTGTAGACTTATGACTGTAGGCTTGTTCGACTGTGAACTTGAGCAGAGAAAACTTTGAGCAGAAGTCTTGTAACTGTAACCTTCGTCTGTGAGCTTTGACAAGAGATAGCAGTAGACTCGTAACTGTAAGCTTGTATTAGTCTTCGACTGTAACCTTGTAACTGTGAACTGATTGCAACAGTAACTTAAGGTGACAGTTAACTGTAACTGTGACTTTGAAAATAAAACTCTGACTGTTGGCTAACAATACCAAACTTATGTAAATACTACTGTAAGCTGTTACAGTAAGGTTATGAGAGTAAGAATATGAACTGTTTAGAATAAAATACATTTAAGCATAGAATAATAAGATTAATGCAAAGGTTTAATACATCATAATCAATGTTTAAGCATGATTTGGGATTATCAAAACAGGTGATTCCAACAGACTCTAATATTACCATGTTCAATTTTGACCAATATGATCAGTAAAAGTGATTAAAATTAACCGCAGTAGTTAAGGACAAATTAACATTAATCGTAGAATAAACCTTAAAATTAATTGCCCAAATGACCAATAAGCATGTAAAAACCCATTTTTATTTCCATATATCACAAATAAACCTTCCATTATTGAGTTTTTTTGTTTTTTATTACTTTATTTAGATAAGAACATGTGCACACCTAACTTTTTTCTAAAAATTCTAAGTGAGTCCTTCCATAAAAAAGAACACCACTTATACCAATTTCCCACACATATAAAACATTTTATGTCCGTCCATGATATACCCATGTATCCTCCCAAAAATCCTACCTTCATCTTTGAATCCAATCTTTTAGCAGAAATATTCTCAAGGATGCCTTTCGGCATAAACTAAAAGGAGTTTCCTGAATAAGAGGTAACATCTTCTTTCAAGATTCTTCCATTAATTTTCCTTCTCCACCCCCTCAAAATAATTTATTAACTTCTCGTGATACAAAAAAAGTATCATCTATATACAATGATATTTTTATGAAAATTTTATGACCAAAAAATACACACACCTTTATCTAATGTATGTTGAACACTTCATTTCTATGTATGGAGAACTACTACATCAGGAAACAACGATTGTTCATTTATTCTTTACCACCAATCAGTGTGGCCATTCTAATGTACAACCTATTTATATATGTCCTATATTATATTTAATATTTATTTAATCTTCTTTATTACTTTTAAAACACACATCTTGTTACTGTCCATTTAGTTTTAATACGGTAATCTCGTTTGAGGAAGAGTGGACTACCACCCACTCAAAGTTATGTGATTCGTTCACAAACCACATTGAATGTATTAAGGATGGGATTGATGACCTTATATAATATATATAATATATTAATGATTTTATAATATTTATTCAAACACACACATATATATATATATATATATATATATATACATATTTCATTTGCACACTCTCTTTCAATACGACAATAAAGATAGAAGCAACATTCATGCATACGTACAACTTACCATCTCCATGAACTGTGTATTCTACTCTATACTTCTTTATTATATAGATTATTATAATATACACATGTTTTATATAACATATATTTATATCATTTTTATCATTTTTGAATCAATATATAGGTATAAGTACCAACAATGTAACACGTTAAGACAAATACAAAAAAAAACAAATTTAATTTTACCCGAAGTGAATCATTAACATCGGATTGTTAACAATAAAGTAATATAAGGTCATAATAAAACCATATATGGTAATATATATAAGAATATTCTTCTGTGAAATATGTATAATAATCTTAAATTTATTTTATAGGATGCTTGTAGGAGTACAGAGAGAGTTAAGACCCAAGGTAAGGGAATTTCGTCTCACTTCTAATTTTTAGGAGATACAATATTTGTTCACCAATATTTCCTTTTTTGTGGTGTATGTACTACCCGTGATTGTATTATATGTATATTTTAGATAAATTTATGGTTATTCACATACATATTTTATGCTGATTATTTCATGGTGTTTATGTATCAAAACTTACCAAATCGGTAAAAATGTTTTGTCTCAATTTTCCTTCTTTGATAGTCATGTCTTTTTATGCACCTAAACTCTTTTTTCAAGGTTTATATACTTCCATTTTACATGAAATGTAACAAATCTAAATATTTTAATTATATTATATGATTCATTAAATTTCCTTTCTTTACATGGAGATCATGATCCCAATATACCAAGCTATAAGACGTTATTGAGACTATCTCACTGCTTTTTGGGCTAGTTTTTTATGCTTCCATTGCTGAAATATTATGATTAATATCTCATGAAAATTCATGATATTACGTATCCTCTATTATATCATGATATTATCTTATATTGATACCATTTTCTACTCTTTGGTATGTAATATAGTTAAGAATGTTCTTTTAGGAAAGCCTGACATTACCCTTTCTTCAATCGGGAATCTATGTTTTCTAAAAATGGTTTCCAAGAATATTATACAATTACCATATAACATATAAAAGAAATTATTACCCTTTTTATCTTTTACGAATATCTTCAAGTTAAAATTATTGTCACATTCCAAACAAGAAACTTTTCTATCATTTTTATCATGAAAAAGGAATGTTCTTTTGACCTCAAACGACATGTACATATTTACCCACCGTATAACATCCCGCCTTTTTATTACGTAACATTTCAATATATTTTACAAATAGAGGATCTTTAAAGTCTAGTGTCTTGGAAATAAGGAACATAAAACATGAGAACAACATAAAAAATTCTTCTAAACCACTTTTAAGGCTTCATCATTGGTTCATCCTATGTACATTTACTGAATCTCATATCTTGGAGATAGACATCAAAGGAAAGGGTGAGTAGAAGGCTCAGTAAGGGTAAACAAGGGAGTCAATGTACTTTTGATATCAATAAGAACATGAATAAAAATATGAAGACATGAGAAATGGAATAATAGGCATATCATAAAGAAAATAACATGAAACATAATGTGAATATCCGGCTACAAAATTTCCTTTAGGCATTCATGAACATATCACCAAGGTCCATCCCCAAGGTTTCATAAAAATTACCATGGTTATTCACCAAGGTATCGTGAAAATATTTATCTCTAGAGATTAAATCTTTAACCAATGCATTGGAGAACTATCAGGGTGCACCCTTAATATGTATTTACTTACATGTGATCCACATAGACCATAATCAAATATTTCATAAATAACCCATATAGAATAATAGAGATGGGTTTCATTTCAAAATCGTGATGTTTTAAAAGCTCTTAAAAATTAGATCATTATATCATTTATAACCCATGGAAAGGGAGCGAGGGATATATGTATGTCAATTCCAGAATCAAATATATCATCTTTATATATTTATGAACACCAATAGAAACGAAATAAGTCTGGGTATTCACATAAATAAACTAGGAAACTTTTATAGATAAAGAGATAGAAATTTTGAGATGAAATTTCAACAACATAACGACTATATAACATGGTTTTAGAAAACATTCAAAAGATAGGGGAAAAGGGTATCCTAATCATAAATAATTCATAATAAAGTATGGGTACTGAATAAGATCATGGTATAGATATTTTAATGACATACCACATGAAAAGGAAACACGAAAGAAAAGAGAAGATGCGATTTCTTTTACAAGAAATTCTGTAGCATAACGACGTCAGTTAAAAATTCAGAAAACAAATTGATGAGACAATAAAAGGTCTCTCATCATTTCGACATGAAATTGAAATTAATAAGAACATATAAAAACATAACCTCAACATAATAAGATGGAAACTATTAGAAACAACATAAAGAAATTCATGGCTTAAAAGAGGAGGGTGAAATGATCCCTTACCTTGAAGAGTAACTTCAAAAGCTTAATGTTCGGGACCTTGGGAGGATTGGGGGAACCTTGGGAGGACTCATTGGGAGTTAAAGATACCATAAATTAATTGGGGAGGATTTGGAAATGAAATTAATTTGGGAATGGATTGGTATTTATAGGAGAAGTGAGGGGAAAAGGCATTAATTGCCAAGGGACACCTCATCGGTGGTATTGGAAAAACAATGGATTTTCCCATGGTATTTTCCCATGGTATTGGCCACTTGGGACACTTCGTACTTATCTTACTATTCATAATTCGACCAGAATTATTTCATAATTATTACATCCTTAAGGATGTCATTAAACACCCTAAACTCAAAAACTGTATTTTCACTATTCACCGAAAATTCAACTTTCTCAGAAAAATCCCAAAATTTCACCTTAACCAAATATCGATGCTCTGATTTCAAAAATGAACTCCATTTTATGAAAATAATTTTCTAAATTTTTATAATTTAATTTTTAACTAAAAACACTATTCACTAAAAATTCAACTATTATAGAAAAACCCAAAAATTCACCTTAACAAAATATCGATACTCTGATTTCAAAAATGAACTCCATTTTTTGAAAATAATTTTATAAATATTGTTAATTTAATTTTTAAATAAAAACACTATTCACCTGAAAAAAACTAAAACTTAACGAATAATTTCTAAAATAGTTATTTAGTTATTTTATTGAATCACATTACATAATCAAGGTGCCTAAATTATATTAATACTTTCTTATGAGAAGTTACTTATTCCATTTGGTCACATTACTAATCATAAGCATAAAATAACTATTCATAATTTACTATTCATCAAAAATTAAGTTGATCTTATTAAACTCAAAATTTCATACTGAACTCAGATGTAGAAGACCATTTTTTGAAAATCATTACACATTATTAATTATTTAAGGTTTATATAAATATTTTGAAAATATATTTTTTCTAGAATTCATCTGTAATATGCATTCTATATTTATCCGGATATTTTAAATTTCACAAACTTCACCATAATAAGACATCAAAATTTTTATTTAAATCAAAGGATTACCCAAGGCAGCTACAGTCTTGTTATAGAACCCCTTATAACACCCGAATAGAACCTAAGAGTAAGGTGTGATAGGGTGATAGAATCTTGGGGTGGATCGGGCAACATTGCTCGAGTATTGATTTCTATCTTCTTGAACTTCTCGTGAAAGAGATTCTGTTCCAGCTTCCCACGATGAAGTTCGGCTTGGGTTTAGTCCAGAGCAAAGCCCAAAGGAGCCACCTCCTTCCCGAGTTCCATCAGATGGGCTTCGATCGGCTCGAGACTACTGGATGGGGCCATCAAATCTTCTTTCTATATTAATTAATCAAGATCTCTTGTATTTATAGAAAATAATCATAACATTTAGTTTCCCACGGTCTGATTGACCAATGATCATATAACTGTCAAAACCCAACAATATTTTTTTAATTATACTCATTTTATTAAATGAAATAGTTTTGATGAGTATAAAATAAAATAATACACAAAGTTAGTAAACAAAATTTATGCAAAATATCGGGTCATTACACACCTTCATTTTTTTGAAGCTACCTATACATTGTTAAAAAGTTAAATAATTAAGAATTTTTTTATAAAAGTAATTTTAAAGGAATATTTTTTCAAAATGGTTTCAAAGTTATTTTATATATTTTCATGGAAGACTATTTTTAGAATTCTTTCATATCTTTTTACATGTTTTCAAAGTGCATTCAATGAAATGGATTTCAAAAAAATTTCAAGATTCATTTATAAGTTTTCAAGAAAAATTATTTTTCAAAACATATCATGCTTTATTTATATGTTTTCAATGTATTTTAAATAAAATTGTTTTAAAAATATTTTCAGTATTTCTTTAATTTTTTTCAAAATTTTTCAATGAAAAATGTTTTTAAAATGTTTTGATGCTTATTTTAAAAGTTTACAAGGATAAAGGTTTTCAAAATGATATCTTTTATTCTTTATGATTTTTCAATTTTTTATGAGATAATTATTTTCAAATGGTTTTTTGTATAAAAAATCATTGTTCCATCAATACAGGATATTTTCCTCAAGAAATGTTATTAGAGGATATTTCCAAATTATTTCCCATCAATTATGAAAACTATTGATGTTACCGATGCCTTTTTAGGAAATGATTTAAGGGTTCTATTCATATTCTTTTAATGAATGATTTATGCATAATGACATGACCTTTATAAATCCCATTTCCCCTTCATAGGTAATATGCTTGTGATACCTATTTCTCAATCATGGGTTATATACTTTTGAAACCCGCTTCCTTTGATAGGTTATGCTTATGATGAAATGATTATGAAACCCATCTATTTCCACTGGTTATGACATGTTTACAAGCTGACGATACCAGTTTCATTTCATGGGTTATGTAATTTTTATTTATGATCTTGTGTCATGTGTAGGTATGATTTAATTATGTGACGGGTGGGAACTATATCCCCCTCCAATTTATTGGGTAAATATATATATCACCGGAGATCGTTAGGGATGGAACAAGGGTTTATGTGGTTTAGTAAGACATTTCTGGAATGAGGGTTTACATGGTTTAGTAATACTAGGATGGAATGAGGGTTTACTCAATTCAGTAATATAAGGCTGGAGAAAGGTTCTACTCTATTCAGTAATAAAGGGATGGAACAGGGGTTCACCCAGTTCAGTAAAGTACTTTTTCCACTAATATGTTCTTGACAGTGATTCCTTGGCTACTATATAAATCATAATATATGTTTATATGTTTTCCATAATTCCTTGTCTTATTCCTATGTAATTATTTCATGGAATATTCTCTTTATTTCATTATGACTCTTGTATTATAAATTCACAATATTTATTCCATAATCTATATTTTGATCTTTTATATGATGGGTATGATATTCTATTTTCAGGATCACATACTCATACCCTTCTGATAATGTTTTTTCTTACATGTCACCCTTGTTTACCCTTAAGGATCATTTCAGCACACCCCTTTTAGGTTTCATTTTCCCTTGGTTATGATGATATGTACTTTTTTTGATATTTATAAGAAGATTAATATTCAAGAAGAACCGAATATAAGATTATGTAGCTCACATATGTACTGGTGTTTATATTTCTATGTGTCTAGAGGCAATATACCAACTATGGCCTTTGGGCATTTGTTCGTATAATGTTTATATATTCTGAAAAAGTTATATAATGTTAATGTCTTGAAAATAACTAGTTTCTACAGTTGGTATTTGAGAAATAGTATAGTTAACCTTTGTAAACTTGGATAATAAACCATATAGAGATCTCTAATATTATTCTACGATTTTTTTAATGGATGTCTCTAAGGATAATTTTAAGGATGCGTTAATATTGAGGAAATTGTCTTAGAATTTTGGTGAAGGATAGAGTGAGTGGTTTCCATGCCATACATCCCTATCTAGATACTATAAGTGGATGTGGCTATTAAATTGATTTACCTAGGGGTAACAACTCCCAAAGGATGTTTTGGGCTTGAATCAGGGTAATATGCTTCATGAAAATGGGCCTTGTTTCACAACTACTTTGACAGTCCAAGGGTATATGATTTGGGAATTAAAAACTCATCATAAACCATCATGATAGATTTAGAAATAATTTATCTATGAATACCCTAGGATAAACCTAAGGTTTTCGAGATTATGGAAGGTATCATGATTTAAAAATCCTCTAAGTAAATATTTTCATGACTATTTTGTTTTCTTCTATGATAAGTATTTCTCACACCGTGATTCTGGTTTTAGCCAAAGTAAAGAACAAGAAGAAATTGTATTAATGTTGAATGTGACAGAATATTTTCTAATGAGAAGTCATGTGGGATGATCATTGGACTAAAAGATGTCATGATCATGCCCAAACAGTTTTCATATAATGTGATAAACAATGTTTACCTTAGCAAACTCTTGGACTCCCCAATGAATGGAAAGAATGATTTTGCTGATAGTTCAAGTAATGGATACAATGAAGGAATGAATATTCAGTTTCCATTGTGTCAATAATGTGGAAAGAAACACTTAACTAAATTTCTTATAAGAATTACAAGGTTGTTTGACATTAGAAAAGGACAAAAAGCATGTGACTACAAGTGAAAAATGAATATTTTGGTTAATGAAATCGATGGTAATTTTGTCCTCTCTATGTCTTCATCAAAGGATAAGTGTTTTAAAAGGGTAGAAAATGGTCATTGTGTGCCCCAATGTCCCAAGAGGAATGTTCCTGATGAGAATTAACTAGTTTTTAGGGGTAATGATTACATTGTGGATGATGACGAGACTACATATGAAATGTGAAAGGAAATAGGTATTATTGTTAATGGATTAAAGATGATTTAATTGATATATTTATGTATTTGGATTCAAAAGTTATAAAAGATAAAATATATAATGATTGTTCAACTTATGTTTTTCACTCAGTATTTTCAAATTTATGTTGAATGTAATCTATAGACTGGTTAAGTTATTTGATGAAAAGTTTATATTTTGACTAATGTATGGTAACCATTAATATGTTCTTTGTAATATGATAATGCTATATAGATAAAGATACATGAGATAAGAATAAGTAAATTGGATAGTAATGATTACTTTGGAACTAATTAAGGGTTCTTTTATTGGTGGTTTATGCAACCACTAATAAAGTTTTCAAAATTATATTATCTAAGTAGTAAATTAAGTATACTTTGGAATGAGGAAGTGTTCATGTTTTCTAAAAAGATTTATGAAAATTCAGTTTGTTTCCATGTTTCAGGAGAACATATGATGGGGGTATTTACATTTTGGGAATGTGACAACTAGGAGCTACATTGTGTTATATAAGGGAATCAATGTTATGCTAATTTTGTGACTCTCTTTCTAAAGTTTTGGATTTTCACATTTGAGAAGGGTTATAAGCTTAACCGTTCACTAAAAGTTCATGTTTAACTTCAGAGGACGTATTTGTGCACTGAGTTTGTGTTGAAAACCTTGGATAAAAATCTAATTAGTTAGTAACCTTATTTATAGGATTTACAACTTATATATTATATTATTTTTGTTTTAAAAAAGAACATCAGGTATGTTAGGTAACAACCAATCAAATTCGGTTAGGCTCTAGGGATTGAACCCATAATCAAATAATTATATGTGTTTCATGCCTACCAATGGCCTATGCAGTGTCATGGTTAATGTTCATTTAATTGTAATGAATAACTATTTATGATGAACTATTATTGTTACTTTTTATTTTTATAGATTAATTCATGTTGTTTTTTAAGTGACTAATAGTAGGAATTTTTTTATGAGCCTTAAGATCAGTTGAAATCATATTTTAGTGCTTTATTAATCAATATTAATTTCAAAACATTCATTCCATAAGTTAATGGATGTATTAAATTTTTTAAAAGAATAACCCTTGAATGAAATTTTGTTTATAGAAAATTATCACGTATTACTCGACATTCTAAAATTGATCCCAAACATTGTTGTCCCAATACCTTAATTTTTGTCGATCGGATGGCCTTTTAAATCATCACAAATTTATGTCTTTGAGGCCCTCAACATTCCACTGACCATTCACTTGTTTGTGATTGATGGCCTCGATCACTCCCTATAAATATTTACTCTTTTCCTCTATGAACAATATTCACTCCAAACCTATGTTCTCCTATATGAAATCCCAGTTATAAGTTACATTGGGTAACCATTATGGTTTCAAATTTCCCCTTTTAAGGGGTGTTTTAGTATCTATTTTTTATGATGTGGGTTTCTATGAATGAAACTTTCACGTATTAAACCTTTGATAACCCTGATTAAATCTGAAGGAGGAATTAATTTTAATGGGGTAAAATGTAACACCCGAAGATTTTGAGAATTATTATTTTTTGAATTAATTTATCTTTTCAATATTTATCATTTCACATGACACTTGAAATAGTTACTTATATATATAAATAACTAAATATATATATATATATATATATTAAAACACTAAGTCAGAAATTCCTTTCACACACAATTCCAACTTGGCTTACACTACACAAAATACCTACATGGCTTGAACTACAAGAAACACCGACTTGGCGTACGATGCACACAACAATGATTTTATATGAAAATATTTATATATATATATATAATTAATTAAAAAATATAATTTAACTGAACTATAAAAAATAGTTATAGTAAAAATAATAACTATTTTCGAGATAATTTTTTATAATTGTTTTATATAAATAAAACATATTGATAATGAATGATATGATTTTTGGTGAAGTCAATTTTGTGTTAAAATTACTGTTTCCTTGAATTGATCTATTTTAATAAAAACATTAATTTTAGACAAATTTTGAAATTTTATTTTATAAATAAACATCATTTTTTATTTCAAACATCGAAATTATCCTTGGGTGATGTTTTATGATTTTTCTGAGAAACTTTATTTTCTGATTAATAGTGAAAATACTGCTTTGTATTTAAAAATTTCGTTTTGTCTAATTAATTATTACTGATAAATTATATTGTAAATATGTTTTAAGTTCAAATTAGATAGATATTAAATCTATTAATACAACATAATTCACTTTAATAAATTTCACTTTGAAACTGAATATAAAATCAGTACAAACATTTGAACATTTTTCTACTTTAAAACCCCATTATTTCATACCGTCTATGAGATTAGAACTAATATTAATTTTTCGACTTTTTTGAATTAAATTTAAAAAATATGACATGAACCATTTCATTTATTATAATATTTATATTCAAATAAAACCATATTAATTTTTGAGTAAAATTATTAGTAAAATTGATTAAAATTAATCACAACGGTTAAGGCCAAATTAAGCTTAATTGGTATCTAAAACTTATAATTAAGGGCCCCAATGACCATGAAGCATTTGAAAAATCCATTTTAGGTTCATATTGAATCCATAAACCTTCCATTACATAATGTTTTTGGATTTTTTATTACTTTTTTAGGTTAGAACATGTGTAACCCTTACTTGTTTCTAGAAATTCCAAGTGAGTCATTTTACTTCTCTATAAAAGGCCACCACCTCAACCAATTTCTGACACCACTAAAACCATTTTTGTTCACCCAAGATCTTCCCAAGAAGCCTCCCAAAAATCCTACCTTAGACCTTGAAGCCTCCCTTTTTATATAAAGCTTCCCAATGAATCCTTTTTTAATAAACCAAATAGAGTTACCTGATTGAAAGGTAGTTTCGATTCTCAAGATCTTTCCATTTATTTTCTTTATGCACCCCCAATCTATTTATTAACTTCATGTGTGAAAAAACCCAGTATCATAAATATACTAGGATTTTATTTATTTAATGATAATTACTTACTTGTACACACACCTAAATATAATGGATGTTGAACATATAGTTTTTGCGTACGAAGAACTACTACCTCACAAAACGATGATTGTTCATTTCTCCATTACAACAAATCATAGTGGCCATTATGATGGACACACTATTTATATATGTCACAAATTATATTTAATATTTATTTAATAATATTTATTCCTTTTGAAACATAGATCTCTTTAATTTTCATTTGGTGTTAATATGATAATCTCGTTTGGGGAATTGTGGACCACCGCCCCCTCAAAGCGATGTACTTCGTTCACAAACCACATGGATTGTATTAAGGGTAGTTTTAATGAACTTATTTGATATATATATATATATAATATAGTAATTATAATTTAATAATTATACATATATACAAATAAATATATATACAGATTCCATTTATATACTTTCATTCAGTATGATGATAAAGATGGAAACAGTGTTCATGCGTGCATAGGCTTACCGTCTCCATTGATGGTGTATTCTATTCCATACTTCTATATTCATTAGATTATTATAATAAAAATATAATGTATATAACTGATATTTATATCATGTTTTAAATTCTTTAATCATAATATAAGTATAAGGACAAAAAATGTAACAAATTAAGACACATGCGAAGAACAAAGTGAATTTTACCCGAAGTGAAACATTAACATAGGATCGTTAAAAAGCAGGTAATATAAGGTTATAATAAAAAAATATATGCTAGTATATATATGAACATGATTCGGTAAAATATTTATAATAAACTTAAATTTATTATACAAGAATCTTGTATTAGTACGAAAAGTGTCAAGACACAAGGTAAATGGGGTTCATTTCACTTTTAGTTTCATTGAGATAAAAGCTATATACACCACACTTTCCTTTTTTGTGGTGTATATATAGAAATTAATTGTATTATATGTATATTGTAATTAAATTTATGGGCATTTACATGCCCATTTTATGATCCTTATTTCATGGGTTTTTTTCAAAGGTTACCAAATCGCTAAAAATGTTTTGTTTGAATTTTACTTCTTTGAGACTCAATTTTTTATGCGCCTAAACGCTTTTTCAAGGAGAATATACATCCATTTTACATTTTATATCATGAATATAAATCTTTTCCATATATTATATAATTGATTTAATTTTATTTCTTTATATACATGGCATGATCCCAAGATACCACGTTATAAGAAATTATTGAGACAATCTCTTTGCTTTAAGAGATTGTTTATGTTTATGAATACATTATTGAAATATTGTGATACATATATCAATAATATTCTTGAGTTTTGTTATACTGTATTATTTCCTTATATACTAATTTATTAGTACCATTTTCTACTCATCAGTACATAATAAGGTTAAGAAAGTTCTTTTAGGAAAGCCTACATTACCCTTTCATTGTTCATAAATCTACATTTTTTAAATTTTTTTTAAGATTATTTTACCAAACCCATATAATATCCAAAAGACATTTTTACCATTTTTTATTTTACAAATATGTTCAAGGTAATAATATTGTAACATTCCAAACAAGTCACTTTTTACCCTTTTTACCATGAAAAAAGAATATTCTTTTAACCTTGTACCACATGTATGGATCAACATGCCATCATTTCTTTAAATATCCCCTTGAATTGTTAAAAAGGTTAATCTTTAAGAAAATGTTTTTAAAATTAATTTTCAAGGAAAATTGTTTTCAAAAGATTTCAAACTTTTTTATATGTTTTCATGGAAAACTATTTTAAAAATGATTTCAAGTCATATTTACATGTTTTCAAAGTGTTTTCAAATAAATGGTTTTCAAAAATGTTTTCATGATTCTTTTATAAGGTTTCAAAAAAAATTATTTTCAAAACGTTTTCAATATTTCATTATAAGTATTCGAAGTATTTTCAATGAAATATTTTTCAAAACATTTTCATGTTTTATTTAAAAAATTTAAATTGTTTTCAATAAAAAATATGTTTAAAATTTTTTGAAGGTTATTTTAAATGTTTTCAAGGAAAAAGATTTTAAAAAAGGTTTCATGTTTTATTTATAATTTTTCATGGTTTTTTCTCAGAAAATTATTTTTAATGGGTTTTCTGAATTAGAAAAATCCTTTTCTAATCAATAAATTATATTTTTTTCAAGAAATTCTTTTAGAGGATATTTCAAAATTATTTCCCATCTAAGATGAAATATATTTATGTTACACATTCCATTCGTGGAAATGATCTAAATGTTACATTCATTTCATTTCTATGAATGAGTTATTCTTAATGCCATGGCCTTTATGAAACCCATTTTTCTTTCAGGGGTAATATGTTTTTGAAACCCATTTCTCTTTCAGGGGTTATATTCTTTTTAAACCTTTTCCTTTTCATAGGTTATGTTTATGATGAAATGATTATGAAACCTATCTATTCCTATAGGTTATTTCATGTTTACTTTTCTATGATACCCATTTCATTTCATGGGTTATGATATGTTTATTTATGATCTTATGAAACATGTATGTATGATTTAATTACGTGATCAGTGAGACCGATATATACCTCCAATGAATTGGGTAAATATTTATATCTAATGAGATAGATAGGGATAAAATGTGGGTTTACCCAGTTCATAAAGACAAGGATGGAAAGAGGGGTCACTCAGTTCAATAATATATAGCTGGAATGAGGATTTACTAAGTTCCATAATACAAGCCTAGATTAAGGGTTTACCTAGATCAGTAATACCGGGCTGGAATGGGGGTTCACTCAGTTCATTAAATTAGTTTTTTTCACTAAGATGGTCTTTACAGTGATGCCTTGGATACTATAGAAATCATAATATATTCTTATGTGTTTTCCATAATTCCATGTATAATTATTATGTTATGTTTTCATGGCCTATTATATTTATTTTATAATGATTCATGTCATATGAACTTCTATACTTATGCCATGATCTATGTTATGATCTTTGATATGCATAGTATGATCTTCTATTTTCCTGATCATATACACATACCCTTATGATCATGTTTATTGTTACATATATCCCTTTTTTTACCTTACTGACCGTTTCAGTTCACCCCTTTTACGTTTCCGTTCCCCTATGTTATGATGATATACTATATTTTCCATGTCTAATAAGGGTACTAGTCAAGAAGAACCTAGTGGGAGATGATGTAGCTCCGATATGTACAAGTATTTATGCTTCCACATTTCGAAAAGCACTATACCAACTACGGTCTTTGGGATTCTTTTATTATAATGTTTAAGTATTCCAAAAATGATATTTAATGTCAATTTATTGAAAAGGGCAGGTTTCTACATTTAGAGTCAATTTAAATAGTAGAAGAATGGGTGTAATTCCCTCTTTAAAAGTTTACAATTTTACTAGTCACCCCACTTATAAAAGGCCTCCACTATCCCCCTTCTTAATACCTCTAAAACCACTTTAGTTAGTCCAATAAAAACATAAATAAACCCCCACCTTTCATCCTTTTATACTATACTCACTTTCATGGGTATAAATCTTTCTTAAGAAGGTATTAGTGGAAACCTGAAGAGGATACCTGAAGTGGAGGTAATGTCTTTCTAAAAGGTTTTAGATTTTATTTCCTCCTCAAACTCCATCAATTATTTTCATATCCTAATTACATAATAACCTAATTATCTTCAATATACTGGTATTTTTTAATGAAACGGTCTATAAATTTACACACATCCATAAACTGGGTTACAAAATCATTGTTCATTTGTATGGTGAACTACCGCTTCATGAACCAATGCCATTTGTTTTTAAATTACCACCTATATTAAGGATAGAAATAATGATATGAAAAATATTTATATATTATATTTATTATATATTAATTAATATTTAATTATTATATAACACATTCATTAATTTGTTCCATTTTTTGGTAATAATAGAATGTCTTTCAGGTGTGCGATGGACTACCACCTGGCGAATCGAAATGATTAATCCACGCATTACATGGAATATATTAAGGATGGATTTCATAAACACATGTTATATATTTTAAATAATAATTTTAAATTATTTATAATATATATATATATCATTTAAATTTTTTATTTCAATAAGACAAGTATATGTAAGTAGTGTCCTTGCTTATGTATGACCTTCCGCCTCTATGAACAGTGTATTTCATTTCTTATCTCCAAATTTTATTCATTAGTATAAATAAATTTATACTCAATATGCATAATATTTATATAATGTTTTACATTCTTGATAATATGGAAACATGGTCAAATTAAGTGTAAGGAAATTTACTGGTCAAAACAAATAAAAATCAAGGCAGTTATTACCCAAAAAGTAACATTAGCAAGGAATTATTAATAAGTAGGTAATAAAAAATCATAATAAAACCATATATGGTATTATTTATATGAATGTCGTTCTATAATATATTTATAATAAACTTATCATTTTTATATAGTTTATTTTAATGATTATAATGAGAGTCATGACTTAAGGTAAGGGAATTCTTTATGACTTTTTACTTTCATGAGACAAATTCCATATTCAATACCTATTTATTTTTTGTTGTGTATATACTTCCCTATGAAATGATATATCATGAAAATAAATCATTTAATGATATTTAATTCTCTAATTTATTTTATTCTATCATGGGTATTATGATTCAAAAGTTACTCAACCAATAAGGCATTTTTTACTCAATTTTCCATCTTTGAAATGTACCTTCTGTTATAAAGAAATATTATTTCACACAGTGTATATACAACCGCTTTTAGAAGTAATACAATGTATTTATTCATCCATAATAAATTTTATGTTGCATTTTATGATATTATTTCATGGAGCTTATGATTCAAGGTTACGAAAGTCGTAAGGATTTTATGTTCCGATCTCATCACTTACCAGGAATGTTTATGATTATGTTTCCAGTGAAAAAATATTATGATCCATAGCTCCAAAAATTCATGAATTTTATTATCCTTGGGGTTTTAATGATATTTTATATTTCTAGTAACATTATCCACTCTTTTGTACTTATTATTATTTAGAATTCATTAATAAAAATCTAATGTTATATATCTCATTATTAGATAATTTATATTCTTCCAAAACCTTGTTTTCTAAAAATATTTTCAACTTTTAAAAAAATTATAGTTTGATATCATATTTATAGATACAGATTTTTGAAATGTTCTTTGTTCCAAAATAGTTTTCAGTTATTTTCAATGAATCCTATAAAAGTTTTTAATGTCATTTTTTTAGAAAAAGTTGTTCACAATAATAAATTTTTTAATTTTTTTTCAAAGATGAAAGAATATTTTTCTCAAAAAAAGTTTAAATGATTTTTTAAATCCTCTTTATTATGGTTTGAAGGTTATTTTCAAAGTAATTTGTTTTCATAATGTTTCATGTTTAAAAATTATATTTTTAAATAAATTATATTTTTCTCTAATAAATGTCACAAGTATCTTTTCAATTTTATTTTCCATTTAAGATGAAATTATTTGTGGTTACTTATTATTTATTGGGTATATAATCCAAGGAAACCATTCTTATTTTTTTCTATAATTTTTTTTATGTCTTGTATGATATATTTTTTATGAAATCCATTTCCCTTCCATGAGTTATACCATGATAAAAAACTTACATAACCCTCTTTTTTATAAGTTATTCTTTAATGAAATGATTATGTAACCTATCTATTTTTAAAAGGTTTTGATTTGATGAAATTAATATGATACCAATTTAATTTCATTGGTTATGATATAATGAATGTTTAATATATTTTGGAACACATACTTATGGGTTTCATTTTGTAAATTTAGGGACATATATCTCCCTCCAATGATTTGAGTAAAGTTAAATGTTCTATGAGATTAAAGGGTGCACTAGTGGTCATACCAAGCCTAATAATTAGGGTACACAAGTGGTCCTCTGAAGGAAAAAGATGGCAGTATATCAGTGTTTATACCATGCCTGAAACAATAGGATACATGAGTTTTCATCCCAGCGTGAAATAATAGGGTGCACTGGAGGAAATCCCAATATTTAAATAAGTAGTTACATGGATGGTAAACCCATGGATGAAACAATAGGGTGAAAATGGAGGATATACCAATCTGGAATCTGGTGCACAAGTGACTATTATGAGCCTAAAATATTATTAAATTCAAGTTTAATAGCCTTAATATAATATTTATCTATGATTATGTGTTTGAAACAAACTCCATGACTTATACTATTTTGGATCATGGCCTTTTCATAGATTATTACTCATGTCTTATGAAATGAAAATATTTATTCCATTACTCATGATTATGGTCTTTGATTTATGGGGTATAGTTTTCAATTATTATAATAATGTCCACATAACATTTTGTTCAGTTTATGATAACGTATATCCTTTATTTACCCTTAATAAGCATCTAAGCTCATGATTTTATAGGTTTCCTTTCCCCAGGGTATAAAGAAATGTTTTTAGTAGGTTTAATAAAAGGGGAAGATGTTTATCTGAAACATTGAAGATCTTTTACCCAATGAGAATATTGTATTCAAAATTTCCCAAGACATTAAACTATTATGATCCTCTTGTGTGTGCATATGTAATGAAATGAATATTCAATAAAAATGAAGTAAAATCAATGTATGTTAAGCATGGGTCACTATAGTCGGTATCAATAGAAAGGTTTTGTAACCATTTGAAACCAAGATGAGAAAAATTTGGTGCGATCCCTAGGGAAATTTCTAAGGATACATATAGGGATGTCTCTAATGATAAGACTAAGGATGAATCAAAGTTTAAGAAAATATCAAAGAATATTCATAAACTATTGAGAGAGTGGGATCCAAGAATCTATATCCCTGTCTATATATTATAACTTCATGTGTTTATGGAATAGATTTACATTGTGGTAATAACCCCAAAAACAATATAATGTGATAGAATCGATTGGGAACTGGTGTATGAAAACGAGCCTTCCCCCACCATGATTTGACACTCCTATGGGATATGTATTAAAAAATTAGGAACTTATTATAAACCATGATGAATAATTTAAATAGAAAATTACTAATAACAATCTATGATAAACCAAAGGTGTCATAGATTAGAAATATGTTGTCATGATTTAGACATAAAATTAAGTTATTTTTCATGATTATTTGGTTCCCAATAATTATTAGTGTTTCTCACACTATGATTTTGGTTTTATTTTACGGATAGAACATAGAGGAACAATGATAATACTGAGTTCAATGTACAATGCAATGACTTTCTTCTATAGAAACCAAAATATATGGGAGATGGGATGTAAAATCTTGTAGATATTCTAAAATAAATTTCTCAAGATATGAATCATGTTGAACTGCCATATGAAAAAAGGATGAAAAAACTTTTTGTTGAGTCCTTCATGAGGAAATATCCACATTTTCTCAGTGGTTCCAATGATACAGTAGTTTCTAAGAAATGGATCAGTACCACTATAAAATCGTTTTATATTCTATTGTCTTTGGTATATGAAAAAGTCATTTTGGCTATTTATCATTTTGAAGGTGAAGTTGATTAGTGATTGACTCTTGTTAATAACATGTGGGAATAATAAGAAATTGAATTTATGGGTTGAGATGATTTTAAGGGTATTTTTTAGTAAGTAATTCCATCATATTCTATTAACAACAATTTATAAGGAATTACTTGATCTTAACAAAATCGATAGTCAATTTATTGGTACTAGTGAACCTAATTGTAGAAGACTTACAAGGTATGCTTCTAGGATAATCATCAACCATGAAAAGAAAATCATTCGATTATTTGGTGGTATAAAACCAAGTCTTTGATATTCCTTGGCTATAAGAGACTTTAGTATATACAAAAAATTCATTTTATGTGCACTGAAATTAGAAATGAAAAATGGGTATTCCCACCATTTCATAGGTTTTTATAAGAAAATAAAGATTGAGTCTCAGGAAAACATAAATGGTGTAATAAAATTATAGGCATATTTATACAAGAAATGTGGGAAGAAGAACTCATGTTAATGCATCAAAGGGACATGAGGGTGTTAAACGTGTGTAATAGAAGGTCATTGAGGAGATGAATCTAGATATTATCAGAAGAAGTTAGTTAATTTTGTGAATAATGAGAAATCTCCCCAAAACGAACCTACCACATTTCATTATTAAAATTGTATGTTTTTTGTGCATTATGAAAATAAGTTCCCCTATCAAATGTCTAATGTTTATGATAATCCTCAATAACTATTGAAAATAAATGTTAAATTGAATTCATATTCTATCATAATGGATGAAGTGGATACTGATGAATTGGGAACTGTTATCTTCCCCTATCCAATTGGGAATTTCATGTTTGATTCTATATAAATAAACCCTATGAAGTTATTGTTGTGAAATAGCATGTGGGTGTATCCCTCAACACAGATTTTGGATTAATTAATCACATTTTACATTCAATATTTATATAGATGAACCTAATATAACAATGAAATTTATTTTTTATATTAAAATATAATAAAGAAGGAATGAATAAGCATGTATGTTTTAAATGTGGTACTAATGTAATTAAATTTATTAAATTACTTCAAGATAATACATGATTATGGTAATAATATGTTTTGTATGTTTCCATCAAGAACAACTTAATGATATATGGTGGATGAATACTATGTTTATTGTGATAAGTATAGTAACCTTGTTTATAAATTTTGAATGTTTAACGGGTTTCAAGTTTAACCATTTATGAAAATGTTTATATGGAAATTTGGTTGTGGTTTTAGAGATTAATATATTACCTAAACATGTGAAGATTTTTTTTCTTATTAGATAACAAATTCAATAATTATTATTGTGATAATAAGTAAAGATAGAGGAAATGAATTATCATTCTATTTATCGATCTTATGATATGTTTGTGCTAAATACATATCAAATTCACCTTTATTTCATAGAGTAATAGATGAAATGGAAATTGATAATGGCACAACCAAAGAGAATGATTATTATTATAAAAAAAATTAAATCAAGTATGTATATAAAAATTCTTCAACTTTAAGAAATTGGTCTTGAAATAAAAAAAATTCTTGTTCTCATAATTTTTGTTGATATTAATGAACTTTTTCCAACCTCTTGGATTTATGGATTTTTCATCATTAACATAATCCTAAACATGTTCTCTATAATTATTCATCATTATTTGGGAGTTAATATTCTCTTCTATGTCTATTTATCCAAATTCCTCCTATGTTCTCCTATTTGTAGACCTAACTATGAGTTACCTTCGGTAACCATAATGTTTCAAACATTCCTTTTTCAAAGGATGTTTTATTATTCATTTTTATTTTGTGGGTTTCTATGAAATGATATTTAATGTTCCAAAAAATTGATAATTGAAATTAATATTGAGGGAAAATATATATTTTAACTAATTTTGAATGTAACACCATTAGTTTTTATGAATTATTTTTTGTTCGAATAAATTAAATTTCATTAATGGCTTGCATTCTATGCTACACCATGTTAAGATTTATTTATATTCAACACAAATTTTGTCTTTAAATAAACACAACACTAATATTAGCTTAAAAATAATAAAAACATTGTTTTTATTTTGTTATACACAATACCATGTGACTTTGATAGCTTGTGTAACACACAAGATCGAATTTTACTGAACTACAATATACTAAAAATATTGTTATTTAATATGTTATTTATAAACTAGTTCTTTAAATGGATAGTAAAAAAAGGATAAATATATTTCGAATAAATTTTTTAGACATTTATATATAATTATTTTATGACCAATTAATTAAAAATTAACCCCCCCTTTTAAAATAAAAGTGTCTCTTTTTACAAAAATATTATTTTAGGCACACAAGTGTGTTTAATATCAGTAAATTTCCCAAATAAATTTTGTTTAATTATTTTAATGAAATATATATATTATATATTAAATTAATACTTTAAAATTAGTGTTATATGTTCTACAGATAATAGAAAAGAATAAATTCATTTTTAGGCTTAAAATGTATTTTTCTAAAGATATGTTTTGTAGAATTTAAAAAGAACACTTTTTTAAAAAATAAATTTTGAAACATTTATAAATTTAATTTGAAAAAATACAATTCTTTTTTGGAATAGGAATAAAAAATTTAGATTAGGGTTAATTTTTTTAGTTTTTTGATAGGTTTCATTTTTTAATGAACATTGAAAAAATATTGAATTTTAATTGAAAACTAACTTTTCATCTAAATAATTTATAATATAAAATTGTATTTTTAATTGGTTTTAATAAAATATTAGTTAAACTATACATCTATTAATCTAATTATTCCCTTTAGAATAATTTTTATATTGAATAACATATAAAAACATTCAATGATTTTAAACATTTTCTCTTTAAAACATACATTCTAATCTCATATGCGGGAGTAATTTTAAAATAATATTTTAAAAATTTATGGATTGAATTTAGAAAAATGGATTCCATATTTTGATTCAAAATAATTTATACTATTTAATGTGTTTAACTTAATTTTTTTACCAAAATTATTAGTGAAATTAGTAAAAATTAATTACAATGATGAATAGAAAAATGAGATTACTAAGGGACTAAACATTAAACATATGTTTCTAAATGACCTATATACCTTTTCAAAACCCATTGTATGGCTATATTTTTACCATTTTCCTTATATTTTATTTTTTTTTGGAATTTTCATAGCCACATGAGAAGGAAAAAATCATAGTGGAATTCCTAATTTAAAAAATTTACATGTTTTCCACTCACCCCACTTTTAAAAGTTCTCCCTCTCCCTCCCTTCTTCAAACATCTCAAACCAATTTTTTCATACAATCCTAAAAATAATTATTTCCAAAATTCCCTAACATAATCCTAGAGGCCTTATATTGGTAATGAAGCCAAGGGTGGTGGAGCAGGGATAGCCCACCACTCTCCTGAAATACTCTCTTCGTTTTACACTAAACTCCTACTGTCGACTACACCCTCCACCTTATTAGGGTAGATCTCTCCCTGACAGAGATGGACCCTTCCTCTTTCTTCCACTGAAGATTTTCTTCACTCTTCATTTTACCATTATTCTAGGTTGTCCTCCCATTATGTGTTATCATCCTCCTTTCATTAGGAGTAATCTTGTTTTCTCCCCTCTCTCTCACGCTCTACCAGTCTAGACCGAAACAAAAGACCCCACTTTGGTCAGATTTTTTTTGGTTTTTAGACATGTTTTGGAATGTGGTTGTTGGAGTTAGGGAAATGTTGGAATATTCTATTAGTTTCTTCCTTCATTGTTCTATATTTCCTCATTGAATCAATACATAATTATTGGTGTTTCTTATTTGGGTCTCTATCAATAATTCCCAATTCTTCCTATTTATTAAAGGGTCTCAGCCTCAACTTCTTCATTCTTGTTTTAGTATACCATTCATTATTTTACAATTTCAGCCTGAGTTTCCCCTTAATTTCCTCATGGTGGTTCTCTTTGGGTCTCATCCCATGGTATTCCCTTTGATCTTTTTTTATTTATGGATTCAGACCCAATTTACCAACTCTCATTCTATGGTGGTTCTTGGTTCATCATTGTTTGGCTCGGTTCATAGTTTTCCTTTCATAGACAAGTTCTTTATCCCTTCCTTACCACTTCTTCCTGCTCTGGATTCCGTTTTCTTTACTCCCTTCTAGTTCGGTTGGGTTCAAAGGTTACCAAGGTGGTTTTGGGTTGTGTTAGGGGAGAGTTATGTAGTTCCGAGAGACATGACAAGTCATGGACTTTTCTGGTTTTGTGGGTTCTTGTGGAGAAGGAGTATATGGTGATGGATAATGTCGTCTCTAACGAGCGACTTCAACTTTTGGTTTTGATTGTCTATGGAGATGGTGTCTCATGATGGTAATTATAATGTTATCACCAGCACCAATGACGGTTTCTAGTGATTCTTTATGATGAATACGATGGTGCAAAGGTGGCAATGGGGGTTTAGAGTGGATGGATCTTGATAGCGATATGATGGATGACTTGTTTGGTGTTATAGTTATGGTCTCGAGGCAGTTCGGTGACTAGTGTAGTGATGATGGTCTTATTGTTTTTTTAATTTAAAATTTTAAATTGATATCTTATTTCATTGGAAGAAATGTGTAGTGGATGACATAGATGATGTGTACATGGCACCGGTGGTAGTTTTGAATTTTGTTTTTTTGAAATTTGAATGTAAAATTTTGAACATTAAAATTGGTATGGTGTGGTTTGCTTCTTTATGAAGGATTTGTTTGACGCTGAGGATATTTCTGTTTCGTTCACACTTAAAAAAATGTGGTTTTTATAAAATACAAAAAAATGATTGTGGGAGGTGGTAATAAATCCAACTTAGTAATGAGTTAATGAAAACCTAAGGAGGATACCCCACGAAGAGGTAATGTGTTTCAAAAAAATGTTTTTATTTTATTTCCTTCTCCAAATCCTTCAATTATTTTTATATCATGATTATATAATAATCCTATTATCATAAAATTATTGATTTTTGGTTATGTTAATGGGTTTGACTACAAATTTTCACACTTGCACCAGTTGAGTTACGAAATCATAGTTAGTGTGTACAGAGAACTACCACCTCACAAACTGATGTCGTTCTTTTTCCCATTAAGAACTCTCATGGTTGGAAATAATGATGAAAATACAATTTATATATTATATTTATGATATTTATGATATTTATGATATTTATTATGTATATGTGCTTATTTAATTATTTTATATAACTTACCATCAGGATTTCTATTTTTAAGAATGTGATAATGTTGTTCATGTGTACGGTGGACAACCGCCTCACAAAGCGATGTGTTTCATTAACGATTTACATGGAATGTAGTAAGGATAAGTTTTTTTAAACCTATAGGATATATATGATATTATAATTCTACTATAATAATAGTATATATATATATCATTTTGTTTTCATTCATTAAATATTTCATGAAAATGTAAATAACATTTATGGGTATGTGGAGCCTACCGTCCCCATGAACAATGTATTTCATTTAATATCTCCAAATATTATGAGTTAATATAAAGATTAATATAATGAATATATATTATATTTAGGTAATTATTATAATTATTGATATTATTAAACCATGATCTATTTATGTGAACCATAAATGACAAGTCGTAACATATATTGAAAACAAAATGGTTGTTACCCGAAATGAAACTTTAAAATTGAATTGATAATAAATGGGTAATAAAAAGTCATATGAAAAAAAATATTGTATTATATATATGGATATGGGTCTATAAAATATTTAAAATAAAATTATATTTATTATACATTATTTTTGAATGAGTAAGATGGGATTCAAGACTTAAGGTAATGAAATTTCGTCTCACTTTTTGCTTTTGTGAGACACATTCCATATTCACCACCTATTTATTTTGTGTGGTGTATATTCCACACTATGAAATGATATATAATGAATAAAATTCATTTAATTATGATTAATGTTTCCATTGATGTTACTCTTTCATAGGTATTATGATTCAAAATTTACTCAAATCAATAAGGGATTTTTTTCTCAATTTTCATTCATTGATATGTTCATTATGTTATAAACCTTATTCATTAATTTTTTTCATTTACATCACCTTTTAAAATTAATATCTGGAATTTATTTATCCTCATGATATTTTAATTTCCATTTTGTGTTATTTTTTCATGGAGCTTATCATTATAGGTTATCATTCTGGTAATTATTGAATGTTTTCAATATAATCACTTATCGAGATTGTTTATGATTATGTTTTTGATGATAAAATAATTTCTTCCATCCCTCAAAAAATCAATAATTTTATTATACACTTGTTATTCATAATAAATTCAAGTAATATTAAAAAAATTTCCACTCTTTGGTACTTAGGATTATTTTGAATTTTTTTTAAGAAAATATTTCCTTATTTCTCTCTTCATTTGGAAATTTTTTTTCTTCCAAAAACATGTTTTGTAAAAATATATTAAAAATGGTTTTAAATTACATTTTTAGATATTTTTTAATGAAAATTGTTTTTAAAATTTTAAATTATTTTTAAATTATTTTTAGGGAATCCTTTACATTTTTTAATGTTATTTTAAAAGAAATTGGTTTCCATAAAAATTATATTTTAAAAATCATTATTTCATAGTTGAAAGGATATTTTAATCAATAATTATTTTAAATAAAATTTAAAATAATCCTTTATTTTTTTTCAAGGTTATTTTCAGTGAATAATATTTTCATAATGTTTCATGTTTTAAAAATTGTGTTTCAAAGAAATGTTATTTTCATTGAAGTTTACCATGTATCCTTTTAAAATTATTTTACTTCAAAGATGTAATTATTTGAGGTTACTTATGAATTAGTAGGGATATGATTAAATTTTTCAATTTTTATTTTTTTTCTGAATGATTTTTTTATGATGATATGTTGTTTATGAAACCCATTTATCTTATATGGGTTATACCATGATAAAAATCTTATGAATCTCGCTTCTTTTAACTGGTTATTATATGATGTAATGATTATAAAACCTTTTTATTTTCCAAAAGTTATGATATTGTGATGTGTTTATTAATAAGCATTTCATTTCATGTGTTATGATATGATGAATTTTTATGATCTTATGGCACAAAGAATTATGGTTTTCATATTGTGGTGTGTGGGACCTATATCTCCCTCCAAAACATTGAGTAAGTTAAATGTTACATGAGCTTAAATGTTACATGGTTGGTTAGTCCATGCCCAGAGATGAGGGTAAATGAGAGGTCATACCATGTGAAAAGATAAGTTCACACAAGTGTTTATCTGAAGCTCAAAACAATAGGGTATATGGGTGGTCGGCCGAATCCCAGAGTAAGTGGGTGCATTGTAGTCAGACCAAGACTAAAACAAGAGGCTAAACGAGTGGTCAGACCAATCCAAAAAAAGGTAGATGAGAATACATATCATGCTCAAAGTAGGTACACAATATTTTATCCATATCCTAATATGTTATAAATCTCTTTCCAGGTAGTCTTGACATAATATTTTCTATGATTATGTGTATTCCACAAATTCCATGTCTTATGCTCTCATGTATCATGTAATTTTCTTCCCTAATGATTCAAATATTATGAACTGTAGATCATTATGCCATGACTCATGATTATGATCTTTTATGGTTAGGGTATGGTTTTCAGTTATTATAATCTTGTTCTGGTACACTTTTGTTCATGTTATGCTTAAGCATCGCCTTTATTTACCCTTAATGAACATCTAATCTCACCATTCCTTATGTTTAATTTCCATATCTTATGAAGAATGTTTTTAAGTAGGTGTATTAAATTATTAAATCCTTATGGAAAACATTGAAGTTCGTTCACTCTATTACAAGTGTTGGCGCCAAAAATCCGGCCCGAAAGGAAGGAACGAAAAAGACAGCCGGCGCGCTGCCTCGCGAAGCACAGCCGCGAAGCACAGCCGCGAAGCCCGTCCGCGGAGCCCCGCCGCGAAGCGTCCCGACCTGAGCGACGCCGCAAAGCTCCAGAGGCGGAGATCCTCCGCGAGCGCGTTTGACGTTCGCGAACCGCCGCGAAGCTCCAGAGGCGGTGATCCTCCGCGAGCGCGTTTGACGTTCGCGAACCGCCGCGAAGCTCCCGAGGCGGTCATCCTCCGCGAACCGGTTTGACGTTCGCGAGCCGCCGCGAAGCCCCGAAGGCGGCGCGCGAGCCCTGCTTCGCGGCGCCCCTTCCCTATAAATACTCGACTCCCCCTGAGTCCCCGGGACGGAGAATCCGACCTTTCCGCTTCTCCTCTCCCGAATCGCGAAGCAAGCTTTGCCCCGGGAATCATGAGCTCCGCGAGGTATTTCTACTTCGCGAGACGACTCTGATTTGTTTCGTCCTGAGCCCCTCTTCCGAGAGGGATGCCCTTCGCGAAGCCCAAGGGCGTTCGCAAAGGAAGGGGATTCCCAAGGGAACCCGGGCAGCCGCGGAGCACTCGTTCTTCGCGAAACACCCAACCCATGCTAGTAATCCCTATGCCAAGGCAGGATAACTATGCATCGCGAAGCACTTTGCTTGGCAGGACCCTGCTTCGCGAACCACTCCTTCTTCGCGAGGCAGTGCTCCGCGAACACTGTTCCACTTCGCGAAGCACCACCCACTCCCACCTACGCCCCAATCTAAGGCCAAGGCACCCCACTTCGCAAAGCACACTCCTCTGCTTAGCGATTCCTCCTTCCGTGCGACCCTCCAGGTTTGCACGATGTGATTTCAAAGTCCCATGGACAACACCTCCCGTAGCGTTGCTTCGCCCAATGCTCCTTCGCATAGGCATGCTAACAGCTATTGCTTCTTCGCATAGCCACGCTAACGTGGACCCCTCGATGGCTCCTCCCTCGACCCCCCTCTACCATGGCCTTACTGGTACCTTCCCTTCCCCAAGGACCAGAGGGTACCAGTTATGTAAGCCCTAGGGGTGTGGGGTGAACCCACCTCGTCCGAGCTGCAGGACGTTAAACTGCCAAGTACCGCGTCCTCAACACATGACGTTAAACTGTGACCCAACCTCGTCTCCCTCACGAAGGGTCCCCCCAGCTCGAGCATTCATTACACCGCTCGTCTCCACGGGAATGGAACTCTTTCGCACATGGAATGAGATCCTCCTTGTCGGAGTGGTGTATGTTCGCAGGGGAAGGGTCGCCTCAGAGCGTAAATCCCTAACCTTTGGTACGGATGATTGCACCCGTGCATCTCGGTACTTCCCCACTACCAAGGTCAGTGGAGGACGTGATAGGGAACGAGGCACCTCCCATTGTCGGACCAAGGTCCATCTTTCCCGCGCTTTGTCGCACCATGGGCCTCCATCCTGGAGTAAGTCCCAACACCATGGGCCGCTCAACGCGTAAGCCCCTCTTCGCTTCCCACGGACGCACCCTTCGCGACGTGATCGTCAAGTCCTTGCAACCTCTTGTTTCCCACACCGAGCATGACTCACGTGGGCTTAGAGTGAGCACCGACCCTGACAAAACACCACTTGAACTACGAGGTCTTTGATCCATGTCAAGGCATGGTACGTAGGAAGCCTCCACGAGGTTCAAGCCCACCATCAGTGGACCAAGGTCTACTTCCATATGAACTACGAGGTCTTTGATCCATGTCAAGGCATGGTACGTAGGAAGCCTCCGCGAGGTTCAAGCCCACCAACAGTGGACCAAGGTCTGCTTTCACGTCGGTTCACCGGCGAAACTTCCATTTGAACTACGAGGTCTTTGATCCATGTCAAGGCACGGTACGTAGGAAGCCTCTACGAGGTTCAAGCCCACCCGTCTTTCACGTCGGGTTTCACCCCGTCCAGCACGACGTTAAACTGCACCCCGGTCCAGTGGTAAGCCATTGCGACCCCCCCCATTTGAACTACGAGGTCTTTGATCCATGTCAAGACATGGTACGTAGGAAGCCTCCGCGAGGTTCAAGCCCACCATCAGCGGACCATGGTCTGCTTTCACGTCGGTTTACCGACAAACCCCCCACCTGAACTACGAGGTCTTTGATCCATGTCAAGGCATGGTACGTAGGAAGCCTCCACGAGGTTCAAGCCCACTCATCACCCAATTCACGTCGTGTTCTACCTACGTCCAGCACGACGTTAAACTACATTCCAGTCCAGCGGTAAGCCGTTGTGACCCATTCCCATTTGAACTACGAGGTCTTTGATCCATGTCAAGGCATGGTACGTAGGAAGCCTCCACGAGGTTCAAGCCCACCAATAGTGGATCAAGGTCCCTCACTTACGTCGGCTCACCGACACCCACCACCCGTCGTTTATTCACGTCAGGGTTCATTACCGTCCCGCATGACGTTAAACTGTATCATTTGAACTACGAGGACTTTGATTCTCTGCCACGGGGATACGTAGGAAGCCCCTTCAAGGCTCAAGCCCAACTTCGTCGTCACCACCCCTGCGATGGTCCCATTCCATTCTCAATCGTCTCCGCGAGACGTTAAACTCGCGACCCACCTCGTGGTAAACATGAGATGCCTGAGGAAAACCTCGGATGGAACGCCTTTGGCGTAACCGTCTTTGCTAGACGTTAATCTTGCAAACATACCCTGTGTTGAACACGGGAAGCTGAGGAAAACCTCAGGTACGTGTCTATGACATGTAACCCCCCGCGCTCGATGTGGGATGCCTCGGGTTTCCACGCCCTCGAGAAGCCTTGTGATCAAGGACAACAGACAGACATGCCAGGTACCCCAGCATCCAGACACGCTACTGATGCCTCAAACGTGATTACTCCCCTGACCGAAGGTTGCTGCCCTGACTGGACCCTTTGGAATGTCCCGACAGAAGCAGTGTAATTAACCGGCGTCCATGGAAACATGGCACTGGGAAGAGTTTCACGAACTACGTATTAAATCTATAAGGGAGACCCGGACTAGGTGACGAGTTCTGAGGAGGAATCCACAGGAGGAAGAACCGACATCCCATCATCCCGTTTCGATCAAGGAGCAGACGTACCTGAACAAGGAACGAATGCCGCCCGCCTTTGGAAAGCGGGAATGCGGGGCAACAAAGCCGCGCGTCCCCCTCCTCCGCGGACGGATGCGCGCACGCCCCGGCGAAAGCGTCGGAAACAGAAATGGTTAACCCGACGTGAAATTCTTCTCCTCAACATGGGGATTAGTAGCGTTCGAGACACCAGTAGATTGACGTGTCACCGGATCCAGGTATCCGGTGCCTGGTCCCGCCAAGCAAATGGCGGGCCTGTCGTGGAACTCACCGGAAGTCGGGGTAGTAGAACGTGGGGCGCTCCGCTCTGCAGCGTGTTGGCGTGGATCCTTCTCACAGACATGGGGATGGAAGAATGCTGGGGCACTGGCTGTCAATCCTTTTCCTCTCAGTACTGATGAGTTGATCCCTTCGTTTGTCAGGAACCAGGTTGCTATTGCAGAGATGCGGTCACCATCCGCTCCTCCCCTGCGCAGGGGCAGGGGAAACACCACTACGGCCACTCCACATGGCGCCGCTACCGCCACGATGGCTGCCACGTCACGGGATGCGGGACGTCCACGTCCCCTTTCCCCATCAGAGGTCATCCAACGAAGGGTGATCAACAGCCTCGTTCGCAGGTATGAGGAACAAGGGGTCATCCCGACCAGGGATATGGCCCGTTTGGACCTGGAGGCTTCCAGGCCCCGCCGTCAACGCCGCCCCAACAGGCCGCGCAGGGAGCCTCCGCTTCCCACCCAGACATTCAATCGTTTCGGGAGCCTATCCCCGGAACGCCTTGACGACTCTTCGCCTTATGCTGAAGAGGCAGGTGTTTTCCGGCTCAGTCCGCTCAGGGCCCCGACCCGGGACTCCCAGGCGAGAGCTCCCGTCCGGCCACGTCAGCGCCGCCGTCCGGCCCCGCAGGAAGAACAGGCAGACTATGTCCCTGCACCACCTGCACCGGCCCGCCTGACCCGACGTCAGCGCCGGGCCCGGGCTGAGGACGCTCGCCTAGCCGCGTCCACATCGACAGCTATAGTGGCCCGAGCCACCGCCGACGTACATTATGAAGCCCCCGCCTACATTGAGCAGGGGCACCCCTTCGCTCAACCAAGATTGAGACCCCAGCCGCCCCATGGGCAGACCGGGTTGACGCTCCGGGTTGCAGGCCCCAGTGATGATCGTCGCGAGCTAACCCGTGGTGATGCCACCCCGTACGGAGGTCCTCCCCGTACCACTACTCCACAGAGCGTGGGCCTTCCCCGCTCCGAGGTTCGTCGTGGAGGCATGCCTCATGCCGCCCCCATCCTACAGGAAGACCTGCCCCGGGGCAGTGATGCTCAGCGCGGAAACACTTCCCGCGCCCGCTGCACAGGGTATGAAGCCCATCCGTCTGAAGGCACCGTCCATCCGGTCCTTCGACGTGGGGGTCCCCCCTACGTCCTCTCTGCGACTGACGAAGGTCCTCCTCGCCCCAGCAATTCGAGGAGTGAAGGTCATCTTCGCTCCACTCGCATCGACCATGGAGGCCTTCCCCATGCTTCTGCCGGTTCCAACAGAGGCCCCGCCCACGTGGGTACTGTTCATAGAGGTCCTCCCCATGTACCCTTTGATCTTTTCCCTGGTGCCCCCGGCACCCCGGCTGTCTCAAGTGGGGGCCCTCTCCGCCACGGCGCTAGTGCCGCCCCAGGGCTGCCTGATAGGGGTCAACCCTGTCCCGAAGAGCCACCCAGGGGCAGAAGAGCGGGTCGTCGCCACCACAAGAAGAATCCTGGGAAGGCCCAGGGGGGGATCAAACCTGCCCGCTTCTCCGATTCGGAAGCAGAATGCGATTCAGCGATGGAACCTTCTCCCAGCTCCTCCGTATCAAGGACTGGGGCAGGAACCAGACGCGTCAGCCTCGTTCTCCCCGAATTTGAGGTCCACCGGATTCCCGTCTCTCTCCGCAGGTACATCCAGGAAGAAGAAATCCTGGGAGTTCCGCAGGTTTCGACCGCGCAGTCACCGCCACCGTCGCCCGAAGCGCCCTCTTCCTCTACCCGGGATCCCGAGGAGCTGTTTTGGGGGTCAACGGTGGTAGAGCCACGACATGACCGGACACCGGTAATGGCGATTCCCGTACCCGAAGTAGCGGCTATTAGCCCGTCCTATCGTGACATCGTGGTCAGGTCACCTCGCTCTTCAGAGGAAGGCCCAGAGTACGGTGGCCAGTCTGCTCGCTTGCCGTATTCTCCACCGCCGAGTTTGCTATCCCAGAGGTCCGCCTCGGTGCCGCTACCGGTCCCTCAGCCACCCCCGGTTGATGAGTGGGGAAATGTAGGGCCGAACTCCGAGGATGAACCCAGGAGCTTCTGGAGTATTCTTGCAGCGGACTATTTCCCAGAGAAGTTCTGGACCACGGCAGCGTTGAATTTCCGCATACCCGAGTCGCTTACCCCTGAAGAAGTGGGATGCTTTTGTCGGACCCTGTGGGCGACGCACTTCCGCCTCCGTTGGGAACGGGTAGTGTACCCCAGGAGTCGGGAGCACTTCGAGGAGATTGGAAAACAGTGCCGCCTGATTGATGCAGCGGTGCTCCTTGTGGCCCAGCACCCCGAGTCGCCCGGTCATCAGGGTGCCCTCCAACGAAGATGCGTTCAGAGTTTCAAGGCACTCCGCAAGATTGTCAGGGAAGCCACCCCCCATGTGCAAGTCCGTGGTTGGGGATGCTATGCCGCTCTCCTCTTCGACCCTATACTACGACAGCCTGATTCGCTATGCGACATTGAGGATATGCCCTCAAGAGGGGTCACAGTCCACATGGCCGACGTTGTGGATAAGGAAGATGAGCTTGAGTTCCTTGATGGGGACTTACCATCCGAGTGCGTACCGCCACTACTCGACCCATCAGGGAGAGTCACCCGTCATCAAAGGAACCTGCTAGGCCTCCCTGTACCCACCGAGTCACTGACACTCGGTCGGAGCACTGGCAAGGGTAAGGAGCACATCGGAATAGCCAAGCACTCCGACCCGTCCGCCTCTGTGCAGAAAACGGACGAAGATCCTGAGAAGGCCACGTTGCGCCAGCAGCTTGCTGAACAGAAGAGGCTGGTCGACGAACTCTTGGCTGAACGCGCCGCAGAGCGACGACCCGACTATGGTAATCCCAGACCGGGACAGCAGGGGCAGGAACAATTTCCCCCCGGTGAGATGCCTCCGGGCAACCCTGATCATGTTACTGCCGCGGACAGGGCGGAAGCCGGAACATTCGGCAAGAGGGCGCGATACGTCTCGCCAAACCCCCCTGAGCGACGGGGAAATCTGAAGAACCCAACCCGGGTTCCCCCGGTCGCCCAACAGGTCGTCCAACCAGTCAACCCTAGAGCAGCAGAAGCCGTCTACCGTGTTGAAGAACCTGGCAATGCGCTTGTAGTGAGGGACCCCCGCCAAGACAGGGACCCCCACCCGGAGGACCTTATTGCGGCACTCACAGCCCGCCTCGAGGCGTTGGAGACACGGCAGGTGGCGGTCCCACCGGATGGCAAGCCTTATCCCGCGTGGGTGGATGATATGCCCGCGCCTCCGGGTTTTGGGAACCCCACTTTCTCGCCTTTTAACGGGACAGGGGACCCACCCCAGCACTTGGCTCATTTCTCTTCCAGGTGTGGCCCCATGCTGGGGACCCCGGCTCAGTAAGAAGCCGCTAAGCTCCGATGTTTTGTACAGACATTGGAAGGTCCGGCATTCGTCTGGTACAACCAGCTCCCCATCGGATCAGTGAACGATTGGGAAGATCTTCGCCGGCAGTTCTTGTACCAGTTCAGCTCCACTACGCGGAAGACCAGCATCGCGGACCTCTTTAAGTGCAAACAGAGGCCTGATGAGCGGGTTGCAGACTTCATCGCCCGGTGGAAAGGACTTACGTATTCTCTCGATATGCCACTGACTCAGGAGAAATTAATGACGATGTGTGTGGGGAACATAAAGAAAGAGCTGGTACCCTCCTTGATTACCCAGAACTACCCTGGAGGGTTCAGAGATTTCTCGGATAAGGCCCAGCGCCTCGAGGAGGCCCTGCAACATGCTAGTCAAGCACGTTTGCTGCCCCCTATGATCCCAGCCAGGAGGGCCGCCAGGGCTGAACCCGCCGCAGTGGCTCAAATAGAAGCCCCGAGGCAGCTGGAATTGCTACCGGCGGTACCACCCCCGCAACCCCGCAGAGGTCCTCCACCTCAAGCACAGGCTCCTGCCCAGCAGCGACCGCCTCAGAACCGACAGGTTCCCCCGCGCAACGCGCCACCGCCACCTAGGCGAGACAACCAGGCGCCGCCCCCTCGGCAGGCCCCTCCGGTCCCTCGACAGGATCAGGCCCCCAGGGCTCCTTAACCGGAAAGAAAGTACCATACCTATTCGTTCAACGAAAATCAGGTCCCTGGTTACTTCCGAAGTGCTCTAGAGCAAGGGATCGTGCGTCTGCCTGAGTGCAGGAGGCCGGCAGAGGCGCATCTCACTGATCACCCCAACTACTGCCCTTATCATCGGATCCTGGGGCACACCCTCAAGCGATGCTATGTGTTTAAAGACTGGATTCAGGACCAGGTCAACAACAACATAGTCAAGTTGGGCCCAGCGCCAGCGCAGGTGGCAGGCATCTTTGCGGGATCGGAAATCGGCAGTGACAGCGAGGGTGAGTGGCAGCAGGTCCCTAGCCGCGGGTCCCAGAAATACGACAACTGGGTGGCTCGAAAAACTGTCGTCCGTGCCCAGGGTATCATCCGGGCATGCCTGAAGCAGTCGGAACCCTCAGAAGACGTAGCCGGTGCCTCAGCATCGTCTTCACAGTCGACCTCTGCCCAAAAAGGCAAGCAGCGGCGACGCAAGAAGAAGCAACGTGCACCGCCAGTGCCGTCGTCATCCCGCACTCTTGGCGACTTTATGCCTCCTGAAATGGGCATTCCCCCCAGAATCCGCCCAGCGGTGGATGACTCTTCGAGTGACAGTCAAGGGTACGCTTCGGTTAACACCGTGGAGCTGGTAAAGCCCTATATTACCCCCGACGAAGGGGAACCCCAGGCAGACCGCCCCAATGTTTCCAGCCGACGTCAACGTCAGCGGAATCGCAATCGCGCCGGTCACCGAGGTACGTCAGCAGGCATTTGTGACCAAGCCGTGCACGCTACCGAGACCAGGCAGTAGGCTCAGCGCAGATCTCAGCACGCGCAGACCCATCCAGCGCCCTTGGCTCTACCTCCACCGCCGTTCGTGTTGCTGGATCAGGGAGAGCCGCCTCGTTCGTATCACAGCCAGTCTCGCCCGGCGACGGGCCAGCCCCCGCTGTTCGACCTTAGCCCGGCGACTACTCTCCAGGCTTCTACTAGCAGGCAGTAGGATGTACCCAGTGCTAGCCGACCGCCAGTTCAACCAGCAGGACCCGCTATGCCTCCAAATGCCGAAAAACCCCCTGTAAGCAGAGGTTCGCGTTTGGCACGCAAGTATGATGTCCTAAAGCACTTAGCCGGCATTCCGGCGAGGCTTTCCATCCTTGAGGCCCTGCGCTTGTCGTCCGAGATGCGCGAGGCACTTGCCGAGGCCCTAAGGAGCCCCCTCCAGTTCGAGACGGAAGTGGCAGCCGCGGAGGCCTTCCATACCGAGACGATTGAAAACGCCGAATGTCAGGCGGTTATCTCGTTCTCCAGTGAAGATGAAGACCCTCCTATACAGGGGCACATTCGCCCACTGTATATCACTGGCCACTTTAACGGTGTGGAAGTCCGTCGCTGCCTCGTTGACACGGGTTCTGGAATCAATCTAATTCCGACCCGGACGCTGCGAAAGCTGGGTTTGTCCGAAGGTGATTTGACTCCCTCTGACCTCAGGATTCAGGGGTACGACAGGACAGAGCAAACCCCGGTCGGCAAGATCCGTCTGAAGACCCAGTTCGGTGGCTTAATTGCCAGCACTGAATTCATGGTTGTTTCTCAGGACACCGCCTACAACGCATTGATGGGCAGGCCATGGATCCATCTGCATGCAGCGGTTCCCTCGTCGTATCACCAGTGCCTTAAGTACTCGCTCAACGGTCGAGTAGGCGTGCTCCAAGGAGACGCGTCCCCTTTCGCTTCTTGTGAGGCCCGCTATCTGGATGCGGGTTATTACAAAAGTAAGGACAAGCAGATCCTGGTCAGCGAGGATGAGCCCGCCCCAATCACAAGTGATCCCTGGGCGAGCATGGACGACGCCTACATCCTCCCGATCCACCGGTTGGAGGCCACGACCCCCGACATGGGACAATGTTTCGTTGTTTCGGGTACGCAAGGAAGGCATGTTCCCGCGTCCAAGCGACGGCGGAAAATCACCTCGTACTCCTACATCAACCAGGCTCGGGTCATCCCGGAATCTCCTACCCCTGTACGGTACCGGGATGTCAAGCTCATGACAACGGCGGTGCGCCATACGTGTCTATTTCGCCGGGCCGGAATCAACCGACTCTGGCCGACACGTCACCACTACTTTGATATCATCAAGCGTGGCCCCTTAGGCCGAAGGCCGGATGGGATAGGGTCAAATGCATTCATTGCTATGGTCTCCACGACGAGTGAGTCTCCTGATGTGATGACCGCTGCTGCCCAAGCCGGCACCAGCTGCCCCTCGGGTCTTGAGAGCCCGGAAGTACCTTCCGTCACGGGAAATCCCCCCACGGCTGGGGAGGAAGACTTGGAGGATGCTCCCCCAGCCTTTGAAGAAGGCCTCTCTACTACGGTCGATGAGCTGGTACAGGTGAACCTTGGTAGCGAGGCAGATCCAAGACCCACATTAATCAGTGCGGCCATGTCCCTCGAGGAGCGGCAGCAGTATGTAGACTTCCTCAAACAGCACCGCGATGTGTTTTCCTGGAGTTACGACGAGATGCCAGGGCTGGATCCCCAAGTGGTCGTCCACCGTCTGGGCCTCCCGGTAAAACATCGTGGGTTTAAGCAGCCGCCCAGGAAAATGCACCCTTCCCATGGCGCTATGGTTGAGGCCGAAGTTGATAAGCTAATCAAGGCCAACTTCGTCAAAGAGGTCCAGTACCCCAAATGGCTCGCCAACATTGTGCCAGTCAGGAAGAAGAACGGGCATATTAGAGTCTGCATCGACTTCCGCGATCTCAATCTCCACTGCCCGAAGGATGACTTCCCACTCCCGGTGACAGAGCTGTTGATTGACGCCACGGCCGGATTCCAAGCCCTCTCCTTCATGGATGGGTATTCCGGGTATAACCAAATCCGGATGGCCCCCGAGGATGAGGAGTCCACTGCCTTCAGGGCTCCCCAGGGTACCTTTTGCTACCGGGTAATGCCATTCGGTTTGAAAAATGCAGGTGCCACTTATCAGAGGGCCATGCATCGCATATTCAAACCGATCCTCGGGACATTGGTGGAATGCTACGTGGATGACCTTGTAGTCAAATCATATCAGCGCCAGGACCATCTCAAAGACCTTGAGAAAGTGTTCGGTTTCCTCCGTTCCCGTCACCTGAAGATGAACCCACTGAAGTGTGCCTTCGGGGTCACCTCCGGGAAGTTTCTGGGCTTTGTTGTCAGATACCGAGGTATCGAGATCGACCCGGAGAAGATCAAGGCCATCAGCCAAATGCCTCCCCCGAGCAACATTCGGGAGCTTCGAGGCTTGCAAGGCCACTTAGCCTATATACGCCGATTCATTGCGAACCTGGCCGGCAAGTGTAAGCCCTTTTCTCAGCTCATGAAGAAAGGTTCTGCCTACGAATGGGATGAGGAGTGTCGGATCGCTTTCGAGGAAATCAAGAAGTATCTGCTCCAACCTCCGGTCTTGATGCCACCCGTCTCTGGAAAGCCGCTGGTTCTTTACGTAACCGCACTGGAGAGATCCCTCGGCGCACTGCTCGCCCAGAAGAATAACGAGGGCACTGAGAACAGTCTCTACTATCTCAGTCGCATGCTTCTCGATACGGAGGTCAGATATTCCCTTATCGAAAAGAGATGCCTTGCACTCGTCTTCGCCGTGCAGAAGTTGCGACACTACCTGCAACACCACGAGGTGCAATTGATCTCTCGGGTGGATCCGCTGAAGTACATCCTGAACCGCCCCATGCTGACCGGCCGGCTAGCACGGTGGGCGGTGATTCTCCAGCAGTTTGACATCAGGTTTGTGCCTCAAAAGGCCGTCAAGGGACAGGCATTGGCAGACTTTTTAGCTGCCCATCCAACCTCCGCGGATCAATCCCTGGACCTGGATTTTCCCGACGAGACGATCCTCTCGGTTGATCACGCTGTCCCGTGTTGGCAGATGCATTTCGACGGCGCCTCCCGGAGCCCCACTGGTAGAAGGCTCAATGACCCCAAGCTCAACAGAGTGGGTCTGGGTATTGTTTTCATTACCCCGACGCAAGCCGTCCTGCCGTACTCCTTCCTGTTGTCAGAAGGTTGTACGAACAACGAGGCAGAGTACCAAGCTCTCATCACCGGCCTCGAGTTGGCCCTTGAGATCCATGTACCCCATCTACATGTGAAGGGAGATTCTGAGCTGGTAATCAAACAGGTCAATGGCGACTATGTCATCAGGAAGCCAGAGCTTGCACCGTTGCTGGAGTACACCCTCCTCCTAATGGCCCAGTTCTCTCCTCGGCCAGATGTTACCCATGTCCCGCGGTCGCAGAACGGCCATGCGGACGCCCTAGCTGGCTTAGCCGCATCGCTCGCAGAACCCGAGCAAGATGATTTGGTCATACACGTGGCCCACCGGAGAGTCATTGCTCCCGTCACCCAAGAGGACCGTGATGGCCTGCGGGTAAGTCATCTCACCGCCGGACCCTCCGTATCGGGGGTCCCGGGTTCGTCAGATGCAGTGGTTGAAACGACCCCCGATTGGAGAGTACCTTTTGTCGATTATCTCCAAAATGGTCAGCTCCCGGACGGCCGGGCCGAGCGCGAGTGAATCCGACGCCGCGCGCTTCAATTTACCCTCCAGAGTGGCCCTAGTCTTGAGCAGACCCTCTATAAATGGAGTTTTGATGGTGTCCTCCTCCGTTGCATCCAAGGAGTAGAGATACCTCAAGTTATGAAAGAGGTTCACGCCGGTTCCTGTGGCGCCCATCAAGCTGGGCCGAAGCTGTCCCATCAAATCCGGAGGCTAGGGTACTTCTGGCCCTCCATGATCCACGATTGTATTGGATACGCCAAGAGATGCCACGCGTGCCAAGTGCACGCCAACTTCTTGCATCGGCCGCCAGAACCCCTCCACCCCACCAAGTACTCTTGGCCATTTGCGGTATGGGGACTCGATGTAGTGGGACCGTACCCGCCGGCAACAGCCCGCCAGTGTAGGTTCATCCTGACTGCTACAGATTTCTTCTCCAAGTGGGCAGAAGCAGTTCCGCTCAAAGAGGTCAAGGCCCGTTCCGTCGTCGACTTTGTGAGCTCCAACATCATCCACCGGTTTGGGGTCCCTCACGCCGTCCTCACTGACAACGGCACCAACTTCCGAGAAGCTGAATTGAAGAAATTGTACGCTAAGTACGACATCCGGTCAAACCATACCTCCCGCTACCACGCACAGGCAAATGGACAGATCGAGGCGTTCAACAAGACCCTCTCTAACATTCTGCAGAAGATGGTTGGTCAGAACAAGAAGAGTTGGCCGGATAAACTCCCCAACGCCCTCTGGGCTTACCGGACGACGACTCGCAACTCTACCCAGGTGACCCCATATTCCCTGGTGTATGGAGCTGAGGCCGTCCTACCCATTGAGATCCAGCTGCCGTCGCTACGCACTGTAGTTTATGATCACCAGACATCAGATGAGGTAGCCGAGATCCGTCTAGCTGAGTTAGAGGCACTGGATGAGAACCGGCTTCGTGCCCTGCACAATCTGGAAAGGCATCAGGATAAGATGGCAAGAGCCTTTGACAAGAAGGTTCGTCTCCGCTTCTTTCTACAGGGTGACCTGGTACTGGCCCTGCGAACGCCAATGATTCCCGGAAGGAAACCGCCCAAGTTAGAACCCAAATGGGAAGGGCCTTATATCATCCATAAGGTTTACCCCAATGGAGCTTACTCCTTGGTGACCACAGATGGAGAGCGTGTAACCCCTCCCACCAATGCCAGATTCCTCAAGCGATACTTCGCCTAGGGCAAAAGATGGTCCTGCATGACCCTAAACAGCGAGAGGGTCCTGCATGACATTAAACTGCATTGGTCCTGCATGACCCTAAACTGCGAGAGGGTCCTGCATGACATTAAACTGCATTGGTCCTGCATGACCCTAAACTGCGAGAGGGTCCTGCATGACATTAAACTGCATTGGTCCTGCACGACCCTAAACTGCGACTTGGTCCCGCATGACCTTAAACTGTATCCCCGTCCTCACTGCAAGATGTTAAACTGCAAGTCAGTCAGTTATTCCTGACCGAGGCTCAGCCTCAGGCCCCTCTGCCTCTTTGGGCCCCTGGCCCCGTCTCCACCGAGGTCTGGCCCCATGCCCCCCTTGTTTCTCTCCGACTTACCCTCTTACGGGATTGTACGGTACAGTGTAGGACTACGTTCTCACGATTGAGATCATGACCATGCCGCACACATCCCCGAACGAGATGCCCCTCGTCCCGCATGATGTTAAACTGCATGTCAAGAACTACGTACGGCTTGATTCTCATCTTTATGGGATACGTAGGAACGCTCGGACGCCTCGTCTTGAGCCCAGCCCCAAGCTTATCTCTTCCACTATTCCCCCTGGGAATGGTCTCCTTGGAGGATCTTTGTGTAGCAGGGCGTCGGCCTTCTTGGCCCCGCTCATGCAACCCCACTCACGCAAAGATTGTAAAGGTCGCACCATGCGCCCGCTCCGTTCTTCTACCCTCCCACGTCCTTACCGCATGACGCTAAACTGCATGGCCTTCAAGAACTACGTATGGCTTGATTCTCATCCTTATGAGATACGTAGGAACGCCCAGACATTTCGTCTGTTGGCCCAGCCCAAAAGCCAAAATCTTCCCCTCGGGTCAAGACACGGCAGGGTGCACACTTTTGCCCCGACCCACGTCAAGCAAGCCTCGACCCGGCTACACATTCCCCCCTGGAGGTGTTTGCCCCCTTCGTGGATGGATTCACACCCGGAGGGCCCCCCAAGAACGGCCTGGATACAAAGCCCAAGGGCTCTCCTACCGATACGGGCCAACGCCCCCGAGGGTTTTTCAAGCAACAAATCGAAACAAGTCCCGCGTTGCGAATTTGGTCAACGGTCGACGCCCATTTGTTGCCCCCATGCGGGTCACCATAGGAACGCTGTGTTTCGAATATGGTCAACAGTGATTCATTCTGCCCCATCCTGAGGTGACAAACTTCCCCCAGGTGGTGCTAGTGATCGGGCCCACAGCCCATGATTCCTCACCCGGAGTGTACGGTGTGGTGTGGGACTACGTCCTCATTCACGTCGGGATTATGTACCATGTCGTACAACTCCCCTTCCGAGGCTCAGCCTCAGGCCCCTTGGCCTCCTTGGGCCCCTGGCCCCCCGTCCTCATGTAAGACGTTAAACTACAAACCGGTCAGGCCCTCCTGACCGAGGCTCAGCCCCAGGCCCCTCGGCCTTTCTAGGCCGCGGCCCAGGACCTATCTTATAGGATTGTACGGTATGGTGTAGGACTACGTCCTCATTCACGTCGGTTTTTCGCCATACTATACACCTTGCTTAGGAGTATATTACTCCCCACCCAAGTCCCGCATGACGTTAAACTGCATTTCAAGAACTACGTGTGGCTTGATTCCCATCATAATGGGATACGTAGGACCACCTGGATGTCCAAAATCTGGGTCCAGCCCCATCTCTCGGGAATCCTCATCCCATCTTGGCCCCCTGGCCTATCCTTCCTCCATGAGGGGATCATATGGTGCGGTGTGGGATTATGTCCTCATTCACGACGGTCTCGTGATGACCACGCCATGCTCCCACCCCCTGCTGATTTGTTTGGTCGATCCCTCTTTCGGCTGTTCACCAATGTGCTTAAGAGTACTCTGGTTCATTACCTGGAATGCCAAGCTTTACTCGGACACGTCCGCACCCGCTTTCCAGGCTTTGCGTATCCCCGCATCAGGGCTTTCACCATCTTTCACACCCGGAGGGACTCCCAAGAACGGCCTGGATACAAAGCCCAAGGGCTCTCCTACCGATACGGGCCAACGCCCCCCAGGGTTTCGGACGACAAATCGATAAAATCCCGCGTTGCGAATATGGTCAGCGGTCGATGCTCGTTTGTTGCTCCCACCTCAGGCTAACGCGATACAGACGCTGTGTTTCCTTCATGGATAACAGTTTTCCTCTGTCGTCACGCCAACCCATTAAGCCCAAATGCCGGGTACACAATTCACACCCTTCATCACTTCATCGTGTCCAAGTAGAATTTCGGGACTCTTGGTACTTTTTCCCCCGTGCACGTCTGCGCGTTTGAGGAACAAGCTACATCAAAGGTGTCCTTCGGAACTCTCTGTTGACTCCCCTTTAATGGATGCCCCAAGTATTGCAATGAGGATCCCCCCTTGTTTCCCACACCGAGTTTATCTCATGTGGGCTTAGGGATTGGGTTGACCTATGTGCTTACTTGGGAGTTGTCACCATCCACGGTCCGAGCTCTAAGACCATAAACTAAGACTCTCATCTGGAACTACGTTCAAGACCCCTTGTCTCCGAACCCAGCTTGAGTTCAGCAAATTTACCCCTCTAATCCTGCCTTCAGGACCCTGATCACAGGACTGCGTGGCGCAGTGTAGGACTACGTCCTCATTCACGTCGGGTACGCAACAACTGCACCACGCACGCCCCCATTCTGAGGTTCAGTCCTCCTATCCCCTGTCCTGCATGAAATTAAAAGGCACCCTTTCAGAACTACGTGTGGCTTGATTCCCATCCTAATGGGATACGTAGGACCACCTGGATGTTTAAGATTCGGGTCCAGCCCCACCTCGGGGAGATCTCCTGATTTCCCGGTCACCTAGGCCACTTGGTCCATCCCTCTCCAGCGGGGGGTGCGTAGGTATGATGCAAGGTTGTGGGCATCATGCCCCCCCTTCCCCTGGGAATCTTCCATCTCTCGATCACCCTCAAGGTTGAGTCCCTTGGCTCCCCGCAGTGGTTCACCCACGTATTAAGAGTACTCTGGTCTAGGACCAAGAGTGTCAGATTCAACTTGGTCAAGTTCCTTCCACTTGCCAAGCTTCGTGTTCCCATCTATTCGGACTTTCATCATCTTTCACACCCGGAGGGACCCCCAAGTACGGCCTGGATACAAAAGCCCAAGGACTCTCCTACCGATACGGGCCAACGCCCTCCAGGGTTTCGGACAACAAATCGATAAAATCCCGCGTTGCGAATATGGTCAGCGGTCGATGCTCGTTTTGTTAGTCCTCATTTCAGGCTAACGCGACAGGATGCTGTGTTGCGAACATGGTCAGCAGTAATCCTCTGTCGTCACGCCAGCCCCTTCAGTCCTTGAATGTTGGTTGCATGATTCACATCATTTTCCACCCCAGCATGTCCAGGTGGAATCTCGACACTTTTGGCACTATCCCTCAGTGCACCTTTGCATGCTAGGGGGACAAAGCTACAATCTGGCGTCCTTCGGGACTCCCATGGTCCGAGCTCTAAGACCATAAACTAAGACCCATTCGGGACTACGTTCAAATTCCCATCCTCATGGGACACGTAGGACCGCCCAGACGCCCTGTCTCCGGGTACAACCCATTCAGGAAGCCAGTCTCTCTCCCTGTTTTACCTCCAGATGGCATACAATTTGATGTGGGATCATGTCTCTGTCAAATGTGTTTTATAAACACTGCGCACATTTCCCGCCTAGCATCGTCTCTGCTACATCTGCGCTGCATGACGATAAAATGCATGCTTGGTCCTATCATACGACCTTAAACTGTGACATTATCGTCCTGGCCGCACGACGAAAAACGGCACCGCATTGTGGTGACCTCGCTGTAGAGGACATCACGTTGGGTACTGGCCACGCGCCATGCCATTTGTCAACGCCCATCACGGCTTGATTCTTGTGGCGACATCACGACCTACAGTCCTAGGCCTGTCGCTTCATAAAAAAAAAACCATTCACCTCAAAGAACAAACAAGATACATCAAATTCCGCTTCTTTTAGTGCAAGGGCCACGTCCGCACTTCCCCTTTCCCCTGGCACTGGTACCTTACCCTGCCACCTTCCAGAACTACGTATGGCTTGATTCTCATCCTTATGAGATACGTAGGAGCGCCCGGGTACTTCCCCACGGGTCCAGCCTAACCCTGGTGTTCGGTCCCTCGACTCGAGCTCATTCACGTCAGGTTGTGATGTCATGCGTCCCCTGATCCCTTTTTCCAATCCATGGTCCGAATTCTATGACCATAAACTAAGATTTCCCCAAGGGAAAGAAATCTGCTCCCTCTCTCTAATACGTTTCGTTGACGTATTCAGATGTGTCTTGACAAAAAGCCCGAAGCATGGGATTTTCACAGGGACATTCCCCTCATCCCATGACCAAGCTTCGTGAGCTCTTTATTTGGATCCTCATTCTCTTCCACATCTAAAAGGACCCTCGGACGACGTGGATACTAAGCTTAAGGGCTCTCCATGAATGCTGGACCTAAGGGCCCTACAATCGTTTCGGGCCAACGTCCCTGCGGATATTCGACAACATTTGTGACACGGTCCCGTGTTTCGAACATGGTCAACGGTCGACCCTCATTTGTTTGTCCCCATTTCAGGCTAACGCGATAGGATGCTGTGTTGCGAATATGGTCAGCAGTAGTCCTCTATCGCCACGCCGTCACCATCGTGATCCGAATCTCGAGCGTCATGATTCACACATTTCCACTCCCTCATGTTCAAGTGGAACTCCACCATACTCGGCTCTTTCTCTTCGCGCATCTAGATGCGCTGAATGATCATGTTAGTGTCATCGGGCCGGTAGTCACCGAGCATCCCTTTGCCCTCACCTGCCCCTCTCTGCGTCGGGAAATTCCCACCACTACTGCTTGTTTCCCACACCGAGCACGACTCACGTGGGCTTAGTAGTTTTGGCCGGATGTGTACCAACACGGTTAGGCTACTCCTCGTCCAGTACGACGTTAAACTGCGTTTCCAGAACTACGTGCGGCTTGATTCCCATCATCACGTGGGATACGTAGAGACGCCCAGGCATTTCGCCTAGGGTTCAGCCCCAGGAATCACAAAATCCTGTTCCTCCTCATCTCCAGCGCCCCTGGTGTTGCCCCAATCGTGCATACGAGCACGTTGGATAAACGGTAATTCGGCTATCCTAGAAGTTCCTCCTCCGATCAAGCCTTCCCCATCTTTCGGGAATCTGGACTGGTTTGAGGGAATTGTCGTCAAACGTCCCGCAAACATTGCAGGGATGCAACAAGGCAATTCAACAGTGGAAATCGTGCGCACTACGGAACTCTAAACAAAGGAGAAAGGAAGAGTTGAAGCACAAAAAAAATGTTAATAAAAGCTTCTTTCGAGTTCGCTACAATACTCGGGGGTTGACTTCCCCCATGGACGGGTTGACTCCGTCAAAAGAGCGTTGCAGCTCCGCCACCCGTTGACTTGCGGCGTCCAGAGCCTGTTGCCGCTGATTTAACTCCCGCTCCTCTTCAGCAGCGGCGGGGCGTAATCCGTCAACCCTGGCCCGGGCCCTTTCCACCTCGGCCTGGACGACAGCCATCCTTCCAGAGGTCTGCTCCATATGCTCCTCAGCCTTTGCCAGCTGGGCCTTCAATCGTAAGACCAGCTCAGACTGTGCATCGAGAGTGGCTGAAAGCTCGTTGGCCCGGATCTGCATCTGTTGGACCTCGCCTTCAGCCTCCTGGAGCTTCCTGATGCTGGTCGCCTTCCTCCGCTGCCATCCCACGCTCAGCCCACGATCATGCTCCCGGATCTTCTCAGCCATGAGGTCTCGGATGAGCGCGTGAGGGCGTTGGGCATCCACTCCCCCGGCACACAGTTCGCGCAACCGTGAGCGGAGCCTATTCATTTCGGCCAGCCATTGCACCTGGGGAGTGTCCCTGATAAAGCGCGTAATCAGCTTCCACGACCGGCGGCGGACTATGCTGCTGTCTTCCTCGTCAGAGGCTGTTTCGTCCCAATCCGCGCGGTCAGCGGGCTCGTACACAGGATATGCCTGCAGGAATTCCTCAGCGGGATCCGCATCTGGTGTTGAGTCTGGTACGACACCTGACGCCGGCACAGGCACGACAGGACTGGGACTGATCGGTTGATCCTCTTCCTCGGAGTCCACCTCGATGACTTCAGGTATGACCCTGCTGGTGATCCCGCCAGTGATGGTGTGCACCGCAGCTGGAGGAGGTGAAGGGATTATCGTCACCATCACCGGCATGCCCCTGGGAGGGACGCCGCCAGACATCCCAACCAGCCTCGCTGCAGCAGCCCACGCCAGTCGGAGAACTGTATGACAGAAAGAGACATAAACGTTAGTCGACATGACCCACGTGTGGCCACGAAGAGACCGGTGGAGGAGACTTACGAAGGTTGACTTCTGAGCGCTGCTCCTGGGCCGGTACTGATGGGACTCCGAGACGGGGCCCCCCGTATACTGCTGGAAGATCTGGAGAGTCCAGAGGAGCCACCTCAGACCCCCTGGTCCCACCAGATGCAGAGCTGGACGCAGCCATAGGCGCGGGTTCTGAAGGTCCCGCATCGTCACCCGCCAAGGAGCGAGAACGAGGCCTACGAACAAGTTCCTCCTGCATGACCCAAACATTGGTGAGAAGTCCGTATGGATTCAATAACAGATCGTAAGAAGAGAGGTTCGGAATGCTACCTCGAGAGCCTCCGCGGAGTCGTCGGATTCTGAGCTTCGGTCTCCGACCTCGCCCTCCTCTAGCGGGCTCCCTCCTCCAGCCTCATCCTCCCCGAGAAGAGCCCCCTGATTCCTCCGGCAAGGGGAAGCGCTCCCTCAGATCGGCAGCTGATAGCTGTGGAGGGACCGTCTGATTCAACAGTACCCTCACCCGGTCTGTCATTGGGCGAGGGGCACCACTGGAGTGGATGTAATCCTCCAGCTCGTTCAAGTATTGCTCCGCCTCCGCCGGAGACACCATGAATCCGGCCCGGACTGGGCCTATGCCCGGCAGTCTCATCCCGAGGCGATTCAGGTGGGCCCACATCTCAGATGGGCTGAGGAATTGCCGGTTGACATCCCAGGTGTCCCAAGCTTCCGGAAAAACAGCATCTTCTGCCATGTCAATGTGACGCAGCCGCTTCCCCGGAGCCTGAGCGGATATCCGACGGAATCCCCTCGGTGGCCGCCCTTCTGGATGACCCTGCTCTCCCGGAACCACCGGATCCGCCGCTGCTGCCATACCCTCGGCCGGTGCGGGTCTCTCTGCCACGGCAGCCCCGCTGCCGCGGGCGGCCCTAGCTGCCCTCCGACCCCGACCTCGAGATGAAGGCGGCCCACCATCACCAACCCGGATCGTTGGCTGCTTCAGCATCTCCCCGGGATAAGCGGCCTCCCAGCTAATGGCGTACTCCTTCACTAAGCCAAAGGCGGCGGTGGGTGGAGGCAATGTGATCTGCATCTTTCCATCCTCACGTGTGAACATGAGCCACAACTGCCTCATCACACAAGGGTGCTCCTCGTGACGCACCTCCCAGTATACCTGCGGGGTCAGCCGCTGGAGGCACCAGAACTGCCTCGCAAAACGGTGTGGGGTGTACGGTTCACAGATCGGCTCACGATCTATCCGAGCCACCAAAACTCCACCTCGGAAGGCCAGGAGGTAAGCCCGATGCTCTTTGTTTCATCAGTAAGACTTCCCGTCGGCAGTGGAAAGGGATGAAAGTTGAACTCGTCCGCCCTCCACACCCTATTCAACACCATCGGAACGACCAGTTTGAATGGGAAAATCCCAACTGCGTTCAGAATGGAAGGGCGAAAGTCTGATCCCGGCGGCGAAATGGGGTTTGGATACTCGTAAATCCCCCTGATGTGCGCCGCGATCCACCCATACAGGAGGTGGAAGGGCCCGCATATTCTTGGCGGCTTCTTGCCCTCGCTGATATGTCGCAGCATTCTGTATAGCTTGGCGAGCATCGGGATCCCCAGGTTGATCCGCTGCCCCATGGCCAGCATTGATGCCATGATGAACGAGCTGGGCCGTACCCCCATGCTTGTATCTCTCACTGGTAGGATCCACCCACATATGAGGGCCGCGATGAACGCCGCCAGTCTAACTATTGGCTGTTGTTCGGTGCTGACGCTGAAACCCCAAGTCTTCCATTGGCTGTCCTCCAAAACCCGCCAATACGAGTGCCCCTTACCCCGCTGGGCTGCCCTCGGACAAGTTCGAGGCCTTGGAGGGAACTCTCGATTCTCTGGAAAGTTCAGGAAACACTTGAACCACCTCTTGAAGTGGACGTCCCTCACGGCCTCCTTGTCCTCTCCAGGGACAAGCACCATCAGCGCTGACGCCAGCCGTGGCATTTGCTCAGCATCCCCCCACGCACTGATGACGGGGAGGAACTCGTCGTACATGGCCCCCAAGATCGGGACCCCAGAAACCTGGTGGACATCCCACAGGCTGATGCCCACCTCCCCGTGATGCAGATGAAAAGTGTTGGTCCTGGACGACCATCTACTCAGCAGTTCCGGCATCAGCTGATTTGGCTGATAAATGTGGAACTGGGAGGCCCATGCCGCTTCGTACAATCCCACTCTCCTCAGCTCAGCCTCGAACTCCTCGCATGAGGCGCCTACCCAGTAGGCCCAGGCCCAGTCGTCGGTAAAATTGCCGCCCTGGCGCAGGTCCCACTCATCGGACCATCCCTTCTTCGGATCCTGCAGAGCCGCCTTCAGCATGGTGCGGTAGAGAGGAGGGGACGTCTCCGGTTGCAGTGGCCTCCCGTCAATATCGTTCACATGATTGTGGAGACAATCGGCGGTGATGGGTGTGAAATCCTCCCGCGCGTGACCATCGGCCGCCCTGAACCATTGGTGTTGGCACGGTGTGCTCCTGAACCAACAAGCTGGTTCATCCCTTCCTGCCTCAGGGATGAAGACGTCATCCCTCAGCCCGAAGCCGTACAACGGAAGCTTTTTGCACTGTGGATAATCCTTCTGACCTTCCGACAGCAGTTCTGTCAGAGAAGTGTGGTCTGAATGGCTGCGAACCATTTCCCCCAAGCCTGGACGGTTGGCCATCTCATCCCGGCGAGCAGCATCTGCGAGCACTCCCAACACAGCTTCTTGATGGGCCATCTTTGAATGTCGACCCTTAGAAAAGTTTTTCTCCCTGGATCGCGAGGCTCGGCCGCGAAGCTCGGCCGCGAAGCTCGGCCGCGAAGACGGATCGCGAAGATCGGTCGCGAGACGAAGCCGCGAAGTCTGGCCAAGGCAGACAGAGGTTCGCTTGGCGCGGACGCGGAGTCGGAGACTCGCGGTTCGCCGCGAAGCTCGATTCGCGGAGTGCTGTCGCGGAGTACGCGGAGCTTCGCCAAATCGAGAGCGCACAAAAAGACAAGACACGTGAAGACAAAAGAGGGCGGACCCCCTATTTATAGGCGATGACCCCGGAGCATCGCGGCGCGCCTCACCCGCGCGAAGCATCGCGGCGCGTCCGGATCCGCGGCCCCGATGAACATCGCGGTCCCCTTCGCGATGACGCATCGCGAACCACCGACAGTTTTTGGAGATTGTCCCTCAGACTTCGACCCTTCGCCCTCCGCGGCTCCAAGTCTGAGGGGGGGCATTTGTTGGCGCCAAAAATCCGGCCCGAAAGGAAGGAACGAAAAAGACAGCCGGCGCGCTGCCTCGCGAAGCACAGCCGCGAAGCACAGCCGCGAAGCCCGTCCGCGGAGCCCCGCCGCGAAGCGTCCCGACCTGAGCGACGCCGCGAAGCTCCAGAGGCGGAGATCCTCCGCGAGCGCGTTTGACGTTCGCGAACCGCCGCGAAGCTCCAGAGGCGGTGATCCTCCGCGAGCGCGTTTGACGTTCGCGAACCTCCGCGAAGCTCCCGAGGCGGTCATCCTCCGCGAACCGGTTTGACGTTCGCGAGCCGCCGCGAAGCCCCGAAGGCGGCGCGCGAGCCCTGCTTCGCGGCGCCCCTTCCCTATAAATACTCGACTCCCCCTGAGTCCCCGGGACGGAGAATCCGACCTTTCCGCTTCTCCTCTCCCGAATCGCGAAGCAAGCTTTGCCCCGGGAATCATGAGCTCCGCGAGGTATTTCTACTTCGCGAGACGACTCTGATTTGTTTCGTCCTGAGCCCCTCTTCCGAGAGGGATGCCCTTCGCGAAGCCCAAGGGCGTTCGCAAAGGAAGGGGATTCCCAAGGGAACCCGGGCAGCCGCGGAGCACTCGTGCTTCGCGAAACACCCAACCCATGCTAGTAATCCCTATGCCAAGGCAGGATAACTATGCATCGCGAAGCACTTTGCTTGGCAGGACCCTGCTTCGCGAACCACTCCTTCTTCGCGAGGCAGTGCTCCGCGAACACTGTTCCACTTCGCGAAGCACCACCCACTCCCACCTACGCCCCATGCTAAGGCCAAGGCACCCCACTTCGCAAAGCACACTCCTCTGCTTAGCGATTCCTCCTTCCGTGCGACCCTCCAGGTTTGCACGATGTGATTTCAAAGTCCCATGGACAACACCTCCCGTAGCGTTGCTTCGCCCAATGCTCCTTCGCATAGGCACGCTAACGGCTATTGCTTCTTCGCATAGCCACGCTAACGTGGACCCCTCGATGGCTCCTCCCTCGACCCCCCTCTACCATGGCCTTACTGGTACCTTACCTTCCCTAAGGACCAGAGGGTACCAGTTATGTAAGCCCTAGGGGTGTGGGGTGAACCCACCTCGTCCGAGCTGCAGGACGTTAAACTGCCAAGTACCGCGTCCTCAACACATGACGTTAAACTGTGACCCAACCTCGTCTCCCTCACGAAGGGTCCCCCCAGCTCGAGCATTCATTACACCGCTCGTCTCCACGGGAATGGAACTCTTTCGCACATGGAATGAGATCCTCCTTGTCGGAGTGGTGTATGTTCGCAGGGGAAGGGTCGCCTCAGAGCGTAAATCCCTAACCTTTGGTACGGATGATTGCACCCGTGCATCTCGGTACTTCCCCACTACCAAGGTCAGTGGAGGACGTGATAGGGAACGAGGCACCTCCCATTGTCGGACCAAGGTCCATCTTTCCCGCGCTTTGTCGCACCATGGGCCTCCATCCTGGAGTAAGTCCCAACACCATGGGCCGCTCAACGCGTAAGCCCCTCTTCGCTTCCCACGGACGCACCCTTCGCGACGTGATCGTCAAGTCCTTGCAACCTCTTGTTTCCCACACCGAGCATGACTCACGTGGGCTTAGAGTGAGCATCGACCCTGACAAAACACCACTTGAACTACGAGGTCTTTGATCCATGTCAAGGCATGGTACGTAGGAAGCCTCCACGAGGTTCAAGCCCACCATCAGTGGACCAAGGTCTACTTCCATATGAACTACGAGGTCTTTGATCCATGTCAAGGCATGGTACGTAGGAAGCCTCCGCGAGGTTCAAGCCCACCAACAGTGGACCAAGGTCTGCTTTCACGTCGGTTCACCGGCGAAACTTCCATTTGAACTACGAGGTCTTTGATCCATGTCAAGGCACAGTACGTAGGAAGCCTCTACGAGGTTCAAGCCCACCCGTCTTTCACGTCGGGTTTCACCCCGTCCAGCACGACGTTAAACTGCACCCCGGTCCAGTGGTAAGCCATTGCGACCCCCCCATTTGAACTACGAGGTCTTTGATCCATGTCAAGACATGGTACGTAGGAAGCCTCCGCGAGGTTCAAGCCCACCATCAGCGGACCATGGTCTGCTTTCACGTCGGTTTACCGACAAACCCCCCACCTGAACTACGAGGTATTTGATCCATGTCAAGGCATGGTACGTAGGAAGCCTCCACGAGGTTCAAGCCCACTCATCACCCAATTCACGTCGTGTTCTACCTACGTCCAGCACGACGTTAAACTAAATTCCAGTCCAGCGGTAAGCCGTTGTGACCCATTCCCATTTGAACTACGAGGTCTTTGATCCATGTCAAGACATGGTACGTAGGAAGCCTCCACGAGGTTCAAGCCCACCAATAGTGGATCAAGGTCCCTCACTTACGTCGGCTCACCGACACCCACCACCCGTCGTTTATTCACGTCAGGGTTCATTACCGTCCCGCATGACGTTAAACTGTATCATTTGAACTACGAGGACTTTGATTCTCTGCCACGGGGATACGTAGGAAGCCCCTTCAAGGCTCAAGCCCAACTTCGTCGTCACCACCCCTGCGATGGTCCCATTCCATTCTCAATCGTCTCCGCGAGACGTTAAACTCGCGACCCACCTCGTGGTAAACATGAGATGCCTGAGGAAAACCTCGGATGGAACGCCTTTGGCGTAACCGTCTTTGCTAGACGTTAATCTTGCAAACATACCCTGTGTTGAACACGGGAAGCTGAGGAAAACCTCAGGTACGTGTCTATGACATGTAACCCCCCGCGCTCGATGTGGGATGCCTCGGGTTTCCACGCCCTCGAGAAGCCTTGTGATCAAGGACAACAGACAGACATGCCAGGTACCCCAGCATCCAGACACGCTACTGATGCCTCAAACGTGATTACTCCCCTGACCGAAGGTTGCTGCCCTGACTGGACCCTTTGGAATGTCCCGACAGAAGCAGTGTAATTAACCGGCGTCCATGGAAACATGGCACTGGGAAGAGTTTCACGAACTACGTATTAAATCTATAAGGGAGACCCGGACTAGGTGACGAGTTCTGAGGAGGAATCCACAGGAGGAAGAACCGACATCCCATCATCCCGTTTCGATCAAGGAGCAGACGTACCTGAACAAGGAACGAATGCCGCCCGCCTTTGGAAAGCGGGAATGCGGGGCAACAAAGCCGCGTGTCCCCCTCCTCCGCGGACGGATGCGTGCGCGCCCCGGCGAAAGCGTCGGTTATTTTAATCCTGGGTTTCTATATCACCCCTACTCATGGGTTGGACAGTTCCTTTTACTTGGAAAATGTAATGAATAGAATGCATCAAATATAAAAACTCCCACCGCCTAAGGGTGCATTATTTTTTGAGTATGGTCAGATGGTCTGGTAAAATTGTGGACCACATCCAATGCCTCCAAAAATGTGTGAAAAGTTTTCTTGGGAAAACCAAACAAGTTTTCATAACCAGTTTCCAACCACTCACAACCACATAGACTTCCAAATTTCAAAAAAAAAATCACGAGAAACAACCCCAAAGAAAAACCCAACCATGGAATAATCAAAATAAGGGAAAAAAATAATACCTAAAAAGAGTATGAGGAATCTCCAGAATTGTCACGATCTTACAATATCATGACCTTATAATAGATCGACCTTATACTTTACTCTCAAGAATCACTAATCCAAAAATATGAAAAGGTCAGGATGTTGAGCCCATATATCTTCTTCCCTCTCCCATGTACCTTCCCAACCACAATACCGATGACACAACACTCAGACTGTTCATATTGTCTTTCTCCAAAACACTTTCCCACTATAATACACAACCCGAATCAGATGCTCCTCAAAGGATGCATTAGAATCATGCTCAACATAATAAACATAAATCACATGATAAGAGATGGGGTGATATTTTTGAAGCTCTAGCACTCTAAATTTGTTTTTCAAAACACTATGCCTCTTTGGAAGGGTAAATAGGTATGAAACCATCATGTAACTATCAAAAATCTGAAAATGTCCAGAAAACCATCGAACCATCATTCCCAACCTATGAATAATATAGTTACCCAATCTCAGAAACACCCAAAGGAACACATTATCGACATTTGTAAACTCAAGGGGTCAATAGCATCGATCAACATTTGACTTGTGCCAACTCTGAGATATATCTGTATGTTTCTGAATCATCTGTAGCTGCTCTAACATCTCCTACATGAGACTCTTTCTCAACAACTCAACGGACCTACCTCCATCCAAAAAAGTGATCTGCATGGCCTACCATAAAGGTCCTTATATGGTTTCATCTGAATAGTCAATTAATAACTACTGTTTTAGGACAACTCAACTAGTAATTTGTGATTCCCCCATGTCCCACCAAAATCATCAATGATTCCTCCCATCAGGTCCTTATCAATAGGATAGTATGATATGCTTTCCCATTTGTCTATAGGTGGAAGAATATACACAATAACACCTGGGTACCCAACACTTTCTATATGATTTTCCATATACATGATGTAATTTTTTAGTCAAGTTCCAAAACTATACATCATGGAACCCCTACAATTGAAAATATTTGAAACATACATCTAACCAAACTAGTCCATGGTAAAAGTCAACTGGATAGGTAAGAAGTGGGGTACCTTACTCAACTAATCAATAATCACCCAAATCACATCATTTTTATGAAAGATCCTTGGAATACCCACAAAAAAGACCATTGTAATGGAGTATCACTTATAATATGGAATGTGAAATGGCTATAGAAAACCACCATGTTTTTTTATTGGCCTTATCCTTCTGATAAGTGTAGCATCGTGCCATGAAAACTTCAATCATCATTTTCTTGCATGGGAAACAATATTATTGATGTAGGTTGTGGTATATTTTGGTTAAACCAAAATGTGCCACCCACTTTGAGGCATGAAACTCAGCATCGACTCTTCAAGAAAACAGGTCGGGAAAAAATAGGGTTCTTGACATATATGATGTCATCCTCATTTATGGTCCAATATGAAGGTGAATCTTGACCTTCTAGGATTTCTCTCAAGTTCAAACACTTTGGATCCTCATACCGCATCTCCCTGATCTAGATAAGAAGTGTGTACTTGATAGATAATTAAATAATAGTTAGGTTCTTCTGGCCTTAATAATCATCAATATGCATCTTATTATGCATGGACATCATCTTCCACTCATAACATGAATCTTGAACTACCTGAGTCTATGTCTTCCATTGAAAAGTGTTAGAAACATTATTTCCCTTCCCCAGTGTATAGGCTAGCTCAAAATAAAATGACTACATATACAAAACCCATCTATGGTGTTGAAGGTTCAAATATCATTGTGATAAGACGATCCTTAAGAACTTGTGATTGGTATACCCAGAATTTTTTTCACCTAATAGTTAATGCTACCAACACATTAAGACAGAAATGACTGAAACCAATTATAGATCCTGTATAGGGTAATTATATTAAATTGGCCTCAACTTAAATGACCTATTTTTCACAAATCAATCTCCCTTCATCCACACTATTCCAAGTCTAATCATGAATGCATCAAAAAACATTGTATACGCCTTACCTAACTCAGGTTGGATAAAAATTGGGGTGGTAGTAAAACACTTCTTCAACTCCTAGTTAGCATTATCACAAGATCCAAACAATCCAGGCATAATTACATTATTATTCATTCTCGAAAGTGGTGTTCGAAAATGGTAAATATTCGAGATAAACCTCTGATAATTACTTTCCAACCCTAGAAAGCATCAGATATAAAAACACTTTCATGGGATACTCCCAAGAAACCACTGCTTTTCACATCTCTATATTTAATGAAACACCTTCCTTAGAGATAATTTAACCCAATAAATATACCCCATCAATAAATAATTGAAACATAGATTTATTAGTGTATAGATGATTCTCTATCAATTTACATAGGAAAATGTCAATATGTTGGTCATGATCATCATGAGACTTGTAGTACACCAAGATATCATCTACAAAACAAAAATAAACTAATCTAGGTATTGGTGAATGATTCAGTTCATTAAGGCCATATATATAGCCCGAGCTTTTTTTTATGTCAAATAACATCACAAAGAACTCATATAGGCCATAATGTCTTCAAAAATTAATCTATGGTATATTAGAAGGCCCAAATCTCAACTGATGATACCCTAACCTTATTTCAATCAGGAATAAAACACAATATCTTCTCAGCTGTTCAATGAGATCATCTATATATGGAAGTGGATATCAGTTCTTCTTTATCATCGGGTTCAACTTCTAATAATCAGAATAGAACACAATATACATTTCTCCTCATTAGAAAACAAAACCAAATTACCCTAAAGTGGTGTACAGGGATAGATAAATCCTTTATCCATAAACTCTTCATGTTGACTCTTAAGATCATGAAGTTATGTTGGTTCCATTCTATATAGTAGAATAGAAACTAGTTTATATCTACAAATAAGCTCAATTGTAATATTAGTATCCCTATAAAGTGGAATCCTTGATAAATCCTCAGTAATCACATCCTGAAAATTACCTAGTATGGGTTAAAAGACATCATTCTTCATACCCTTATCATCCAGTAAATGACTTTAAACCTAGGCCGTGATCTCCCTTAGTTGTTGATGAAATATCTCTTCATGTCCTGCCTGGATATCCCATTACCCATGATGAACATAACTGTAACACCAGGAAATGTATAGTTTAATCTCCTAAATTAACAATAAATGTGTGATTAGTAAAATACCAGCTATACCATTGCAAAATGAAGAAAAAACTAGTAGGTAATGAATGTAAATATCCCAATGTAAATGATACTCATCAACCATGACAGAACAACCCTTACATAAATAAATGTCCCTAGACCATACTAGGAATTTTGTGTCGATAATCATAACCCCTCATGCAAAATACACCATCATACTCAAACCATTCACATGTTGAGATGATATAAAAGAATTTCAGGATCCTATATAAAATAAAGAACTAGAAACTGTTGAAGCTATTAGAATTTTACATATGGATATTTTTTAGGCCTTACTATCCATAAGTGAAGGAAAAACAATATAAAACAATCATATACTGTAACATACATGACTTATTTTAAAGTTAAATTCCATTTAATTTCTATTCATGTTTTGGTTTTGGGGTTTCCATGCATTTATGGAGGAATGGGTGAGTTTTCAGGAATTGGGCCAAATCGTGAGCCCAATTCCAGATTTAAAAAATTAATTTTGACTCCTTTATAAATCTTTCATTTTTCAACATTTTTCATCCGTTACAATTCCTAATTTACATAAACTAACCTATTAACACCACCATATTAATTTTAACCCCTTAGAAATCCATAAAAATGGGTTATATGAGTTTTTATTTAAGAATTGGGCAAACCCGAAAGCCCTTTTTCCAATTTTAAATTATTTCTTTAATTTTTTAATATCGTATTCATTATAATGAAATTTTTAGTGATTTTACCTCCCTTTCGACCCTTATAATCCCAGGAACGCTCCCATTTCCTTTCCCCCCTCCTTGGAGCTCTTTGAAATCGAGAATTAGTGCAGAACTTTATAGGGTGTCTCAAATCATCCAGAATTGAAGAGGTAACTTCATCCCTTCTTCACTCTCTAAATTATTACTCTTTTCCTTCAATTCTAGTTCCTAAATGACTCTTAAATATTTTTCGAACAACCCCTCAATTTTGGCTGTTTTCAATTTCATCTACTATTGTTTTGGAGGGATTACTTAAGGATACTTCAAGTAAGTGAGTCCATTTCTTTCCTCTTTAAAATTGCTTAGGGTTTCATTTGTTTTTATTAGGGTTTTTTACTTCTTCCTTGAAGTAACAAATGACCAGGGGGTAGAATTTTTAACCAAAGGCTTAATCTTGGGTTTTCATTTCTAATTATTGTGGTTTTAGGTTCGTTCTAGGTCTTTATTTGTGCGGTGGTGGTGAAAATTAATTTCCGCTCGGTGATTCAAGGGTTTTCCTTAATTTGGTAGGTGATTCCATTGTGCATGCAATTATTGTGACTTATCTTTCTATGTTCATGGTATTTTAATGTTTATTTCATTTAAAATTTTCTGCAAAAATTGGTTTTAGTTGCATTTATAATGAAAATGAGTTTTAAGTTGCAATTTTTGGTGAAATTGAGTAGTTTTCATACAAATCTATTATTGGTTCATTTGGGGCTGACCAATAAGTACATAGTGGATTTTATTGAACTGTATTAGTACTAAAAATCATTTTTTGAATGTTTATTATTTTTTTTTGTTGCTGCAAATGTGTTTTTAAATGGTGTTTAGGAAGAAAATGGGCTTTAAGTGCCATGTTTGTGTGAAAATTGGGGTTTTTAAAAGATATAACTTCTTGGTTCACATGGGGCTACCTAAAAACTGAATTGTTGGTTTAATTAATATTTATTGAACTGAAATTTTGTTTTAGTGACTTAAAAGTGTTCACATTGTGTGAAATGTGGATTTCCAAAGAGCTTTGGGTGCAAAACAATGGGATATTTTGAGAGGTTGTTTTATTGAAAATCAAAATGTTTTGTTGTGCGTTTTAAATGGTATGAAGTGTGTATAGATACTGTATTGTTTGTTTGTGACCAGTAGTGATGTTTTATATGCAAAAGGATGTGTTTAGTTGGATGAAATTGTTTGATCACAAAAAGGGGAATCCTGGGTACTTAGGTGGGCAGATATGTACTAGTATGGCTAGTGAACCAGATGGGTTGTGTCCCTATTTCAATGAGAAAATGGATAATTAGAGCTCTAAATAAACTATGTGGATGATATTTAGGGACCACTAGGTTGTGGGAATGTTCCCTACTAGTGGCTTGTGCATGGTAAAGGATTGTGAATTGGATACTTTACACTGAGGTACGAGGTACATAGGGCCCGAGACTATCTAGTGGCCTAGGGGCGTTCACTGTTTTGGTGCTCATTGGATTTGTGGTATTTACCCATGTATTGGGGTGTTTTTAAAGTAATTTACAGTATCTCACATGTCTATTTAAATGTGTGAACATTCTGAAAATTTTATCTTGAAAACTATTATCAATTGAAAGTTGTATTTCATAGATTTTATCACTGCTTTTCTTTGCGTATTAAAAAATTATTGATTTTTCACATTGTATTGAATTCTATTTGGAATAATTGGGTGGTATACAATTTTTATTTGGATAAAACCCTACTTACACCCCTTGGGTTTAATTAGACATGGTTATGTTTGAATCAGGTAAAGGAAAGGCTAAGGGCGATGGCGGTTCAGGGTGTTAGTCACCATCCTTGGGATGGAGTTGTGGAGACGACTTGGGGGTGATGACCCCTTGTCATGTGGAGTCCATGGGAATATTTTGTTACTGTTACATTTTGTATTTGGACCTTTTGTATTTCATTTGAACTTATGTATTCAGTTCTGGATTTTTGTATAAACCTTGCTGGTAAGAATTTTTCAGATTCATTTTCTCAAATATTTTTGATGTTTTATGTATACATATTCGGGTAAATTGTTCCCAATCTAAGATAAATGATACCCAGACACTTGTACCAGACCGTGGGGATAGAGAACGCCCTTCAAGACTTTCCATGGGCCTGGTTTGGTGCCATTAATGGTGGCAACCTGATTCCCTTCGTGACAAAATGGTATCAGAGGAGGTTCAGGTTAACTCTTTATGTCATGATATTTGGGGAAGAGTTAGGATAGTCAAGAGTTGGGATTTTTGGGACATGGAATTATAGTTATGGGTAGTGTTCCTGATCACCACACCTCATGATGTGATTCATGTTTCTAGGAGAAGTCGGGATTCATTTAAGTCCTTTGGTTTTCTTGGTTGGATGATGATTATGGGAAATGAAAAGAGAGATTGGTTAATGGTCTTAGTGGGCTAGTAGGGCCTGCCAAGCCATGTGGAGCCAAGGATATTTCCTAGAATACTCTCTCTGATAGGGAAGTGATTGGAATATGGTCACCAACCATATGTCCAAGTCACCCACAAAAACTAGTTTACTCTCGCATTGTTTTGGGCTTTAGTTTTGAAAACTTTGCACTTTGGTTTTAAGAAGTGTAATGTTTTTGTGAAATTATTTTCAAAAAAAGAGGGAATGGTTTGATTTATGAACTGGTGGACCTGAATTTTCCAAATTTTTTTGAAATGGAAAATGGTGTGCTTACACCTCTTTTGGATGCATGAAATATATTGATGTTGGTTTTGAAAAGTGTTTCCAATGGAGTTTTCTAAACAATAAAAGGGTGTTTTAATGGGATGGTATCTTTTGAAATTGATGTGAATATCATGAATGTGAGTTATTTTCTAAATGGTTGTGTCTTTCTGAAAATTTTTGTATGTTGTGAATTGGGATTTTGATCTTGTGGTTAGTTTTTTTTAGAAAAAGGATGTGTTGGTTGACTGTTGTTTTGAAAAGTGGAAAGAATTTTTTTTAACCATTGGAATTTCCATGAGCAACCACATGCATGGGGTTATATTGGATGATGAATGGTTGATGGCACGACTGGATGAGTGTTGGGATGGATATGAGGAGGGTGCCTTTTGTGTCATAGAAGCGTGCATGTGTAAGGCCCATTGGGTACCATTGGTGGATACGCTAATTGTTGAACCGTTTGTTTTCAAGAAATGTCTTTAAAGTAAAACATGATGTCTTGATGAATTGTTTGGGATGGATTATATTATGTGTTTTATAAAAAAGTTGATGTTGTGGGATGTTTTGAGTCCAAGAACCCCTCCTGTTTGAACTGTGTTTTGGGTTTATGTTTGGTCAGTAGGTTGTGTAGAAGGACCAGTTAGTAGTCTCCACTAAGATATGTTTCCCGACACCTTTTTTGTGGTTCCATTCATGTGTTTGTATCTGATTTATGTCTTTTTTGACCAATGGACCAGATTGGTTGGTTCCTTGGGATCTCTCATTGGATAATGTACGACCCCATTAAGGGTTAATGCATAACTGAAGTGTATCCCGAATTGTTTTACCATTGGAAAATATTCCAGTTGATCAATATAAGGAATAATTTATTGATCTTTGTTGATTGAGTCTACACCCATTCCTTTATTTGAATTTTTTAGATCCTCTTGTAGCGATAGAGTTCTCATGGAAGGTTGAAAGAGACCTTAGTTTCTGAAGTGTCCTAATTTGTCGAAGCTGGAACTGGTATAGGGTTGTTAGTGGGGATGAGTGTCTCGATGGTGTCTAAGAGGGCCTCTGGGTTTTTCACGGATTCTTTGAAGCATGAGTTCATGTTAAACCACCAGTGTGGGAAATATGGTCATGATAGAATATGGTTCCCACTTTCTATAATTTTTTTTGTTTGGGGATGTTGTATAAGGTCCCTCTCCATGCATTGTTTATATCAGTCTCAGTGGTTATGTTCGGTGATGCCTTATGATGTCATGTGCTGGATGGACTATAAAGGTGAAAGTTGGGCAATCATATGAGAGTCTATGTTATGTTGGGAGAATGTATCCCTTGAAAAAACATAAAAAATATTCCATTTTAATGGAAGTTGAGTATGGGTGTTCTTAACTTCTATTTTTTTTCTCACCCGAACAAACAAGGTGTGATGTGTGTGAATCTTCTAATACCTTGTTTCAGTGAAATATCGGGTTAGGGTAAAGTTATTTTTGAATGTGTTATGTCTTGGAAATATAATTGGGGATTTTAGTGTAGTTGTTGCTGCACCTATTGAAGAATTCTCATTCAGGGGGTTTCCGAAGCCTAACTGTGAGGCCGAAGATGCTTCAATCATTTGATCTCCAACCATAGGTCTTGAGGAGAAGTTGGATCGTAGTCAGGGGAAATCACAAGTTCATTTAAACCCTTTTACAAATTTCAATCCTCATTATGAAAGAGAGGAATATTTTAAACCTATGGTGTCATCATCTTTCATCTGTTTTTCATGTTCGGTAGAAATAGGTGGAGAGCCTTGTGCCCATGTAATTACCCAATGTTATTCCCTCCCCCTTTGGTTTCCATTGAGTCTTTGGAGAAAGGTTTGAAGTTTTTCTAGATAGGTTGAACACATGGTTTGCACTTGGTTAGTAGTGACCATGCCCTAGAAAACCGTGTAGATTGAAGGATCCCCACTGTTGGTGCATGGTTTCCCAAACCGTGCAGACTAACCATGTGGTTGTCCCAACTCTTTAAATTTTGGGGTATTTCTGTACCGGCCCGTGTTGGTCAGTTCAAATATTAGGTTCATATGGTGGGGATACCCACTATGAATCTTATATATGTTCTTTTGAAACTTTCTTATGGAATTATACCCTTTTACTAAGGATTCCATTCAGGCCTCCCCCTGTTAGTATTCTGATTCTGTCTCACAAAAAAATAAAGGTTGTCTCGTATGTTGGGGAGCCTATTTTTGTTCCCCCATACCAGTAACTCAGACTTATCAATAGTCTTGGATTGGTGGTAGGTAGTATCATTTGGATCTATCAACCTACTGACATCTTCCTTGGGTAAACTTTGGGATTGGAGAGTGCCCAATGGTTTAGTTATAGCAAGGTAAGTGTTACCTTGTTCGATGTTTGTTTGGGTGAATTGATTGAGTCTTGTTCGGATAGTGTTTAAGGAGTTTAATTTTGGGATAACATATCAATGAGATTGATCATTTCAGGAAACTGTTGTATGTTTTTTTGTGAGATTAATAATTCCTGAATTGATCACTGGAGGTGGTTTGGCCTTTGGGGGTGAAACCTGGCCAGGGAGTACCTCTTGGTTTCTCAGCTGGGTTTGGTTGTTGCTTTTTCCTTGATGTGACTTTCTGGGGCAGAAAGTTTTCATGGTGGGGAGAATTGTAACATAAATGAATTATTTTAAAGTTAAATTCCATTTAATTTCCATTTATTCTTTGTTTTGGGGGTTTTACATGCTTTTATGGAGGAATGGGTGAGTTTTAATGAATTGGGCCAAATCATGAGCCCAACTCCATATTTAAAAATTAATTTTTATTCCTTTATAACTCCTTCATTTTTCAATATTTTCTATACATTCCAATTCTTAATTTTAATCCCCTGACCTATTAATACCACCATATTAATTTTGACCCCTTAGGAATCCATAACAATGGGGTATTTGGGTTTTTACTTAAGAATTAGGCCATCCCGAAAACACATTTTCCAGTTTTAAATTGATTCTATAATTTTTCAATATCTTATTCATTATATTTTTTTTTTCAGTGATTCCACCTCCCTTTAGACCCTAAGAATCCCAGGAGATCTCCCATTTCATTTTGCCCCTAATTGGCACTCAACAAAATCTCGAATTTGGGAAGAACTTCATAGGGTGTCCCAAATCAACCATAATTGAAGAGGTACCTTCATCCATTCTTAACTCTCTCAATTACTACTCTATTTCCCCCATTATAGTTCCTAAACGACCTCCTAAATCTTGTTCGAACAACCCCTGACTTTTTGTTGTTTTCAATTTCAGCTAATATTGTTTTGGAGGGATTACTTAAGGATACTTCAAGTAAGTGAGTCCATTTATTTCCTCTTTCAAATTGCTTAGGGTTTTATTTGTTTTTATTAGGGTTTATTCCTTCTTCCTTGAAGTCCAAAATGACCATGGGGTAGAATTCCAAACCAATGGTTTAATCTTGGGTTTTCATTTCCAATTATTGTGGTTTTAGGTTTGTTCTAGGTCTTTATTTGTGCGGTGGTGGTGCGAATTAATTTCCGCTCGGTGATTCAAGGGTTTTCCTTAATTTGGTAGGTGATTCCATTGTGCATGTAATTATTGTGACTTATCTTGCTGTGTTTTTGGTATTTTCATGTTTATTTCATTTGAATGTTTTTGAAAAAATTGGTTTTAGTTGCATTTATAATGAAAATGAGTTTTAAGTTCCAATTTTTGGTGAAATTGGGCAGTTTTCATACAAATCTTTTATTAGTTCATTTGGGGCTGACCAATAAGTACATAGTGGATTTTATTTTACTGTATTAGTACTGAAAATCATTTTTTTAATGTTTATTATTTTTTTTGTTGCTGAAAATGTTTGTTTAAATGGTGTTTGGGAAGAAAATGGGCTTTAAGTGCCATGTTTGTGTGAAAATGGAGGGTTTTTCAAAAGATATAACTTATTGGTTAACAAGAGGATACCCCAAAACCGAATTGTTGGTTTAATTAAAAGTTATTGAACTGCCATTTTTTTTGGTGACTTAAAAGTGTGCGCATTGTGTGCTATGTGTATTTCCAAAGAGCTTTGGGTGCAAAACAATGGGATATTTTGAGAGGTTGTTTTATTGAAAATCAAAATGTTTTGTAGTGTGTTTTAAATAGTATAAAGTATGTATAGCTACTTTATTGTTTTTTTGTGACCATTAGTGGTGTTTTATATGAAAAAGGATGTTTTTTGTTGGATGAAATTTTTTTAGCGCAAAAAGGGGAATCCCAGGTACTTAGGTGGATAGATATGTACTAGTACGACTAGTGAACTGGATGGGTTGTGTCCCTGTTTCACTAAGAAAATGGATAATGAGAACTCTAAATAAACTATGTAGATGATATTTGGGGACCACTACGTTGTGGGTATGTTCTCTACTAGTGGCTCGTGCATGGGAAATGATTGTGACTTGGATACTTTACACCGAGGTACGAGGTACATAGGCGCCGAGACTATCTAGTTTCCTAGGGGTGTTCCCAGTTTTGGTGCTCATTGGATTTGTGGTATTTACCCATGTATTGGGGTGTTTTTGGAATTAATTTACAGTATCTAACATGTCTATTTAAATGTGTGAACATTCTGAAAATTTTATCTTCAAAACTGTTATCAATTGGAAGTTTTATTTCATGGATTTTATCACTGCTTTTCTTTGCGTATTAAAAACTGCATGATTTTTCACATTGTATTGCATTATATTTGGAATCATTGGGTGGTATACTATTGGTATTTATCTCAAACCCTACTTACACCCCTTGGGTGTAAGTAGACTTGGTTATGTTTGAATCAGGTAAAGGAAAGGCTAAGGGTGATGGCAGTTCAGGGTGTTAGTCCCCATCCTTGGGACGGAGTTGTGGAGACGGCTTGGGGGTGATGACCCCTTGTCATGTAGAGTCCATAGGGATATTTTTTTACTGATTAATTTTGTCTTTGGATATTTTGTATTTCATTTGAAGTTATGTATTCAGTTCTGGATTTTTGTATAAACCTTGCTGGTATCAATTTTTCAGATTCATTTTATCAAATATTTTTAATGTTTTATGTACACATTTTTGGGGAAATTATTCCCAAACTGAGATAAATGATACCTAGGAACTTGTGCCAGACCGTGGGGATAGGGAATGCCCTTTGGGGCTTGCCATGGGCCTAGTTTGGTGCCATTAATGGTGGCAACCAGATTCTGTTCGTGACAAAATGGTATCAGAGGAGGTTCAGGTTAACTCTTTGGGTCATGATATTTGGTGAAGAGTCAGGATAGTCAAGATTTAGGATTTTTGGGACATGGAATTACAGTTATGCATAGTGTTCCTGATCAACACACCTCATGATGGGATTCATGTTTCTTGGAGAAGGTGGGATTCATTTAAGTCCTTTGGTTTTCTTGCTTCGATGATGATTATGGGAAATGAAAAGAGAGACGGGTTAATGGTCTTAGTGGGCTCGTAGGGCCTACCATGCCATGTGGAGCCAAGGATATTTCCTAGAACACTCTCTCTGATAGTGAAGTGATTGTAATATGGTCACCAACCATATGTCCAAGTCACCCATAGAAACTAGTTTACTCTCGTGTTGTCTTGGGCTTTAGTTTTGAAAACTTTTCACTCTGGTTTTAATAAGTGTAAAGTTTTTGTGAAATTATTTTCAAATAAAGAGGGAATGGTTTGATTTATGAATTGGTGGACCTGAATTTTAGAAATTGTTTTGAAATGGAAAATGGTGTGCTTACACCTCTTTTGGATGCATGAACTATATTGATGTTGGTTTTGAAAAGTGTTTCCAATAGAGTTTTCTAAACAATCAAAGGGTGTTTTAAGGGGATGATATATTTTGAAATTGATATGAATATCATTAAATTGAGTTATATTATAAATGTTTGTGTCTTTCTGAAATGTTTTTTAAGATGTGAATTGGGATTTTGATCTTGTGGTTAGTAGTTTTCAAAAAAAGGATGTGTTTCTTGACTGTTGTTTTGAAAAGTGGAATGATTTTTTTTAACCATTAAAATTTCCAAGAGAAACCACATGCATGGTGTTATATTGGATGATGGATGGTTGATGGAATGACTGTATGAGTGTCGGGATGGATATGAGGAGGGTTCCCGGTGTGTTATAGAAACATGCATGTGTAAGGCCCATGGGGTACCATTGGTGGATACGCTAACTGTTAAACCATTTATTTTCAAGAAATGTTTTTAAAGAAAAACTTGATGTCTTGATAAATTGTTTGGGATGGATTATATTATGTGTTTTTGGAAAATGTTGATGTTGTGGGATGTTTTGAGTCCAAGAACCCCTCCTGTTTGAACTATGTTTTGGGTTTATGTTTGGTCGGTAGGTTGTGTAGAAGGACCGGTTAGTAGTCTCCACTGAGATATGTTTCAGGACACCTTTATTGTGGTTCCCTTCATGTGTTTGGATCTGGTTTATGGCTTGTTTTGACCAATGGACCAGATTGGTTGGGTCCTTGGGTTCTCTCATTAGATAATGTACAACCCCATTAAGGGTTAATGCATAACTGAAGTGTATCCCAGATTGTTTTACCATTGGAAAATCCTCCAGTTTATCAATATAAGGAATAATTTATTGATCTTAATTGATTGAGTCTACAACCATTACTTTATTTTATTTTTTTAGATCGTCTTGTAGTGGTAGAGTGCTCATGGAAGGTTGAAAGAGACCTTAGTTTTTGAAGTTTCTTAATTCGTCGAAGATAGAAGTGGTGTAGGGTTGTTAGTGGGGATGAGTGTCTCGATGGTGTCTAAGAGGTCCTCTGGGTTCTTCACAGATTCTTTGAAGCATGATTTCATGTTAAACCACCAGTGGGGGAAATATGGTCACGATAGAATATTGTGGGCACTTTCTATAATTTTTTGTTGTTTGGGGATGTTGTATAAGGTCCCTCTCCATGCATTGTTTATATCAGACTCAATGGTTATGTTCGGTGATGCCTTATTATTTCATGTGATGGATTGACCGTAAAGGTGAAAGTTGGGCAATCATCTAAGATTCTATGTTATGTTGGGAGAATTTATCCCTAAAAAAAACTTAGAAAATATTCCATTTTAATGGAAGGTGAGTATGGGTGTTCTTTACTTCTATTTTTTTCTCACCTGAACAAACAAGGTGTGATATGTGTGCATCTTCTAATCCCTTGTTTCAGTGAAATATCAGGTTAGGGTAAAGTGAGTTTTGAATGTGTTATGTCTTGTAAATCTAATTGGGGATTTCGGTATAGTTGTTGGTTTCACCTATTGAAGAATTCTCGTTCAGGGGGTTTCCGAAGCCTAACTGTGAGGCCGAAGATGCTTTAATCATTTGAGCTCCAGCCATAGGTCTCAGGGAGAAGTTGACTCGTAGTCAGGGGAAATCACAGGTTCATTTAAACCCTTTTACAAATTCCAATCCTCATTATGAAAGAGAGGAAGAGTTTAAACCTATGGTGTCATCATTTTTATTTTTTTGTTTATGTTTGGTAGAAATAGGTGGAGAGCCTTGTACCCATGTAATTACCCAATGTTATTCCCTCCCCCTTTGGTTTCCATTGAGTCTTTGGAGAAAGGATTGAAGTTTGGATAGACAGGTTGAAAACATGGTTTTCACTTGGTTAGTAGTGACCATGCCCCAAAAAACCATGTAGATAGAAGGATCCCCACTGTTAGTGCATGGTTTCCCAAACCGTGTAGACTAACCATGTGGTCGTCCCAACTCTTTAAATTTGGGGGTCTTTCTGTACTGGCCTGTGTTGGTCAGTTCAGATAGTTGGTTCTTATGGCGTGGAGACCCACTATTAGTCTTATATATGTTCTTCTGAAAATTTCTGATGGAAGTATACCCTTTTTACCGAGGAGTCCATTCAGGCCTCCCCCTGTTAGTGTTTTGATTCTGTCTCAGAAAAAAATATAGGTTGTCTATTATGTTGGGGAGCCTATTTTTTTCCCCCATACCAGTAACTCAGACTTATCCATGTTCTTGGATTGGTGGTAGGTAGTATCATTCAGATCTATAAACCTACCTACATCTTCCTTGGGTAAACGTTGGGATTGGAGAGTTCCCAATGGTTTAGTTATTGCAAGGTAAGTGTTACCTTGTTCGATGTTCGTTTGGGTGAATTGATTGAGTCTTGTTCAGATAGTGTTTTACGAAGTTTTATTTTGGGATAATGTATCAATGAGATTGATCATTTCAGGAAAGTGTTGTATGTTTTTTTTTGTGAGATTAATAATTCATTAATTGATCACTGGAGGTGGTTTGGCCTTTGGGGGTGAAACCTGACCAGGGAGTACCTCTTGGTTTCTCAGCTGGGTTTGGTTGTTGCTTTGTCCATGATGTGACTATCCGGGGCGGAAATATTTCATGGTGGGTAGAATTGTAACATAAATGAATTATTTTAAAGTTAAATTCCATTTAATTTCCATTCATGCTTTGTTATGGGTGTTTTCCATGCTTTTATGGAGGAATGGATGAGTTTTAAAGAATTGGGCCAAATCGTGAGCCCAACTCCAGATTTAAAAATTAATTTTGATTCCTTTATAACTCCTTCATTTTTCAACATTTTCCATATATTCCAATTCTTAATTGTCATCCCCTAACCTATTAATACCACCATATTAATTTGTAATCCTTAGGAATCCATAACAATTGGATATTTGGGTCTTTATTTAAGAATTGGGCCAACCCAAAAGCACATTTTCCAGTTTTAAATTAATTCTTTAATTTTTTAATATCTTATTCATTATAAAGAAATTTTCGGTTATTCCACCTCCCTTTCGACCCTAAGAATCCCAGGAGATCTCCCATTTTCTTTCCCCCCTACTTGGAGCTCAACGAAATCACGAATTAGGGAAGAACTTCATAGGGTGTCCCAAATCGACCAGAATTGAAGAGGTACCTTCATCCCTTCCTAACCCTCTAAATTATTACTCTTTTCCCCCATTATAGTTCCTAAATGACCTTCTAAATCTTATTCTAACAACCAATTAATTTTGTATTTTTTAAATTTCATCTACTACTGTTTTGGAGTGATTACTTCAGGATACTTCAAGTAAGTGAGTCCATTTCTTTCCTCTTTCAAATTGCATAGGGTTTCATTTTTTTATTAGGGTTTATTCTCTATTTCATGAAGTACCAAATGACCTGGCATTGGGTTTTTAACCTAAGTTTAACCTTGGGTTCTATTTCCCAATTATTTTGGTTTTAGGTTTGTTCTAGTTCATTATTTGTGCGGTGGTGGTGCGAATTAATTTTCGCACGGTGATTCAAGGGTTTTCTTTAATTTGGTAGGTGATTCCATTGTGCATGCAATTTTTATGACTTATCTTTTTGTGTTCATCATATTTTCATGTTAATTTGATTTTAATGTTTCTGCAAAAATTGGTTTTAGTTGCATTTATAAAGCAAATGAATTTTAAGTTCCAATTTTTGGTGAAATTGGGTAGTTTCCATAAAAATATTTTATAGGTTCATTTGGGGCTGTCCAATAATTACTTAGTGGATTTTATTGAACTTTATTAGTACTAAAAATCATTCTTTGAATGTTTATTAATTTTGTTTGTTGCTGCAAATGTTTTTTTTAAGTGGCGTTTGGGAAGAAAATGGGCTTTAAGTGCCATGTTTGTTTGAAAATGGGGGTTTTTAAAATATATAACTTCTTGGTTCAATGGGGAAACCGAAAAATGGAATTTTTTGTTTAATTAAATATTATGAAACTAAAATTTTGTTTTTGTGACTTAAAAGTGTGCACATGGTGTGAAAAATGGATGTTCCAAAGAGCATTGGGTGCAAAACAATGTGATATTTTGAGAGGTTGTTTTATTGAAAATGAAAATGTTTTGTTGTGTGTTTTAAATGGTATAAAGTGTGTATAGATACTGTATTGTTTGTTTGTGACTAGTATTGGTGTTTTATATGAAAAAGGATGTGTTTTGTTTTCTGAAATTGTTTGAGCACAAAAATGGGAATCCCAGGTACTTAGGTGGGCAGATATATACTAGTACGGCTAGTGAATTGGATGGGTTGTGTCCCTATTACACTGAGAAAATGGATAATGAAAACTCTAAATAAGCTATGTGGATGATATTTGGGGACCACTAGGTTATGTGTATGTTCCCTATGAGTGGCTTGTGCACGGGAAAAGATTGTGACTTGGATACTTTACATCGAGGTACGAGGTACATATTGCTCGAGGCTATCTAGTTGCCTAGGGGTGTTCCCAGTTTTGGTGCTCATTGGATTTGTGGTATTTACCCTTATATTGGGGTGTTTTTGGAAGTAATTTACAATAGATCACATGTATATTTAAATGTGTGAACATTCTGAAAATTTTATCTTGAAAACTGTTATCAATCGGAAGTTGCATTTCTTGGATTTTATCACTTCTTTTCTTTGCGTATAAAAAAATGCTTGATTTTTTACATTGTATTGCATTCTACTTGGAATAATTGGGTGGTATCCTATTGGGCTTAATCTCATACCCTACTTACACCCCTTTGGTGTATGTAGATTTGGTTATGTTTGACTCAGGTAATGGAAATGCTATGGGTGATGACGATTCAGGGTGTTAGTCCCCAGCCTTGGGACGGAGTGGTAGAGACGGCTTGGGGGTGATGACCCCTTGTCATGTGGAGTCCATAGGAATGTTTTGTTGCTGTTTAATTTTTTCTTTGTAACTTTTGTATTTCATTTGAACTTATGTATTCTGTTCTGGATTTTTGTATAAACCTTACTGATATGAATTTTTTAGATTCATTTTATCAAATATTTTTGATGTTTTATGTATAAATATTTGGGTAAATCGTTCCCAAAACAAGATAAATGACACCCAGACACTTATTCCAGCCCGTGGGGATAGGGAATGCCCTTCGGGGGTTGCCATGGGCTAGGTTTGGTGTCGTTAATGGTGGCAACCAGATTTGGTTCATGATATATCCCTTACCCTGTGATAAAATATCAGTTCCCTGAGCTTCACTACTCTTGTGATATGGGTGCTCTTTCCCTAACATATCACACTGACTGCCTCAACTACCATGACTGTAAGAACTCGAACTGCCAAACTGATATGGGGTAAAAGACCCCATTCTAGTGCTCTGATTCATCTTACCTCCTCTATCACTACTCATTAGTAAGGGGTTTTGGTAATACATTTGTTAGCTCCCAATACTACTATAGTCTAGAAAATCAATTGATGATCATGGAAACTAGATATAAAGATGACCTGACCTACCATATTGTTGGCAGTATACTTAGTTACTACTCTATGTAACTGATCCTTCTCTATATACACACCACTTACAATCATCCTGGTAGATGTATTCATAGTGATGCTTCCTACTCTTTGAAGGTTTACCTCTTGGTCATCTAATAGAAATAACCTAAATTCCAATAGAATACACCATTAGGTTCCCATTAGATATGGGATCCTAATTCACCAGCTCAAAAAACTTTTTCAGCTATAATATGTTAACCAAGGAACAAATAAATCATTTAATAACATCTTGAATATGATTCACTACATTTTCCTCATCTCCATAAAATTCCATAATAATGCACTAAAAATAGATGATGAAACTATTATAGTCCATCACAGAAATAATCCCATAGCTAAAGCACATAAACATAGCCTCCCCCTCCTTCCTAATCATCTTTGGGTAAAAAAAGTTCCAGGAAAATCTCTTATATATCTTTTCATAACAAATTCTCCAGATTCTCATCCTGAGTAAAAATATCCCACTTGTTCTTCACTATTCCACACAACATATATGAAACTAATTTTAATACCCCATATAAAATAAATTGTAAATGGTCAATGATTATCTAGATATACTCAATATGGAAATTAGGACCCTTAGGTCCACCCTCTCAGGTAAAGGTCTAAGGGTATTATATCTAGAACTCCCTTTTCAGGTCAGACATATTCCATTAAACCTTCACTGGGTACCAATCGATAAACTTTATAAAGTGAGAAATTTTACCATGGAACAATTCTATGTCTCCATCACCCAGAATTATTGGATCCCATAGTTCCTCATTTAGAAGCACATTTCCATCCCTATCCTCTGATTATCCTATCAAACAAATTTTATCATAGAGGGATGTTTCTATATTACTAAACACACATATTAGGACACATAACACATCATCATCACATTTATATAAGAGTGATTTACATAATACCATAACAATTCATCCCCATACATCATCAGATGGTCAAAAATGAGGCACTATCACTACCCTCCACCACCTAGTTCATAGCCAACATTGGGTAAAACACTTCCATATTTCAATGATTCCAATGACACACCCATTTTATCCATTTAAAATTACCAATTTTATCTCCATTTAGAATTATCAATTTATTATTAGGAATCATTTAATTTTTTAAGAAACACAAATAAATAAAAGCATTATCACTTCAAAATCACACCCAAAAACTCATTTTCGTACATTCCTAAAATGGTTTACATCAACTAAAATCCTATATTCCTAGAAATATTCAAGTATACCAACTACCATGATAGGATGGGCCACATGTTTGTTATTTGAAAATAATAAAATTACACTATAAGAAAAATTACGAAGGTGAAATACCATTTAACTGTAACAATAACATCTAGAATAATAATCCCACCCTAGGTGCATGGGTTTTCCTCTGCTCATGGGTTATCTTCTCACAAGAATGAGCTCATAACCAGGGCCTAAATCATCAGAGAACCTTTTCTTCCTTTCCCAAATAGTAAGACAATTGAAAATAAAAGATAACACTTGTGATGCCACATTTTTACATCTAGACTCGAGTGCCACATACTAATTCCCCAAGTTGGTTCATTACATGACCTTAATGATTCCTCCCTATACACTAAAGGATATTGACTAGCAGTGAGTGTGTAATATATAACATTGGGAGACTATACTTTTTTTTACCAAAGTGGCACAATAGAAATATCAGTATGCAATATACAAATGATAACACAAAATAAGAAAGATAATACCAAAACCAATATGAGAACAAGAATGACATGGTGAATCCAAAGCAAGAAAATAATATCCTATACCAAGTTAGTAAATATGCCATGTAATATCATTGTAAATTGTTTAAAGAAAATCCATTGTAAGAATGCACTAAAAACTCCTTGGAGGTTCCTAAAATGATGTCTAGTTCATTCATCTAATCTCTATCTTAAATCTTAACCCATCCATCTAGAATTGAGATATATCCATTATAATGTCATATAAAGAAGATGTCTATTTGGGTACCAATCAGGCAGCCTGAGTAGGGAGTGAGTACAACTCAGTCGGCCACCACCAATAATATCTAATGTAATATCCATTCAATAAAATTGTATACAGTTGTATAAATAATAATGTAAAAATGATAAAGTAAATAGTTTTCTCATTTAGTATTCTTTTATTAACCATATAATTCCTCTGGTTTATGGTGACACCCAAACTAATCATACTTTCTTCAGTCTATACTTGTGTCAGAACGATAAACCAAAAATTTCATTGATCATTTTTTCATGGAATTTAATTATTCATTTAATTTCAATTTCACATTCATACATTGAGGTCCTATAGGAGTAGTCTGGTACCCCATGTGTATTTGAAAAAATAGTCCCTTGCCCACAACTTAGTGATCACATGAAAATAAATATATTTATCTTAGGGGAATAGAGAACCATTCTAGAACCTCATGGATATTTTGAGTAGCATTCCACAACCCACCACACAATTATCACATCATTCCCTGATATCACATATCATGGATCTATATTAATAACCCATTTATCAACCATTTTTTTGCCTATTAATCAACCAATATCATAATCTCATTTATCAACTATTTTCATAAACCCATTTATAAACCATGAATCATTTATTTAATTCAATTCCATACATCCATTTTTTCCCTTTTCACATTTCGTGATTATCATTCAATGATATTTCGCACACCTTATGGGTTGAAATCAATCCTATCTCATTATCTCTAATGGGTCCAGTAGGATATGTTAAGGTCTCATAATAATATGTGAAAATCAATTCTTTAAGTTAATTAGAATTACAACTACCCAATGTGGAAAAGAAATGGTTGAACAAAAAAAATTAATCATAACAAATACTATTGGAAAAATTTATTATACCACCAACTTCAATATTTTTGAAGAACACATTCTAAGATGTAACCCTCAATTCGGTGTAGAACAATCGAATTTATAATGGTGAAGAGGATATATGATCAAAAAATAGGATCAAGATCCAAAGAAACAAGATAAATCATAAAATAGATATAATCAATCACCAATGGTGGAAAAAACCATCCCTACCCAAATGGTAAGAAAGAAGAGAGAGAGAGAGAGGATTTAAAACGAGGAAGATAATACAAACTTGATAGGTGCATATTTCTCAATTAGGTCTTCAATTCACATTAGAAAAGATTTTAGGAGCCTTATAATCCTCCCAAAATCCTCTAAAATAGAAGTAAATTTTATTAGGTAGAGATGGAGAAATTATGGGTAATAACTGTGGGGTTAATGAATTTTTTATAAAATTTCTAGGGGTTTAATTTTCGTGTACATAATTTCCTCAGAAAAGGTGCATAATATTCCAAACATTGTTCCTAAACATTATTCCCCAAATCATTCGGTGAATTATTTATTCTAAGTAGAAAATGGATTAAAAAAACCATCCCTCAATCGTGAAAACCCCCACTATCTCTAGCTTCATGGATTGGGGAGGGTGGCCACATGATTTGGTCAAATCGTGTACCACCTCCTATAGCACCAAAAAATGGGACATGTTATCCTAGGGAAGACCACACTATTTTCCATAATCATTACACAACCATGCACAAACCCATGGTATTCAATACGTCTCAAAATTCACCCAAAATAACCCCAAGTAAATCCCAACTAAGGTATATTTAGTGTTAAAGAATATGTAAAAATGAGTATGAGGTAGCTTCATAAAGGTCCGAATCTTATATTTTGGGATGGTAATCATGGTATCACATGTTTTCAAAACTTTTATCTTTTTTTATAAACTAGAAATGGAAAAACCGTGTTTTCTAAAAATTGTAATTCAAAAGCTAAAAATTCAAAATAATTCTATAGTTTTTTGGTTGTGATAGATTAAAATGAAATAAATTTTTTATTTTTCATTTTATAAGATTCAATCATATGACATTGGCTCAACTATGGGATCCATTTTTATAATTTCACTAATTACTATTTTATTTACCATGACATGTTTTTGGTAATTTATATCAATTTTTTTCTTCTTGATTTTGAATAATATATGATTTAATACAATTTTAAAAAGTAATGATGAGATACATAGATTTTTTTATAAGGATAGAGAGAGATCTGTGTATGTAGGCTTCATTTAGATTACCCCTATTCCTATGAAATACCAATATTAAAAAGCAAGAGGAACTGAATGATGAAACATTGAATATTATAGAATATTTGGAGGTTATAAATAACAATATTGCAAGAAGTAATTTAAGTTATTTCAAAAAAAATTATATTTTAAAATAGAAATTATTTTTTCAAATATTCAATATAAGTATCCCTTGAGTGGAACAGAACCCTAACGACCTTCATACTATAGTATATAAAGGATATTATGGTTAATACATTAGAAAAGTAAGAACACATGGGTCGTATATTTGGATACAAGGTGGATGTATCTATTAAAAAACAATTAGGTTATCTTGGAAATTATTTGATGGAGGAAGTATATAAGGAAAAAATAGACTCTTTATAATCCCAAGTGTAGGAGTTGGGTGAGATTACAGAGGATATTATTAGGTCATCAGTGTAGATGATATTTGTTTATATTCAAATTTAGTTTCAACTTTCATATCCGTCTCCTTTACCCTCTCCCTCATAGTTCTCCACCTTTAATGAGTTTATTTTTGTTTTGGATCACAATATCATATTGTATCATATGGATTTATACATCATATTGGGGATACCTTAAATAATTAATAGAGGTAGATGGATCAACTATGGGAAATGATATTGAATATTATTGATTTATCAACTACAAGGGAATTCTATATAGTTGTGGTGCCTACAGTTGGACAGAGTGTAATACATTTATTACATTGTCCCTCTAGAGTTGAGTGAAAACTGACCACCAAGGTATGAATAACGTACATTTATTATTTAATATTTTTTGAAATTTATTTAAATATTTATATGTATATATATACTATATAAAAATAACATAAAGGTTAAAAAATGTTATATATAAATTAGGAAAAATTTACAACCACTTCATCTTTGAGTTCTACTTGTTCTAGAGGTATTTCTAAACTATCATCTTATGTATTTATATTTTAAAATATGTATGAGAATCAAATGGCTACTGATGTTTGTGGGAGCCACTATATGGTGATGATTTGTAAGAAATATATAAGGGAGCTTTTAGCTGCACATATATTAGGACCTGTAGGGATGTAAGTATTTTCTAAATAAGTTTATTATCATATTTATTTAAATTCTATCAATTAATAGCTACTTACTATGTGTTTTTTATTGGTATATTCATGAAAATTTTATTAAATTTTATATGATTTCCATTTATTAATTCATGGACCCATAATTTAATTCTTCAAGTTAGAGGAAAATATATGATAGATAAATCCGGAATATGTCTCTCAATGATTTATCCATGAAGAAATTAAGTTCCAGATGATTCCTTATCTTAATAATTATGAAATATATTTTTCATTATAGTTTATAATTTCTCATAAAAAAATTAACAACTGATAATAAAAATTTCTATATCAGTGTCCATTTGATGTTTTATGTTTTTAACCATAACAAAACATCACTTATAGTTTATCCGCCACACATGGTGATGTGAAATAAAAATATAAAATGGTATTATGGAATTATGTTTTATTATATTATTTTTTATATATTATAATAAATTTTATTTTATTTTATACCATTTAATCATTTTCAAATAGTTTATGGAAGCACAATCATCAGTCGAAAAAAATATGAGAACAAAATATCTATTATGTGTGGGAATATGTGACTCCATTTATATGTAATGTAGTGTATAATATATATAAAATGTTTTCATAAACTGAAAAATTTTGAAAAAAAAAATCATAATCAATAAGGAGGCTTTAAATGTGGGAATTATATGAAATGATTTTTGTAAGAAATAATTACAACTAGGATAATTATAACATTAAAGAAGGTTAGGTTTTATTATAACTTTTCATCTTTTTTCCAAATCATTATATTTACAATGAATAATAAATTTATTCTTTTTAATTTAAAATATCATGTTGAACCTTGATAGTAAAATGGGAATGTGCTAAATTATTTATATGGAGTATAAATTCATTATTTCACAAATTGTATTTCGTTTTAGTTATACTCTTCATATTTTTTAATCTATATTTTTGAACTAACCATCAGATGATGATGATGATGATGATATTTTATTTTTTTTAATATTTTGGGACATAGTCATTGAGTGAGTTGAAGGAAAAGGTTCCTACAAATATTCTGAAATAATTCCACCAAAAGAAATTATTTTGAAAGGAGGAACCAATGGAATAAAGATAATCGTAGATGTTAGATTCACTTCTAGAAGATGACTAGATGTGATGAAGTTGAGTTGAGTTAGTTTAAATGATAGATCAAGGATAAATATATAAAAAAATTTATATTTTGAAGCATCTATATAAATATTATTGTTTCATGAAATATATTTATAACATTAAAATTTTTTTTTAAGGATGAAGAAGCCCTAGGAATATACTGTGGAATAAGTTTCATTGATATGGTGATCTGTAAAATTGAAGTACCAAATGAAAGGTAAATTTTAAAGAGAAAATTTAATGGTGAAGCCAAAAAATGAGTTGATTGTAGAACCTAATAAGGTTTTGGAAGGAAATTCATGAAGATGATCAATTGACTAAAGTATTCTTGAAGTTAAAACCAATAAAATATAATTCATAAAGAAACAAGTTTGATCAAAAGGATGAAGCACATTGAAGAATTTACTATGTCCATATGATTCAATCGAGAGGAATGTAATGAGAGTTGGTACTATCAAAATTGAAAATTCATCAAATTCCTCACCACCGCATGAAACACTGAATATAATATGGATAATAATGTCCAAAGTATTATGTTTTAGAGAATTTTGAGAAACCATAACTACTGAAGTATTTGGATGTCTGGAAATAGATCCTAATATGAGATTATAGAAAGAGACTTAAAAGTTCACCAAAGATAAATTCTATATTAGGTGTGGGATAATTTTGAATGTATCTGGAACTAGATAATGAGAATTCATACCCACTAATGGTTTTGGAAGAGAAATGTCATTTGATGCTATATTATTCATTCCCAAGAATAACATCGCACTGGTAGAAGTCCATTTTTTTCTAGGATGACTCAATAAAATGATAAATTCAATCAAAAGAAGAAAGGAGAATGTTTGATGATAATGTGGAAATCTGAGTGGGACAGATGGTTATAGAACTAGAAGTAAAGACAAACGATTATTATAATTTACATTGGATGATATAAATCGAAAGTATCAGTGTAATTTCTAGTAAAAGTGACTGATATAGTGTAAGTATATGAGGAAGAACAAATGAATAGAATCCTAAAATTATCATATGTTGGAATCTAATTCAATTATAAGATGAGCCAATTGAAATATTAAGAATCCCAGATAAGTGGATGGAGTAATATTTGAAGTTGGAGTCTATAGTTGTTTAGAAAACAAGAATTTCCAAAAAAAATTACAAATTCCCCATATATATTATAAAAATATTGAATATATAAAGTGGAAAAACATTTTATTTTAACTAAGAAGATAATTATAATTGGGAGTTATTGGTTATTAGAGAGATTAATTATCCCACTAAGAACAAACATCATAATATTAGGTTTGATGTTGAGAAGAAAAAAAATGTAATGTTTTGAATCACAAAGAGGGTACTCTAGATCCAGAATACCAGAAGGAGGAAAGATAGACTAGCATCATGTTCTAACATGTGTCAATTCTAAATTTTTATGTTCAAGGTATTGAGATCTCATGAAATTAATTCTACTAGAAGGAGGATATGGAAGACATGAATAAAAAGTTAAATAGAATATCAATAGGTGGTCTAAAAACCATCCATGAGGAAGTCTAATATTTACTTTTGAAGACTTGTGGTTCTAGTATAAACAACACCACATACCTATCTGGATATAGGAAGGGATTTTTGAGAGACATCTTTACTATGAGACATAGTATAAAAAACCATCACTTATGTAATTTAAGAAATAATTTATACTGTGTGATCCCATTATAGTCTCAATTGTTATTAGAGCTAGGATGAAACAATTTTTATCTAAAATTATATTAATAAATGTATTTAAATTTACTACATGAATTTTATAATTCTATAAGATTTAGAGATTACTCTAATGGAATATAAGACTAATATAAAGTAAATAAGGGACATCCCTGGAAAAAAAACATGGTGGATTTAAAAAAAGCTAAAAAACCAGAAGAAGAAATAATATTAAAAGAAGAAACTATTATCCTCTTATTATCAATGCTAATATGAATCATCAATACTATAAATTAATGTATTTGGTATGAATTATTGTAAATCTGAATAAATTAGTCCCTAAAAAGAAGTTTTTTATGGTTATGGTAATTATTAATATATTGAGTCTATTGAAGTATTTATTTGGAAATAAAGTATTACATAAAAATTTATCTTGTTGAATTGGTCACATATATTCATGTATTCATCAGGGGATTATAGAATGAAAAATCCCAAATAGTTTTAATAATTGAAGAAATGGAAGATACATTGGAAAATATATTTATAAAGTTTAAAATCCTTCAATAGCTTGTAGGGGTGAAGGAAAAATTTGTTTAACTCTACAATTAAATATTTTTCCTAGTTAAAAAAGACTTTTAATGATCTCTATGTGAGAAGAATATATATTGGAAAATTTTATTACAAGTTCTTTATGCATTGAATGAAACTGTATGTGACTAGAACTATCAAATATAAATAAAGGACTAAAGAATTAAATAACTTTAAAACTCTATAAAATATTAGAAGAAAATTCATGATGAAATAATTCAGATTTGGAAAGATGAATGTAAATGGAAATTAAAGTTCTCTTATGGTTAAAAGAAAACATTCGATATAAAGTTTCATGAGATTTAAATAAAATTGGAAGACATGTAAGAAAAAAAAATTAAATCTTAATATTAATACAAGGGAAGGGTCACTTAAAAAGTATATACTGAGAGTATTATTTAAAGAACCTCTTAATCTAATGGTATTAATATTGTGAAAATCATAATTTCTATCTTTTAAAAAGTTGAGGCAAAAGGTAATCCCACATTCTATTGAATCTATATGCACTAGTAGTCAAACATTGAGTAGTTCATGTTATAGTTCCATACACATATGGGTGAAATAAGTAAAAAACCCACATCTACCATGAAAAAGGATAAAAAAATAAAAATTCTGAATTTCCACTCAAGATGTTTAGAAGGGAAATTAAAATATCCATATAAAAAATGTTTTATAATAAGTCTCCACTAGTTAAAATTTAACACAATGGATTAAGTTAGGTCTTGTTGGATACTATTGATGTTGTGGAATGTTCAAACACATGGCCATGAACTGTTGTCATAATTTCATAATGTATGAAAATATATGATGGAAAAATTAAGAAGATGAGATTAGAAGGTTATGATATATCATCAAATTTCACCCAACACTCAGTAAAAATAAAAATTCAAATGAAATCCAATAGATTTAAAAATCTTGAAAATCTATATGGAAGTTTCATACGAAGTGGTGATAGTGATGAAGGTTATTTTTTTAAATATATCAAGCATATAATAGATACTTCTAATAGAAGGATGCCACAAAAAATCATTGATAATTAAAATAAGGCATTTTGTAACTATACATTAAGATTTAGAAAATCAAAATCTATAAAGATTGTTACACCCAAGATAAATGTTTCGTATGAAAACATGCATAAAAAAGATGTTTCTTAAATGTAGAAAAGTTTGTTTCATGGACAATTAAAACTAATCCATGAATTTTCATGATAATGTATGTAATCTTAAGAAAAAAATAGAATCAATCCTATATAGATACATAAAGACTAGAATAGTGGTGGAAATATCTGATAAAGATGTTGAAGTATACTGTAATTTAAATTTGAAGAGTAACTTTCTAGAATATAATAAGTTGTGTTATATTAGATGGAAGAACCCCTAAATAATTCATTACATGGTTTCCCATCTAGGATAAGTTATTCAATAAAAGGATACATGTATTGAAATATATAAAGGATATTGTGAAATAACATTTCATTATGAAAAAGGAAGAAAGAATATATTTCTAAGGATTTTATGGTCTTATGGATAGAATAGTTTGATAAAGTAAGAACATTGTAGCATAATAAATGATGAATGAATAAAATATACTAGTAGAATATAAAATGAAACCCCCACAAAAAGTAATTATGAAAAAAGAATAATTCCAAGCATCCCATGAATATTAATTCATGGAAAACAAATAGTGAACACTTGAAGAAAAAGGATTCTAAATTGAAGAGAGTTTTTCTGTTGAGGTAAATTCATTATCCATATTACTCTAATTGAATATAATGAAAGATCAACCTTATCCACCATTAGTATAAATTTTATTAAAGAAAAATGGAATTGAAGGTGTTGTTATTTAGGGGGGATCCTTAAATATAATATAATGTTGATTTCTTTGGAATCTTTAAATTTGAAGTGAGAAAATTTATATTCTAAACAATGAAGGTGTTAAACCAACAATGGATGAAATTTCCAATGGATTGAATATTTACATACCCATATGAATAAACACTAAATATGACCTACCATATAATGACCATATTAATAATCAAATTCAATTAGATCTTTTAATTAAATTTTCTGTAAACTCCAATCCTCTTACAAAAACTAAAGATTAAATAAAAAGGGGAAAATTTATTTACTGATCATAAGTTAAGAATTATATTAAAAATTGGGAGAAAATTTCTTTTATTATTGACGGGTTTTTATTTTATTATTGTAGTGGATAAAGGAAATTATGTTGAATGAAAATAAAATGAACTTCCCCTAAAAGAATATCTTACAAGAGTTTTATCCACTTGGTATTTTTATGTAAACTATTAATGTTCAATTTAATAACTCTTGTTTTCTAGACTGATCATATATCGCATATACATAGAGTTGGTTTGTTTAGGAATTATTCTTTTATTAGAAGTTATATTATCCTTCCCTCAATAAGATAATGGTTTTTATTCAAATGAAGGTAAAGGGATAATATGAAAAATATATAAGGTCCCTCACAACATGTTCTTGGAAGAATAAGTTAAAGGTGATATTGAATTTATTTCCAATAAGGGGGATTAATATCATTAAATCTACTATTTTTAGTGGGAATTGAAAAAATACAAAGGTGTAGATTGAATTGATCATTGAATTTGTAACACCCCAGGTAAATAAAGAATATGAAATTTTCATATTTATCCATATTTGTGAATAAAATATTAATATGACTTTAAAGGGGATGCTATGCTCGATGGCGTACCCAACACGCAATAACGAGTTTCTTGGGAATCTTACGTTGCACTCTAATAATAAAATAATATTATTTCAAATGGTAGTTAAAATGTAGCCGTTGTATTGGCGGGAATGGATAGAAATAACTAAAATATGATTATATATGTTTTTAAATGTTTTTACATTTATCCAATAAAAGATAAAGGCTTAAGATATGGAAGGAATTCAATTTTAGGCGTATATGCCCTAGTTTTCACTAAAGGTTCACTTATCGCCTTTTGATGGAGAACCGTCATTAAATATAGTTTTTTTCACTCTTATACATTCTATTGGACCAAATAAAACTCTTCTTAAGAATTGGGACATCAAAATTTACTTTGTGTAAATTTTTGGTATCTTTCCGATACAGTTCATTTTTTAATGAATAGTGTAAAATGTTGTATTTTAATTCAAAACCTATTTTTAATCTAATTAATTTATATGATTAGATTATCTTCTCAATTGGTTTTCAAGTGAAATTAGAATATATTATTACCATTAAATCCAATAGTGGTCGTTGGAATTAATTTCACTTTGAAATCAGACTTAAACTAGTGTCAATCTTTTGATACTTATTGTTTCATAAAAACACGCTATTTGCTCTGACAGCGGGAATTAATTATTAAATAAAATAATGTGACTTATATGATTTTAATTTTGTAAAATAGACTTCATTTTTGAATTCGGAATATCAAATATAGCTTAAGGTGAATTTTTGGGATTTTTCTGAAAAACTTCAATTTTTGATGAATAGTGAAACCACTAAGTGGTACTTATAAAAACTGATTTTTCCGTTTAAATGAAATTTTGCCATCTTTGTGTTTTGAATTTCAAAAATCCGACATACATGGTTGTCATTAAGAAGTAAAATGTGGTTCAATGGGATAAAAATAATTTTTTGGTGAATAGTAACTTATTAAGTTTTTAATCGCGATTAGAGGTAATTAGTATAGTTTATGGTAAGAATAATGTTTTAATAAAATGAAATAACCTAGAAACACGTCATACCCTCATTGGATGTGTCATGGACGACCAAGATAATCCATGGGTCAACTTGGGGACCCCATGAAGCCACTTTGGTTGGAAAATGACATTAATATCTTTTTATTTAAAGTTAAAGTAAAAATGAGATAAACATGAAATGTTTTACTAAAACAATTTTTACATGGGGTTATAAAAATCATATTTTTGACTATAAATTTTCATTGGAAATATAAAGAGATTTCCTACATCATAGTAGTTTTTTTATAATTTTTAGACATTAAATAAATTAAATTATTTATGACATCATGATTATGCAGCAATGACCTCATTATTTAACGATTTAAATAAAATGGGAAGATAATGTAATATCTAAGACCTAAACATGTCCAAAACCTATTGGATGAGTGGATTTAGAACCCTTATCACCTTATACTTGAAACAAATCAATTTGGGACCTTTAAAATCCGAAACACTTTTGAAAATAAAGTAACATTTTGTAACTTTACAAGAGTGCCCCTCCTCTCCTCTTATAAAAGGCCCCCACCTCTACCTCCTTAACCACACTCCCAAAGCCTTTGGCTCGGCCAAAACCTACCCATTTTGTCTCTATACTTCCCTATATTACTCCTTGAAGCCTCACTTTGGGCATAAGTCTTCCCAAGGAAGCCTTTGATCTCAAACCAAAGGGAGTTACCCGATTTTAAGGTAATGTCTTCACTTTTGTCCTTTTGTTTTATTTTGCTTCTCCAACCCCCTAAAATCTTTTTATTCATTTATTTTGTAACAAATACAGTATATTCAATATACTAGGATGTTGTTATAAGAAGTATTCGAGGTACACTTACATACAACTACATATAATGGTTAAAGAACATATTGTTTCCGTGGATGGCGAATTTCTGCCTCCCGAAACGATGATTGTTCAACATTATTCTAACACCTTAAAAGGTGGACATTAAGATGAAACTATATTTATATATGATATATAATATGTTTATGTTTTACTTAAGATTCTGTATTTTTCATTTATGGCGTACCTTTATGGTTTCCATTATGGGTAAACGCGATATCTTCATTTAAGGAAGTGTGGACTACCGCCCCCTCAAAGTGATTTGATTCGTTAATACCATATGTGGTACGTATAAAGGATATATTTAATGATATTATATATTATACCATACTGGAATTAAAATACTATTATGTATCATTATGTTTCAATTCCATTAAATATGAAATATAAATGGAAGTAGCGTTCATGCGTACGTACGGCTTACCGTCTCCATGAACGATACATTTCATTTCTTATCTCAAAATGTTATGTAATATTATAAGTACATATATATAATGGATATATATGTAATAAATTACATCTAAATTATGGATATCATTCTGTAATTATAACATATATATATCTCTCTCATTTTGTTTTAATTCCATTAATATGACAAAAAATGAAAGTAGCGTTCATGCGTACGTACGGCCTACCGTCTCCATGAACGGTGCTTTTCATTTTTTATCTCCAAATGATATGGAATATTATGAAATTAATATTTACTGGATATATATGATATTTTAATCATTAATACTATTCTGGAAATTATTTACTTATAACTACATGGGCAATCTTTTTTCAAACAAGTTCATTTTTGACTCATGTACCAAACGTCGACAAAAACGTCTGATATGAACTAACATTATTAAACAATTATTATAACATTATAATATGTGATATTAACTGAATAATAATCTCTAAATTAGGTACTTAGGAAATTATTAATTGACCAAAGTTTATTATTCAGGAATATAAAGAAATGAACAAGACAAGTTGGACTTGAGGTAAGGGATCCTACTCCACTCTTTCTTTTTAAGTACACTCTTTTATGTCATTCCTTTTAAAGCTCAACTTTCTTGTTATTGAGATGTTATTTTATATTACTCTTACTGTAATTTTTATGTTCATGTGATGAGAGACCCTATTCTCTCTCATCAATCCATTTTTGAAGTTTTGAGTGGCGCCGTTAGGCTGCTGAGTTTTCGTAAGGGATTTTTCATCTCACTTTTATTCCCGTGAGATTTATGCTACATTTGCCACAATTTCCTTTGAGTGGTGTATGTACTGCCCATTATTCTACTCTTTGTGTAATATACTTCTGTTTATGAGTATTTACATAAATTATGTATTGTCTTTCTTTCATGAGGTGTATGTTTCAAAAGATACCCAAGTCGGTAAGGGAACCTTTCACCCTCCTCTTTTTGAAAGACTTATTTTGTTGGGTCTTTTAATTTACATATTGTAATGTTGGGATATGTTATTATATATCCTTATTGATGTAAATTTTACGTCCAAGTGATGAGATACCCTTTTTATCTCTCATCAACTCATTTTCTGAATTTTTAAAGTGACGCCGTTAGGCTGTCGAATTTTACCAAGGGAACTTTTTAACCCAATTTCGATTTCTTTGGGTTCAACATGTAGTTATTGAATATGTCATATTTTGAATATGTGTGAATGACCTTTTATTGTTTTACACTTAATATCCACTTATATTTGGTGTATTTATATTTGTCACACATAATTTTGAGATTGAATTATCCTTCATTTAAGGATACCTTCTTTATAAGGGAATTCATCACATTTGACATTTCTATTGAGACTTCATTGTTGTTATGCACCAATTCACTCTTATATGGTGTATATACTGTCCTTTGGAATATTATATCATGAATCCATTTATTCTCATGATATTATAAAGTTCTGACTAAATGTTATTCCTCAATTATTGTATTCAAGTGTCTCTAATTTTGGTAGAACCCCTTTAACCAAAATATCGCTTTAAATGTTTTAATTATTTGTTCTTATTAATATCCATGTTTTCAAAATGGTTTTAAGGATTTATTTATATGTATATTAATGGTTTAAAATTTTAAAAGCTTCAAGGTGGTATGGGACACTTTGATTCAAAAATCTCTTTATTAAATGTTTTAAATGGTTTTGGAAATGGTTTCTTTTTGAATGGATTCATTATTTCAATATACTAAAATGTTATATTGTGATTGAAATGTGGAAATGTTATGTTTCCTTTATGCATGTTTTATGTGATACGTTTATGTTATGGTTCTTGGGCATTGTTATGAAAACGGGTGGTTCCGTGATAAACTAAGGGCGGGTGAGCCCGATATAGCTCTCGAATGCATTGGGTAACGCGAAGGAGTGAAACGTTAAGGTTTCTCCGAAGATATTTAGGGAATATATTGTGGTGGGTATTCCAAATTTAACCAAGAGGGTTACTCCCTATGTAAGAATGTTATGAATGCCTCAAGTTACCTTTTATGTCTTATGATTTCTATGATTTATTCATGATGTGATGAGGTATGTTAAAGTGCCTATGTTTTATGGGTAAAGTATGATTTCATTATTATGTATATATGAAGTCATGTTTCCTTTCCATATTTTTATAACCCTTACTGAGCTTTTTATGCTCATCCCAAGTTTTTGAAATTTTTTTCACAGGTCAAGGGAAAGGTACATGATGTGATGATAGTGTCAAGGATGTGTCAAGAAAGAATCCGTGTTTTATTTTAAATATGTTTCCGTTGATGGGAAGAATGAATATTGTCTTTTATGTAACCACTTTGTTTAAATGTGGAATGTAATGCAAGTTTCATGATCTAATTCTCTAAAACTCTACACCTAAAAAGATCCTCAATGTGTAATCTTGTAATAACTCAAGATTAAGTAATGTTTAAGGGTGGGGCCTTATAGAATTAGTATTTTGATATATTTTATTTATTATCAACAGTTTGTGAAATGTCAATGATTACGTTAATAGAAATGGTTCCTATGTATGTTCGTGAACAATTCCACCATAAGAATATATTTGGAAAAATAAAATCTATTAAAAAATGAACACCACAGATGAAAGATCTACTTAGAAAAGATGACTGGATGTTATAAATAGGCATTGTATTAGTTATATTAATAGATGAAGGATAAATATATGGAAATTTTTATATCTAGAAGAACAAATTTACATTAGAAATTTATAAAATCAATCTCCATATAATTCATGACTAGTGATGATGGATGAAAAATCAATATCAACCATATGTAAAATAAGATATCTAAATATGGCTATCGAGATTATTAAATAACCAACTCAATAGGAAATTTTAAAGAACCAATTGAATGTTCAAGCTAATATATGGGATGATTTAAGACCCTAACAAATATTTGTAAGGATATTTCAAACGAATATCTGGATAAGGGAGTAAAGAAAAAGGTAAAACCATCAGTAGATAATCAGTGATGAAACTGGAATGATTGGAAGGATGGAACACATTGAATAATTGATAATGTCCCTATATTTCATTCTATAGAAATTTAAATAGATTTTCTTCCATAAAATTGGAAATGGAATGAAATTCAATAAAACTAAAAGATACACTGAACATAATATACTGAATGATATCTATGATATTGTACTTTCGGGTAAGTGGAGAAACCAATGCTATTGAAGCATTCAGAATTCCAAAAGGACATTTTGAAAGGTGGGTCCAAAAATATTTTTATTACTTTTCCCATGATACATTCTATAGTAGATGATGCATAAATTTGAAAGTCACTATAAGTACATACTGATAAAATCATACAACTGATGGTTTCAGAAGAACAAATTCAATTGATGCTAGAAAATCCATTCATTATATGAACATCTCATAAAAAAAGTACCTTTGTGATCCCAGATATGTTTCTCAAATGATTAATTTGAACAGATGAAGAAAAGACTGATGGAAATATTGAAGAGCAAATATGAGTGAGAATGAAGGTCAAAGCACTAGAATTAATTATTTTCAATTATTTTGATAAAATTTGGTATACATAGATCAAAATTATTAAATTTATTGAAAGCTATACTAAATGATCTCATGTAAGGGGATGAGGAAGAAAGAATTTAAATAATCATAAAATTATTGAATAGGAAGCTAGTTTGATATGAATATGATCTAATTGGTAGATTAGGAAGCCTAAATGAGTGGATGGAGTAATATAAACAGATTTTGGAACAAGTAACTAAGTTAATATAAATTTCAAATAGAATCCATCACTTTAAGAATGTAAATCATATGATATTTGTCTATAAAAATGGGAAGTACATGAGTTTAACTAATAAGATAGAGTAGTTGACTGTTAAAGAGAAAATGGAACTGACAATGAAATTCCATTTGAAGATAAAAAGGGTTCATGTTGAGAATACCAGAACATGGATTTATAATTTACTAAGTGAGTTCTTTAGACATAGATGATTGGAAGGAGGAAAAAAATACTAGCACAAATTATTAACTTATGGAAGAATTAAACATCTATGTTCATGGTAGAGGGAGATTTAGATGTTCATTATAATAGAAAAATTATAGTGTTGGTGAGAATAAAAAGAACAATGGAAGATCAATAGCTATCCTAAGAACCATCCTTGAGGAATTGTGAAAACTACTTTGGAAGAATATTGGTTCATGTATAAACAAAGTCGTATACCAATCGAGAGATAGCTCAACTGTGGGGAAAAATATAAAGACCATTCTGTTATGTAATATAGCAAGGAATTTTGGTTAAGGGTGATTCTTTCATAACAAACATGTAATATTTGATGTATATGTTAATATAAAATTCCAAAATCGAGAGGAGTCCAAATGGAATGGATTTGGTTCTAACATTGATGCTCAATATTGTGAAAATCCATGTTTACTATGTACATTACATTAACAACATAGCTTAAGGGAAAAGTGGTGGGGGTGAATTTATAAATATCCATAAATCTTAATCAATAATAGACGTATGATGAACATAATGGAATGAGTAATGTAATTTTAAATAAATTATTAAAAATTAGGTCAACTTAGATTTACCTCCCCCCATATCAAGGTGACTACACGTGTCACGACCCGTCCTCGGGGCCCGTGAGGTGACTACCCCAAGCCCACCTTCCATAGGGCAGGGGCTGGCGACTAGCACTAAGGCATAATTCCCGATAAAAAGGGAAGACATTGACTTTGTAAAAGTAAACAAACACCACAGAGCAAACAAACAATAGAATTAAACACTAAGTGAAAACTGATACAAAAGTAAGTGCGGAAAAGTAAGTGGGCCAATATACAAACCCAAACTGAAAGTGAAGTACAATTGGAAAGGGAAAATAGAAAATGAAAGTCAAGCCACAGCCTCAAGCCGTCCACTGGAAGTCCCACCTCAAGGGTGAGTACAAATAGCCTCCACATCTCCTCGGGTCCAGCCGTCCGCTCTGAGTACGTCCCACCCAGTGGTCCACCTCCGAGTACCGACCTGCTCCGCAAGCCTCAACTGCGATCAGCGCTGTCCGTCATCTGCAACCAACACAACGTAGTGCGGGCATAACCCGTGCAGGGGTGAGTATAAGCTACTCAGTAGGGACCCCGATACCCCAGAAGGTCTCCCAGAATCCACAAAGGATAATCCAAAAAAGAAAGATAAAATCACGAAGTAACATCCAAAACTACTTAGGTATATGCCCATACATATACCTAAGTCATCAATTCTCGTTTGGATCCAACATCCGATCTCAAGTACAACCCATTCCACACAGGAAATCACAATCCAATCCACACAGGGAAGCATAACGTAATCCACACAGGATATCAAGTCAATCTTATCGAAGATAAGGATTGAAAGTCAAGATTCAACTCACACAGGTATACTTTTTCATAAGAAGATAGAGATGATCAGATATTTCCACAGATTCATCTAAGCCATCAGACCCACATAGGATCTATAGGTACTAACCCCCGCAATGACCCACAAAGGATCGCTAGGTAACTAACCCCCGCAATGACCCACACAGGATCAGACCCACACATGATCTGTAGGCGCTGGCCCACACAGGACCGCTGATCGCTGACCCACACAGGATCTGAGCCACACAGGATCGGTAGAACTGATCCACGTAGGATCGTTGAGTGCTGCAGTCGTCGCTGTCGAATCCACGGAGGATTTCTGTACAGTCGTCATCGTCGTCGCAGTCGCAGCCAGCTCTAGGGTTCCCGCACACAGCAAGCTCATTCGGGAGGGTCCACTCCACGAGCCGAAGGGCTGATACATCAACTGACACATAGTCTAGAGTTGATGTATCCAAAAGTTCCACATCGTCAACAGGAACTCAACGTCACCGACGGCGCGTCAATCGGACGCCCGGTCTGAGAGTTATTGGATTTTTCGTTCAGGGGCCCGGTTTGTTTTTAAGTCAAAACCAACCTGACCATACTCCAACTGCGTCCAAACCTCGAGCGGAGTAAGCCAAAAGGTCCATCTCACTAAGAGAAATCCAACAAAGTCGACGGCACGTCAATCGGACATCCGGAGCTCAAGTTATAAGAGTTTCCGCTCCGAGGGCCCGGTTGGTTTCGTGTACGACCCAACCCAGCCAAACCCAAAGTACTTCGAAACATTGAGTGTAATAAACCGAAACGACATTATCGATCCAAGGATCACATTGCAGCTAACAGTGTGTTGATCGGAGGTCCGCAGCCCAAGATATGGGAAGAAGACCGATGGAGGTTCCGTAATAGGGGGTTCGAGCCCGGTCCGACCCGGCCCGATACCCTATGGGTCGGACCGAACCAGATCGACCCATCCCGGGGTTGGGTCCGGCCCGCTTGGCCGTGACAGGGCCTGTCTGGCATGGCCCAACGAGGCCTGGGCGCGGCCCGGCCCGGCTGGCACGGGCCGACCCGGCCTGGGCGCGGCCCGACCCGGCTGGCACGGCCCGGCCCGGCCTAGGCGCGGCCCGGCCGGGAGGCCCGGTCTGGAGGACCGGCCAGGGAAGCCGGCCTGGCATGCTGGCGCCAGCCAGGGGCTCAGCCGTTTCGGCCGAGTGAAGGGACGCGTGGGGGCACTGCCCCCCGTTTTTTTGTAGCTGCGACCCCACGTGGGGGCCGCTTTGCTAGCCAGACGGGGGTTGTATCCCCCGACTCTTCCCCTGTCCGGTCGGCCCACTCCGGCCGGCTGACTGTTGCCACCATGGGACTGGCAAGGGCCGGTCCCCCTACTCTGACGCCGGCGGCCTGGAACCGGCCGCCGGTTCCCCTACTCCGCCGCGGACCGGAACCGGCCGCGGCCTTGGTCCGTCCGGCATGGTGCGACGACGCCGCGCCCATCCACCGCGGCCCCGCTTCGGCCGTGGTGCTTTTGTGGTTCTACGGCATGGTGCGACAGCACCGCATCTTTGGTTCGTCTTCAACAGCGTGGCGCGACGACACTACGCTTCTTCCCCTTTCCTTAATAATTCCCGTGCGGTGCTTCAGCACCGCGTTGCTTTGTTCATGCCACATCAATATCAAACAACCAAAAAGGGGAGGATATTCGGCTGTGTTCGTGCGGTCCGACCTCCTCCCGTTATTTCGATAAAAGGCGGCCCCAAATAGACGATAAACCATCGATGAAGTAATTAGTAACAAACGAAATAATAATTAAACACCTACCTCGTCGAATTGTTGAGTGAGGGTTCATCGCAGAAATAACCGTCGCGGAAGAAGGCATCGTGAAAGGAGAGAGTCGCGTCGCGGGGAAATGATTCGTCGGTGTCGCGTTGTCGATCTCCAAGGATCTAGCGTCCTTCCCGTTCTTCGCGTTCTTCGTCGAAGAAGAAGAAGAAGTTCTTAAAGCTCCTCAACTTTTCTCCAAAGACTCACACAACAAGAACAACCAAAATAAAATAAGTTCAACACTTATTTTATTAACATAACTTCAGATTTTGAATTTCAAACATTCAAATTAAACTCACCAATTAATTTACTTAAGTTATCAAATTAATGGTGAGTTGAAGGAGTTAGGGAATATGAAAGGGTGGGGTTCGTGTGGGCCCCACTACTCTCATAACCTCCCATGGGAAGTTGGGTGGTTACCCCAACTTCCACTGAAATCTTAAACCACTTAGAAATAAAAATTGTAGCTAAATTTTTATTTTTACTTCCACATTTTTTTATCAACTTCTCTCATGTAAACGCAACTCCAGAAAAAGTGTTCCTAAGCAATTACCGGTACTGCGAATCCATCGGTGCCCTCAGAATTCGATTCCGAGCACCGATTCAAAAGTTAGAAAAACTCGCTCGTTCGTTCACTGAACGTACCCGAGCTAAACTTCAGATAGAAATTCCAGGCACACCAGGCCTCAGAATCAAGTTCCGTCAGAAACTGCATTCTTGTAAAATCCCAAAGAAAATTTAGAAAAAATTTCCCTTGAATTTTATGGGTCTTTACATTAATCCCACCTCAGGGCTTTACGTCCCCGTAAAGATACATCAAAAACTAGGGGAACAAATGTGGGTACTGTGCATGCATCTGAGCCTCCCGCTCCCAAGTGCTCTCCTGGAGGTTCCTGTGCTGCCATCTGATGTGCACTAGAGGAATCGACCATCCACGTAGGATCCGCTCCTGTCGATCCTCGATCTCCACTGGGACCTCCGCAAAATTCACCCCATCATCAATGTCCAGCTCCCCATGGTCAATGATATGTATCGGGTCGTGCACGTATCTCCTCAGCTGAGATACGTGGAAGACGTCGTGCACTCGGTGCAACTGAGGTGGTAGAGCCGGGCGATAAGCCACCTCGCCAATCCTGCTGAGGAACTGTAATGGTCTGATGAAGCGTGGAGACAACTTGCCGCCTCGGCCAAATCTCTGTTTACCACGTCGAGGTGAGACGCGCAAGAAGACATGGTCTCCATCCTCAAACTCCAGTGGCCTCCGCCTCCTGTCAGCATAAGACTTCTGTCGGCTCTGAGCTGTCCTCATCCACTCCTGGATGACCTGGACCTTCTCTATCGTGGCCTGAACCATCTCCGGTCCCACAAGTGCTGACTCCCAGGGTCTGTCCAGCACAGAGGTGACCTGCAAGGTCGGCCGTACAACGCCTCGTATGGTGCCATCCCGATGGTGGAGTGGTAGCTTTTGTTGTACGTGAACTCCACCAAGGGTAGGTGGTCCTCCCAACTGTGACCAAAGTTGAGGAAACATGCGCGGAGCATGTCCTCGAGAGTTTGAATGTTCCTCTCTATCTGACCATCTGTCTGAGGGTGAAAGGCGGTACTCAGACGTAGCTGCGTCCTGATGCCTCCTATAACCCCTTCCAAAGACGGGAAGTAAAGAGAGCATCTCGATCGAAGATGATAGATTATAGCACACCATGAAGCCGTACAATCTCCTAAATGTAGAGACATCCCAAGCTCTCCACTGAGCCCTGCTCTCTGATGGGTAAGAAGTGAGCCGACTTGGTGAGTCGGTCGACAATCACCCAAATGGAGTCGTGACCTCTGGAAGTGTGTGGAAGTCCAGTCACGAAGTCCATAGATATCCCGTCCCACTTCCACTCCGAAAACTCCAAGGGCTGTACCAAGCCTACTGGTACCTGGTGCTCTGCCTTCACCTGTTGGCAGGTGAGGCATTGAGAAACGAACTCTGCCATAGCCTTCTTCATGCCTGGCCACCAGTGCTGTCGTCTGAGATCCTGGTACATCTTCGCCACTCCAGGATGTACCGCCAAAGGAGAAGTGTGAAACTCTCTCAGCACCTCCTATCGTAAAGAAAATGGTACCAAGGTACGTCCTATGAAAAGGACATCATGCTATCCTCCCATGGAGAATCCATCAGGTGCCTGTCCTGAGGATATCTGTGCACGCTGCATCTCAAAGTCGGCGTCCCCACACTATGCCTCTCTGACCCACTGCAGTAGTGGAGGAGTGACTGTGAGTGACTGAAGGAAGACTGCTCCATCTATATCCACGAAGGATATCCGCAAAGCGGCTAGCTGCTCTGTCGCCTCCCCAAGTAGCTGGATGCCCATTCTCCTGCTGAGAGCGTCAGCTACTATGTTCCACTTCCCAAGAGTATAGACTATCTCAAAGTTATAGTCCTGGAGGAACTCGAGCCATCGCCATTGTCTCAGGTTCAGGTCCTTCAGCGAGAATATGTACCTGAGACTCTGATGGTCAGAATAGACTGTAAAGCGCTCGCCCATCAGATAGTGTCACCACATCTTCAGAGCGAAGACCACTACTGCTAACTCCAGGTCATGGGTAGCGTAGTTCTGCTGATGTTGC